>OW285240.1:106984250-108186333 GCA_935421215.2 Melolontha melolontha
TTTATACTTTTGATGTCAAGGATGTCTGTTGGAATTTCTTTTTTCGCGAATGTGATAAGTTGCCGATAAATGATAAAGAGATTGTAATATCAAATACGTAATTAATATGAATGACTATCGCCCTACGTATTTATTTATAGCTGTATGCTATCTTGTTTGTTTATAAACTAATACAGGATGGCCCAAAATGACCGAAGGGGTTTTAATTCCTTATAACTTTTTTATTATATATATATATTTTTTTTTTCAGTATTTTGTAAAGAAGACTTGGGGAATTTAAAATGGAACAGTACACAATTGAACAACGTGCCAAAATCGTTGACCTTTATTTCTCAAATCAACGATCCATTGCGAGATATAATTTTTTTAAAAATATTCTCCATTAATATACTGTATTTAAAATTAAAAAAATTTAATAATTATGTCTTAAATAAGAAGTTATAATGAACTCAAACCCCTTCGGTAATTTTGGGCCAGCCTGTATTAATGTATATATTACAGTGCGTGTGTTTAGATACATAGTTAAAAATAACGATTTTATAAGTACATTCACAAATATAATAAATAGAACAGTCCCGGGAATAGATCAATGGAATTACGTATATTTATTTTCAATGTATTTTCTAATATTTGATGTCAGTTCAAAATTTGGAGTAATAATTATAATAAATTAATGAGTTCCTGGACAAAATTAACGCACCACTTTAGCTTATATGTATAATTACAATATTAAAATTATATAATCAAAATGCGGTTTATCTAATCGTTTGCAAACGAACTCGACTTTATTTTAATTCATTTCCTACTTAAAAACTTTTTTTGATTTTAATACCGTAAAATATTACATGAATACAAAAAAAAAAACGAAAACTATAGAATGAATTCATTCAACGCGATATTAGTACCTACCGTACATGACCTCGTCTATTCTTAACATTCATTTGCCTTGACATACTAGATATTTGATGTTCAATCGTTTCTTCCCATTCTGCAAATACCAGTTGATTATATATGGTATAAGCAGGGTGAACTATACGACTTTTTATAGCTTCCCATAAATGCTCTATGGGATTTAAATCGGGATTGTTTGGTGGCCATTCCATAAACGCAATATCAACAGTGCTCATGTAATCGATAACTTAGCCACGTGGGGGCGCGCATTATCTTGCTCAAATAAAAAATTATGCCCCACAAATGGAGCAAATCTCATTACAAGTTCAACTACGATGTGTTCTATATAATCCGAATTCACAATGACAAATTCTGTGCGACCGTTGAAACAGATTATTTCCCAAAAATATTACAGAACCACCACCAAATGAAACCTTTGAAGAGATATTAAAACTTGCAAATCGTTCTCCTACCATTGACCAGACACATTCGCGTCTATCAGAAATTGTAGGCTAACCCTCGTTTCATCTGAGAATAAAACTTTCGTCCGTACAATGCCAATGATTTCTGGCAACGCATTCTTCGAATTTTGTCCTGTCTAGTGAGTAATATATACTTTTTTTCCGGTAGATATTCTGCTGCTTAATGCAGCTTCAAACTGCTGCTGTTCGTTCGAGGCGATACGTTCTAGTAGTTGCAATCTCATTTTCTAGCATATTGCTAATGACTCTTCTGATTCTTAGTGCAGATTGTCTAAGAAAACGTTCGTCTTAGATTATGTTTTAATTGATTTTGACCTACTCTGTGGAAGACAAAAAATAAGAATTAATCGCCAATTGACACGACATTTTAGAAATTCAACCAGAATCAAGGCTATGCAATCCAAAATCCAACGAAAAATCAAAGAGCGTAAAGCAGCTTTAACGTAGATTTATTTACTTCTTGATTCAAACGACCCAATTCATGCAGAAATAATCTCCAACATCTTAATTTGAGTACTGACTTTTCAATCCTAAAACTAATTAATTGTGCATTTTTAGAATCCCTGTAATGTACCATGAAAAGATAGCATATTGATGTTATCATCAACACAAAAATGTAAAAGCTTATCTGCATATGTATACATGGACATACATAACGTATATAAGGAATGATTACTTCAACGTTAAGACACATGTTTCGTTCGGCGTCAGGTTCTCTTGACATTCGATGTGTAAGATTGTGCGTTACTTGGCAGCACCAACTAGCAATAGATACTTCGATTACATGTACTGACGAGACTAAAAGATCGAAACACGTGTCTATGTTTCAATCTTTAGAAGTAATTGTGAAGTAATTATTGCTTATATACTTTATGTATGTCCATTAGGGCTGGGCGAAGTATCGATACATCGTCCAATACCCGATACCATAACTGGCATCGGGTACCCGATACCTCATATAACGAAGGTATCGATTCCAAAGCATCGATACCTATCGATACTTTACCATCCAGTACTCGCTAAGTATCGATGTATCGGGTAGCGAGGTATCGATTCCAAAGCATCGATACCTATCGATACTTTACCGATTCCAATACTCGCTAAGTATCGATCTATCGGGTAGCCATGTATCGGGTAGCTTACCTTTATGCATTTTTTTAAATGTACATAAAAGATGCAATAACTTTTTAAGTAAAGAATTTTTAAGTATATATAGCATTATATATATTATATAGTATATATTTCAAAGGATATTGTTGAATTTTATATTATACGTAGCAAATATCCATATTATAACATAAACATAATAACTATAATTATTACAAAAAAAAAATATCACAATATTGCAAATTTCATACCGTAGATATGGTAGAATCGATCAATTAATTTTACATCTCTTGAAACCGATATCAAACAAACGATACCTAGAAAACGGGTTATGAATACTGATTCCTAGGTATCGAATCAAGGTATCGATTCCAAGGTATCGATTTCAAAGTATCGATTCCAAGGTATCGATTCTAGGTATCGATTCCAAAGCATCGATACCTATCGATACATTACCGATTCCAGTACTCGCTAAGTATCGATGTATCGGGTTAGCGATGTATCGGGTAGCGATGTATCGGGTAGCCATGTATCGGATAGCTTACCTTCGTGCTTTTTTTAAATGTACATAAAGGATGCAATAACTTTTTAAGTAAAAAATTTTTAAGTATATATGCATTATATATATTATATAATATATATTTAAAAGGATGTTATTATTGTGTGTAGCAAATATCCTTATTATGACATAACTATAATTATTACAAAAAAAAATCTCACAATATTGCAAATTTCATACCGTATATTTATGGTAGAATCGGTAAATTAATTTTATATCTCTTGAAACCGATATCAAACAATCAACACCTAGAAAACGGGTTATGAATATTGATTTCTAGGTATCCAATTAAGGTATCGATTCCAAGGTATCGATTCCAAAGCATCGATACCTATCGATACTTTACCGATTCCGGTACTCAGAATCGATACCGTGCACAGACCCGATACATCGGTAAGTATCGATACCTCGATTGGTATCGGTACCCGATACCGAAAACGTCGGTATTGCCCAGCCCTAATGTCCATGCATGCATATACAGATATGTCTTTATATTTTTGTATTTTGTATTTACCCCAGTAATCATTTTGTTTTTTACAACAGTTAGTAATAGAAGTATTTTTTTCACTGATTAGTCTACACGGCTATCAAATGAAAGCAGATATTCAAGAAATGATTAACGAATAACATCAATAAGAACTGTATATAATAGTATTTGTCTTGCTTCTAAACAAAAAAAAAGAACGTTTTCTAAGCTTTTTTCTTTCGTTTAATTGGATTTCTATAGACAAGAGAAGATATCTTTTTTACATACAGAGAAGTACTTATTATTTAGGAGCGTCAATTAACATGAAAAAGTTAAAGATTTTGGAACTTTATAATTGGAAATTATGGTATAATGATCGTTAATAAAATTTCTGGATAAAAAAGGACATTTCAAAACATAATTCACTTTACAATGTATTCATTTCTTCTATTCAAAAGATCAAAATTTCAATTTTAAACACTTCAACTGCATTTTTTGATTGTTGACCGCTCAAATGATTTTAGATTTTTGGAAATACAATATAGAAATCATTAGAACTTAGAACTGTACACTGGACGAAACCTTAGGACATATTTTGACTGGTCAAATAATTGCATTGCCTTGTTGAAGAGTGAGCCGACCGTATTCTATTTTTCCCCCATTTCAAAGAAAACTTTTGCTAAACCGGTAATTTTAGACTACTATATGTGACATTGCGATCTGCCACTTATCACTTATTAACAGCATCGATTTTTTTTATGTTATTGATCGATCTTTACGAAATTTATCTCAGAGGCTACTGTGACTAAATTTAAATTCTTAATACACCGAAAAACAGTTGTTTTTAATGGTATCTATCGTCAAAAGCACTTGTATTCACTTTTTCAATCCAAAATAAAGATTTACAAATTTTTACGTACACATCTAACAGCTACAATGTTGCCAGAGGTAGCGGCACCTCTCGTATTTTAGTTGCACATATCTGCTATTTACATTTTTTTAATACATTTAAAATTTCTATAACTCTTATGTTTTTCACTTTATACTTCTCTATTTTGATACTTTGTCCATGGATTGACACATTGGTTTTTATCGACCCAAAATTCTACTCCAGTTCTTGCATTAGTTTAATTTTGGATAAAGTGCCTTTGATAATAAGTAAATATCAAATAAATTGGTTATTGCTTAACTTTTCCTAAAACTTCGGCGGCCTCTTTTCAAATAAATATCCATACAAATATATGAAAATAAAGTTGCCACCCATTCTGACATATTTCACGTGCAATTACAACATCTAATATAAATTGTCCACATGTTTTTATTGTTAAAAGTCATGGTTTTGATTCATTTTAACTACAGAAACTTTTTAAAAAACCTGGAATACTTGCTGCTTTTTAATAGCTGACTTTATCAACTAAATGTAACTAAAATTCTATTTACACTAGCGCGTGCTCTGAAATTATTATTAAAAATATTGTATCCTTTAAATCGATATAAAGAGACTTAAGTTTCAAATAGAAACACTATGCTTCCTCTAGACAGACTGTCGCTATAATTTTCGCAAATGTTTTTTCAATTGTTTCTTTGATAATCTATATTCGAAGGTTATTGCAATTTTTCTAACTTGCCTAATAACGAAGATAGTTGCGGGTCTAATAAAAAACGAAAATCTCACTGTATACTCACAGTTTCAACATTTTGTAATCGATCAAATTTCTACTGTAATAACGGCATAAATGAAGGAATAACCCTTATGTAAATTTTCATAACGGTTGATAAAATATATAAATGATACTGAAATAGTTCTGTAATTTTTTTCTAATAAATTTCTTATTGAAAACATGCAGGATGTAATTCTAAATTAATTTATATTACTTTGCCTAAATTCATTATGATCGGATAACGAATAGAAGAATTACTTTAATTTATTCGGCACTGTTCAAAGCTGTTTTTTTTTTAATTTATAGTAAAAACTATTGAGTTAAAGTCTCTAAATAGAGAATAGTTAATACCCACTCGTTAACTTTTTACGATGTACAATAAATGTCTGTAGCCGTCTCAAAAAAACGTCATCTATAATTTTAAAAACATAAATAAGTAAGTCTGATCTTTTCTAAAGTAGATGGCGCGAGAAATTCATTTAAAAAAATAATTTTACAGTTTTTTTGAATGACCCAAACTTTTATAGTCTCTGTAAATATACTGGTCATGCATATATTTCATGAAATAAATATGCGTTTTCGTTATTCATTGATATTCCGCGAATTGATTGAATGTAAACATTGAGATAAATACAGTGGAGGCGCTCGTTTAATATCTTAAATTTTGATTGTGATCGTTGCGTCGACAGAGTTCGCTTTCTTCGACGGCCCCCGTCTAGGAATAGTCTTCGGGCGCCGTTTCACCTTTGCCTATTTTATGTAATGGACTGTTAGTTGTGTTCGCAACGTGAACGACGCCGAATGCAAGCGGGGATGCTGGTACGCTGATCCGCCATCCGAGTATTTTTAGTCTAGCAGTATTTGGAGACCAGTCACATACATATATATATATACACACACATTCATATATATACGCTGATAGAAAGAGATCGCAAAAATCAGAGCAATATGTGCGTGTGTGTTGCTCACTTCCAGTGCCAACCCTGACGATCGAGCTGTCGCGTAGTCATCATATACGGGTACCTCCCGCTTATATCCAGTATGAAGGCGACCATTGAAGTTTTTTAATGTACGGTACCGGATTAACATATACACGTTTACGCGGCGGTTATCAAGACCACGACCGCTTGGATTATCCGAAATCATCGCCATGGACTCACGCTTCTGTGATGAACACCCCCACTGCACCCCGAAGGAATCATCGCTATTCTCGAGCGTCAACTACCAGCGTCACGCAGATGTTAAGCGATTCTTGCTCAAGTCTTCTCCAGAAATTGACTACAAGGGTGCGCGGACCATCAGCTACCACAGAGCGCCACCTTAATGTTAACAGTAACAACAACAATATTGTCCATAATAACAATAATAATGACAAGATTAGTAGTCGCACAGCTCTTTCGCCTGTCAACAATAACAGTTTTTATAGTTCGGCAAGAAGTCGAATTGAAGATAAATATGCTGCCGTGTTGGATAAAATATATGGTAAGAAGAAGGATCCGGAAAGAACAATCGAACCTTCGGTTGGAAGAGCATTAACTAAAAGTGCTACGACATCGAACGTTTTTCTTTCGGAAAAAGCATATCCATACGTCCAAACTAGCGTACGTGAAAAAACTCCTTATAAAAGTGAATCCAAACGTAAACAATATCCGGAACCACCTTACTCTTATTTGGATAGAGAGACAGCTTATAGGGCTCGCCAGAAATCGTCCAATCATTCCGAATTGAGGCCACGCAGGTCTGCCAAACCCATAAGAACGGGTAAAAGTGAATCGGAGCAACGAAAGGTTTCTATGAAATTACGACCTGTAGAGATTCCTCTCGTTGAAAATAATGGTAGTAATAGTGATGGACAGAATTGTTTCGGTGACGATGAATCTACTCCTACACCGTCCGTACCCGATCCATTATCCGAACGCGAAGCTAAAAGAAAAGAAATACAAAGTCTGATAATGAAATATTCCGCATTGGACGAGGCTTACAATAAAGCAGCAGCTTCTTCGACTGATGATATTCCGGCGGTTCATCAGAGTACCGCTGCGGCTATTGCGCAGAAATACAATTTGAAACCACCAACGGTTGTAAGTAGTGGTCCTGTGTGGTTTTCTTCTCATACCAAAATCAAATTTCCTTCAAACTCGGTCGCATCACTAACAAAATGTTCTTGAAGCGAGTGTGTGCCGTTGCTTTTTCTTTCCACATCTAACGAGTGCCGCCTCCTTTAACCGCCACCGAGTGTAAGTTTCGTAGAACCTTAAAATCTGTATTAATTATCATCAAAATATTCCCTCTGTTATCTTTCATACAATAAATCGCATATAAGGTCACATAATTTAACTATGGAACTAACTGTCAATAAATTTATAATTTACCTTAATTAATCAAACCCTATTAATTATTTATATTAACGTTGAAATGCAATGATTGTGTTCATATATGCGCTAAAATATAAGCTTCATATTTTTTCATTATGAACTCACACATTTATTTATTTTCTAGGCAATTATTGATGTATAAAATCATACTTTAAAATACATTTCTATATAATTTTACTAAATTCTTAATTAAAATATTTGAAATGTATTGTGAATATGCTAAAATTTACAAGATCCGTAATATTATGATTATTATTATTAGTGCGTTCCTGTGTTTATTTGAATAATGAAGACGTTGGAAGCAGTAAGATGTTCCGTTTTTTCAATATATTTTTAAATTCATGTTTCAAGTAATGAGTTAAAGTTAAAAATAAAACAAAAATTAAACTTTAAATAGCGTCAACATTTACATAATACTTCACGTATATAGCAAATTGTTTCTGTCCGCCATACTTTCTGAACTGCATTTTTTAGCCAAACGAATTAGCACAAATGTCTACTACATGTGGCATAGCTTAACATATAAGATTTCAACGTGCGAACAAATATGTATACTATAAACGAGTTGACTCACGAACGACTTCCGTTTTCCCGCTGTAATTCCACTGGATGTATGAAATTCAGCAACGGACAAAGAAGAAAATCTTAATAAAACTCGTTTAAAAGTCGTTATTATTCCAATATTTAACAATGAAAAAAAATTATTTTTTAGTTTCAATGTAATATTTTCTAAGCAACTGTATTATTTCACCTACAAGTAATAAAATAAGTTATTGCAAAATGTATGTACACAAAATAATTTTTTTTATTATTTTCGTTTCTTACTTCACTGTTTTTGTGCCAAAAATTTTAGCTACATTAAATTTAATAAAATGAAAAGTTTTTGGAATTATAGGTAAATTTTATATCAAATTTTATTTTTTATATAATAAAATTATCTTGCATTTATTGGCGAAAAGATTGATGGGTTCATTAAAAATATTTGCTAATCTGTCTTATATTCATATATCCTCCGATTACTTACATATTACAAAGGCGGATTGATATAACGAGCCATCGAAAAAATTCAAATTGGAGTAGACTGTGAAATTGGGTTGGTACTTTAGCCACTTCCACATAATGACACATTACTTGATGCTTGACAGTTTCATTTGGTTTCATTGTAAAAAAAGGTTATGGCATTGAAATGATACTACAACAAAAAAGAAAACAAATAATTTATTTAATATCGAAATCATAATAATCATATTATCATCTGTACGTTTAGATGGCCGTCGACTTGCAGTTTTTCGACCGACGGTACCAGTCTCTCTGAATAACTTTACATAATTTGTCAAAACATTGTAAAAATCATTGTAGTCAAACACTAATTCAGGATGTTCTTCACTAAAATCAGCCATGCATTCCGTAATTTAATACTGCCACTCGCCATTTACTTTCACACCTGTACGGAAGTAACATTCGATAATTTTTGCTTTTTGTTCTATGTTGAATACCATTTTTTAAATAAATTTAATTTTCTTAATAAGAGTTTTGAAAAATTTGACACAAACTTTTAGTTTCAATGTCAAATAATAAATGTCATTATGGGGAACTGGCTAAAGTACCAACCCAATTTCACAGTCTACTCCAATTACGAATTTTTTCGATGGCTCGTTATAAGGTCTCCAACAACTCCATTGTCTAAGTAGTGGGGAAATTACCGTTTGTAAGATCTAACTTGCAGACGGTAATTTCAAGCATCTCGTCTTAGTATCAAAGTTTTATTTTCCTCTGTCCTCTGTAATCAGCATTGAGGTGAAAGAGATGATTTTTTCATGATCACCACCGGGGACTAATTTTGGGTTCATCATTATGATCCCGAAAACATGCGGCAGTCAATGAAATATCGTCATGATTCTTCACGTGTACGAAAATTCAAGAGTTTAATCAACGCCGAAAATCGTGGTTACCATTTTCTGGGATGCAAAAGGCGTCATTCATATCGAATATATGCAAAATTTTGCGATCACTAAAGAATCGTATTCGTAGAGTAAGGCCCGATTGAAGGATTTTTGTCTTACACCACGACAACGCCAAACCGCATTGCAGCAACGAAATGATGAAGACAGTGACGGGCCTAAAATTTACGGTTATTTCGTATCCTCCGTACAGTCCCGATTTGGTACCTTCAGGTTCCCAAAGTTGATGGTGGTTATGTGGAAAAATAATTGTGTACACTGGTAGTACAATAAATTTACTTCGTTTTGAGACTGGGTTCATTATTTTGTCGTTTCTTATTCTTATTTTATAGAGTCCTCGTATATATATTTTTTTCAAAAAATGATTACAAGTCTGTGTATGTAGTTCTTTATAGCAACATTGACATTCTATCGGAGAATTCAGTAAATTTCGAAACTGTCATTAAACGTCAAATATAAAATATAACCTGCAAAACATACACTTTATGTATTTTATAAGTTAAGAAGTGACCAAATACTGCATTTATTTTTTACATTTAGAAATTTAAGTAGTAAATACATCAAAATCTAAGGCATGACTTTCTAATATCTAATTGTTTCCTGGTTGCCAAATTGAAACCACATACGACATTTCTGCTGTTACCGACTTATCGTCACTATTTGCATGAAACATTTTCATGATTTCGTTTGCTGTTGTAGGTGTTGCTTTAAAGATGTTTTGTGTAAGTAGTGACGAAATTTCGTCCGCGTTAGAATTGTCCTGAACGCGATTCCTATTTATAAACCATGGAGGGATTATGATCAGCTCCAACAATATGTAACTAATCAGATATCATCTACCATATGATCAATTAAATTTGTCCTCTAGTTAGCCATGAAATTATTTATTCAAAATATCATGTTGGTTGTGACAAATAATACATCTGTCATTATGTGTACTGTATTGGTTTGTTGACATTAATCTGTCGACGGTATAACCTAACCTGCACGACCTACAATTTTAAACTCATACTGCCGACTTAAGTTTAAAAGTTTAGAAATGCTTGATCATACTGTATTTCTAGTTTTCAAAAATTGTATATATGCTGAATTTATTAAATAAAATCATTTTTTTGAAACACTAATCCACAAATTTCTAATTTACTCCTGAAGTTCAAAATTGAGGGTGGATTAGAAAGAGTTCTTTATACAATACGTATGTTGAACAATGCATTAAACATATATTTTTGAATTTCAATTTCGTTATACATATATACTTAACCCAATATTGATATTGCATTATTTTATAACGAATTGGCTTTGTCAGTTTCTTAATTCATATTACATATATTGAAAGCACTACGTATTTTACTTCAATGCGATTATTAAAATGTTTTATTAATATACTCTTTATATTATAGAAGCTATAGATTTTATTAAGTCTGAAAATGCTGTTAGTCCTAGTTGAAAGATAAATACCAGATAAATATGCAACAAAATTTCCCATTTATGGCTTTCGACTTACACTAATTAATGTTCAAATACTTAATCAACTCATTGTATCTTATGTTTTTTACTCTTTTCACTTCTCATTTATTGGTTGTAATTGTCTCAAGGTATAACCTCAGCGTCATCCCATAATTTATGATAATTCTGTACTATGTTACTTTGAATTAACCTTAACATATTTAACAGTGTCCTGCTTTTAACTGAGATGAATTAGCAGTTCATCTCTGATTAATAAAAGCGCGCTGAATGGCCATTTTCCATCGGCTTTCTACTGATCTTTCACAGCGTCGATCTTAATATTTAATGACACGATCTCGCAACTCTGTTAAACATCGGCACGCCTATTGTTTATTTATGAAAATGCTTCGTCTTTATAAATAACCTTGCCGGCACACCGAAGAGATCTGAAAACGTTGCAAAATCACGCAATGGTTAATAGGTGAGAGCCCGTAACCTCTAACACTGAAGTTCGTTCCGATAAACGTCTATCAATAAAAAACATTTTATCAGACATCTGAAACATTTCTTTAAGTGAAATTTATGTCCTTTAATCAATTATTCATTTTATATATGAATTATAATACTGTCGAAATAAAATTCATTTGGATTATTCTCTTTAAATATACGAAATTTTCATACTAAAATTTTATATTACTTTTTCGTTTTGTGAAAGTACTACTATCACAAATACATTCGTTTTATGCTTCTTTAAACCTCTTGAAAATGTCTGATTCTACAGCAATAACTCTTTAATTCCTAGATTTATAATTTATGTTGCTTTTAGTGCAACTTTAAGAATTTTTATTTTATCTAAAATGTTGTTGCACTAGTTGTCTTTAATTAACTTCTATAAAAAGCTACTAAAATTACTAAATAGAAATATAATATCGTACAGCACGGACTTCACAACTGAATTTTTGCTTCGTTTTTTTCCCATCTACTGCATATTCACAAAATATCAGAAATAACGTTTTCTTAACTAGGCACGTTCCTTTCCTCAATTATGAGAAAGAAGTACAGTTAGAGAAGAAAACTTATAAAAGTTCATCATATAGATACCAGTCAATTTATATTTATCAAACTACTATGTATTTATTATCAAATCAATCAAAAACACGTGGTAGACGGACAATCTAGAAAATAAATAAAAAAAGGAAATTATTTGATTTCGAAGGCCTCTTAGAAGACCAAATACTTTCTGAGAAAAAAAAAACTATTTCACTAATAATATGAAAGAATATTGTGTTTGTTAAAGCCTGACCATTGATATCTAGAGAAACTTATTATTTAGAAATAAAAGTATGGTGGTAAGTCGAAATTAGTTATTAGCATAGCTAAACTTTGACGACATTAAATATAAAATATAGTTTGTGAACACAACGTATTTTGGTATGCTGCCACATATAGAATGCGATATGCTATAAAGGTTTATGGAAAAATGTGACAAATAGAAAGAAATAGAAAAGATTCTATAGAAATATATTTTTGAAAAAGAGGTGGATTAAAAAAACCATAGAGCTACTTGCAATCGGCAAACTTAAGACTACCTAAGCAGAAATTAAATTAGAAACCGTAAATTGTTAAAATACAATATAGAAATAGACGAAACAGATCTATATCTATGAGGAAAGAGAAAAAAGAAGAACCAAGATTAAATAATACGAGAGAATAAATGATAGTTCTATATTTTCTAATATTTAAACTTCATTTTTCTCTCATAGATCTAGATTTCTTTCGTCTATTCCTATTTAATTTTAATAATTTTCTTCGAGTCTTCGGCACTTTTTTTTTGTTCAGTTTCCAATTTAATTTCTGATTTAGTATTGTTGTGTTTGCCATCATTTGGATATGACAAGTTAGATATCAACTGATTCCCATTTGTCTCATCCCATATATTTTCTATTAACTTATTTTCCAAATTCATGAATTATAATAGTTAATTGATGAGAGACACACTTGTCGAAACTCCATAACGAAATATGAAATACACTGATTTAAAAGTTTTATTGTAGATTTCCAATACAACGTTGTTTCACCGCACTGTGGCTTTATCAGGGGGGGGGTGAATAATGGTAAATTTATAGTACTATAGTACAATAGTACAAGTTATTATATACTTAACCTAATATTACAAGTTTAATGACAGTAGTAGAGTGTTATATAGTGGTTTGTCGTTTAAAACTAACTCTACTTTTGTATAGACGTTTCTAACGATTCTAATAGATCAAGTTTTTTACTTTTATTTTGAATATGAAGTATTTTAAAGTTATTATTGAAGTCGTTGTTATGTTCATAATTACAATAGGGAGTTATCGCAGTCTCAACGATAACGGTAACGCTAACGCTAAAGTCACGTGACCCAATACGCTATTTTGTATAACGGGCCAGTAGCATTTTCAGTTATCGCAGATATTACGATAACCTAAACGTAACTAAGTTGTTTCTTAATATATAATATTATTAAAAATAGGGTGTGGGGGGTTTTTAATAATATTATATATTATTAAAAATACTTTTGTATTATACAAAATTGGTAGGTTTACCTACTCAAGTATGTTTCAAATTATGTTGTTATATAAGTTGTTTCTATTTACCCCTGTCATCGTAACATAACCTTGTCATTTATGTCATTTATCGTACGGTAAGTGGCTACGATATTTTGGATATTTACCGGAACCCCTTAAATATTTAACGTTACGATATTGACTGCGCACGCGTATTTACAACAAATTTAAAATAGCGTTAGGGTTACCGTTATCGTTGAGACTGCGATAACTCCCTAATTTCAACTCTTGATCTGTTAGAATCGTTAGATATTTCTAGATATACAAAATTAGGGTTAGCTTTAAACTTTGAACGATCAAACTGAACTATGTAACTCCCCACTACTGTCATTAAACTTGTAATCTATTAGGTTAAGTATATAATAACTTGTACTATTGTAAATTTACCATTATTCATCCACCTGATGAAGCCGTAGTGCGGTGAAGCAACGGTGTAGTGGAAATCTACATTAAAACTTTTAAATAAGTGTATTTTATTTATATTTAATTATAATCGTGTAATACTGAACAAATTGATATTCTATTAGCAGAAACTTAGAATTTGTTTTTAAAATATTCCTATCACTTGCAAAAATTTAAAAAATTTATGATACAAAACAGTAAAATATTGCAAAAATAATTGCTACGCCAACGATCTGAAATTTCGTGTTCTGTATTATTAAAAACTTACTTAGTCATTTACTTTTTTGATTCGTTCTAGCATGACGTACCCTATTTCTAGAGTCAATGACAAGCACCAGAAGTATTCCGCATTCTATTGTTTTTAGTAATTAGTCTCTATGTAAAAGAGTTACAACGTACGCTTTGAGTAGTGGCAATAATAATAGTTCAACTTGGCAAGCGAATCGATGACGTAGAAAAAATAGCTCGTGAAGTGATAAACACGCGTATGTACCTCTATACATACGTATATTCGACTTATCCAAAAAGTATATTTCCTTCGATCGTGACAACGCCGAAGATGTGTCTTTTACCGACTAAATTGGTCAAAAACATGTTTATTTCTCATAAAATGCGGTCAACAGTTTTAGATTTCTGAGAAAGCAAACCTTATCTTATTTTAGTGGTTTAAGCACTTCCATTGCATATTTTGCTAAAACAATTTTTTTTCGTCGGTTGTTCATGCCAAGAATTCTTTTAACACCTGGTAAATTTTAGATGATATTTCAATGTGAAATATATTGTATTTTAAATAATTATAATTATTAGAACTACTTGAAATATTCTTTCACTAAGAATAAATAAATCTGCAGTAAATGTAAGTTTGAGGAAAACAAAATTAGGTTCTCCCACTTACTCGACACGTAAAAAATACTTTTTTACATACATTTTATTACTATTTGTTTTATATTTAACTAAATGTAGTAAGATGTATTTTTATAATATCGTGATTTCCAAGCCATTAAATTTATGAAATCTTGTATACAACAAAAATATTTTTAAGAATATAAAATATTAAAAATCGGGTGTGAAGAACACAATAGAAGTTCATATATTTGTGAAGGTATCTCTCTCCAGAGACGTAGAGATATTTCACATCTGTCTACAGAACCGTCGGTACTCCTCAACTGGAGAGAGATATCCATTTTTAATATTTTTTATTTTTATAAATATTAATATAAATATTTTTGTTTTATTCATAATTTGGTGAGGTTTTATCTACGCAAGTATATAATGAAACGGATATGCAAAATACATATCCGTAACTGTAAACAAGGACAAACACCTCGCATTTTTAGCATTTACTTCTGTTCAATACATATGTTTCAGCCATCTAGGCCTCATCGGTTGAACTAGTGAAGCAATGTATATACAAATTAATACAGATCTGTTAAACAACGGATCTGTATCTGTATCTACATTTACGCTAAAATCGTCTCCAAGCCATAACCAGTTTCGTTCTATGAGGCGACACCAATTTAATCAGTGACATCTGACGGAAGAAAGCGACTAGGCCAGAAAAGGCGATCTTCCGCTCGAATAGCAAGGCTATTACAAATAAGCGGAAAAATGTAGATACAGATCCGTTGTTTAACAGATCTGTATTAATTTGTATATACATTGCTTCACTAGTTCAACCGATGAGGCCTAGATGGCTGAAACATATGTATTGAACAGAAGTAAATGCTAAAAATGCGAGGTGTTTGTCCTTGTTTACAGTTACGGATATGTATTTTGCATATCCGTTTCATTATATAACAACGGCGTAATACGTGCAAAACGTATTGATAAATATCCCTTTTTTGTATAACTACGCAAGTATGTTTCTAATTATTTTCTTATATTCGCATTCGGTTTGTTTGTCCGTTAAAGAGTGAAGACACGTTAATACAGCTTCTGCAAGTCCACAGTTGTACCGTCAGATGAAAGCTCTTTGCTTAGTTCTGCACTTGTTATTGAGACAGTGATAGTTGTTTTGGCGTTCCTTACTGAGCAGCGCCGAATGTTCTACACTCTGTCTTAAAAACTTCTGTGATATAGCGAAGTTGTTGTTTTGTGAACGTATCTCTCACCAGCTGAGGCGTACCGATCATTCTGTAGAAATATGAAACACGGGTCTACGTCTCTAGAGAAAGATAACTTGTATTGTGTTCTTCACACCAACTTTTTAATAATATTTTATATTAAAAATATTTTTGTTTTATATAAAATTTGGTGAGGTTTTACCTACTCAAGTATGTTTCAAATTATTTTGTTTATTATTTAAATGTTCATAATTATACATATTCAATCACTGTACATTAGACTGGCCACTAAAAATAGATTTCCGATTGCTGGGCGGAAAAAGTTTCCTTTTGATACCAAATGCTTAGCATTAAAATTTGGTAGCGATCGGAGAACGTTTGAGCCTGCCGCCCAAGACTTAAAGTTTGAAAAATCGAAATCAATGTTTTTATTGAAATACTTAAATTTTAATACATAAAACTAGTTTTAGTTGTTGATTTTTAATATTTAATCAAATTGCCAATTAAATTACCATTTCAACGAGCTTTATAAATCCAAAATTTAATGAAAAATATCAAAGTTAGACAATTTTATAGCTGAAAAATACTAAATACAAGCAAATTTAAGTGAGTGTGGATTTCTTATGTGAAGGGAATTTCTGACGATATGACTCGACGAACTGAAATACCAATTGTTTTTGATTTTCGTCATTTGTTAAGATTCGATTGTAATCTTTCATGAATTTGACGCCGCGTTCGGCAGCATCGTTTACGACGAACAAATTACGACAAAATTCCAAAGCGTCTTGATAGTCATCATCTTCTTCCCATAACGATGGATCTTTTTGCAAAAAACAGGCAGACAAACCAAATGCAGTGAAAAAATATTTTGTTTTATATGATACTAAATCGCTCAATGAACTGGAACGTAAAACTTCAACGTTTGCAATTCGACGGTTCTCCAATAGGTTTACGTTCGGTTCACTTGATTGGAGACATTTGATCATTTTGCGCTTTGCTTCATCTGAAACGGAAGGATCAAAAAATGCTAAAGCAACGTTTTCTGGTGCTAGATACCACAAATGGTTTTTGATTTTTGATAGAACTATGTTGGACACTGCTGCATCTGTTTCAGCGTATGCGATCGAGTCCTTTACAAATTGTAGATCTTGATTTGGAGCTGTGATGGCATTTGGGCATCCATACCAGACTTTGACATATAGTCGAACTAGAAAAATACATACATCTCGCAGCGCGCTCAATTGTCTATCTGTGCATTTGAATTGTTCGCGAAAAAGAAATATTTTCAGGCAATAAATTGCTTTTCCCATAAACCTTGCATGGGACGTTGAACTACACGTCCGAAAATTGCCACCGTTTCCACCAAGGAATGTGACTGTGAGCTGTAGAAATTCTTTATAATCAGCGCGAATTTGATCTTTTTGTAAATTTTGATAGCAGACATGTTTGACTTCATCACAATCCTCTTCGCTTATTTTTGAACGGACAATTTCGTCGTCGAGAGAGACCGCATTTGAATGAAGTGTGATTGAGATTGTCCCAAGCTTCCGCAAATCGATTGAAAATAGGAACTTCGGGTACACTGGTCGCTGAGTATTTTAAGTCAAAAACACTTTTCAAGACAATTTCGAAAATATGATGACGACATGGAAGTTTGATTAATTTCCGGTCTAAATATTGTTGTAAGAATGCGATTGCACCATTGTTAGGACCAGTGTTTGAAGAAGTAGTGTCGAAACTCATCGCACCAACGCGATCAATGATATTCCAACTGATTAAAGCATTACGAACAGCGCCCGCAATATTCTCTCCCGTGGCGGGTTCTACAATTGCTGCACTGAGAAATTTTGCGGTGCCTTTATAACTGACGAGAATTGCGATTCGCTCAACTTTTTTTTTACCAACTATTGCTTCCATTAATTTGCCATCCCAATGAACAACTAATGATTGTGCACTATTTATCTACGGAAAAAAAATATATATATAATTAAAATTAAACCAAAAGTAAAGTAAATTACGTCTTCGGCGAACTCGTCCTGAATCTTCTCAAATTCTTTTTCACGGTGCTTTCTTCGTAAATTTTGGAGAGACGTTCGATTGACAACATGCTCATCAACGTTGACACGCAAGGCTTCTGCCACTGCCATTATTATATGTATTGCTTTTCTATCGGAAACCTTAGCATCATCCAGAGCGGCTGAAAGACGTGGTGTTATCAATTGCGTACGGCCTCTTCTTTCCTCTGGTTGAGTTTCATAATCGTCCACGTCCATTGTTGTATCGTTGTCGTCGGAAATATTATCGCTTTCACTAGCACTATTGTTTTCTTCAATCGCTGAATGAAATCATAAAAGAAGTTAGGAATTCATTCATTCCAATAATTGATATGTATTATACAATGCAAATTGAAAATATTTACCAATATCTACGTTTTGAGACTCATCGTGCTTTCGCTTTCGTGACTCTTCTCTTGATCTTCGCTCCTGCAATCGCTTTTCACGGCTGAATAAATGCATATCGACTCCGATCATGCATCCGGGGCGCCCTTTTTGTCTTTGATTCAATAAAAATTCCCGATCTTCTTCAATGCGAATCATCTGCAACGCGTTGTTGTGAGCAATGTCGAAGAGATTGTCCAAATTTTCGATAAATTCTGCCTGATCTTTGTTCGCTTTCCCTTTCGACGACTTTTTAGAAACACGTCGCCATTCATTGTACAGTTTTATCAATTTATCAGCACATTTGTACAAATCACGGATCGGTAAGCGGGCTTGTAGCCAAAAAAGGGATACAGCGTTCACTGCCAATCTTGCACTTTCTGTCTGCGATAATTTGGCGAATCGAATATTATAAAAATAGACTTGCAATACTTGTCGATTGGAGGGTAATTTAGCTCCACTTATTTGATGTGTCACATTGCCAATCAAATATATTTCACGTGATACTTTATCAGACGCACGAGTAATCACTTTTGATGTGGTTGGTTCCATTTCGGCAGAGGTTGATGGTTCGTCCGACTTTATATTATCAAGCTGCAAATCAAAAATGCAATCTTGGGTACAGACAATTTAATTATTATATTAATTATTGCCAATTAATGGTAATTTAATTGGCAATTTGATTAAATATTAAAAATCAACAACTAAAACTAGTTTTATGTATTAAAATTTAAGTATTTCAATAAAAACATTGATTTTTCCCATATATTTCGATTTTTCAAACTTTAAGTCTTGGGCGGCAGGCTCAAACGTTCTCCGATCGCTACCAAATTTTAATGCTAAGCATTTGGTATCAAAAGGAAACTTTTTCCGCCCAGCAATCGGAAATCGAAGGAATTTTCTATAAATAAGGGCCAGTCTACTGTACATAAAACATTTCACTCACTTGTATGAATTCTGTTTCTTCATCAAAATTAAAAACAAACTTTCATGTTATAGTAAGGGTGATTAAGATATATGTAGACCATTTTTCGCCGAAAATGAATTAGAATAACAAAAAAGCTCAAAAACACGAGTGAAAAAGGTTTATTTTATTTAGTAACAAGTTTCTTTGTCAATTCGTTAACTGCTTTTCCAGTATTGCCTCGGCAATAATTTTAACGTTACTACATATAAGGTATCTAAGGCAGTAACATTTTTAAGCAAAGAACGAACTTGTACTGTACTTAAAATCTTATTTTGCCACAAGAAATAACTATTATTGTGAGTAACAATTTTGAATAAGAGGATAAATTGTTCCAAATCATAGATGAGAATTGGTTTGAGTCTTTTAAAACTAAAATATTCTTTAATGAAGTCGGTAGTCAAAACTTCCTCTCAAAAATAAAATAAATGTAAAATTTTTCAAAAGTTTGATAAAATATTCGAACGTACAATAATAACAGATTTTTAATTCATATATGTAATTGATTAAAAATTGTTTCGGATTATGGAATTTCCTTTTTACCATTGAGAAATTGTTCGCTTCTAAGGTTGCTAACCTGCTAATGCAATGTATAGATTTAGGAAACTTATTTATTAAGGCTTTACTTTCATTGGTCTTTCAGAAAAGAAACAAAATAAGAAAATACGTAGTTATTAAGAATGTCTTATCGTCTTATCGAAACTTATCGAAAACAAAACATTTTGAAACTAGAAGAGTTGTGAAACTAAAAATTAAATTATCAAGGGCAACACTTCATGTTTATCTTTATGTCACATATACCATAATTAAAGACGGCAGACTATGTGCCCACACTGTCAAATTTAATATAATATAATAAATTTAATATATATATATATATATGTTTATATACTGAGAAGGATTGTTCGACGTTGAGAGATGTTATATTTGCATAGTTAGAGCGCTCTTTGTATCTGTACAATGGATCTTCAGCATTGGTAAAAAGTTGCCCTAATTTTGTAAAATCTACATTTTTATCTAATACACTTTATGTGTATTATTAAATTTAACAGTGTGGGCACATAGTCTGCCGTCTCCATAATCGTTTGTTTCTCTGTTATTATTCGAACACAGATGGATTTTATTATACTTATTTTGCAAATGAAATATATTTTTAGTCATAACTGTTCAATAACTTTGATGTTTTCCCGTACAATAATATATTTGGATATGATTCTATTTAACCGAGTTTACACACGGCCAATATAAAAGTTAATATACACTCAGATAAATCCATATTTAAATTTACTAGACATAAATAAAAACATACCATAAAAAATTTAATATCAGTATATTTTCGCGTTATCTAAAAAGTTGTCAAGTACCTATATCATAAAAATACCCTATTTTTGATAATTATTATAAGTACATAGGTATACTAGAATGTAATCCCATCAATGGAATTCGTTATAATACACACGCGTATTTGCATTTATTTTATATTTTTTGATTAAGTATAGAGTCAATGAAATTTTCATAAATTTTCGTGAAAAAGAAATATATAGAATGTAACAATGAGATATGAAAATAACAAAAAAATAATTTGGTGAAATATTAATAAAAACGTAAAAGCAAAAGAAAGTTAAAAAATCGGATGACATTTAATACATGTTGCCGCGTTTAACATTTTTAATATTAAATACATTTGAAATAATTTTTCCACAAATCGTTTCCAATTTTCAGCGAAATTATCAAACTTCAATGGGCGAGAAAGCATTGGCCACTAATTCCTCGTGGCAATATTTAAAATAATGTATACATTTGGCACCATAGTGTCTACAAAATATTGGATATTTTATTTATTTGATTTTAAAATAGCTTATAATTGGCAATCTCAAACTACTTCATAATTAAGCTATACAATTTGATTTTGAATATGTTGAATTGAATTTTATCAAAAATATCCTATTTAATTTCCTCAATAGAAGAAAATTTTCCTTTGAGACGTATTCGTTTTACTTTATTTAATAAATGAGTCTTTTTAAAACCTTAGCTTTTTAAAATACAATATTTTGTCTTCTATCTGCACCTATTTTTATAATTTTGTAACCCATATTGCTAATCGTAGTATGACGATAATTTTTGTAATGTTTTTAAACGTTGCTGTTATTCAGTCTTGTATTTTATCAAGTATATATTATCGATTTTGCTCGATTTCTTTCTTTCAGCGTTAGCGCTCACATAAGCTTGGCAATCTGTAAAAACTCTATGTCGTTCATTGAATCAATTAATTTATCGCCCAAATGATTTTGAAGTAATTGGAACAAGTAAAAATGCACCAGCATCAAATCCGTCGAATATGGTAGATATCAGACAATTTCACATCCAAAGCTTATCAAGTTTGATTTGGTCACCTAAACACTTTTTCAGGGTGCTAATCTGTCTTGGCGATTGATTGCAACGATTGGATCAGCTCATTTACCGCTCAATTACTTTGAAGCGATTGAAACAGGTATAAATCTACCAGCACAAAATTCTGCTAATATGGTAGGAGTTGGACAATTTCCCATCCGAAACTTGTCAATTTTTATTTGGCTCATCTAAATATTTTCGGAACCCACAACGGCTGTTTCCAGTCAATATTATTCTATATGACCCATATTTCTTCTCCCGTGATAATCTATTCAAGAAATAGTTCGATTAAGTTTAAGTAGTGGTGTAACTATCATTATCCTGACTAAAAGCTTTCTTTCTGACACTCATGGGACATCCAAACATATGCTTTTATAATCACACGCTTTGTAATTGTTGAATGGATGATTTCAAAACGTTACGAAATTTCTCGCCTTGTTAAATGGTAATCAAGTTTAACTATACAGTCGTTGTAAGTTGGGCAAAAGCGAGCAAACCATCAATTTTTTGGGGGGCGAGGCACGTAACAACATATATCACATAAAGAACAAGCTCTCGCGTTTTTTTTAACATAAACAAAATGTCGAAAATGTCAAACATTATACACAATTATAAAACGAAATAAATCTTGGTTTAAATATTAAACTTTTGCCCATCGACCAATATGCAACTAAATTACATTAATAATAATAATTAACTAATAATAACAATCTATTGAAAAGAAGCTTTATTACACAACCTAATATTAAATCAATTTTTATTTCGTGAAATTGTAGATTCATACTTTTTCGCGTCTATATCAATAATCAATTCGTATTTGATTAATTGTGATAATCAATTGCAAATTCGTGTGTAATGTGCAGAATAAATAAATGACACACGGGCTCTTAATTTACTTAATAACAACCAAATTAACCTTTCATCACATTCATACAGTATATATCAGGTCATATTTATATACACAGTTTTTGTAGAGTAAGTTTTGGATGTAAATAAGATCTTTAACAAATATTAGTTGGCCTGATATTTATAAAAACTAGAATGCTTGATCTCCTCCATTAGTTTACAGTTCGCCTAAATTTTTTTACTAATACTGAAAATTTATCAAATATAGTATAATTTTGTGCAATCCACCAATCATTTCTCTACTAAACGCATCGATTTTTTGGTGGTTTGTTGGTGGTAATATTTGAAACATGAGAATGCTGTTTTTTTGTTAACGCCAAAGTTATAACTAGAGCTGAGGATGTTTGCGGTACGGCAGGACCGTATGTAGTGCATCCCCACATTTAACTATTTATCTAAATATTCTCTGAAATGATTTGCCGGATCTCATAAATTAATAGAGTGATATTTTAGTATGCACTGGATATTGTTATTATACAAAATCATAATAGCCATTTGTATTTATGGATCATAAATAATAATACGCAAGTATTTGTATTTGGTTGTGAATTCAATTTAAACTTAAAATGAATCGTAATATTTTAACGGCAAGCCATCCTTACAATACATGCATTCGAGACAAAGTGTGCAACTCTACGAATAACTTCCATAATTGATCGAAAATGGACATTTTGGAGCTGAAGTAAAGCCCCTATTCTTAGAAAATTTTATTACTGTCGTTAAGAACTATTATTATAAACAACAAAGGCCTTTTATTAGTGTTGAAGTTTTAGTTTCATTGAATTTCCATGTTGTAAGTAGTCAATTGTAAAGTGTTCATTCACAATATTCTAAAACAAGGTGTAAATTTAACTAAAATCCAGAAAAACACATTCTGATAATATATTACTAGATTAGAAGCTGTGTTTATTACTATTTATTATATTATTTTTATAACCAAATGCAATAAAAGCTACGAAAACAAAAGAAACCTCGATTTATTAAAATCTTGTCACACAGCCTTTCAAAGCCTGGCAGCACATATTTTGCATATATTTTATATATACTACCTACTTGAACTAGGTGAATGAAGTTAGAAGTTATAACTTATAACTTCTAACTTCATTCATATTTTTTATACATTATGAATCCATATTAATATTAGCGTATTAGACATAAGGCACTCTTTCATCGGGATCGTGACAATTATTCACGTGTGTCTCCACGCTGAAGACGGACACTTCAAACATTTCATTTCTTCAAACATTCAGCTTTTCACCTGTTTCATCTATTTACAAATCAATTCTTTTTAGTAACAACCAATGGTTGTTACATTAAACCTAAAGAAAGAGTTTACAGCTCATATATTCGTATTTATGGTATTGAGGTTATTGAACCCTAAGTAAACAAAGCTGCTCCATTGTCGAGGTTTTACAATATCGACAGCCGTTTAAACAATGTTACCCTTTAGAATTTTCATAAACATAAACATTTCGGCGTTATGTTTACGTGTTTTTTTTTTCATGGGTATCCATAGGCGGTACATTATTTTATCTTCAGGGGGTTTTAATTTTGGAATTTGCGTCGCAATTGACACAATATTTTGGATGTATATTCTATATAATGACATCTTTCCATTTATCATACGTTGTCTTTTTATTTCAAGGACAGCCTATATAATCGCACAAGACGCTTATGAAAACCGAATAAGTTTCCTTTGAAAACAAAGTCCAGCTAAGTACAAAAAGTATAACCAGCGCCTAATGTTTAATATCTAACGTCTAGCTTTATCTATTTCTTATATAGCGTGTTTTCCAAACTTCAATACATATATGATACAAAGAGACTTGTAAAAATTATTTAATTTAGTTGTAGTTCTACATCTAGTTTCTATCTTCATCATTTATTGATTTTAGGTATTTTAATGCTTTTAAACTTGTGAAAAAATCGAATTTTTATATGAATTGTCTTCTTGCCTCTTTTTTGCCTTGTTCTTTTTTCTATATTTTCTACATCAATGAAGTTACGATATTCTAAAGCTTCCACGAATCAATAGTAACTCATACAACTCGTACAATGCAAAAGAGATGGTAATCTAATAATCACTTTATCCAACCATTTACATGATCAGAGCAATAATCTTAGCACAGCTTGAATTTTTCTTTTAAGCGGTCAACAATCGTTTTATGGTTTTAAACCTTATTTTAAAAGAAAGTATTTATTTCATTATCAATTTCTTTTGTAAACGCAAAAAAATGATTATTGGTTCTCTAATTACAGCTAATAAAACAAGAACGTTCGCGTAGGCCCATTTTGCCGAGACTCAAATGAGTTTTTCAGAAGCTTTTTTTAGATGATTTCACAGAAACGCTACTTCACTATTAAATAAACCAGTTTTCTAAATCATCCACCCATTACAAATTCAGAAACATAGCTTGACCTGAAATCTTCAACGCGCTGTACGCAATCATGGTGTAACATATTTATTTACTTGATTTTTACAGAATGAATTACGTAGGTATTTCAAATGTGTTTTGAAATATGTACTTTTATCTCCACAGTTCATTTGATTTGAGTGTGGTATTAATGATGAAAATGTTAGTATTTCTCAAATTCCCAAAGTAGAAAGAACGGATTGAAATCATATCCTTGTCATTATCTTTATCTCTTTTTTATTTCTGTACTATTTTACAATTTTACAAATCATTAGTTATAAGTTATAATCATATATATCACCAATATCACCCAGCATCTGTTCGAATCAATTTCCTTTTCTAAACACAGTTCTATAATATCCATTCTTGAAGCAACAGTTAGTGTAAAGGCAACTATAGCTATTTTTAAGTTTAAAGAAATTAATTGTATGTAAATCGATTTTAGATTAGGATCATGGAACGAGTAGTACAATGAAGAAATATGATACCAAATAATCATAAACAATAGGACGCGTTCAAATTTGTTAGGAACAGTACCGAGTATGTGTACGTAAAACTTTTCATCTTTACTATTTTTTATAATTTTATGATTGGATTTGTTGGCACTTTCATACTTATAAACTGAGTGTATATTCTATATTTAGAGCAAAAATGATTTTATAAACCTAGTATTTTTTTATTCATAACATTTCATCTAACAGTAAACTATACTAAATTCGTAAATAAACACATATAGAAAATAAAACTCAATCTCATAATAATTTATTTTTATTTTAACATTTTAGAAAACGTTTTTGTTTCTATTTTTTTAACCTGTACGCTACTACAAGGTCGTTCAAAAATTTACATCCTCATCCACAACACGTGGTTTACATAAATTTCGTTTTAGTGTTTTTTTCAGTTTTTCATGGACGCATATTTTATATAAATACATTGTGATTTGGTTTAATTGCATTAAGTAATCAAACGAAACGATAAACGATTTATTTCCGCATAACACATACACGCACAAGGATAACTGTTCGAAAATACGGACAAAAATAAAAGAAATGGGCAGCCTCTGTTTTGGCGGTTCCTAAGCTATCGACGTCTACTGTACCCTTCTCTGTTTGGTTATTTTTAGCGGTGTTACATTAGTATAGTTTGGCAAGCGTGTGTTGCGAATAAATTTATTCACATTCATATTTACAATAATGTCGTTTATTTTAAAAAAGAAAGGTCGCTGATGTCAGTGTACAACAGACAGTTTAATATGTTCTATCTGATTTTTTTTTTTTTTGAAAACTTAACTGACCTTAATAAATTAAAGTATTGAGATCATTAGATCAGTTTTTTGTATTTTTATCAAATAAGTTGGACGTTTCTATGTGACTATACATATATTACGCATCTTGAGTAATGTTTTGTAAATTTATGAAAATAATTAAATGGTGGATATAGCTAGTCGCAGTATGCTTTACATTGCAGGTGTACTTTAAAAATGCACGTTAGTCAGATGTTGGCACTTTTGTAACACTCGCATAAATAGCATTTTTAACAATACCAAATAACGAGTGACTATAAATAAACTTTTTTTTTTATTAAGATAGCAACAATTCTGGACATGCCTGATTTTTAAATTCAAATTTGTCATAAATTTGACGAAGCAAAAATCAACCAAGTAATTATAACCATATGTCATTCATATTTATACAAAATATTCTAAAATAGAAATAACACTAATAGTTAGAATCTTCACTTTATTAATATGTGATCGTAATACGACAATTGTTTCACAGCGCAGTGGCTTCATCAGGTATCATCGGCAGCATAGAAAAGTGATACAGCAAAAGAATCTATTTACCCCAACAGTTGAAAATTTTAGTTGTGTAAGAAGTCGTGTTTGTTAAGTAACATGAAAACTTTGGCAGCTTGGGGTTCTGAGTTCTAAATAAAAAACTTTAAAGTATTCTAAACACTTATTTATTAAGAGATGGAACAAAAGGATGAAATGTAAATACATAATTATCCTACTATGAGGCGCTCTTGTGCATCGTTACAACTCAATAAATTACCAGTATTTTGTCATGTCCCCATAATTATTTATCACATTCGGTAATGTTTGTGATATGAAGGGCACTAGTCGATCAGTGTGTTCTGAAGTAATTTGCTGCCATACTTCAATAATCATCTCTCTCAATTCATTGGCTATTTCTTGTTCAAAATCCTTCCTGATACATAGTCTTCACCATTTGTCCCCAGACATTTTCTATAGGATTGATATCCGGGCTCTTTGAACCCCATGGTAAAACATTTATTACTCGTTCTTCAATGAAATTTTGAACAGTCCAAAACGACACAAACACCTCAACCTCTACAGCTGAACCATGCCCAAACGTTCACTGAAAAACGACCACTTTTGTTTATTTTTCGAGTATAGTGTGGGTTATATCGTTCTCCTCTTAGCCGATAGACACGCACAGTGCCATTATGGCATGACTGAAAAGATTTTTCATTTGAGAATACAACGTTATCCCAAAAATCATCCGCTTTGTTGGCGGCGCAGCGGCTTCTTATCTTAGTGTCACGAATCCTATGCCATGCAGTATCGGATGATCCTGGAAAGTATGTTTCTAATTTTGCCCTTATCGCCGTCTGGAATGGATTTTCTCAAAGATAATTAACTAATTGGTTGTCCTGCTGTCGATGTGTTACTCTTATGTGGCCTGTTCACTGTTTCCGTCCCATTATACCTGTTACAATAATCTTTTTCTTCGCGAGCACGATGGTATTCTTATTAATTCCGACCTCATGCGCAATTGCCCTTATGCTGACCCCAACATGCAGCCTAGTTCGAAATATAACTTTTTGAAACTCGTTTATTGGTGGCATATTAACCTGACAATATATGACAGATATAAATGATATAAATTTAATTTTGACATGCTACAGCCCAAACTAATCAATCTAACTGTACCAGTTTTCTATGTAGCCGGTGGCACTTTACAAACTGGATGGATCTTCATAAAGCAAGAGCTGAATCAATTAAATTATTTAATTCTAATCTAAAGATAAATTTAAAGTGAATGGCAAGTTTCTCATTGTTGTCAAAATAAATTTTTGCTTCGATCATTTATAGTCACCCGGTAGATATATGTACAAAGGTCCTTAGGATTAACTTAAAACCGATTTTTTAATTGACACTACATAAATTTACACCATTAAAAAACTGTCATTTCTGACATTAATCTCGTTTAAAAGTAAATTGGACGCGAATGTTATGGTTATTTGCAGTTACATTCCTGGTTGTTATAATTACACAGGTAGTGTTGCATTTTAAATACTGTATCTAATTTTATGTTTATAAAAATATTATCATTAAGATAATTGACGGTATCTACAGTTTTTTTTTCATTTAAATTTAGTAATTATGTTCCTATAGTTCGATTAGAAAACTATTTAAAATACTTATGTTTTGAAAAAATGAAATGACTAGTTAGAGGCCGTTAAAATTTAGAATAAAGTATTTCCTATATCCCTTTAAATTTCCATGAACTATATAAAAGAAATTCTATCGAAACACACTCAAACGCAATATAAATATGAATATTAGAAGCGTTGTAGATTATTGTTTTTACAGAAATTATTATGTATATTTCACTTTATTTTATTTTGGACTTCCTCCAATATCATAAACGAATCTGCATATGAAAATGATGCTAACGTGAATTAATTCATTTATATTTTTATCTTATGCAAATAAGCAAAGTTCATTCTTGTCTAACACAATAAAAATTTTATTAGCCAATTTGTCAAAAAATTTCACTGTTTGAGTGGAAGGAAGTTCGTGTATCCAGAAGTGGAATACAAAACCATTTCTTTACGTATGTCAACTTTTTTGGTCGCGCCACGTAACACATATTTTACGTTTAACCTCTTCGCTTTTTGCCTTTCTTTGGACAAAACGTGACGAAAATGTTATACTTACAAAATGCCTACAATCAAAACAGATTAAATATTAGCCCACTGAATTTGCCAAAACATTTGACGATTTAAAAGGAATTGGAAAACTCTCTAACAAAATGTAATTCATTGCTCCAATACTTATTGATAGATCCCTTTTTTTGCATCAATATACAGTCGTTTGAGTTTTTTGTACTTAATATCTAAATCTAGTACAAGATATAAATATCAATAAAATTTTTTCTTCCCATCAAACTACACCAACAAACAAAAACAAGTAATTATAATGCAAAATATCCTGTATTATAATCATATTTCAATGTTTTTTATGTAAATCTAGATCACATAATTTCATAAGTGTATAAAGCTGATCTTATCTCGTTGCTCTCTCTCCATTCTTTGTTAGCTGTAACCTCTCATCAATATTTCAGAGGTGAGATATTGTGAGAAAATATAGTAAAGGATTTTAAATAATCTGGCTTGTAGAGTTCCACGGTCGTTATTCATGATTACTTCTGGGATTCCAGGCTGGAACCACGTCCTTGGCACTGCTTCCTTCATAGCCAACGTTTCGTCTACTACCGTATGGGACATCTTCAGGACTGCTACTACTTTTACTGCACTGACACTGCAAGTTTGGTAATTTGGGGCGGGGTTATATAGGACCTGCTCCGGGTCACTGGAAAGTTTTTGAGAAGAAGGGTTTGCCAGGTGTTGTGTGAAGGGTATCCGTCATCACAGTTAAAATTAATATCAACCGTGATGGCGGATATCCTTGATAAAACACTTGGCAGACTTTTCTTTTCTCAAAATCTCAACCATAACCGTGGCGTAACGCTCCAGTGACGAGTTACTTTCAACGCAGTAAAAACAGTAGCAGCTCTGAATATGTCTCATGCAACAGTAGACGAAAGATCGGCCAAGAAGGAAGCAACGCAAACGCCACTTTTATCGTTCAATATGACTGCTTGATTTTTAAATTTTTAAAATAAACACTGTAAATGTTGTTGTTGACCCACCGCTCACTGATAACACTGGTTTGTAATCCTTTATGGGCTATATAGTATTGAATGTAAGTGATTTTAAAAGGTACACACATTTGCTGGTAATAAAATGAAATAGAGTTTTTAAAATGCATTTAAGAAATCTCTGTGTTCGGAAAAACCAGAATAAATCGAACTAAAAAAAAACCTACAATTTCTCGTTTTTTTTTTCATACAAGGATATCGTTGTTTACAGTTTCATATTCAGAAAAAGTAATATATTTGAATAAGGAAAAAAAAAAGTATAGTGCAATTTAAAAAAAACACAGTTTGCAGCTGTCTGTCAAAAACAAAGTGTAAAAAAAAATTCAAAGCGGATCACGTTACAGTGTTTTTAAAACGATTTAGTTCGACGTATAATTTATTACATTCGGATAAAAAATAAAAAAGATACACCACGAAAGGTTTTTCATAATACACCCGGTTTATACGAATGTTATATAATACATACTGTTAGAGAGTAATTAAATGTGAAGAGAAATTCAGAGATTTTGTTTTTATTTACATGAACGTCTCTATTTGCCAAAAAAGATTATAAGCACTCATTAACGTAACTAAAAACAAATCAACAATGAAAAAACTGCGAAATACATAATAGTTCCTGCATAAATAATTTGATCTAAAGTAAGAAACTATAGCAATAGCAGCTTATGTTTGTATTTACTCTAATCCTTTACTCGAAGTAGGTTGCATAATATTAATATATAATAGTAATCTAAAATTATTTCAAAAAAACTAAATACATAGATAGTAACAAAATAAGTATTTAGCTATAAACATTTACTATGAATAGTTTAAATCACAAGAATCGATTTAATTCAAATGACTTTCAATGAACAACATAATTGCTAAATTATGATAGAAAAACTGTGGATGTTTTACAATTCTGTTATTTCAATTTAGTATTTTAAACGATAAATTAATGAACCAGAAATGAAATTATTTTACTTAATAAATAAAATGCTTCCAATATTCTAATAGATCATTTTTTATGCAATCTTGCGTTACATTTAAAAGTGTGGTTATTTGATCTCCATTATAATTATAAATATACATGGTGGAATTTATAGACCATGCTTTTTCAGATATCCTGTATTTCAATAATAATTTATAGAGTATTTAGCCTCTTTACAAATTGAGGTAATGTAATTTCATGAGGAAATGTTTATATGAATGTCGGTTTCATCTTTCTTTGTTAAGAAATTGGTTATAGGAAGTTTTAAATAATCATCACTTTGAACACTAATGAGAAATTATATTTTAAAATAATCAAAAACATTTATTGTAACCAACAAAAAACAACATTGAGACTACAGTAAATGTTGAAGTTGCTTGAACCCATAAATAAAAATCGCTGTAACCCATATTAGAAATAATGTGAATTTCGTACATCTGCAGGAGAATTTAGTCCATCATTGCCAGTTGTGTATTCGGGAGAAAGGACAAATTTTTGAATATTTATTGTAGTCACAATCTTGCTTTTTGTTGGTTAATAAATGTCTTTAATTTTCTTAAAATATGATTTCTCATTAGTGTTATTTAAATAATGATCTCGTTCATTATTTAAAGTAGCCTACAACTACTTAAAAAAGAAAGACATAACCTACATTCATAACATTTCTTTATGAAATTACATCTAGTTTTCATTGCCAAAGTTCGTAAATAGGCTAATGAATCACCCTGTATATAATGTAAAATACAACCTTTAGAAAGGTCGATAGAATCTATTTTATGATATAAACATAATTTTCTATTTTATATCGATCTAATTTGCTTTTTAAACATAAATTAAGCAACGTTTTATATGGTTGTATTTGTTTTTACTTGAATTATCTAAATACGCAATAAAATTAATTTCACCTTTCTAACGATGCGGTCAAGAAATTATTACATGAATGTAGATCATCTTGTATATTTATAATTACGTTAGTTCATTTTATTTTGAACTTTATAACAAGGTCCATAACTTTTTATGTGGAATAATAATTTGCAAGTGTCTTAAAATTAACGACTTTAAGTATGATAATAAGATATCGCAAAGCATAATTACAATTCATACAATGTGTGAGTCATAATTTAAACAATTTAATTTGGTCATTTGCTTGATAAATTTGCATATTTAAATCCACATTTAGAAAGGGTATTCAAATTAATATGAAACTAGCATATTAAATTCCCCGGTGACTATTTAAATATGTAAATTGTATGCACTTTTTTTAGCTTTTTTTTCTTTTGATTTTGTATGGTTTGTTTTACTATATATTTTATTTTGCTTGTTGACCATATCTCAGTGCACGAAAATGGTGAAGGTATATGCGAGTAGGGTGGCAGGAGTGCGAAACACCTTGGTCCCTCTTGAATATTTACAAACATTACAATTCTTGAAAGATCATGTGCCACATCCTTATCCCCACATATGCCTTCTACTATTATTATGTTCTGGTGCATTTTTTGTACCGTTAAAGAGAATCGTTGTTGATTTGGCAATCCATTTGCCCTTTCCTCTGTCTGCTTATTGGGCCACAACTCCGTTGTATTGGCTGCATTGTCTCGGGACTACCTCAACAACTACAACAACCTACCTCTTGATGACACACGATGATGAACAACCATGATGAACGTTGTGTGGGGATCCGATCCGGTCCGCAACGACCAACTCTCAACGAAAACGATGACTGATGTGGCTGATGTCCGATCGACAGAGCTCACGAGCGCCCTCCGTGGAGGACGACGAAGAAGGCCACCTCATTTACCGATCGGGAGATGTCCTGCAAGACCGATGTTCGTGAATACCACACTTTGTTACACTTAGCAGTTTTTTGGATAAGTCAATAATCTCTCTCAAAGTATCCCAAAACATGTCCCCTCCAAGTTACTTATTTTGTATAGTAATGAACTTTCTTTTCAGCCGGGGATATTTGCAAAAAATTATTTGTTTTTACTATTTTATTTGAGAAAGAAAATTGAAAAATAATAAAAGCCCAATTTCTAAATTTGTTCAAAATTCCTACAAAAGATAAATACGCTGCCTTCGAGACCTATATACAGCGTTAATGTTTAGATGCGTATATTTATTTTAATAGGGAATAGTAATATAATTTTCTTAGTAAAAGAAGCGTTGAATATTTTTGATAAACGTTAAAAGAGTAAAATGATTTTTGTCTAAAGTTTTGGTAAAAATTGGCGGTGACACTGTTTTTATGTACTGGTTTATATTTTTTTAATTTTGCAATTATAAATTTGATTTAAAACTGGTGCATAACTCTTCTTGTTGGTTATTCCCATAGTTCTTTATTTTTAACTATCAAGTATATCATTAAAGTTGCCAAAACAAATAAATATTTTGGCATCAATTGCAAAAAAATGGGAACATTTTGTAATAAATTTCCATGATTATAAATATCAAAGATCATTAGAAATGCAATTGCTTAATTATTGTGTTTTAGTAAAAATAAAGTACGTACATTAGTACATTGCATAGTTTTGATGTAATATTTTTGGTCAGAAGTATAACAGTTCAGTTTAAGCGTTTTCATTTTACTGCCAAAATATATTTAGTTAAAAAAATACGAGTTAATTGTATGTTTTTCCAATAAGTCAGTATAATATTATTATGACATAGTTAGAGAGCTTAATTTTTATAAACTTAAAAAAAATGAGGTATTTCGAATATATATTTGCAACTGGAGATACCTATCAATGCTTCTTAAATAGAATAACAGTAGAAAAGATCAAATTTATAAATAGTCTCAATATTTCCAGTAAGTAGATACTCGAATAAATCAATTAGTTTGTATTATTAAGCATCAAAGAAAATTATTTTTTTTTTATATAATCATCAAATAACACTGTAATTTTTATGTGTATTTTAATAATATTAAATAAATAATTAAATTTAAAAAGTGCCAGACGCAACAAAATCCAAAATAAGTACAGTATTATTTCAGCTGGGTATGAACAAAAACAAAACCTGTTTGTAGTAATTTTTTTGGCAATTTCAATTTCAACTGTTTTAAAAGTACACTAACGTGAAATACGTTAACGCGAAAAGAGTATTTAGTAATCTAATAGCGGACATATATCCCCGTTTTTTAAATTATTGAAAATAATGTTTAATTGTTTTTATGAAAAAGATCATTTTTATAATATCAAATATGCTTAGATTTTTTCAAATCCAACGCTGTCATACATATGGCTTCATATAAATTTTATATGGAAATTTGAGATTTCAATTTAATTTTGCAAGAAATTAATAAATGGTATATTGCTTCCATTAAGGAACGTATATATATTTTAGTTTCAATTAGGTTGTTGTTATTAATCATAGTAATGTAAAGGGCTGTATCCCTTTTAATTAAATATTATATATTATTTCTTCAATGTCATTTTACATTACCTATGTATTAAACTTTCTCAAAAAGAAAAGACTTTTTTTGTATCAACGACATGCATTTAGTACATCAAATTTCGTAAAAATGAAAACGCATATAATTCAAAAGAAGACCTCACTGGTGTCAATTACTTTTAAAAAGGTAAAAATTGTTATACAAGCCGTAATTAATGGTAAGTGGTAATGATAGATGCCTATATCAAAATATATCGATCTAACAACGCATGTCTTAATATAGTGCGAATTCAGATTTTGTTTAATATGCATTTGACAGTTAAAAATCTGTATATATTAATTATGCTAAGTTTGCTAGTAAATTCTATTGCAACATTTATTTTCCAGACGTTATTTTTAAAGAAAACAGCTATGCTAAAAAGCTTATAAGAATTAATGATGCTATTATATCCATCAGAGGCTGGCATTTACATATTTTATACAAATGAACACTTTGGACATCTTTTGAACAATCTTTGCAACGCTTCCTTTATAAGATATTAGGACAAACACACATTTTTGGTTATTAAAAATTATAACAGTTAAGGTTGACTTAATTTTTTCGAGGAGAAACCAATGCATTTTTTTTAGTAAACGACCTTATATTAGATTGCTAGATTAGTCATAGATCCTATTCCACTGCGATCTTCCTAGATCTATTGTGGACCTGATATGTCATTAGAATACTTTCTTTAGCTTTACTATTTTAATTAAACTTAGTAGCTTCAAGAGCGAGTTTTCCAACTATAACTCTGCTTTAGAATATTGATCTCCTGTTTGTCAGCCCTTCACATTGGCATAGTATATTTTTTTATACATGAATCGATTTCTTCTGTCAACCCCATATTATTCATATGTTTGTTGAGCTTACAATGCTCTGTTAATAGGCCTATTAAAAGGTAATGACAGACCTTCTGTCTCCATTCAGTAGGTCTATTGTAAACTTGGGTAAATATTCCATAAAGAACTTTTTTTGCGTCTCTGGCCTAGGGATTTCTTCCACCTTTTCCAAAAACTAAAAGTTTCGGTCCTATAAATTCATTAGACGAAAGCTATCGAACTTATTTGTCACTCTTCTTATTGGCCCTATAAGCCTTATTAAACGACCTTAGAACCTGATAGAAATTCTACAATTTTTTAGCGACAAATTGAACAACAACAATGTATTACATGAGTCAGTGGGACTTGCGGTCGTGGGACTTGCGGTCAAGTAGATTTTTAATTACATGCAGTGGGACTTGCGGTCAATTTTATTTTCGCAGTGGGACTTGCGGTCACCTCATTGTATATGCACGTATAAATAATGATATACATTTGCACAATTATTATATAGTAACAAAAAGTGAAAAATACAACTTTCCTTCACACTTTAATCCAGGCTTAGGACCGGCAGTTGAATACTAGCGTGTTTAAAAGTTGGCGTTTTTGGCCGTTGTCATACGAAAACTATACTATTTACTACTACTCGTATATACATAGATAATATTTACAAATTTTTGTTTATTCGAATTTTGCGATGTATGCCAATGTTGACAGACAGTAATTCCGGTGGTGTCTTTTGGATCCTTCTTATCGCCTTGTGCTTCTCTTCTTGCTTGATACAGACTAGTCTTAGCGTTCTGATATAGTGTGACATCGGACACAAATTCATATCCCTTATTTAGAACTGTCTCCATTTCTTCATTGTATATTTTAGCTATCGTTGTGTCTTTTTCGCGAGCTCTTTTCTTTGCCTTACACATTTGCGTTTTTATCTCAATTGTAGCTATATTCGGCTTACACGTATGTTCACATACTGAGAGAACTTCATTGGATTTACTTTTCAGTTTTCCTTTGCAATTCTCTTTTTTCTCGTATATACAGATCCAAGTAATAATACACTTGTTGTTTGCTCGGTACTTTCTATTTTGGTATCCTTCGTATGATAAGGACGGTTTCCCTTTCGTTGTTTCAATCAACTCCATTTCCAATCCAGTTACAATGGAAACACTGAAATGAACAGCGATCACGGAACAAAATTTTTTAAGGGCGTGATTTCTCTTTTATACCCTTTCCATAACCACCATCATAGATTTTAACCAATGAGCACCGTTGAAAAGAGGTATGTAGGTACGTAATTAATACCCTGTAATACGCCTAATTACCGAGTGTTACGTTTACACTGAAAAGAAATTCGAAAACGTTTTTAATTGTAAACGGTTAATCCCTATACCTAATTTGTCCTAACATTGAAATTGAGTGTTATAAGTAGAATTTCTGGGCGATTACAATTTCATCCGATTTGCAGATTTATTTTTTCTTTTCATTTCTCATTTGTTATTTTGTGTTTACCATAATTTACCTATTAATTTTTTGTTATTACATTACAAAGAATGAAGGAAAGTTGTACTTTTCACTTTTTGCTACTATATAATAATTATGCAAATGTATATCATTATTTATACGTGCATATACAATGAGGTGACCGCAAGTCCTACTGCGAAAATAAAATTGACCGCAAGTCCCACTGCATGTAATTTAAAATCTACTTGACCGCAAGTCCCACGACCGCAAGTCCCACGATACCGTATTACATACTTAATCTTTACTCCCCGTGGAGGGTTCTAATCGAGAAAAAGAATCACTTGTAAGTACTTCTAAATCGAAATTCACCAAGAAGAAGATAGTTACAAGAACTAAACTTAAACTCGTATTAATTTATAGTCCAAACTTCAAGTGGTGAAGCGATAGGTAACTAATCACTTTAAACATAGAATATTCACCTTTTTATTATTGGTGTAATGATTCTTTTAGATACTTTTAGTTCATTCCTTCTCCTTCTTTTTTTATCTCGTAGTTGGTTTACAACCACGCATGTAAACTTGGCTACTATGTCCGCTAATTCCAGTCTTCCAGTCTTAAGGCATCCTTTGGTTTCCAAATGGTCTTGACTTTGATTTCAGAAATGTCTATTATTTAGCATTTATTCCTCACAGTTGGATTACTCTATTATATTGTTCTTTCTATAATCACGATGAGGATGTCCATTTTAGCCATTCAACGAAAAGGTCTAGATTTAGCAACTTTTTTAACAATAATTATCACTAGAAATTTTTTAATAAATTAAGCTCATACGCAATTGTTGAATTACTGGTATTTACAAATAAATTTATAATAATTTGAAATATAAATAAGCAAAGATTCTTATTAATTTAGAATTAAATATTTGTGATAGTTCTTGAATTACTGCAAAAATATTAAACTAATCTTCTAAATTCAACATGTTTATTTCATACAAAAAGGTTTAGTATATCAATACGTTATGCACGTATTACGCATTTGTTACAAATGAAACAGACATGCAGTATACATATCTGTAACTGTACACATTGACAATACACCTCGTATTTTCAGCATTTACTTCTGCTTAAGACACGTGTTTCTGCCATCTATAGGCGTCATCAGTCAAGCTAGTAAAGCAATGTAATACAAATGATACAAATCTTTTTAAGAACAGATTTGTATCTGTATATACATTTACGCTGAAATCGCCCACAAGATATAGCAAATTTCGTCCTATAAGGTGGCACTATTTAATAAGTGACATCTGACGGACGAAATAGTCTCTTTCGTCCGTCAGATGTCACTTATTAAATAGTGCCACTCGTCAGATGCCACTTATTAAATAGTGCCACCTTATAGGACGAAATTTGCTATATCTTGTGGGCGATTTCAGCGTAAATGTATATACAGATACAAATCTGTTCTTAAAAAGATTTGTATCATTTGTATTACATTGCTTCACTAGCTTGACTGATGACGCCTATAGATGGCAGAAACACGTGTCTTAAGCAGAAGTAAATGCTGAAAATACGAGGTGTATTGTCCATGTGTACAGTTACAGATATGTATGCTGCATGTCTGTTTCATTTGTAATGTTTATTTCAATCGATGTACTTTGATAAAGGAATCTGCACTTATCATTAATTGTAAAGCACTGTATATAGTAATTGTATTCATACTATATTTCGCAGCTACTTACTAAAAATCGAAAAAAGTTTTACTAGCACTAAATTATCACAGACATTTTCACCTATCAATCAAATATTCTGAACCATTTCATATCTGCCTAAAAGCAATTATTAAAATCACTTTCACTTTTCTTAGGCTAAATTTCATAATCTCTGATTAGCATTTGAACATATCCTATTAGTATCATTATAATAAGATATCATTAATAAAAACAAGAGGAAGAACATTATCATATTTCATTCCTTTCTTTGAAAACAGTAATTCTACATTAACTTTAATAACCTCTTTTGACAAACGACGCATTTTGGTGGTCATTATGGACTAAATTACATTGCAATTACTGCTTGTAGCACTAATTTGATGTGTAAATTACTTATTGACGAGGGATCCAAGCTAGAAAGTAGAAAATTGAAGTGTTCTACCTCGTCGTTTACATATTTTAATACAGGAAGGAATTGTCTGATGAAAAGATTAAGCACGTTGTCGTGCAGCACGTTAACAATTTCTAATATTCATATACAGCATTACATATCATGCCAGTCATCTTACGTCCGTACTGCTTTATGAAAGTATTTGTTTTATTTTTTTAATAATAGTCATAACATATAATTTAACAATTACTGCTTATCATTGTTATATTATTACGGACTTTCCAAAAAGTTTCGGCTAATTTTCTTTGCTGTATTATGGAAAAATAAAATACATTTACGTAGTAGTTCTGGTTATATTTAAATTTTCTGTAGGTTTATTACGTATTGCATAAATTTTATTTTATCATTAAATGTTTTAAGTGAAACCGTAAAAATAAGATTTTAGATAAAAGCAAAGATGATTGGTTGATTTGGATGTTATCGATTTATTATGATACGCAGTTGATAAGTTGTCCCCGTTATATATCTCAAATTTGAAAATATAAATGACTATAGACTAATCAAAGTCAATAAATAATAATTATTTTTAAAATTTCTGATAAATAAACTACGTAAATATTAACTACTTTCAAAGAATATGAAAAATGTATTAATTGTAGATGTGATTACATAAGTTTATTTTCTCTACAGAATCATTTTAAACCAAAAGAAGTATGAATTGCTATTGATCAAATATTTTTTTTGAGTTCTTAAATATTTCAAAATCGTCCAAAAATAACTTGCCTTCAAAAACATTCCTTATTAGCGACGGACATGCTTTTTGATAATGGTTGGTGACTGCACGTAATCTGTTGCAAACGTATAATTTTGAATAGTCATAGCCGTCTCTAATCAAGGAAGTTTTTGAAGGCACCTTTCATTTTTGGAATTCACAACAAAATCAGAAGATTCTGCAAATATTTTTATAAAGCCATTGTACAGATGTTGCCTCTAATGTCGTTTCTACCAAATTATTAATTTCGGCACCTTCCGTATGAAAATATCAGCCATCTTAAACTGGGAGAATAAATAACTTTCCCCGTTAGTTTTACATTTAGATAAATAGTCTATTGCAATGACAACATTACTTTTAATTTCGTATAAAATTATTAATAAGTTTTCAATTTGGCTACCATTAGAAAAAGGTGATGTTAAGATGGATACAAATATATAATTAACATGTAAATAAATATCCATAAAGACTTTATAAAATGCCTCTGGAACGTCCTAATTTAAAAATAACTTTTTTGTTAAATTTCGAAATATTTATTTTTTATTCAAAAGAAAATCTCAATACATATTATTATTTCTCCCTGTAATAGACGTTAAACTGTTGAGGAATCTAAAGACATGTATTGATTATTATTATTATTATTAGGAAGATCATGTGTGTAGCTTTGTATACTATTTGTATTACTATATTCTTACTTCTAAAGGTTTCCAGGATGTGCATGTAGAGAAAAAAACTGACTAACGCATAATATACGCAACCCTACTAAAAAAGCATTCCAAATTTATTGTTTATGCTTCAAAATTAATTTAGAACCAATAAGTTATTAACTTGCATAATAAGAAAGTAAAATTAAAATTTACACAATACATTCAGTATCATTTAAATGTACAAAATTAATAAAATTGTACTTTTCTTATAACTTTTCCTGGTTAGCTTTAAAATATCTAAGCTACTTTTTGATCGTAATAATAGACATAATAAAGAAGAAAACAATAAATAAATATACTGTCGATATAATTCTATAGGTTGTACGGACAATGTCAGTGTTTATACTGCCAACTTCAGAATCCTGCCATCAGATATAGCAGATACTGAAAAGCTGGCTGTATAGCCAGGAAAATCTTAACGTGGCGAAACCCAGAAAGTAATATTGCAGACATGTTCTTTAAGTATCTTTAGTTTTTATTATGATTGATTAATCATAATAATAGTATAGTATATACCAGGCAGAGAAAGCTCTTATTATAGCCGAGCATACAGTTCACTGTCGAGGCAGTAGAATGTGTGCGAGGTAATTAATACGCTTTCGCTGCCATGTATTTATATACTATTTTTTTTCAAGCATTTAATTAGAATATTTCTTTGAGATTTTGTAAATAATTTTTAGATAGGCTCAAATGATAGATTCACAATAATTTAATATCGCATTCTAAAAGTCATTATAGGATACAAAGCCTATATGTGTATTATAGGTTCGATTATAAACAACCAACAAATTTTATTGAAATGGAGATATGCTTATTCCAGATATTTTATTTGTAGAGAAAGTCAAATAGGAATTCAAAGACAAAAAAAAAATAAAAAAATGATGATGAAATTTTAATTTGTTAACAAATTCTAATCCTGTAAGCGTTCAAATGCTGCTCTACCAAAATACAATGTAAATGCAAACAAAATACTATAATTTTGTTAATACATATATATGTTTGGAATATCTCAGGGAACAGAAAAACTCAAAAATATATTCATATTGCTATAGTGTCTTAATAAATTCTAAAACAACTCTTTAACGGTGTAGAATTTCTATTTTACAGCATTTCAATATTTGAATTTCATAATTAATTTTAATGCCTGTAAAAATTTAATTCAATTAAATTTTTACAGGCAGAAAGAATACGTAGAGAAGAAAGAATACGTAGAACTCATTAAGGACCTAAACACGAACACAAGAACGCAAATACGCACAAACCTCACCCTAACTCAACACCTACGAACCACAACAGGCATCCGTCAAGGCGATAGTCTCAGTCCTTTATTATTCAACGCAATCATGGATGAGCTGGTGAAAGCTGTAAAGAACACCGGATTAGGATATCGGATGGGCATACACAACATAAATATAATATGCTATGCTGATGACGCAGTACTTATTGCGGAATCAGAGGACGACCTACAAAGAATGTTACATGCTTTCAACAAACAGGCAGGAAAACACAACATGGAAATTTCCATAGACAAGACCAAATGCATGACCATAGCAAAAGAACCTGTACGCTGCAAATTGGTAATAGAAAATAAGACCGTCGACCAAACCATGTCAATCGAATACCTTGGGTGCAAAATTACAAGCGCAGGGTTTTTGGGTGATGAGGTGAGGAAACAAGTAAACAAAGCAGCAGCAATATCGGGACATCTTAGGTATCCAATCTGGAGAAACAAACACCTAAGTACGGAATGCAAATCAAGGATATACAAAACATGCGTACGACCGGTGATGACATATGGTGCGGAGACGAGAGCGGAAACAACGATAACAAAGAGGATACTAAGAACAACCGAAATGAAGACTCTAAGAACGATAACAGGATACACATTACATGATAGGCAAAGAAATACAGATATAAGGGAGAAGTGTCAAACGGATGACGTAGTCAGATGGATACGGAAAAGAAGAAGAGAATGGAACCACCATGTCAGCCGAATGACTCCCGACAGAATGGCCAGAATAGTACGAAACAACATACCTCACGGAAGAAGACCCATAGGACGACCACCAAAACGCTGGCGAGACAGCTGGCAATCAAATTCACAAGAACTGCCGCCACAAAGAAACCGGAACTAAACAGGCGATACGCCTATACGCGATACGCCTATTGAAGAAGAAGAAGAAGAAGAAATTTTTATTTCGAGTAATTTCTGATTTTAGTATAAAGTTCATAACATTGAATAATATTAATGTTTTTTTTTCAAGCGTATAATAATTTCGATATAATACTATTCACAATCTTATATTGAAAGGGTTCATTTTTATCTAGAGTCAGTTCTGCCGTTGTTGTTGTACGGCGGAGCTGAAAAAAATACATACATTTAAATAACATGGGAATAGTATCTCTCACTATGTATCGTAAATTCATTCTGACATATATTCGCGCAACTAACCTAAAACATCGATCGCCAATATTATCATTAATAACAAGAATTAAATATATAATCTGTCATTTGAGCCTAACCTAAAAATGGTTTACAAAATCTCAAATAAATATTCTAATTAAACGCTTGAAAAAAAAATAGCATATAATACACAACAGCGAAACCGAGGCTAGCGCCTCGGCAGGGAACTGTATACTCGGCAATAATAAGAGCTTTCTCTCCCTGGTCAGTTGTCAGCTAACATACGATGATTAATTACATAAACCCAAGTGTCCATTTTCTAATCTCCCACTTCGTAAATATGTAACTTTCAACAATAAAAACTTTGTGTTCTAATTTTAACTAAATATTCTACATGAAATTTAAAAAATTAATGAATTAACTTTAAGATAACAACAATGTTAAAATTTACATAAATAATATTCATATTTTTCAATGTCAACAACTTTATATTACAATCATAGACAATTCTACTCTAAATAAGAATTTAATTGAAAGCAGGGTATATAGAAATACCTTCATTTTACGGTGTTTACATACAGATTAGTCATTATTTGATCACATAGTAGTATCTACCAAAATTATGTGTTGTAAATTGCCTTTGAAAGTAGTTGATTTACAAAACTTTCTAAAAAAAAGTAACTAATATCAGAATAAGTACGTGTTATTAAAAAGTAAGATCCTAGTAGTACATGCTAGAAATACACGTAATACAGTAATAAATCACAAGAATTGATAATACGTCATCGATATTAAATATTTGTATGATGGCTTTCCATCGCACGTAGTTCTGTTTCCTTTCATTTGTTCAATCATATTATTTCAGAAGCTCTTACTTAAAAACACTACGTCATATTTAATCTAATTTAAATTCTTGTTATGTGTTAAGAAAGCTAAAAATTGAATTAATAAAACGGAAATTAATGAGATAAATATGACATTTTCCATTAATATTGTAACACTTTGGAGCAAGTAAGTCAATACTAAGTTTTTGCTTCTTCATTTAGAAACAATAGAAGTTAAGGTAGGTAGACGTATATTTCTATAAAATTGAAATTTTTATATCAAATAGATATTAGCCGAAACCATTTCTTGTATTAAAAATTATTTAATAAAATAATAGTGATAACCATAACTATAAGTGTAATTGTTCTGTTAATATTAGTATCACACCATTATGAGATTATAATTTACATATGTATATGCGTTTCCTATTTATCCGAAAGATTTTAACCATTTTAACATTAGCCTTTTCATTACTATATAATACTAAAATATCTCAACACCATAACATATAAAAAGCTTCTCTGGTGTACAAATTTGATAAAGCAAACACATTATCGAGAAATGCACGTAATACGTTGCTAGTTTATTTTAGTACATCCTACTTGTGTGTGTTGCTAAATTAAAATTGTCATTCCGCAAAATAGCAGTTGCGAAATTTTCTGCGTTGACAACTCTATCTAATTATTCTTTTTTGTCATTGAGACTTAGAAAAAAACCTTACATAATAAACAAATATTCACGAAGGCAGCGTTGACTTTTGGATTATTTTGAATAATAATAATGGGCTCAAATTTATCAAGATTCAAAATACAATCACATAATGTACAATTCTTTATTTAATTTTATTTTATTAAAAAAAAAACAGATGCATGCAAAATTAAAATTATTTTTTTAAAATTATATACATTTTACATATCTAGCCAATTAACTATAATGAAAACCGTTTTATATAAATTTTAATGAAAAACGAGCTGCGACGTTGCACGTTAACGACCATTTTTGAATCTTATCAAGTGTTTTTCAGTAAGTTTTTGAGGCATTTACCTTGAGTTTATGATCGAACATATAGTGAATCGAATCTTACACCCCCTCTCCCCACAAAACAAATGCGATGCGACGCGCTGTGGTAAGTGTGCGATAATGTTATTTTGTTGTTTTGATTGGTCGTTAACCGCTTCGCGCAGCCAAATCGAGGACGCTGGTTCTAACTGAACGCGTTGTTCAATTTCAGATAAAATTCTTGGCACGCTAGGCGAGGGAACCTTTGGCAAAGTTGTCAAAGTAAAAGATCTAGAAATGTAAGTATGATTCAAAGTGCGACTTAAAAAATCTTCATTTCGTACCAAACATTTTGATTGTTAACTCGTGAATATGAACGTACATAAATAGGATATTACTCTAGCAAGTATAAAACCATTTTTTCAACTAATATGTATTTCGACATAGATATTCTTATTGAATGATGGATAACTATTTCTTAAACAAATTTTAATAAATTGTGTAGATATTTACTACTCATTACATTGAGAAAGGCAACTGAAAAAGTGATAACATTGCAAAGTCAATTAAAAAAAATTATATTTCTACTTAAAATTTCCTTTGATTTATCCCAAATCTAAGTTAATTGCCTAGAAGCTCTTTGCTTTAATAATTCAATATTTTTGGATTATAAAGAGTAGCATTATCTTGCAGAAATTGCATTCTTGCTAAAACGTTTACTGCCCAAAGACTATTATTTTTCTAGATAACCATCAAAATTAACTGCGATGGGGTAATGAAATACATTGGCGTTTTGTTATTGTAGGTGGCAGCCGTTCACTATTAAAATTTCGACTTTGACAATTTAGAATTTCTTTTAAAAACAATAGGCTACCAAAAACATCTAACTTTAAATATTTTCACATCAAAATATATGACCATTCTCCATTTACACTGCTATTTTTAATCTGATTGTTTTTCTTAAAAGTAAGTTTTGTCAATCTTTTTCCTTTAGAAACGCATTCTGCAAGGTAATATTTATTGTATATTTTTTAATTAACTTAATATAAACAATTTTTATTTTTTATCAAAAGATTGATGAATATTGTTTTTTGTTTTGCTTCTTTTTGTGTTGCGAAATTATTGGCAACATGAGATTGTTCAGTTTGCTTATGACAGTGCCTTAGTTTTTCATTAATAATATATATTTTTCATGTCCAGAAGTATTATTTTAGATAATAGACTTTCAACATAGGATTCTAGTTTTAAGGCAATTAGAAAATCATGTGGAAGGAAACGTAACTTAATATATACAGTAGGCAGAGTCTTCAAATAAGAACAAGGGCTTGTTACGAATTTGGCTGAATGCGTATCTCTCGCTACACTATAAGCAGCGATTGTGGTTTGATTCACATCAGTATCTCGTATGATGCCTGTGTAAAGAAAATGTGGACTCATCAGCAAATAGAATATTTTTAATAAGACTTTAATTTCGATCGCATTTTTTCTCATTATGAGACAAAATTCCATACGTTTATAATGGTCTTCGGATAACATTTCCTGCGTTTTTCAACAGAAATATCAAATTAATATGCAATTGTCGATTTGGTTTGGATTTTCTTCTACAGATGCACAAATGAGTAAATTACGTTGTTGCTCATTTAAATTATTATTTCTGTGTTATTTATGCTGTTGAGGCAATCAAATTTCTCAAAATTGTTAATAATGCTGTGTAAAATCCAGAGAGGTTGTTTTGCAAATACATTCAGAGAATGTCCCTCATAGTATTATTTGTATTATCGCTCTTTTTTCTCAAACGTAGGCTTTGCCATTATAATATAAGGGTAACAATAATCTCTTTACAAAACTGCAGTTTAAATGTGAATCGAATGCCAAATGGAACTTGTTCTTATATATATATACAAGGTGTGTATAAATTGGCGGACCCACTACACGTGGCGACATTCTTGGTCATATTTTGAGTTAAAAGTCCTAATCCTAAAACGATGTATCAGGCTTCCTTTGTCTTCAGAATGAATTTGAAAGAAACATACATTTGGCAACATTGAACACGCATGTGCTAGTTATAATAATCTTCGGAACATTTTTACACGTCGTCATGTGAACCTTACATTTTAAATTTAAAAAAGAAACAAACGTTTACAACGTTGTCAGATGTGTTTTTCGTCAAAATAAGTTAATAAACAAATATTAAAAACAAACTTTAAAATCAAAAAGAAAACTTTAACGAAGGGATAATAACAACAATTCTTCTATCTTCTAAATTGTAGCTCTTTCTGTCAACAAATATCGAGTAATAATGCTTATTTCAAGACTGAAAGTCCGAAATTTAGGAACCTCGTGCAAAGATATGGAGCATGGTACAACATTTTCGTATTAGGATTTTGAACTCCGAATTTAACGAAGAACATCGCCGCTTGTAGTGGGTCCGCCAATTTATACACACCTTGAATATATATTTTTTTAATTTAAAGGTCCTGTTTTAAAAGACGAGCATTGAAACTAGACAAAGTTTATCTAACAAATTTTTCCCAATTTCTAACTTATCTGTTTAGTAGATGGCATCCAACGACACATTTCACATTACCCTGATTATTTGTTTTACGTGATTTTACTTCGCTTTAGAACTTAATTCTAGGCGCTACACTAGTTCGAACGATTTTAGTTTTTTGAGCTGGCGAACAAGTCCATTGTTGTTGAGGAGCGAGATCACTTCTATATTGTCGTTGTTTTTCAGCCTCTTCGGATGTTTGATCTCGTCTTCAACCATGAGCATCTTCAGGTCGAGATGGATGTCGTCATTGCGGATGTACCACGGCGCATTAACGGTGCTTCAGAGTACTTTATTTTGGAGCGTCTAAATGACTTTGATGTTTCATTTTTGGTGCATCCCCAGAGTTGAATGCCATAAGTGCCATACAGGATTTAGTATTTGCTTCTAAAGAAGTAGTTTATTGTGACTTGACTACTCGAAATGACGTCCGAGGAGCCAATACATTTGTCTGAATTTGAGATTCAGTTCCTCACGTTTCTTCTTCACATGTGTTATCCAACATAGCTTGACATCCAGAATCATGCCTAGATATTTTGCTTCGTTAGCATGTGGAATTGTTTGCTGGTTGGCTAACACTGATGTAGTCGTATTTTTTATTCGTTAAATTGGCGCGTGTCGACTTCGCCTCATTTAATTTGATGCGCCATTTCCTCGTCCAATTAGTGACATTGTTGACAAATGCTTGTAGTTTGTGGCTGACTGAGAATGTCTTGGTTAGTAACGAGCATACCGGTGTCATCGGCAAATGTTGCCCTAACTACTCCCTCGGTCTGTGAGATGTGAACAACAGGTAAAGTACATGTCTAAGGACGCTACCCTGTGGTACTTCTGCCGAGATGTTCTTAAGTTTTGAAAGTTCTTCGCCATGTTTGACTCTGAAACTGACGGTCAGAGATATATGATTGAAGAATTTGTCGTGGCAAATATTGTTCTAGCTTATATACAGGCTCCGGTTCCACACTTTGTCGAATGTTTTTATATAAGGCCCCGCTTACTGTATGTGCTTAAACAAGCCCAAGAATAACTTTACATATATTTAACGTAATGTATCCTTGTAAGTTTTTAGTTTATTTTTACTACTGTTCCAAAACGTATCTTAGTTTTTGTTACATATCTGAACGTGTATATCGTTGCCATCTAAATTTCTCATTCAAAGTTACAAAACTAACTCCATTATTTCTTTATTATTAAATATTTTTTTATGAGAAAAGAATCTTCAGAGCTATAAGAATTTTAAACTATTTTAAATTTAAATAATTCCCTATTAATTATTATTACTACTTTTATAAATTGCTTAATTTATTGTCGCAATAAATATTTCTCACTTGCACATGAAATTTTAGTACTTATTATAATTACATATTTTCTATGTTTAACAGGGATCATGCAATGGCCTTGAAAATAATAAAAAACGTTGAAAAGTACAGGGAAGCGGCGAAACTGGAAATTAACGTTTTAGAAAAAATTGCCGATAAAGATCCAGAATGTCTACAGTAAGTATTTTCAAAAATAGTCACTATTACGAGTAGAGTAAATCTTCAACTGTATATTCCTCAATTAAATCTGTAGTTTATTTTTTAATTCGGGAAAAGTGATGTCATTAACAGCAATTACGAATCTAAGCTTTTATAAACATGTATGTAACGCAAAGTTTAAATATTTTCATCCACTTCATTCATGTTAAATGTTACATTAGTTGATTTTCGTATATAAAATAATATGAGCTTATATATTAATAGTGTGATGTAAAAACTTTTAACATATCAATATGTATGTTAGAATTTGTATGTTTGACGATCACTTGTAGATAAATGAATCCATTGTTTCGTATGATTTACACCATTTTCTTTTATGTCCACTGCTATTATACGTTCCTATTCTTTCTACTTTTCGATGTAATATTATTGAGTTGAGATATATTCATATTTCTTATTGTCTGTTTATTGTATATTTTTTACTATTGTGGTTTCCTTTCAAGTAATACGTGTTTTATTTAGTTCATTATGGAATATCACAAAGTAACGGCTTACAGTATTAACTTCTTGCTCGCCTGTTTTTTTCCATAGAGTCTTGTTTCGTATACTTACATTCCAGGATCCTTTATATGTGCCCTAACCACTTTAGTTGTCTTGTATTCTTTTGTCGATGTCTTTCACTTCTTATTCATTCATTACTTAAATTATATTCAATCCACAGTGATATGCAAGTTAATGTAATTACAATTTACTATTTATTTTTAATTATTTTATCTACAGCCTTACTATTATCTATACTCGTATTGGTAAATAAGATGCAACAATTAAATTTCACAAAGATCTAAACACTTTTCAACCTTCCATCCACATGTATGGATAACTTCGCCGGTATTTTGAGACAACCAATTTTCAAGTATTTTTTCTCCATGGTAGCTACAGCACGTTCATTTTTACAAAGGCTGTTAGTAGGACAATAAAATATATGCACAATACATCAATTTTTAATTAATAAAAATGCAAACCAGTTCAAGATTCTCCAAAGATTATGAATATGCTTTCTACATTTATTCTTTTTTTTTTTTATTAAAAAATTCGAATAATTAGCGTGGTAAAATGTAGAAAACATATTTACGTTCTACACTACTTCGCGAAGATGCAATAAATTTCTCCAAAGATTACTGGAGCAAAACCTTCTCGTATCGTTTCGCTCTGCTTCTTTAATAGAGGTACTCCGTTGGTAGATGTATTGATGATGTAAACATTAAGGATACTATCTGGATACAACCAACACGACACCAAGCAATATTTAAGCTTGGATTTAATGCAACTAGCAACCACAAGTAGAAGAAGTTTTGAACAATTCAAAGTTTGATGCTACACATAATGCAGATTAAAAGACCACACGAATTGAAATATATTGAAGAATAATTGATCGTAAATCTCTTACGATTTTTATGGCATGTTTAAATAAGTATCGTTTTTTATAACGGAGGAGAGAATAATTTACAATCTGGTAGCAATATTTAAATATATAAATATTACAACCATAAATTGTTATGTAGAGTTTATTTTATTTAACTGATTCGCCTATCGCTTTTCAATATAATCTCTTGCTATTAAATACATAAACTAATATTTTCTATAAACACAATTTTTATTCTTCCATGCTTTTGTAACATTTCTTGAATACTTCGCATTAATTCTTGTATCCGTGTGCTTTTTAGAAATAATTCAAGGCTTTCTAAATATATTCGATACATTCTTATTGGATTTAGAACCAGGGAGCTACTCGGTTATTCCAGTGACGCTAATTTTTGCAGTATTTTAAGATATTTTATGATTAATTTAGTTTTGTGGTGGTGTTCTAGGACTTCTTTATATTGCTATTGATAACAAAATGAACTGGTCCTAGATTTTAACTGTAACGCAGAACCAAAACTTTAAACGTAGATATTTTTATAAGGCACATTCTTCTTTGAACTGTTCAGATCTTCACTTGACAAACTGCAAACGTTTTCTTACTGCTTCTAACCTAGCCTGAATCGATCCAGCTTCCAAACACGTGTCGATGTTGTAAGTTGTACTAATGTTCGAACGCGGTTTATCTATCTATTAAATCTAATAGAAAGTTCAAAATGACACATTTTTTGAAACAATTTTGCTTAATAAAACAAACATTAACGTTACCACTTTTTCAATCCACAATTGTATAATGTTGGTATCGTTTAGCCCAAATGTAAAACTTCTATTACCTTTGCTGTTAATTTAGACTTTTCCACATTTCAAACAGACTTATATGTTAAAACAAACACATATTTAATCATATCGAAATATTAACCAAAATCCGGTGTGGAAAACACAATACAATTAATGCTGATGTGAAAATTACATCCAGACATGTGTTTCATCTTGGTATAGATTCATCAGTGCATGATGCTGGGAAAGAAAAAATTCACAACAGAAACTCCCTTTAAATACAAAGATAACATGGAAGAACACCGCTCATTAACTAACGTCACTAGCAATTTACACACAATTATTATCTTGAATTGTGTTCTTCACACGCAATTTTTAATAATTCGATTTTATTAAAATATGTGTATTTCAAGTGTATTTCAAATTGTTTTTGTTTATGTATGCTGTCGATGTATGAGGGAGTATTGATATATTCTTTAGCTTACTATTCAAACAATTTAAAGTTGGCACTTAAGATATTTTATTATTCAATATAGTCTGCTCTTAAATTAATACACTTAATACAGCGATCCTGCAACGCCTTTAACCCTTCTAAACAAGATTCTTCTTGGTTTGAAAACCAGTCCGTCACAGCTTCTATTACTTCTTGGTTACACAAAATTGACGTTTTTTTAAACTTTTTTTCAATTAAGGGAGCAGATACTAGTCTGAGGGGATTAACAAGGGGACCATCAAACCTGTAAATCACGGATTTTGATGCGCTTCAAATATGTTGTAGGGGTACTTACCCTGAGTACTTCGCTATCCGATTTTCATGCGACTGGTCTTGGTTTTCGAGATTGATTTTGAAAAGCACTTTGTATACCTGTAACTTTAGGTATGTTCCAACCAAGCGAGCGTAGCGCAGCGGTTAAGGTTCACAGTTACCACGCTGGAGGTGGTATATCGTGTTCGATTTCTGCCCGTAACTTTTTTTTTCAATTTTATTTTAAAGACTATGAACAAATAATTAGAGTTATAGAAAATTATTGAGGAATATTCAATTTTCAGTTTTTGAATAAGCCTCAATAATTTTCCATAACTTTAATTATTTTTTGATATCCCGTAAAATGAAAATGAAAAAAAAAAGTCACGGGCAGGAATCGAACACGATACCTCCAGTATTGTAGCTGTGAATGAGGTTGTGAACGTTAACCGCTGCGCTACGCTCGCTTGCTTAGAATATACGTTAAGTTACAGGTATACAAAGTGCTTTTCAAAATCAATCTCGAAAACCAAGGACCGTCGCATGAAAAGCGGACAGCCAGGTACTCAGAGTAGGAACCCCTACAACATATTTGAAACGCATCAAAATCCGTGATTTACAGGTTTGGTGGTCCCCTTGTAAGTCTGGGGAACAGGGCGGGTGTTCCAGTAATTCTAACCCTAGATCCAGGATTGTATTCATGGTAATGCGAGATTTGCATTTTTGCAGGACAATGCTCCTTGTTCTGCAAAAACAACACAACTTTCTCTAAAATATCATGTCCTGTTTCCTTAATTTCCTCTTTCAGGGTGGTTAGTAAGTTAGAATAAGAATCTCCAGTGTTGGTCTGACTCTTTTTTAGGTAATCAATCATAATTATTCCAAAATATCCAAAAAAATTGAATCAAGAACTTTTCCAGTGGAATTTTGAACTCGAAACTTCTTAGGTCTTGGAGTCTGGGTCGTAAAAATGCACCCATGTTTCATTAATAGTCACAAGATGGTTCTAAAAATCTAGATCTCCTTCAAAACTCACGCATCACGGTCAATCGGTGCCCAAAACGGGCACCGATTGACCGTGATGCTTTCACTCTTACTCATTTGTGTTCGGCGTGCAAGCATTTAGAAATCCATTTTGCAGAAATTTTTTTCATATTTAAATCGACGTGAACTATATAATAGCGTTTATTAAGAAATCTTAAGTGCCTTAGCTATATGTTTCAGCCCAATTCGACGGTCTGATAATATCATGTCATGAACCACGTCAATATTTTCGGGGGTGGACACCGAAATCTGTCTTCCTGATCGCTTCTCATCTTCAACGGAAAGATTTCGTCTTTTGAATGACGCAATCCAATTTTTGACAGTCGTATGTGATGGGAATTGATCGCCAAGTGTATTAAGCATATCTTCGTAAATTTCCTTACCACTTAACCTCTTCAAATACAAGTATTGGATGATACCTTGATATTCCAATTTATCGATTTTCTGCGTTCTTTAAAATTTACTGCATAGCAATACTTCCAACTTCTTGACTTAAGATTTTACAGTGACACTTTGGTTCAAGCAAAATGGCCTAGGCTAACTAGATATTAATACCCCCTCGTAGTTCGTATTCTAGTGAAGACACGTTAATGCAGTTAATACAGCTGTGACTGTCCAATGGAAACTTACTTCGTCCTACACTGATCATGTGGATTGGCAATAGTTGATTTGGCGTTCGTAATATTAACATTAGCCAATGAGCGGCGCTGTCTTCTTTAATGCTGTTTTTAGTCACTTTTTTGTATGTAACAAGGGAGTTTTTGTTGTAAATTTTTGTCTTTCCCAGCATCATGCACTGACGAGACTATAGTAAGATAAAAAAAAACATGTGTCTGCATGTTTGGAAAACAACTTTCACACCCGATTTTTAATAATATTTCGATATTATTAAAATTGATTTGTTTTATACAAAAAATAGTGAGGTTTTATCCCACTCAAGTATGTTTCAAATTGTTTTTGTGTTATATGTCATTCCTCGTTTAGCAACAATTTGATGAACAACTTGATTCTTTGTGTTGATATTTTAACAATTTAGTGATCGTCTTTGGAGGTCTTTTTATTTTTACTACAATGCACTACTTTCAAGGATATTTTCTTTATTTAGTAGTAAATTAGAGATTTGCATTACAATTTGACGAGAAACGGCACTTTGCGTTGTGTATACATTTCTATTTCAAGCAAAGCACAATTTTTCGACTTTTTTAAATAATGTATTGTTTTTTCGTACGTTGAGTGCGTAGGGATAGCCAGGCCACGTGTTCAGCGTAATAAAATATTTCCACAGTAAAAGCATAGCAATAAAACCAACAACAGACGGTATATAACATGTCGTAATAATGTCTACAATAGCAGTGGAGTTATATTATTATATTTTTCCAAATAAATATTTTACAGCACATATTAATTTTCGGAAGTGGCTCTAATTTAATTGCTAACTGTATAAATAGATTAATGACTACTTTTCTGATATCATCGAAAATTAATTAGGATTTGTTAAGAGCTACTAGAGCAGGCAATTATTAGTATGTCAGCGACTGTCACTATTAGAAAGGGACATGTTCTTAACTGCGCTTCTAAAATAATAAGGACATCTTGATCCCTTTCCTGTTATGGGCTTATAAAAATTGAAAAATGAAAGTATTTCATTCTATGTCTAATGCATAAATTTTTTTATATAACTGCTATAAAAATATACGCGAAACATTTATTTATACATCCATTTACGTTCACTAAATCAGTACTCCTCTAACATAAATAAATCAAAATTTGTTATTTTTTATTCTCATTACAGAATACGCATTTAAGTGGAATTAAAACGTTGTAATTATTTTCGTAAAGCTTAATGACATGCTGAAAGCCATAAAACGTTGAATCAAAATCCTGAATGTTTATTTGTTTCATCCTCCTGGGTCGCTTGTTTATTAGAGCGCTTTGAGAGGAGAAAAAAAAAACTAACGACAATTTTCACGCCAATTTATTTTATCACTGAACGTGTGTTTTTATTTCAGCTTGTGCGTCAGGATGCTGGACTGGTTCGACTATCACGGCCATATGTGCATAGCTTTCGAGATGCTGGGTCTTAGTGTGTTCGACTTTTTGGTGAGTCCTGACCTCAATGTCACGAACTAATTACCGTTTTATAGGTCTCTATTTTATGTGCGAGTTGCGTCTATATTTAAAACGCGCACTCATACCTCTATTTTTAAGCGTCAAAAGGTGCCCGAAACGCCTATCATTTTGTATTTCTTAAATGAAACCCATCATAGACGTAAAAATTTATTATTTTATTGTCTGAACCTGCGCATACAATCGATTGCAAAGTCTTGGTATATCATGTAAATTGCCTTCTTGGGTCAAAATATTTACTAATTCGAAAGTAAAACGTATATTCTGTAAAAGATTGATTTTGTAAGGGGTTTTCAATAAGAGCGATATGTTTTTTTTAAATAAAATGAAACAACAACAAATAGAAATAGATCAAAAATTTTTATTTTATTTTGAAATGCCATCGATGCAATTAAGTTCTAAATATAACATCATTTAAATAACCGTTTCTGCTTCTGCTGCAAGACCGAATTCGATTAACCTAATTTTCAAGAACTCCTATTCAATAAATAAATTAGGCCTTGTGTCACTAATTGCACGTTAAATATTTAATTTAAATGCATCAATTGTCTCTGGTCTATTCGCATAAAGAATAGACTTTAAATACCTACAAAAAGAAGTCTAAAGGTGTTAACTCACAATTTTTTTAAGGCCATTCGACAGGTCCATTTTTGCAAATAATTAAATGACTAAACTTTTGACGCCGTGTGGCATGTGGCGCTGTCTTGTTGGACCACTAGATGGTAGTTAAATCAAAATTATCCTGTTCAGACTGTAAAAAGTTAATTATCATCAATCTGTGCCGCTGGCCATTAACAGGAATGGAATATCCATTCTCATTTTGGAAGAAAATAAGGACCGATAATGCTAGTGTGCCATAAACCACCCCAAACCATCACTTCAGCAGAATGTAAAGATCTCTCGTGGATAATTTCTGGATTATTTTTTTACCAATAACTTAATTTTGCTTGTTCACCGTTCCAGAGAAGTGAAAATGAGCTTATCTGAAAATATTATTTTCATACCAACATTTTCAAGTTGATTCAAGACGAAATCAGCAAATGCACAACGCTTGCGATGGTCCAAAGGCTTCAGTTTTTGCGTCAGAACAATTTTGTGAGGATATTAGACTAAATTCTTACGAGCGTAGGTGTTCCATTCAGCCACAGTTGTTCTAAACGTTTTGAGATGAATAAATTACGATTTTTATTAACGCTGACTTGAACTGCAGCAATATTCTCAGCATTTCTTTGCCTCACTGGAACGCGAGCATTATGCAAGAAAAATTACGCTCGATTATGAGGACCCTAAATTGGAAAAAGTGCATATAAGTTGCAATAAAAGAACGATTATTTTGATAGAAAAACTCGATAATTTCCAAACCTTACTGAAGCTTTCCACGATGAAGTTGCAAACTTTACTACATACACTTGACAATGACAGAAATCATTTTCAAGTTGAAAAACCTCTTAACACACCATTCACATGAGAACAAAGTGTAAAAGTTACAAGAGCATGTAATAAAATGGATTCTACAAATGGGTTCTATGCACAGGGGAAAGTATAATTATTGAATAAGTTTTTAGTTCAATATTCAACTGTTTATGGGTGGGCTTTCAGCTTCCAAAATGATTTCGATAAAAATTTCACAAACTAATTGACATATTGTATAAAAACATAAATTCATTGCGCACAAGATCGAAAATATTCTTAAAATAGCGGGCATAGTCATATAGTTCAGGTACACTTGTGCTCATAAAGATTGCATACATTTATTATTGGACTGTGTAAATGCGGTTTTAGACTGTACACAAATATCACGTTGACATTTGGCGACTTTCGCAAAACTTTCGAACAACCGGTATTGTATGCAATTTTTATGAGCGCAAGTGTACAATTGAAATCAAGTATCGTATATACAATCTTAAGATCTTTAATCGCCGGTATTTAAGCAAAACTGGAAACTATGAAAGTAGGCTATCCAGAAGAGAAATTCAGAAAGATATTGGAAAGATCATTCATTCCAAAAATGTTCACAGAACTTATGGTGGGGATGTAGTGGGCAAGTTTTAAACAAGGATTGTAACACAAAAAAAAAGGTTTCCTATTAAAGTGTCTTAGAATTTTGAAACAGTTATGTATACTGGCTAACGATAAAACCCGGAAATAAATCTATTATGGTTTAGCAATTAACAGCAGCGGTTTGAATTGGAGATTTAATATAACTGAAAAAACATAGTGCCATCTGTATAGTTATATGGAAACCTAGTTTGCGAGAAAGTGCAGAGAATTTTGTAGTTAAGCAACTATTAGATTTCAACAGGACGGGGGAACCTTAAGTATATATTTATCATATTGTATAATATGCCCAAACAATTTTATTATGAATATTATTAAATCATATAGAAAATAAAAAAGAAACATTAAAAATTTCTTATTATTTTACAAAAGGACTTCTAGATTATATGCCATAATATTTACATATTGCTTTGTAATCACAAGAAGATCCCACTAATTGACAAAGCTGTTTCTTTCCGCTAAGCTCTAGCAGACCATGATATCTTGCTACAAATTTGTTTGGCATTTTAACCTAGATATTTACAAGCTTAATGACAGTGGGGGTAGAAAAATATATTTAAGTATTTTTAAACAAGTAATTATTTAGACAAGAAATCATGGAAGTACTTAAAGAGCATTATTAAGCTGCCATTTTTTTTAAATTCAAACGGCTTAAGCTTTTTTTGAGGAAACAAATCGGCTATGTGGCGACAAATCATGTTTCTTAGCTACCATAAAGGGTATGAATTTAAATGTGTTCGATTCTCCTTAAATACACGTTTCAGGTTCCTAAGCCAAAAATTTTTACAAATAAAATATTAGTCTTGCTCAGGATGTGATTGACTAGGACCGGCATGTAGGAGTATTATAGCAACACCATCATACACAAACATTTGAAGGCACGTAAACTTTGTTCCAGTTCGATTTCCCACAATTTGACTCCCGTTCAAATAGAAGACCTGTGAGAATGGTACAGATCTACACTAGATCGCTTTGCCAATGTATCATCTCATCTATTGTACATCATTACTTTGGTATACTGCTATGACCCCGAAAAAAACATTAATTTGGATCATCGAAAATGATTCGGCTCCAACAAAAATTGTTCGTGAAAAGGCCATAACAAAATAATGGTAGCTAGATTTTTTTGCGATTGGTGGACATGTTTCCATTGCAGCCTTGGAAGACCGTTGTATTGTTAATGCAGAATGATACACTATAGTTTGTTTGCCTTAACTTCTCCCAAAATGTCCGTGAGAATCACTCAAGAGGAATGACAACGCTCTGACTCACATTGGTGCTCGTACGTATCATTGTGTATTTGAATCTCCAAAATATTGAAATAGTGGATTGTTCGTTATATACATCAGACCTGGCACCTAATGATTTGTTTTTGTTTTTACGTGTAGAGAATAAGTTAGGGATTTTATGTTTTACATCAGCTGACGAAACGAAATAACCTATCGCGGAAATGTTTTGAAGATTGGTTTTTATGAATGCAAAAATGCATTGGGTATGGAGGGGAATACTTAATAGAAAAAGAACAGCCGTCGTATAAAAATACTATTTATTGAATACAGTATTACTTTCAATACATATTTACTTTTGTAACTTTCGTATTAAAAATTTCTTTAAATTTATGTAGATTATGTTGGATAAAATGTACTTATGTATAGCAAGCGCCAATTAAGTTGGCGCGAGGAGGGGGTGCGCAGAAGCAGTTTTCAAAAACGTCCACCCCCACTACTCAAGTAATTGTCAGAATACATTTGTCATTGACGTTTGACGGAACATAATCTCTTTGCTAGGGGATCATAAAGTGATACACGCTCAGAGGTTTGAATTATCTGACATTTGATGTAAAACCAAATACAAATCTCCCCGCTACTTCTAATCCTGCGCGAACTTACCCCTCCTCGCGCCAACTTAATTGGCGTTTGCTATACATAAGCCGTAATTTTGCAGAATTCACATATATACACAACGAAAATATGGCATTGAAATATTCATATATTTGCAATTAAGAAATGATATTTATTTTAATAAAATATATAGTGACAATAATGATTTAACTATGCTCAAATTAAATATAGAAATGAATATCTTTCTTTATATGTGTATATAATTTTTGAAAAGTTTCCTATACTTTTTTTGTGGTTGTATCATGTATCAAAAACTTTATAAAATATAATTGAGCTAGTTTATTTCAAAAACAAATAACCATATAATATAACGCCACTGAAAATACAAATTCCGAGACGTACTCAATAGTGGCAGTTCACTATATCTGGCAAATTTGAAATTCCAAGAGGTACTGATAATCTTATTATACGAATGTGTAATTGAAGTACTGAAATATTTTACCTATGAGAATGTCTTAATTTAAAACAATTTATCGATTTATTAAACAAAGTAAAATTGTATACGGCAAATGTACCAATAATTGAAAAATTCGAAACTTTATTGCACATATTTTGAGCAGAATGATAAAAGGAGCTATAAAGATGTCTGTTTAGATGTTTGGTTGAAGGTTTTGATGTTTAACACATGATCTAGGATCTAAAATTGCATAGTAATAGTTTATATAATGACAAGAGACATAAATATCCGAAATACGCAACGCAAGGTCCCCACCTACAGTTAAACAGGGCGTCACCACTTCACAAATAGAGTCATCATAACAGGCTATGAAAAGTCTATTGTTTACCTAACGTATTTAAATTTAAGGTAACTAAACTGAGAAATTCTGAACTTAAAGTATTTTAAGTTGTTTATGTATTTTAATTATCATTTTACAAAACATTACCCTATAAAGTAAAATTGAAAATATTAACATATCAAATCAAAAAATTAATAAATAAATAATACAATAAAGAGGAACAATGGAATAGCGAATAACCTATTTATAAGTAAGATTATTTAATATATTCCTACATGATTTCTTGTGGTGACGTAAGTATTCATTCCGAAGAAGAACACTCGACTTTCAAATATTGTTGCCTTTTAACCATAGATAGAATAAATGCAATTTATCTAAACTGTTACTAGGAAATGAGATAACCTTGAATTTTTCTTTTTGCTAAGGACAGTATATTTAACGTGAGTAATCGATTGCTATAATTAATGTTAAAAGTTCACCAAACCTATTTCCTACAAAGTCGCGTGTTCTTTAAAAGAAATGGATTTCTGAAATGACCTAAGAACACAGAATACCGATTTGGCAAAACTAATTTAATGTAGTATTTATTCCTAAATTTGGTTTTTTCATTAACTGTTATAGCTCGATCTTAAGAAATTTTGATGGTCACTCTAGAATTTTTGAGTTTAAATGGACCATTACCTATTTAGGAAGATTAAGAGTTTCCTATTGTATTCAAAGAAAATAGTTATAACCAATGTGTACATAATAGCAGTACAGATTAGAACACAGACTTTTGCAAACTAATATTTTGCAACTAAAGGCCGCTTTATACATCTATAGTAACTAATGCAATCGAGTAACTAAATCAAGTTAAATTTTTGTTTAGCGCAATATCTACACGCAATGTATTTAGCTGTAGTGAAAATGGCACTAGTCTTCCATTCACATTGAACACTATCCTAAGCAATGTTGTTCCGTCAAATGCAACTCAATTCTATAGATTGGAAAATAAAGAACTACAATTTTATTTATACACAAATTACATCAAAATAAAATATATGTATACATAACAATAAAATTAAAATAAAAATTTGTTAAACTAAGTGCGTCGAACTTCAATCACAAATAAATTTTTGTAATCGACCTTGGTGAAATACACGTGTTGAGCAAAATCAAAATTTTGTAGGGTTTACTTGCGTATGAAAATTTCAGAACTTTACTTTATGTTATAGCTACATAAAAATGTGAAATTTTATAGATTTGTAATTACAAATATTTTCTATGTGCATCGAGTAATTGATTCCGCAGCGCAAATCGGCGGTAAACTCTTTATATAATATAAACTCTTTAGGAGCGAGAATAGTAACTAAATACGTAACTATTCTTAATTTATTATTTACTTTTGAAAAAAATGCAAATATTCGGTAGAATTTAAGATAAGAAAAATCTCGTCTACATCTGTTTAGATCATATACAAGTTACGTAAAAATGAGATGGCGGGGGGCACTTACTAAACAGATCACTAAACTACTTACGTAAATTAATAATTTGTAGTAGCTACTATACACGTGTAAAACCGGGTCTTGAAAGTACTTTAAATGATTTCAGGCTAGTTACAAACACTCGGTATATTTCATTAGTAGGTAATCTTCTAATATGTATATGTAATTATAAATTTTAAAAAATATATATTTAAAAATATAAATGATTAGTAATAATTACGTTGGAAGGCTTCAAAAATAAAAAATAACAGCATAATTTTCTCAGAACAATAATCAAATTAATATCATAGAAACACATACTAGAGTACATGTAAAAATTGAAGCACTTGTTGACACAATACAAGTTAATATTTAGTATCAAGGATGTCAAAGGCGATGACATTTTATTGTTGGTAGATTAGTAAAAAATATTGGCAGTACCTGGCATAACTTGAAATAACTTCTCTTGTGTTACAAATGAAACAGACATGCAAATATACATATCTGTAACTGTACACCTGGATGTACACCTCGTATTTTCCAACATTTACTTCTGCCTAAGACACGTGTTTCTGTAATTTACTATCAGACGTCATCAGTTAGGCTAGTGAAGTAAAGCCTAAAGAATCGCCTCACAGGGTAATAGCAAATTTTGTCTTATCAGATAGCACCATATAATCTAGTGACATCTGACGAACAAAAAAGACTATGCCGAAAGTGGCAATTTCATTTGTAACATATGCGTGCTTAATGTATTGATATGCTTAAACTTTTTTGGTATATTTGCTGCCATCTGGCATCGTGTTAAGGGAAAATTGCCACTTTCGGCAGTCTCTTTTGTCCGTCAGATGTCACTAGATTATATGGTGCCACCTGATAACACAAAATTTGCTATACCTTGTGAGGTGGTTTCTTTAACGTATTGATATACTTAAAGTTTTTTGGTATATTCTCTTGTGTTGTCTTTTTAAATTTATTAAAGGCTCTTATGTAAAAGAAAATGATTGAATTTGATGCAGTAGCTGCTATTACTATAATATACAATGGCATTACCCTAACATCGTTTGGAAAAGAAACGTGGTATATGCTAATGTCATAATACCATATGAGCAAAAATTATTTAGATAAGGGTGACCATGGTTGGGAGGATCACTGTCTTTGATAAGTTCAATTTGTTGTTGCCCATTAAGTGTCAGTTTTGATTTGAAGTAGCTCTAATTATATTGGTTATGTTAGCTAAAAAGACTGACATTTAAATCATGTCGAATAAAACTTCAAATCGAAACGGGCATTTAATTGACCTGAACCTATCAAAAACAGTGATACTTACAACCATGGTCATCCCTTATCTAAATAATTTTTGCTCATATGGTACCAACACTTAAGCCATCAACACAATTTGAAAAACTATCTAATCTCTAGAATTCACTAGAAATTGACGTGAATGAAGTTTGAATTGAAATTTAAGACAGGTTAAAATTTGGCGTCAAATTTGCTGTAATACACGCTTCATGTAATTTATGATAATGTATAACTAGCTTATTAAAAATGGACTTAAATGATTAGGGATGCACATTCCGGAACAGACGCAGCGCAGCGTCCGAGGGGTAGGGGCTTACGTTGCACGCGCATGTATTGATATCAGAAATCACTTACAAAAAACATCGCGTTTAAAGATAATAATTCGTGCAAAATAAAACAATCGTCGATGCATCATTAACATTTACGAGGCGATAGTAACGAGCCATCGAAAAAATTCATAATTGGAGTAGACTGTGAAATTGGGTTGGTACGTTAGCCACTTCCACACAATGACACATTACTTGATGCTTGACAGTTTCATTAGGTTTCATTGTAAAAAAGGTTATGGCATTGAAATGATACTACAACAAAAAAGAAAACAAATAATTTATTTAATATCGAAATCATAATCAAAATTTACATATAGCTACAGAAGTTGTTGAAAATGTTGTCCATTTACATCTAAACACAAACCAACTCTTCTCCGTAATCCAGCAAAAACTTTATGCAGCATTTGCGGTGAGTTGTTGATCTCTTCACACTTTTCTGTTATGCGAATTCTCAGTTGTTCCAGATTATGAATTGGCGTTGAATAAATCGAATTTTTGATGTATGGCCATACGAAAAAATCACATGTTTAAATCGCAAGACCTTGTTGGATATGGGATTTCAGTGTTCCTGCTTATTATTCTGTTATCAAAAAATTCTCTGAGATATTGAAGTGTTTCTCTGGTCGTATGTGCTGTTGCACCATCTTGTTGTAAATACCCATTTTGTAATTCCTCATCATCCAGTTGATTTATGTATGAGCCGAGTATCTCATTGCGATATCGCGCAGCAGTAAGTGTACCTTCAAAAAAAATGGGACCCACCAATCTTCTTCGACATATTCCAACCCAAACACCAACTTTTTGGGGATGCAATGTTTTTTGACAAAAAAATGAGGATTTTCGGAGGACCTCATATTCTGTGAATTAACATATCCAGAAAGATAAAACCAGGCCTCATCCGTGAAAAAGCTGTGTTAAGGATATCCTGATTGTGTAGATTATTTTGAAACCATTGACAAAATTCCACTCGTCTTAAATATTCCACTGGATAAAGTTCATGAAAACATTGCAGCTTGTATGGATGACAATGTAAGACTTTTTTAAGAATGAATTGGCACGTACCATAAGAAAAAATTTGTTTGTTGGGTCACTACTGAAATGGATGTTTTTGGATTTTCATCAATAATATGCTGAAGGGCTTCAATATTATCAGCTGTACGTTTAGATGGCCGTCCATTTCCAGTTTTTCGACCGACGCTACCAGTCTCTCTGAATAACTTTACACAATTTGTCAAAACATTGTAGTCAAATACTAATTCAGGATATTCTTCACTAAAATCAGCCATGCATTCCGTAATTGAATACTTGCTTTTTGTTCTATGTTGAATACCATTTTCTAAATAAATTTAATTTTCTTAATATGAGTTTTGAAAAATTTGACACAAACTTATAGTTTCAATGTCAAATAATAAATGTCATTATGTGAAAGTGGCTAAAGTACCAACCCAATTTCACAGTCTACTCCAACTATGAATTTTTTCGATGGCTCGTTATTTTAACATCCGAATAAACAAAAGCAAATACACATATACAATTTTTTAAATTTATTATATTATAACGAGCGTTCAACTAAATTTTACCTCGCAGTTGCCCATGGAAATTATACGTATATCTTAGCTTTTTACTTAAGTTCTTAATATGAATTTTGTTGGTTATGAACTATTTGAATGACATGATAAATGTCAAAATAATAAAATTAAAATATTTAACTAAATGAGATACGTTTATTTGCAACAAACAAGTAACATTTTATAAAAATTGTTGAAAGTGGCCACCACCTGTTCGAGACATTTCTAACATCTTCTTCTAATGAAGGAGAAAACGTTTTGTAGTAGCATATCGTCGATTTCGTTAATTATTTCAGCAATTCTGATCTGAAGGTCTGCAAGATCAGGTATCTGTACCCAAAAAATTGAGTTCTTTAAAATGGCCACAGAAAAAAATCACAGGGGTTAACATCACAAGATCTTGTTGGAAATTCATGTTCGATGTTTAAACTTATCAACCGATTTTGATAAATTTCCGTATCATATTAATTGTTTCACAAGCTGTGTGCACTCTAGCTCCGTATTGTTGAAAGTAACCCTGATTTATTTCTTCTTCATTAAGCTGTTCAATAAATGTCATAATAATTTCTTGTCGATACCTTTCTCCTTTAAAGAAAATACGGCCAATGATTTTCCTTCGACTAATCGCACACCATACACCAATTTTCTGTGGATGAACAACATAACAGTCATGCGGTTTCTTAGTATTCCACATCCTTATATTTTGTGAGTTAACATATCCATTCAGATAAAACCATGATTCGTCTGAGAAAAATTTTGTCAAGAATGTCATTATCAAAATTATTTAAGAACCACTGACAAAATGTTGTTCTTCTAGGATAGTCAATTTCTTTGATTTCTTGATAATAGGCCATGCGATATGGAAATAAATGTAAGTCTTTTTTCAAAATTGTATGACAAGTGCCAATTGAAACACCCACTCGTGTAGAGAATACTCGTATGGATGTTCCTGGTGTATCATTCATAATTTGCGTTACATCGTCAACTAGCTCTTCCGTACATTTTTTCGGACGGCCACTGTCTTCTTTCCGTATAACACTCTCTGTTTCTCTGAAAACCTTAGTGCAATATTTAACTGTGTACCAAAAACTATCAAAATCAAAGACGAAGTTTGGAAACATATTTCTAAATTCCTCTAAGCATTCTTCAAGAAAATAGTGCCATTGTCCGTTAATATTACGTCCGTTCCAAAAATAAGATTCAACCATGAATGATTTGTGTTGAACAGTGAAAACCATTTTAAATCAATTTTAAATTACAAAGCAATTTCAAAAAGCTCCAACTAAGTATACATCAGAATAAATAGTCTGTCAAATTGACAACTGATGCAAATGTAAATAGTACAAGTTACGACAAACATTTTTATTGTCATGGACTACTCGAGGTAAAATTTATTTGAACGCTTTTTATTAAAATATATTGCGATATTTTAATTGTGCATCTTTTGTTTTGCGAGTTTTTTCGTTGCGCTGTTTTGAATACGACACAACAGATGTTCTTCGAATACGTGCGTTTTTTTATCAAATTTAAATTTTATATTTTACAAAACAAATATATCTTTATTTGCGTGATTTACCACTTGTGGAAATAAAATTAACGATGACAATTTTGAAAGCAAAATTAAATTAATGAGCGAATTCGAAATACACATACATATTGAATATTAAATTTTAAATAATGCTCATTTAATCGATCGGAAAATAAACAAAAATTATAATTTTATTTAACGACAATTTTACCCATTTTATTTATGAAATTTACTCTTCTAGTTTTTTATCAATTCTTCACCGGTCTCTTGATACGATACTTGGATAATTTGTACTCGCTTTTATTGTCTTTTTTTTATTCTGTTACGAGATTATATGTCATGTAAATTGATGCTTTCTTTCTAATATTTTTTTACAAAATTAAATATCATGTACATTCACATTTTCTTTCTATATTCATTTACAAAATTATATAAAGTGTAAAATTTTCCCTTTTTGCTTTTTTTAATACTTATAATTAATATATGCCACGTGCAACCCAAGTTCCTTCTACTCCGACGCTGCTTCTGCACCCGAATGTGTATCCTTATTATTCTTATTAATGATTGTATAAACTAATGTTAACAAATATACCGATAGGTCCAAATCGCAACGGGCCATAGGCAACAATATACGTATGGAACGTAATGCGATGTGACAACGTGTGTACGATGCCTATATTGAGTGACTTTCTTAAAATTTAAATTTATTTTGCAGAATTATTGATTTTTTTACTTTTATCTTTTAGAAAACGTTATTGTTTTTTTATTACTTAAAATTACTTTTCCGTAGCAGCTAAGAATACAATAATACAACAAATGGGCAAATTACGTATACAGAACGAATATGCAAACGACTATATCCCTGCGCGGTTTAGGTCTTACTAGTAAATTCTTAACTGCAATGCAATATGCAATGTGCTGCAATCGAAGGAGCTGCGCATGGAGGGGATTCGATTCGCTGTTGCCACACATTGCTATATGGCCCGTTGCGAACTGGACCTACCGGTATAAAATGTAACGTATTAAAAATGTGTCTCTGCAGCATATTTGTATTATTGTTTGATTGTTTTTTGTAGGAATTAACATAATCAAAATTAAACAAGCTAATATAAGACATCTATAACTACATAATAATATATTTTATTTGGTCTTGTACTATCAAAATTCAAATTTAATTATCCTCTTAATGCATAAAGATGTAAATTCAAGATAGCGCTCATTAATTACTCAAAACTGAAATATAGAGACTTTGCATATTAAAAGTATTTCTTTAACATTAATCACTTCATGGTTTTCTCTTACTAATTGTTTACAATGTGTAGATCTTATAATGGAAAAATAATTTCTTAACTGTGGAAAGACGCCCAATCAAAATCATAGCTTTACTTATTTATATTCCATATTTATTGAATGTACTTAAAATTAATTTTTTTTCTTTATTTTTCAGAAAGACAACAATTACCAACCCTACCCATTAGAACAAGTACGGCATATAGGCTATCAGTTATGTTATTCTGTTAAATTCCTACATGATAATAAGCTCACCCATACAGATCTCAAACCTGAAAATATACTGTTCGTCGATTCTGACTATGATGTGAATTACAACAATAAGAAGGTTAGTGTACTCATATTTTACGACGATCATCCAAAAGCTAGATAAAATTGAATTTAGTAAATCACTATTCTACATTTCTAAATATATAAAATCATTTGTAATAGTTAGCACACACAATAATTTATGTTTGTCGAGCATTCTATTTATAAATATTATTTTTTTCTCCATTCTTTCAACAGAGAAGAGACGTCAAGAGGGTCAAACGAACAGATGTTAGATTAATAGACTTTGGTAGTGCAACCTTTGATCATGAACATCACAGTACAATAGTTTCAACAAGGCATTATAGAGCACCGGAAGTTATATTAGGTATGCGGACATTGTAAAAGATAGTATTTTGCAAGTAGGTGCTTCATAATTTTTTATTTTATTTTATAGAATTAGGATGGGCACAACCGTGTGATGTGTGGTCAATAGGTTGTATATTGTTTGAATTGTACCTAGGTATCACGTTATTCCAAACGCACGATAATAGAGAACACTTAGCAATGATGCAGAGGATTTTAGGAGAAATACCACCAAGGTAAATTCAGTTTCTTTAATTTTGTCCGAACACACTTGAAAATTACGCATTTTGTTACTACATTTTCACAAAGCAATGTCTGATAATTCATAGCATTCTGATATAATGCGGAAATGTATATAGGTATGGTTCAAAATTATAAAAGTCGCCAAATAAGTTAATTTATTTGTTAATAAACCTATTTTATCTATTCCAGCGTATCGCAATTATATCTGGAATAAAATCTGGAACACCATAAACTAACATTTTAACTGTAGTCAATTTAAGTCAAAATTATTTATTCATTGCGTCAAATATGAAGTCGCTATAAATTAACAAACATTCTTAAAAACATAAATCTATTCACGGATCTTCAGTTCCGATTTTTTTCTTAAATTATTTCTTAACAAAATGTTTTAGTATTTATGAGGAGAAAGTTCGGAAATTATTGATCCGAATTGGTGGTACTGTGGCTTGAAATCTGAAACAAACAGAATCAAGAAAAATCCCTAATCATAATATAAATTAATAAACTATTAATACATATTTCGGCAACTAAGTTGCTATCTTCAGTAGTACAATCTGAAAAATAGTGTTGAAACGTAGCATCTTTGACTAAGGTACTGTAAATGCCAAATTAGACGGCGAGTAAGTCCGCGCAGCATTAGAAATAGTGGGAAGCTTCATATAAAATTGCAATTAAGTTGGCGTGGGCGTTTTTAAAAACGACTACGGCGCATCGCCACCGCTCGCCATCTAATTTGACGTTTACAGTACAACCTTAAAAAATATGCTCTTCACCAAATTGCCAGTGGGATAACACTTTATTATTGCCTAATACAATTGACTGACAAAGGAAAAATGTTTGTAAAAATGTTAAAAATTATTAATTTAATTTTTATTCAAAAATATATAAAATTGAAATTGAAGTTGTCCTAAAGTAACCTTGCGAAAAAGATTTATCGTCTCCAAAAATTTTTATTATGACTGATGTATTAACATTTTTGCCTATTCATATTAAATAGTTAAAACCGGGCTCGCGATTTCAAGTTCGAAATAGTTTTCAGTGAATACATGCATGAGTTGCTTGCAGCGGTAGCAGTCCTGATTAAAGAATATGAAGTAGTTACTGCTAAAATACTTAATGACACACATATCTGATTTTTCAGTAGACAGTGTTTAATAATTTAATACCACGAATTGAATCCATAAGAAGTCTCTGTAAGTTGAAAAATTTCATGAAGTAAACAAAGAGAAAAACAATCAGGATAGAAATTTTTGAACAGCCTTCATATTCTCCATATATGGTGGTTTCTAGCTATTATTTTTTATTCTCTAAGCGAAAAATGTACGGGGCACTCATTTTTCTGACAAGGAATTTGTAACTGCTGTCAACCCTACGTCATCTATACACCAAATGTACGAGGGGTTGATTAATTCGCCCGATCGTACAGAAACAAAGGAATAATTTAAATAAACAAACTTTCTTTTTCTGCATAATCTCTTAATTCGCTTCTTTATTCCGCCTCGAAAGTGATTTTCTTCTAACCCTGCAACATAATCAACCACTGTTGAAGTTAGCTCTTTATTTGTGCAGAATTTTTTGCCTCCGAGAAAATCATTTAATTTAGGAAATATATGAAAGTCAGATGGTAATAGGTCTGACGCATGTAGGGGTACGGTACTAATTCGAAACTTAACTCTTCAATTTTTTTTTTTTTGCAACAACCGTACTGATATCCACAGGTGTATTATCATGGTGAAAAAGCATTTTCTTCTTACGATCTCCAAGCTACACGTTCAGTCCCCCCCATTTTCGACTGTTTAGATTCGGGTGTATAATAATACACCCCCCCCCCCCAAAGTTCTTCGTGCAAAATATAAAGCACCCCTTCCTTTGAAATGCCCACTGCCTCTGCTATTTCTAACGCTTTCAGTTGTCAGTCACTTAGCAACAAATCATGGACTTTATCCACCATTTCTGGACTTGTGTTTTTGGAAGATCATCTTCTAAGCTGCTCCTGCCACGCTTAAATTAATTTCTTCATTTTCAGTGTATCTCACATATGGATTTCGATAAAGGACATGCCTTTCTTTAAAAGATACTTAAACGCTGCACAATGTTCAAAATTATCAATTTACACTTAATTAGTAGCAGGGAAATTTAAAAAAATTGCGTATGAAGCACGCTTTGTCGCAAATATATCAAACACCAACAGAAAACTGACAAGGTATCGGCTGTCAAAATATGATGTGCTTTTTTTTTATTTCACAGCCTACTCTAGGTGATCGCATAAATAAGTCCATCATCGTATTAACCTTTTAGGAGATAAAGTTATGCATTTACGTATATAATTGAAATTAATTTAGTTAAGTTTAATTTTTTCCTGTAATAAGGTTTTCGTGTTTGACAAATGAAGTTAATTATTATCACATATGTCCTTCGGTATTTGGAACAATAATTCATGAACTTTCCTTGTATATATGGCAATTGTCTAGTCTAGTCTAGTCTAGTCTATTTTTCTAATTGTAGGTAGTTTTAAATTTATAATTATATAATTTAATAAGTGACAATGAATATTGAATTTCGAATAACATGTTCCTGCCTTGCATTTATATTAATGTTATTTAAGGAATGCTTTTAGCATTCTTAAAAATTTTGAAATTTCACTATCCTTATCAATAAAATGTATAAAATTTTGATAAAAAGTGTATGAACACTTGCACATTTTTAGTTATCAAGACTTGTACACTTGCACATTTCATGATATAGGTATTAATAATTTTGAACCCAGCTATCATTTACGAAAATACATTATGAGATTTATGAGTTTTATGTAGTAATATTTAAAAATGCGATTTCATGCCTTTACTTATTAACCGCTACCTAAGCAAATTTTCAACACATCTTATGTATTTATTTGTTTGATTATTGTAGAATGGCAAGAAAAACAAAAACGAAATACTTTTACCGCGGGAAACTGGAATGGGACGAAAAAAGTTCGGCGGGGAGATACGTTAGGGATAATTGCAAACCTTTATCGGTAAGTTTAATCTATTTATTTGTTTAAAATTAAAATAAAAAAAAACTTTTATCATAGTAAATAGTACGAGATTTTCTTTATTTAATACTAAACTTCGCAGTATTTTGTTGTTCAGAGTGCAGAATATTTGATCTATCTACGAATTTTGCAATACAATAGTTGAAACTATCGCAAGCATATAAACTCTACTAGTTTGTTCCGCAATATGACGTCCTGACACTTAAGGAATTTACTATTTTTAGATGACAGGTTAACATAAAAAGATGATATAAAGCATTTTGTATTTTAATAACGACTTTGTTGTTTTCCGTATGATTATCCCATTATGATTTTTTTTCAACGTTTTTCTTCTATAGCTCTAATTTACTTCACTTTTCTATTTATTAAATTTAATTATACCCCATGTAGCGATACTATATATTCTATATGCTTAATTAGTTTTTCAATTTCTCCTCTAGCTCCGATATTATACAGACGCAAATTTTATGTGTTTTTTTCCCATATTATATTATTCCTTTACAGTTAGAATGGCCAACGATAGGTTTTTTCAGATCCTTAACTCAATTTTATTGTGATGAACACAATAAAATTTATCAATGTCGACCTAGTACTCTCATCTCCCTTTCTGTGATTGGAGTTGGCACTAGCAGCTACTAAACCACTCAATTCGTCCAATAACTGACCTCAAACAGTGTTAAAGATTACTATACAGGTGTCCCTGACATAAGAAGACAACTTATGAAAAATGGGAAGATGTAATTATATAGAATATAAATCCAAAATATTTTCTCTAAATTCCCTCTCATAAGCGAGAAAAAAAAGATATTTAAAAAAAAATTGCCACGCCATTGTGCTGCCGACTATATTATAAAGAGTCTCGGAGACGATATCTTAAAGCTGGGCCACAATAACAAAAAGTTTGTTATTATCGTCTCAGATTCAGTCAGTTGTCTATTGCTATATGATTACGTTCAATATGTTACCATACAAAGCTGTCTAAACAGTGTTATCTTCTGTAGTTCTTATAAACACTGCATTTTGTTATGACTATAACTAGCGAAACAATTTTGCCTGTGACTGTCAGTGTACATTTGCATTATGCCTTACACAGCGTATGAACTCTTCAATATAATTTACAGTTTTTATATTTAAACCTGCAGAGCGTAGGTTTAAATACATTTCAACCTACATTAAACTTCCACAGCAAGCAACAATCAGTTGTCCCATATTGTAACATCTTTGTAGTATCCTTGAAACGTATAAAATACATTTACACAGCGTGTGTCAGTTACTCTTGAATTGGCTCTCGATCTCGCTATTATCTTGATCATAAACAGGCTACCGAGCAATTGATTCTTAAAGACTTTACCCGTGTTCTTCTATGCTAGAAGTTGATCGTCCACATCGTATGATTTTATTCAGGTGGTACAAGAAATTGTAGAGAGTAAATTTCGGCTCCGAGGTTAGGACGCCCCACCTCGTTCATTATCGAAGGGAATATTCACGCTGTCGAGAAAGTACTCTAGTCCGATAGGCATGAAGTTATTGCAAAATAGAAGAATGTCTGGGTATTCATGCACCCGCAAGAGGGTTTGTTTCCTTTGAGTACTCCGTGCCTTAATTAACGAGTAGACGACACATTTCATGGTGCCGCGAGAAGTTTAAAAATGGAACATCTTGACAGGTGGCAAATCCAGACTTTTTGAAGATGAAGTCATGCTCGTGTTGATCCGTTAAGTGTTACCGTTAGAGAAGTTGTGGAGAACTGTAAACACAAACAGTCACAGCAAAGTGGTAAACTTAAAAGTTCCTACTCTGAGTTGTTGATGCACTCAAAAACATTTGTCCTCGCTTGAGACACCAAACACACGATTCTTCCACCACAACGCTGCTGCTCATCACTCCCAAGTTCATACTGAGTATTTAATAAAAATGGAGCTGAAAGTGCTGCAGCATCCCACCTATAGCTAAGATCTCACTACATGTGATTTTTGCGCAAGTTCCTTCATATTAAGAACAGCCGAAAAGAAAATATTTCGACGATGAAAATCTTATGACATGGAATAACACATAGAATGTAGTCGAAATTATTTAAAAAAATTAAACGATGAGAATTGAAACTATTGCAAAATTTTTGTAGTTCCTTTTGTACAACTTTATGAAACTTTTAATTTTATTTTCCAACATGAAAATTTCATCATAGAATTTCTGTTAATATTTTGTTTATTACACATTTATAATCAGCATATCTATGTTGAAATGTAAAATAATTAAATTGGCGCTTTTCAATATCGTTTTATTTTAAATTAATTTTTAGCTTTTGATATAAAACCAATGTTCTTGTATCTCAAAATTGCTTTTGGATTAATTTTAAGTCTTTTTAACTTATGTGTTCCATTTTCATTATATATGTATAAACTAAATAGTACGTTACTCATGTTATTAAAATTAAATAATTAATAATCAGTTTTTGGTATGTGAAAATACAAAAATTGCAAATTAATTATATGACTAGACTTTGCAAATATTTATCGCTAGTGTTTTCAACTATTGCAGAGATACAAGCAATCGGACGATGCCGATCATGGTCAACTGTTCGACCTGATCTACAGGATGTTGGATTACGAACCCTCGCAGAGAATAACATTGAAAGAAGCGATGATGCATCCATTCTTCGAAAAGATAGCCGCCCACCAGAGACTCGGAGAAAGAGGAACTGGTGATATTCGGCGTGATCGAAGTCTGTCTATGAGTTGAGGTCGTTTCTCCGTGATCATTTCCAGCTTTTGCGTCGATTCATATTGATTTTGTGTAGTTTTCTAAAACATACAAGAAAATTAAGGGACAATAAATAAATTCTAGATACGCGGATGTATATGCCATAGAGGCCCGTTTTCTATACATACATATACATTATATATATATATATATACATAAAATAAAACTGTACATTTTTTGCTAGTTAAATGAAAGTAAGGATGTGTTTCTACTGACGGAACTTGTATTATGTAACTATAAAAGAGAAAGGAATATGTATTCAAAATAGATGGATTATTTTATTATTCTTATGAGGCAGGCTATTGCTTCTGTTGATTAATTTTAAGTATATTAATTTATTAATTTGCATACTTTCTTGTGTGTAATATTTTATAAAATCTGTTATATATATATATGTGCGACAACATACGTTTGTTGCTTGCTCATTTTCCTCCCTCTAAACAAAAGTGTTTTTATAATATGAGTGCAAAGAGAGTATCTGGTCTGTTAGGATTTTTCCTAAATTTAATCACCTTATTCTGTACATTTCGACTGTTTTTCTTTTAAAAATTTAATTTTACGTGAATGGAACGGGAAGATTTTAGATTTGTATTCATATTTTTGTTAGGATTAATAATTTATGAGAAAAATGTTCAGTGTAATTTATCTTCTTTCTTCTGAATTATGTTAGGCGTCATCCAGTCCACTATAAATAAGTTACATCCAATTGTAAATATTCTGAATAAAATTATAATTTTTACATATTTTATGTCTTATTTATTAATTGTTATTAATGCAATTATTGCAATTAATTTTGCAAAATGAACAAATACATTGCTCATTATACCAGAATTTAAATATATATAGAAATAAATAGAAGTCAGTACTTTAACAGCAATTGTGTATAAATATTTGTACATCTAAACTGTTATTTTTAACTGTACATATTTCTTTTAAACTAAGATGAAGTCATGCTCGTATGTTGAGCCGTCAAGTGTTACCGTTAGAGGAGCTGTGGGCATGTGAACACAAAAACAGTCATCGCAAAGTGGTTCATACTCAGGGGGTTGTTTCATATAACCAGAGAGCGGATTGAATGACCAATAGCCGCCCCGATAAAACGTGGCGGTATCAGGTATAGTATGCATGTTATATAGGTCTTTCACGATAACAGACGAGACACGTGATAAATAGTTACAAAACAGGGTTGACAAATCTACATTGCTTTGAGTCGGCTGTTGTTAGTAAATAATCTATGAGGTTAGGTATATGTCATTTTAAAATATTCACAACTCCTACTAATATACTTTGTTGTTATTATATACCGTATGAACGCCGGGGAGTGATTGATCTACCACAATGTAGTAAGGCGAAGACGAATAGCGAGTTTATGTGGTTAGGGTTGAGAGAGTATATTCAATCTGTTCTACTGTCTAACTGTACGGGCGTTCCATACGCGACATTTCTTTATCCAACACATTCTACATACGATCTAAGTACGAATCAAATAATCTCTCTCTAACACATTGAATATTCCTATCAGTCGCTCATAGTGTTCAAGCAAGGCGAATATATTGAATCGGAAAACAAGCTTGCGACTGGTGATTCAGTTGCTCCTTGTCATCCGTAGGTAGAGTACGTATAGAAATGCTAACAAATGTCCGTCGTAATTTTTATAACCGATTGGGTTACTGCTCGGCTCAAGAGGGTGGTTTATTTGAGCATTTACTAAATAATTAGTTTTTCTTTTTAGAATGTTCTTTTATTTGATAATTAATATTTATTACCAATAAAGGTATTTTAGTTAAATTTAATATTTTATAGGTAGTTTATTTAAGGAAACAATTTATTTATACTGGTAAACACTTTATTTATATTCTTGCAAGAATCGTTATTGTTTTGAAATTTTATGCTATTACAGAATACTTTTTATTTTAATTTTTTTCAATAAGAGTTACGGTTTTGTTTCATAGTTTTATATTATTTATGTGTTTTCATTTGAATAAGAATTTTTTAAGTTCAAGCCACAAAGCTATGATGAAACTTATCATTGAATATTTAGCGATGAAAATATCTGATGCTTCGCCGGTAAGAATTATTATTATGCAGTAAACAAAAACTCTGCACTTTACGGCGGATTGTATTTTATGATACTTTCAACTATATTATATCATTTTATTTAAATTTAAATTTAAAGTATTATGGCCGAAGAGACATAAACAAAAGTATCCGTTATTGTAGGGACGTTGACAGCCGGCATATGACTAATAGTGCGAAAAGCAATGGTGTAGTCGGATAAAATATCCAAATTCGTACATTAACCATAAATAATATACTACAAATATTTTTGTGGTTTGTTAAACAATTAGTTATTAATTTGGAATATTTATTTTGATACATCATTTATTAATAAACAACCATAACGCTTTCTTATTTCACCACAATTAAATACGCCCTGTAGGAGTTTAAAGTATGTAGCCCCTCGCACTTGCAGTTGGCCAGTCATTACTAGAGCTGAGGATGTTTGCGGTACGGCAGGACCGTATGTAGTGCATCCCCACATTTAACTATTTATCTAAATATTCTCTGAAATGATTTGCCGGATCTCATAAATTAATAGAGTGATATTTTAGTATGCACTGGATATTGTTATTATACAAAATCATAATAGCCATTTGTATTTATGGATCATAAATAATAATACGCATGTATTTGTATTTGGTTGTGAATTCAATTTAAATTTAAAACGAATCGTAATATTTTAACGACAAGCCGTCCATACAATACATGCATTCGAGACAAAGTGTGCAACTCTACGAATAACTTCCATAATTGATCGAAAATGGACATTTTGGAGCTGAAGTAAAGCCCCTATTCTTAGAAAATTTTATTACTGTCGTTAAGAACTATTATTAAAAAACAACAAAGGCCTTTTATTAGTGTTGAAGTTTTAGTTTCATTGAATTTCCATGTTGTAAGTAGTCAATTGTAAAGTGTTCATTCACAATATTCTAAAACAAGGTGTAAATTTAAATAAAATCCAGAAAAACACATTCTGATAATATATTACTAGATTAGAAGCTGTGTTTATTACTATTTATTATATTATTTTTATAACCAAATGCAATAAAAGCTACGAAAACAAAAGAAACCTCGATTTATTAAAATCTTGTCACACAGCCTTTCAAAGCCTGGCAGCACATATTTTGCATATATTTTATATATACTACCTACTTGAACTAGATGAATGAAGTTAGAAGTTATAACTAACTTTAGGTCGAGCCAAACAGCGATATTTGCATAACGCCGTTATCGGCGATCGCGATTTTTAAATAACGGCGATTTAAAAGCGTTATCGCGATCGCGACTTTTCGCACTAGGCCAATACGTTTTCATCATTTCGCGGCTATGCTCTCGCGTGATTCATTTTGCTGCTGCATATTAATTTCACTACATTTCACTACTTGCCTGCCTCCTATTGTACATCATAAACTGTAAAACTGGAGCTGCTGACTAGGAAACTTGATTTTATTTTGAAAAAATAAAGTAAAACACTTACTTCTTTAAATACACCTTCTCTTTGTTAACTATATGGATTGGAGTCCATTTTTTTGGCACGAAGAAATAAAACATGTATTTCAATCAATTAATGTTTTATTTTAACAAAATATAAAATGAATTAAAACAAATAAAATACATATTAATAATACATTTTATAAAAACAAAAAAATTAAATATAATATATTAAAGAAACAAAGAAATTTTTGGCATTTAAAAAATAGTTGCCACCTATAAAAGACATTTATTTGCTATATTTGTAATTAGCATTTAAAAATAATAACATTTGAGTTTTCCTGTCACTTAATCGTGTTCTACGTTCATTCAGGACCTGACCAGCTTTAGAAAACAACCTTTCACAAGGAACTGAAGAAGCTAGAGCACATAGTTTTTCTTGTGCAATTGTAGATAGATTAGAAAAATGAAATTTATGTTCCTGCCACCACTTTAGAGGATCAGAACTTCGTGGAATAATATCTTCCTCCATGTATCTTTGAATTTCAATAATTGCGCAGCTTGTGACGGTTCCACGAGGTCGAGCAACTGCAACACTTCGATCAAAGGAACCCCATATTGAACATTCATCATCCTTAGCATTATCATCTGCTCTATCAACATTAACCTTATGTAACTGTGGCGAAACTTTTGTCCAAGTGCTTCTTGGGCATTTTTTCTCGCATTGTCGGCAAAAGAGTGATTAGAAAACGCTAAATTTTTTAATTTTGGATCTAAAAATGTCGATACGCTTAACGTATTACTTCTTTCTACATTTCCCAAGCGCTCATTTATACCGTTGCGACAAGCTGCAATAATTTCTTTTATAAGCGGTAGGAAATCTTTTTGCAGTAAATTAGTGTAAACATCAACTAGACCATTAGTAATTGGAATAACTAAAGATGCTGTGCAATAGAATTCACCGCTGATGGTTTTTGTAGCGTTTTCAAACGGTTTTAATATACTACATAAGTCTTTAGCTAATTGCCATTCGGATGAACTTAAAATAGGGAGATCCTTATCAATTAAATCAATTGAACTCTTAACCGCAGTTTCTAATTTTGTAAATCTCTGCAGCATATAGTAAGTTGAGTTCCAACGAGTTGGGACATCGTTAATTAATTTTAAAGGTGTTCCATTTAAATTGTTTTGACGTTGAAATGTTATCAATTTTTCATTAGCAGTATAACTTCTGTGAAAATGGGTGACAATAACTTTGATTTTACCGATTAACTCCTGCACATTATTATTTTTTAAACTGTCTTTAACAATTAAATTTATGGTATGAGCAAAACAGCCGAAATGTTTCCAATTTAATTGTGTGGAGATGGCATTTTGAATGTTATATGCATTATCAGATACAGCGAGCAAGATCTTTTTTTCTATTCCCCAATCCTCTGCAATTCTACGCAGTTCTTTCACTAAATTTTCTGAGGTATGGGAGACATTTATTGCAGAACACTCCAAAGATAAAAATTTTCAATCCTACATATTTTCCTATATTCATATATTTATTTTAAACCTTTATTTTAAAGCTTATCCCTTAAAATATTAATAAAATAGAATATGACTCAAAGTTATTATTTAAAAAATGTGCCGTAACACCAATATAACTAATCGTGTTGACCGATGTCCAACAGTCTGTCGTAATACAAAACTTTCTACCTGTTTCAACAATTTCTTTCATTTTATTAAGACATTCTTCATACATCGCGGGAATAGCAGTTTTAGACACAGTGTGCCTACTGGGTAACTCGTATGAAGGATTTAAAGCAGAAACAAATTGTTTAAAGCCGGTATCTTCTACTATTCGAAAGGGTTGAAAATCCAAAATAAACAGTAAATTTAATTTATTATCAATACCCTGCTTTGCTTTTTGCGTAATTTTTTTTGGGAGAAAACCTGTAATTTTTTGTTGATGACTTTCACCAACCCTTCGAGATGTGGATGGCTGCTGGGACATCTGAGGACTTTGGGAAGTACCCGGAATAGAATCGTCTTCTTGATTAGCATCTTCGTGCGCTTGCGAACTCTCTCCGACTTCAATTTCTGTTGAAATTTTTCGTTCGCTTGCAGGCTGTAAATAACAAAAATAAAAATTAAATATATGCAAATAGTGAAAATACACACTTTGCTGACAAAACAAATAGGCACAATAAAAAAAAAAACTTTAAACTTACTGGAAATTATTTATTTCATAAAACTTACCAGTTTTGTTGCACTTGTTGGAAGAGATACTGTTGAATGTTTATTTCGCATATGCGACTTTAAATTTGAAATTGACATTCTGTATGAAATTTTTGCTTTACAAATATTGCACTTTGCATAAATTTCATCAATAGACTCGAAAAACTGCCACATTTCACTTATTTTCCGCTTTTTTAATTGCGACTTTTTTTAAAATTGGCACCGAAACTATCACTTAAATCACGATTGAAAATAACAAAAATATTGCCTGCAGCGCTTTTATATATGGGTATAATAAGTGAATCCCCTAGTTGGGCAAAAGTACTTTTTAAAATTGCACCAAATTCCACAATGCAAAAAAAGATTTCTACTATACCTTCCTTTGCATTGGAAGTATTGGAACCTGTAAAATATTATGGAAAACTGTAATTCTGCTTCATTGGGTGAGGGGCGTGCAAATAGCGTCGAGAACGCTTGAAATAAAATACGTTGCATTTCGCTCTATTTTACTGAACGCGATGGAAAGCGAGTAGCTGTGTTGCATGTTAGTTGACGCCATTTCGCATATTCTAAAAAATCGCTGTTTCTGTCAATCGCCGTTATTTGCGATTTTAGTCAACTGTTGCTATCAGCGATTTTTCAATAACGGCGATTAAATCACCGGTAGCGAAATATCGCTCAACCCTATTGGTCTCTGTTGCAGTGCCTATTCATTAAGTTTAAGGCGTCCACAAAAGTGTAATGTGCAGAGACATGTTTCTTCAAAAACTCATCAAGATAACATATCTGCACCTGACACTTTTTGGAGCAATCAAAAAGCTTAACAATCCAGTCCTCAAGAGGTTTTTTACAAAATATACTGATCGTCAAATACCAGATGAATCTACTTTACGTAAATACCACTTACAAAATGTTATTTGAGAACCATTGACAAAATACGAAACAACTGATGTAATGGGACGTTGTGTTAAATGTAGTTGGTATTCTTCATCCAACAACTTCAATTGCAACTAAAATATTGCCAGTCGCAAATGCTGAAACAGTTGCGGAAGTAATTGATCAATATATTCATAATATTCTGTCATTGGATAACTATAAAGACAAGATGCTATTATTTTTGACTGATGCGGCAGCTTGTATGTTAAAACAGGGAAGTTATTAAAGCAATCTTATCCCAATATGCTACACATTACCTGTGCAGCACATTCACTACACAAAGTATGTTAAAACATCAGGGGTCATTTTCCAAATGTTGATAAGTTAGTTTTATCACTTAAAAAGATAATTCTCAAAGTACATTCACGAGTGGCATTAATTATATAAAGAAACACTTCCAAATTTGCCTTTACCCCCAGTACCTGTATTAACTAGGTGAGGAATATGGCTAGAAGCAGCATTTTTATATTCGCAACACTTGGATAAATTAAAAAGCTTTGTTTTTCATCTTCAAGATGATGATACGCAAAGCCTTTCTAATTGTAAACATCTGATACAAATTGAAAATTTACGAAACCAGCTAAACTTTATTAAAGCTAATTTCCAGTGTCTTACAGATATGATTACTTACATGTAAAATCAAGTTATTAACCTAAAAGAGGCGATAATTATCTTAGAAACCGTCATCGATCGAAGGAAAAGTATGACTTCTGAATTTGGAAACAAGCTGAGACAAACATTTATACGTATAACTTATCATACGCCCGCTGTCGGTGTGGCAATTCAAGTTGGCACGCCCATTATAGTCGACCAGTAGTTATTAATACATGCATCGCGCTATCGATGGCGGCCAAACTGTATATACTCTCGTGAACAAAAAAAAAACGGAACCCTGTTTCTACGTGGGTTTAAATTGTGACTACATTACTTAAGTGGCTATCTCTACTCAGAATAAATAGTAAGTCAAGAATTTTCTAAATTGTGTTTCATTGAAATTTATTAAACATTTTTAAAATATATATAAATAAACAATTACTGAAAACGATAGAGAAAGAATATAATAAAATAATTATTATTTCGTCATTCCACCGTTATTATTTATAACTACATCTAATCTTGTAGTCATTGAAGAACAATATTTGTATAACATTTAGAGGAATTTGATGCCTAGCATTTTGAACAATCTCCCAAAATTCTTGCTGACTATAGGGCGGGAAAGTTTAAATTCCATTCTCTTGTAACCATTGTGTTACAAGATGAGACAGGAAGTTGTGTTGTTCTTATAGCTTCCTTAAGGGTTATGCGTAATCTCACTAATGTTTCGTCTTCCTGCGGATTCGAAATTTTATTACGTCCGGAACCTATTTTCCGATTTAAATTATCCTTCTCCCAGTAACGCGCCAAGTATCTTCGGCGCCGTCGTGCGAAATACTGATAGGCGCCTTTACCCTATATGTATTGAGCCAAAATTACCAGCCACTCTCCCACAGTTCAACATTGAAATTTATGACGAACTCTTTAGACTTGTTAGTACTGGTAGGTATTTTTTATTTGAGGCAAACAATAGGTTCACATACAAAAAAATATTATTAAAATTTTTATTGCACACTGAAACAACAGTAACAAAATAAAAAACAGTATTCCAAATTATTAAAAAACAAAAGGTCTACACTCTTTGAAGTAACAATAAAATTATTGCTGTCAATGCTAAAATAATTGTAATAATTGTTTTATGTAAATTTGTTGATTTGTTGTAAACTTTCAAAAAATGTTTTTAATATTTTTAAAATTTAACTTATCACAAGTTGCCGTAGGCGCCTTTAAAGCCTTGGCGCCGTTGTGCGCTGCACGACCTTGCCCATATGAACGGCGCGTCACTGCCTCCTCCCTCCATTTTTTATATATTCTCGCGGCTGAACTTTCACCAATATTAAATTGAACCGATACAGTTCTTAATGATTTCCCATATTCCAAATTAGTAAGAAGTCTGGCTTTATCAGTTTTTCGAAAGATGCGGCATTTTCGATTTTGAATTAGCAACTATGATAGATAATTTGACGTACAGTTTGAAAATTAATCTAATATCGTCAAAATTGCAACGCTAAAAAATAATGGAAATTGACATAACGATTTTGACGCTGTCCCGATTTTTTTGGTCACGACAGTAAATAGCAGTATTGCACAAGAAACTACGTATATAATCTATCTCATTTTTATTTTTACGTGTCACATTTATAACTCAGAATGCCTCACTTAAGCGAAATTAATAAAGGAAGGATATGCTTCCAACAGTAACACTACTTTATCCCAATAGAAATTTCGTATTTTTACAAGACAATTGCCCCGTTCACAATTCAAGAAGGACGAGATAGTGGCTAAATACAAACAACATTTCAATCTTGAATTTCCCACGTTACAGTGAAGATTTAAATGTAGTTGAGAAAGTTCGGGGATTGATGGTCCGGAATATAGAAAAACAAAATATTTATATTTAAAATAAAGAACAATTATTTGAAATAGTGCACTGTGCGACATATAAAACCCGTACAATTCTTATGAGCATAAAATCAGTTTTTTAGTTGCATAAACGGGACAAATATATTCATACTGTCACTAATAGACTTCATAGGTTATACATACCGCGATATCATAAAGTTTCTGGGTCAACGGTGGCCATGGGGTGAAAAACGTCTGTCTTAATTTATATCATCCTTTTGAGAAAAATCTGATAAAATTTTCAGGTTATGTGTCATACTGACATTAAGATTAATATACATATTGACAAATTTTAACGTCAGCATGACACTTAACCTGAAAATTTTACCAGATTTTTCTCAAAAGGATGATATAAATTAAGACAGACGTTTTTCGCCCCATGGCCACCGTTGACCCAGAAACTTTATGATATCGCGGTACATTGCTAATACCTATAACTTTAAATCAAATTTGGCAAGTCAAATATAACATGACAAATTTGACAAGTCTGGTTTACATTGACACAGTGTTGTTCCGTCTACCGATTTTTCGGTAGATCTACCGATTTTTCTACACATCTACCGATGAAGCCATCATATCTACCGATTTTTAAACGAATGAGAAAAAAAAATAAAATTGTGCTAAAACTGTTTATATTCATGTAAATAATACGTGTTAATGTAAATATTTATGGGGGTATTTTTTTTAATGTATAATAAAGAATAAAAATACAATATAATAAATTACTAATATAATGGCATTCATCTTTAATCTATGACTATAATAAATAGAAAATTAAAACAGGCAAGCAATTTTATGAGTAGGGACAGGACAGTAATAAAAGCTACTATGGATTGTAGTCGATATAATGCTTGAATTCAAAGGCAACAATTATGTATGTCGGTAGGTATTTAATTGCACGCTTCTCAAGCGCTCTTTATTCTAAATAAAGGGACTATTCTGGTTAAAAATTATCTTAAAGAAACATTGTTTTTCAAATAAAAATACTTATTCCCCCGAAAATAATTATTTCAAAATACTACAACAATGAAATAATCCTTTTCATTCGAACAAATGAATGAATGAAATAAATACAACATATCATTCAATAATGAATAAATAAAAGCGATATCTATTTGGTTATTTGCTTATTTCTATGAGTTTAAAACAGTGGGGCATCTTGAGTAAAGGGTTTGTTTCTGTTTTTGCATTTAAAATTTGAAATCAGTATCCTATATCGGTTCCAGAAGAACACATACATAGGTGTCACTTGATTTTTTTAAAAATTAATATACCTAGTGTTAAAATATGGGTAGTGACAGTGACTGTGAACAAGCTGGCCTAAGTAATATAGCAAAAAAAATAAAATATTCCCAAAATTATAAGGAAGATTGGGAAAAGCTGGAAGACTTTGAGAGATGGCTTTCTAGAAGTAAAAAGGGAAAAAATTTTGCAAGATGTAAGATCGGCAGTAAACACATTAATATTTCTAGCGGAAAAGATTCTCTAATGAAACACAGTCTTTCGATAATTCATAAACATACAGCAAGGATGATACGCAAACAGCCGCGTTTAACCGAATTTTCAGCAGGTATGGCAGAATCGGCGCAAATAAAGAATAATATTGCCGAAGGTATGATTATTTAAATTATTTCATGTTTACAATAATTTTAATTATAATTATCTTGGTTTTAGCCGAGATCCGCTTGTCTGCATTTATTGCAGAACATAATTTTCCATTCTTGGTAATGGATCATTTGCCAAAATTAATAGCTAACATTTGTCCCGATTCAAAGATTGCTCAAGGCATATCGTGCGCCAGAAAGAAAACCACAGCTATTGTTCGAAATGTCATAGGTGCTGAATGTTTCGAAAATATATGTGAGGATATTAAATATAATAAATTTTCCCTTATTATAGACGAGTCTACAGATCGCTCAACGATAAAACATCTTTGTCTCGTCGTCAGGTATGCAAAAGACAATTTAATCAGAGACTGTTTTTTTGCTCTTGTGAAATTAGATAGTGCGAATGCGGAAACTTTATATAATCATGTTATAAATACATTTGTCTCAAATTCTGTTCCTTATAAAGATAATATGATTGGCTTTGCTTCTGATGGAGCAAATGTAATGATGGGAAGACATCATTCCGTTACAACATTACTCAAAAAAGATATACCGAATTAATTTATCATGAAGTGCATCTGCCACTCTTTTCACTTAGTTGCTTCATACGCATGCGAAAAATTGCCAAATTTCATTGAAAACTTAACAAGAAATATTTTTAATTACTTCAACTCTAGTCCAAAAAGAATCAGCGAATTACAAGAGTATCAATTATTTTGCAATGTTAAAATCCACAAAATTTTACACCCGTCCCAAACCAGATGGTTATCGGTTGATTCAGCTATTAAACGAATTCTAGAACAATACAATCCGCTCAGATTATATTTTACAACTGCTGTTGCAGATGGCGATGTCTCAACAGCTGAAAACATACTCGATCATTTAAATAATCCGCTAACCAAAGTCTTTCTATTATTTCTAGATTATGTTTTGCCACTCTTTAATAGTCTAAATCGTGAAATGCAATCAGAATCGCCAAGACTACACTTTATATAATAGTGTATCCAATATTTTTCGAACAATTTGTGACTGTTTCCTAAAACGTAACTATTTATTATCTACAGCATTAGAAAACATTTAATTTAAAAATCCACATAATTATCAAGCATTAGAAGATCTGTATTTAGGAGCAAATGTTAGAATTTATCTACAAGAAGGTAAATTGAGTTCAGAACAAATAAAATATTTGCGACTACGTTGTTTGGATTTTTACGTTTTACGTTGAAAGTTGTTCACAAATCACGATTAGATTTCCACTAAAAAACAACCCACTTAAAAAATTTAATTTCATTAACCCCGAGATAAATTAAAAAGGTATATAACCCCTTACCACAATTATTAGTCGTATCCTAAATACGTATTTCGACAACTAAGTTGTCATCATCAGTAGGTAAAAACTACTAATTAAAAGTCACACATGGGGCACAGTAAAGTAAAATAAACGCTTCCGCACAACTACTATACACTGCAACCCTGTAAAGACTAAATTTATCATGCCAATCTCAAACTACGAGACAAACACTTGCCTCTTAAGGAAAGGTTTTAAACATGTGTTAAGTTATCGAACAAAGGAACGGCAGAAATTCTTCTCTAAAGAAGGCGCCTACTAAAAACGATTTTTAAAGCTACGATGACCTACTATTAAACTAAATGAACCACCTTATATTTTCACAAAACACTAGTATGTTTAACTATATGAATATTTCATGTGCATTGTACACATATGTCGTTATTATTTAAACGTATTATTGCGAGTACAAGTATAATGACAAATCTATATCGGGTAGGGGTGTAAAAATTTTCCATTACAATTGGTTAAGAAGTATGGTCGTATAATGTAAAAGCCGAACTCTCATTGCAAATTCTGAGAAAGACAAAATTAAGAAGGGGCGTTACATGTGAAGAAACAAGACATCCGACTGGGTTGTGTTATATTAAATGAGAATCAATTCACGTGAAAAGGGTCTATGAATAATTAGATATTGTAGGTATATAATTTAAAAGTTAATTATAAATAGGTGACATGTCCTAGTTAAGGAGTTAAGCAAATTTAATATAATGTATACAATTCACGGTAGGCTCTGGGTGAAACATGATAAATAATTTAATAAACAAAAACACCCGGTACATCTGTTCCCGAGATAGTAAAAAGCGGAACTATAAGTTCAATAGCAGATATAGCTTTACTTTTTCCGAATTTAATACCACAAAACGAAGTTGAAAATTTAGATAGCGAATGGAGGCAATTACGAAATTACACAGAACGCCAAAATTTCAGCACAGATATGTTGGAATTCTGGACTAGTGTCAGGGCAATAAAACGTGGTGATGAATCGAATGTCTTTCCATTATTATGTAATTTTATTCAAAATTTGTTGTTTACCACATTCTTCCGCAAATGTGGAACGAATTTTTTCCTCCATCAATTTAATGAAAACTAAACAACGTACTAAATTAAGCACGGAAGCAGTCACAGGACTTCTTCATACTAAGACATATAGGTATAAATAAAAATAGCTGGTTCGATTTTAAAATAGACAAAAAATTGATATTGAAAATAAATGAAGAAACATTAAAAAATATACCTGATTACGAGTAGAGTTTATTAACTATTATTATTATTAACGTCATTAGTTTTATAAAACATCATGTATATAATAATATAAGTTATTGTTAGTGTGCTTCATATATATTTACATTTTTATTATATTTACTAGTTATATGATACTATTAATAACTATTATTATATGTATTTTAGAAATTAAAATTGTTTTCATATAATTGTTTGATTTTAAACTAAGGATAAAAAAATCTACCGAATTCTCACGAACCATTCTACCGATTATCTCAACAGGTCACGGAACAACACTGCATTGACAATACGTTAGTGGTTAGTGTACAGGTTTTATATGTCTGGCATGTACAGACAGCATGGGAAAACATACCTGAAAATTCTATAATTAATTTAGTGCATTCTATGCTACTAAGAATTACTATAGTACTGAATGCACAAGGTGGAATTATAAAATATTAGTGAATATCTATTAGATGTATAGTAATAAAATCTTTTAATTGTTTCCTTCAAATGTTATTTTGTTTGTCATTAGCTATATGGTTGTCAATCTCATGGTTAAGATATTTCACATGTTGTCAACTTCAATTTGTAGGTGTCACGCAAGATGATTTCAATAGCTTAAAAAAGTGGCCCGTATTTGGAGAACTATATTTGTTTCGTGTACGTTTTTCTCGAAGATTGTAAAACTCCAGACATTTCAATTTCTTTGATAATGTCAAACACAGTAATCATGCTACTTCCCTTGATGTTTGACGAGCAGCAGCTGTTTTGGACATGAAGCTTTGTGCTTAAAATCACACATTATAGGCTACCTGTCCCTGTCTACATTTTTCCCTTTAGGATTTTTTGATAGGCCTGGTAAAGCTGCGTCATCCATGCTCTAAAACGTTTGCGATTATGTAAATAAAAAATTAATAAGTGATAAAATATCTGCAGAAAATGAGTATTTCACTTTGTGATCTTTATAAAGAACTATTTTTAATCAATTTTAATAATAAATAGCACGATAAACAACTAAACACGCAAGTCCGCAGTACTGACAGCAAAAAAATTTACAAACAAAAATCTTAATTTTTCCTTTTCAACCAATCACAAGCATTTACTTTAAGCCCTATCTTTCCCAACGTTTGGAATGAACCATAGAAATTATAAAAAAAAACTCTTACTTTCAATGTTTAAAAAGTTAAACAGACTATTTTGACAAACTAAGCTCTTTAATTTTCGACGATTTAGATAATATATTTTGACAATAATAAATTTTAAAAATATATAGAATTTTAAAGTTAAACTATAGACATTTGAAAATTGCCACTTTTTCAATGGTTTCCTAAAATATTACTTAGGATTTCATTCTTGTATGTCGATTAAAAAAAAAATATTCTACATGTACCAAATTATTATAAAATAGTTCTTGTAAAGAACGCATGAATAATTTTATATCACAAACTATATTTTATTTTAAAAATATTTCTAACATTTGCGGTTTTTATAAAATATTATTTAGAAACTGGATATAAAAATATAAAATTTGAACTTAGTTATTAAATACAGAATACCAAATATTTTCTTATTTTCTGTCAGTTTAAAATTAAGCCCTTCAATTCCTGATTTTATTTAATAAATAACTTCATACACCCAAAAACTATTGCTCTATTTTTTATCACTTTATTTTAACAGATAACGTTACAGTAGTTTCAACATTAAAAACATGTCATTTTCAAATAAAATTAGTAGTACTCATATATATTGTTAATTTCATTTGAAAATATTTTTAATGTTGAAACTACAGTAACGTTATCTGCTACTAATTGTTAAAACTATTACAAAGTAATAGTTTATGAATCAATACAATTAACTATCGCAAAGTAACGGGTTTTGCAATTCATTTTTTACCACCTGTATGAAGAAATTAATTAAACATAACAAAAACCCTTCCAAAAATCTACACATATTTGAACAAGTTCAATATTTTAATAAAATGTTTTTGAAACAATTTTACAAATAAAAAGCAGCATATTCTATTGTATTTTTAACAGATTATGTTGATAAACAATATCCAAATGCTTCCCTCTTCAGTTTAAAACTTATAGTTAACCAAATATGTGTAGGTCTCCAATGCTATAAATTACAATAAAAAATACATCACATTTTCAAGATGTATTTGTAAGTATGTCGGAGCTTTTATATTTTAAAAAACAAAATAAACATACCATTGTCAATTTTTATTTTTTAATATTTGTCAGTATATATATATAAAATATAGAAATTAACAATGTTCTTAAATTAATACACTAAATTATTGAACTGCCGCTCCATCTCCTGTTGGCATTGATTTAATTATGTCTGAATCACCTGGATCTGTTATTGACATAACACACACTCTGAAATATTTACCACACGCTGTTCCTAATTCAATATTGTTGCCTGTGTAGTGGTGGACACCAGTTTTGGCTAACATGGCATAATATTCTATTTCACATTTCCTTAAGGGTGGTGTATTATTCGCAATTATTATTAGTTTCGCTTTACCTTGACGAAGTGTCTAAAATAAACAAAAACCAATTAACTTTAATATGGCACAAAAATAAACTTTACAATAACAGTATCAAATGAAAAAACTTACTTTTAGTGTTTGTTTATATCCTAAACAATATTTTCCTGATTTCATAACCAGAGCTAATTTACTGTTTATGCTTTCAATAGCTTTTTTCTGCTTCTTTTGGGCCACCATGCTGAAGCTAAAATAACAGTTATAGGTTATAATATAATCTAGATGATAACAAATGCAAGTTTCACAAAAAAACTGCTTATTAACATTTGTAATGAAATTTTAATAAACCTAAATCTTGAAAAAAAACTTTCTTAGCATATTTATAATTCCAAATACCTATTTTTATTTCCCCACGTGTGTGACAGAAACACTGAGAAATACAAAAGGAAATATGGCAGGCAAGCGTTTCCTCTCAATCACACCAATTCTTAAAAGTGAATTCCCTATAGGGAAATTTTAAATTTTATTTCACTTTGTTTTCAAAATTATTTAATAATGAAACTGTAATACGACAAATGTAAATTAAAACTTTATATAAAAAGGTTTTCGCTTCTAAGAGTAACTATTAGAATAATATAGCACGCTTTACTTTTTCTTTTGAGAGAAAGTACTATCAATAAATAATAATTAATATTATATTATGATACTTAAAAAATAGATTGATGAAATTTTACATTTTTTATAACTAAATCTTTTGCCATACCGAATAATAAATTTCCTATCACCTCGGTACAATTAATCGTCCTAACTCTAAAGTAGAAAAGATTTATGCTTTATGGTATTTGAACAATTAATGGTCACTCACTATTGTTGTGTTTTTTAGGTTTATTTATAGTTTATATTTAGTATATCCAGGATCGTAAATGTTAAACATTTGATATCCTTGATAGTAGTATATGTCATATAAATATTAATAAGATAGTATAAAATACTTGATTTTCAAGCATAAACTTATAAAATATGCATTTCGCTTCCACTACAAATTTGACTTCCAACATAGTAAATCGTGTATATTTGGTTGCATATGTCTCAGTATCATACAATAATTAATATAGTTAAATACAGAAAAGTAAGAAAACTTATGTAAATCTTAATAGATTTCTACAAATGAATTATTTTATTTGTAATACTGTCGTGAGCAAAAAAATCGGGACAGTGTCAAAATTGTTATGTCATTTTTCTTTATTTTTTAGCGTTGTAATTTTGACGATATTTTATTAACTTTCAAACTCTACGTCAAATTATATATCATAGTTGCTAATTCAAATTGAAAATGCCGCATCTTTCGAAAACTAATAAAGCCAGACTTGTTACTAGTTTGAAAAATTGGAAATCATTAAGAAGTGTATCGGTTCAATTTAATATTTAGGTAAAAGTTCAGCCGCAAGAATATATAAAAAAAAATGGAGGATATATAAAAAAAGCGGATAATTTAAATCGGAAAATAATTTCCGGACGTGACAAAATTTCGAATATGCAGGAAGACGAAACATTACTTACTGAGAACATTAAAGGAAGCTATAAGAACAACACAATTTCGTGTCTCATCTTGTAGCAATGGTTACAAGAGAATGAAATTTAAACTTGAGATATTCAGCCCTACAGTCCTTATCTAAATCCCATTGAAAATGTATAGGGATAAATGGGATAGAGCTTCTACCCAGGAAGAATTTTGGGAGATTGTTCAAAATACTTGGCATCAAATTTCTATAAATGTTGTACAAAATATTGTCGCTTCAATGTCTACAAGATTAAATGCAGTTAATAATAACGGTGAAATGACGAAATACTAATTATTTAAATGTAATAATTATTTTAATTTAATAAATAATCTTTCTCTATCGTTTTTAGGAATTTTTATTTACATTTATTTTAAAAATGTTTAATAAATGTCAATAATACACACATTTTTGACAATTCCTGACTTACTATTATGAGTAAAGATAGTCACTATTTAAACCCACGCAGAAACAGTGTCCCGTTTTTTTTTTGCTTACGAGAGTACCTTTTTGGTAAAAAATTGCAGATATTTTTTTTGTATGGTATTTTCATTAATTTAAAGATTTTCGGTAAAAAATTGTAATAAAATTTTTAATTTATCTATGTATGTATGCAAAACTAAGACAGTCACATTTTGATTGCATTAAATCGAGCTGTAAAAATGTAAATACAAACATAGGTGCCAAATGCACATGTGTCATTTTGCGTTATTACGTTGACGTTTAAAAGTAACGTTTCTACGATCATAAGTACGTACGTAAAAGTTACAATGGTAAAATTTTTAAAAAGTGTCTAAAACTAAGAAAATTTATTGTTCTACTTTTCCCTGAACGCGATAGTACGTAATTTAACAGTTGTATTTTGTACTAATCAATTACCTCATTGCGAATATAAAGCTATTACTGTTTTTTTTATTATGTACAGTTAAGCCCACATAAATCTAGTATAACCTAACTTGTCAAAATTGTCAAAATTTTCTAATATTGCTTTTATTTATTTTATTGTTTATTAATCTTTTTTTGAAAGACAAACCAAATGTCAAGTAATTTTTTAATACTATTTAGAAGAAAACACAAGTAAACTAATACTTAATTGATCCGCCATTCGCATAAATTACTGCCCATAACCTTCTAGGTACGAAATCAATGAGACTTCCTAAAAAATTAGGGTTTTCAACAATATTTTCCCAGGTATTTTCAATAGATTCCCATAGTTGTTCCCTATTAGTAAATCTTATAGGAGATCTATGAATTTATTTTGTAATTTTTTTTAGTTTCTCTCAAATATTCAAGCAAATTGCGATCTTCTGCATCAGTTGATATCCTTTTAAGACCAGTTCCTCGTTTGTGACATATACTGCCTCCATTTTCACATTTCCTTTTAACTTGTATTACTATAGATTTGTTCAAATGAAATTCTTCTGCGACTTGTTTAATGGTGCGACTTTCCAAATTTAACAAAATTTGTACTTTGGCTGCCGGAGTCAGTTTTCTTGTCATTTTGGATACCAAAAAGTGACGAATGTCATTTTGACGTTACAAGAATGAACAAAAATTCAAAAATAGTTATATTAGATTTACGTGAGCTTAACTGTACTATCGAATTAAAAAAAAAAGGGTACAGTCATATTTTAATCGGTTTAAATTAGGCTGCGTGAATGTATGGAAGAATATTTCCAGGCACATTCAATTTTTTTTTGTGAATGTGTCTGGAAATATTGTTTCTCCAGCAGGGGCGTACCAATGAGCCTGTAGAAAGGCGAAATACGTATCTACGTCTCTGGGGAGAGATATGTTCGGACACGTTCACAAAAATATTAATAGTGAACCTGTATTTGTGTTCTTCACACCAGATTTTTAATAATATTTTATATTATTAAAAATACCTTTGTATTATACAAAACTGGTGGGGTTTACCTACTCATGTATGTTTCAATTATTCTGATAAAAATTACTTTATCCCATTGCCATTGCCAATATATTCTAAACAAAATTCCATTCTTTGTTCCTTACAAGCATTTAAAGGAAGTGTTTTCCTTGTTGCGGAAAACGAATGTAGACTGTTATTTCATAGAAGACGTCATGCTGTACTACGACTCCCAGGATAATTCCTGTTTCTTATAGCAGTGATTATACTTATAAATGGATTCTCAGTGGTTTGAGTAATCAAATTGTTATCTTCCTGTGTTGAAACGCATGCTCGACCTGAACCAATAATTTCTACTCAAAACGCTTTCTTCTATCCATTTCCTCTAGATTCTTCGCACGGTGACCTCGCTAATGCCGAACTCTTCTACAACACGTCATTTTGACCATCCTTTCTCTACTTTTGTGCAGATCCTTGCTTTGTCTACTAAACTTAGGATTATTCTTACTAAAGTTATAAAAATTATACCGACAAAAATAATACTAAAAGCATACAACGACAGTTTGTTATAATTTTGACAAAAACAATATTAAAAGTATACAATGACAGTTCGTTGCTATTGTAATTTAGGAGGTTAGAGCTAGTAATAATTAATATATGTAAATTAAGCCAAAATCGCAATAAGACATGGCCCATTTTTTTTTTAACATTACAGTAGTTATACCTATTTTATGTTGTTTATTTATATGTTGCGAAATATCTTTAAATAATGTATAATTAATATATAATAAAACTCTGTAAATCTGTATTCTTGACCTTGTAATAACTTCCTACACATTAAACTTTAATAATAATAATAATAATAATTTATTTCCTGATAATTACATGGAATGGCACAATGAATTGTCACAAATGTCACAATTTATTTTAATGGCTGTTGTGTATAAAAGTAACAAGTGTTCATTTGAAAAGTCAATCTAGGTTACTTTGAAATTTTGATAGAATAAGACGCAAATATATATTAGTATGTGTTTGTTGTTCCGTAAACGTAAATCCAAATGACATTTGATAATGTCAATCACAAATATCAGTTAGTGCATAAAATAATCGTGCGTCGATTCTGGTTTAAATAAATTGCTTCTCAGTTTTAAAATGGCTTTCACTTTAGAACATAAATTTTTTTTAGAATTTTTTTTAAAATTGATGGCTTATGGGTTTATTCAGTTCAAGATTGCATGGTAGAATTTCAAGTTGAGTTTCCACATTTTGTAATAGATTATATACAATTTAAGAATACTTTGGATAGAACTTTAAAACTTTTTTCTGAAACTGGTAGTCTCTTAAGAAAATCAGGCAGCGGAGCAGTTAAGAAACGTACACCTCAAGTTGTCAATCGTGTTGAAGAAATAATGGAAAATGAACCACAAACATCTGTTCGACATTTGAGTCAACAAATAAACCTTTCTGTTGGTACAACTCACAAGTTATTAAAAAAAGATATGCAACTTTATCCATACCGTGTCACAGCAGTACAAGAATTGTTAGAAATTGATTACCCACATAGACTACAGTTTTGTAATTGGTTTGTAAATATGAACAATAATGGAGAACTTTCGCAAAGAGTCATCTTTACTGATGAAGCATGGTTTTATAAAACGGGATACCGAAATTCACAAAATACAAGAATTTGGAGTAGTGAAAACCCACATGTAATTAATGAAGAATAGCTACATCCAGAGAAAATTGGTGTTTGGGCAGCGATAAGCCAAAGGCGAATCATTGGACCAATATTTTTTCAGGGCACGTTAACTGCTCAAAGGTACCGTACGGAAAATTTTACAACCATTTGTCAATCAGTTGCATGATGATGAACTTCAAAATGCATATTTCCAACAAGACGGAGCACCTTGTCACTGTACTGTAATCTTTAGATTATTTAAGAGAATTTTTTGATGAGCGTATAATTAGTCGAAATACTGAAATTGCCTGGCCTGCACGTTCATGCTATTTAACACCTTGCGACTTCTTTTTGTGGTCTTATCTAAAAAATAACATATTTCGAACACCTATATTGAATTTGAATGATATGCTACAGAGAATCGAACAGAAATGCATGGAAATTAATAACAATCCAGTAATGTTGCAGAATATCATCAGAAGTTTTGAACGGAGGATTTTAAAGTGCATTGATCTTGAAGAACATTTTCAACATTTGTTATAGTTTTCAATAAATACCTATTATTTGCTATTTATTTGTATGTATGAAACTGTTAAAATATACGACTTCGTAGGTTAAGTAGTAAATTTTAATTTACGACATACTTCAAAATGTTCTCAGTAAATCACATGCTACGAGATTGACTTTTCAAATGAACACTTGTTATAGTTTGGTACGTCGAGAGGTTGTTCAACAAAAGTTTGGCACGACACACTTAAAGATTGCCAACTACTGGTATAGAACAAAGTTGATTATTACAGTTATTACTGTTGGGTAATACAGCAAACTAGATTGATAACCAAACGATCAGAAATACGTTCCAATTTCTTTCTAATTATAGCTGGTCCAAACTAACGCTTGCGCATAAAATGATCACCAAACAATACGCGTATCGTAACTCGTATGTTGGAACAAACCTATTCATGTACGTTATTTAAAGAACTGTGCTGATTCAGTCCTTTCTATTAATTGGAGGGAGGGTAGAGGAGGCGAAATGGGTGCAACCACTCAACATTGTCCAAGCCGCCACTGCTTTGAGACCATTTATTTTTAATGATGTAAAAAAAAAACAACGACGAAATTCAAATATAAAACGAATTTATTGATCACATATCTTAATCAGTGCTTAAAATTGTTACAAAAATAATTTATTATCTCATGAAAGTCGCACACAATTTTATCAAAAATATTATTCTTTATTTTTACTGATCACAACCCTTGATGAGTGCCAATAGGTTAGAATACTCCTGCGTAGTCGCGGATTCTTCGTGAATAGCTTCTAAAGCTATAGCGGAATCCTAAAAGTTACATTCATTACTTTTTAGAAAAACTGCAAATTGTGTGATATACCTTAAATAGTAGATCTTTTTGACCTTTGAAAGGTCCGAAGAGTTTGAAAAGATCAGGTCTTTCGGAATATTGTTCGCCCACATCGACCAATACATTTTGTAATTCTTCTATTTCACCTTTACTCTTAGAATTACTCGTTACAACCATATGCGGAGGTGCTTGTGCTAAATGGCAACTTTCGTAATTATCCACAGGCGCTCTGCCACCATTTGGACATAGAAGTTCGTAATCAGAAGATTTAAGAGATGCTGCCCATTGTTCGTTATTTTTACCATCTACGCAATTAAAAATTATAATAAAATTATCACTTTATAATTATTATGTTAGTTTTGCTTACCTGTATTTCCTGGCACTGTTACATGCTTGACAAATGCTACATCACCACCTCCTTCTACCAAACATCTGAACGCTCCTGTATATCCACTGTATGATTCGCTTTGGTCAAAGTTACATTTAGTTTTCCTATCGTTTGTGTCTGCGTTTCCGACGCATAAGCTGCATAATTTATCAGATACATCGCTAGAAAGATGTAAATCTGGATTTTTCGCTCCTGGTAAACAGCTTCCTCCAGAAAAGTATTCCGAAATTGCTTTTGCATAAGGACAGTTTTTCTTGTCAATTAATCCTGAATTAATTAAAGTATAAAGTGGAGCGTTATATCCAGCGGTTCTACTATAACCGGTGTGGCATGATTTTGCGCCTTTCAGGTCGGAGAATGAATTGTATGGCGAGTTCTTTTTAACAACAGCAACTGCATAATAAGGACCGCCTTCATGACTGTATTTTTCTCCAACAATTGCTTTTAAATTATATTCTCGAACGGCTTTGTCAATCAAACCTCCGTCCAATGTTATAATGTCGGCTCCACCATCGCGTATGTTTCTCATACAAGCTTCAACAGTTCTTTCCTGAACGCAATCGAATCTGGGTCTTATATTTCTAGTGAATGCGGAACTAGCTAATGCCATACATTTTTCCATTTCCAAATCGGTAATAACACAAAATCTAGCAGTCTTGTAAGGAGGACCATAGTCTCTTTCGATGATGTCAGTGTAATTGCCTTTATCTAAATAATCACCAGGTGAAATTACTTTATTTTCTTTAGGAACATTTTTATCACTAATTTCAAGTACTTTCTTTAACCAATTTGCGTGAGTTTTGAATCCTTCATTACTTAAATTTTCAATTTTTTTGCGTAATTCATCCACAGTTTTTACAACGTCGGCATTAGCCATATATCCTTGCCAGGGTCTCGCAGCCCATCTGCACGGTACTCCGTCGATTGGTACTCTGCTACCGTCGGGGCATAGATATGCATATTGTGTATGGTCTTCCTTAGATTCTGATGCTGGTGTGGTTCCAACTGCCAACTAAAACAAAATAATTTTTTTGAATCGTGATTTTAATTTGTACATTTGAACATTGCGCCTTACCCCGAAGAATTTCCTGACGAATATAACTTTAGTCCAAGCGATATCTCCACCATTATGTGCTAAGCATTGTAGAGCGCCTTCATAACCAGAGAATTTGTCTGGATAATTGCATTTCGATGGATTTTCGCACAGTTCACACAAATTAGAATATCTTTGTTCTGAAAGTGGATCAAAATTCACATTTAGGAAATACATTTGTGAAAATTGAGCTTACTTAATCTGGAATTAATCGTGGGATCCGGGGACCAATCTCCAACAATGCAAGCTTTCGAGAATAACTGTGAGAATGCTTTGAGTTCGTTTTCTCTAGCAGATAACCCAGGTTCAGCCAAATTTCCTACTATACCCATATTCTTTAATTTGGTGAGGGGCACTTTGTAACCGACGTTCCTTCCTATACCGGTATGACATGACTTCTTACCACTTAACTCTTTTATTCTATTCAATTTAAGGTCCTTGTGAATAACAGCAACACCTTCATATCTAAATTCAGCTGTAATTCAATAAATATAAGTTTTATATGTCGTCATATATTTTTTTAATATTTATTTGTTACTTTCTAGAAATCAACATTAAAAGAGCATTGTGGTTTTAGTTTTCAGGATCTTTTAATTCACTTAAAGAAGAAAAAAATTCAGGTAACAAGTTCTATATGTATCTACTAATTATTATTCTATTCATAAATTATACTCATCTGTTATTAAGTTCCTTTAAAATAAAAATGAAAAAGCGTGAATTAATGTATTTTTAATTTGCTAAAAAATATAAAAACCAGATAGTCTGTATTCATTTACCTAAATGTTTCACTCTTTTTTCTTTAATATCCAAGGTTATTAAACAAGTTAAGCCATTAAATAATTAAAATATGAAGAGGAAAGGATATTTATCTATGTTCCCCTTAATTTATACATTTGTAAGTTGTAATAAATAATCTTGTAACAAAATTATTCATTCAATATTCGACGTGAAATACAATATATGTAACAAGTGTTCATTTGAAAAGACAATCTAGTAGCATGTGATTTACTGAGAACATTTTGAAGTATGTCGTATATTAAAATTTACTACTTAACCTACGAAGTCGTATATTTTGACAGTTTCATACATACAAATAAATAACAAATAATAGGTATTTATTGAAAACTAAAATGTTGAAAATGTTGTCCTTCAAGATCAATGCACTTTAAAGTCCTCCGTTCAAAATTTCTGATGATATTCTGCAACATTACTGGATTGTTATTAATTTCCATGCATTTCTGTTCGATCCTCTGTAGCATATCATTCAAATTCAATATAGGTGTGCGAAATATGTTATTTTTTAGATAAGGCCACAAAAAGAAGTCGCAAGGTGTTAAATCGCATGAACGTACAGGTCAGGCAATTTCAGTATTTCGACTAATTATACGCTCATCAAAAAATTCTCTTAAATAATCCAAAGATTCTGCAGTACAGTGACAAGGTGCTCCGTCTTGTTGGAAATATGCATTTTGTAGTTCATCATCATGCAACTGATTGACAAATGGATGTAAAATTTCCGTACGTTACCTTTGAGCAGTTAACGTTCCCTGAAAAAATATTGGTCCATTAATTCGCCTTTGGCTTATCGCTGCCCAAACACCAATTTTCTCTGGATGTAGCGATTCTTCATTAATTACATGTGGATTTTCACTACTCCAAATTCTTGTATTTTGTGAATTTCGGTATCCCGTTTTATAAAACCATGCTTCATCAGTAAAGATGACTCTTTGCAAAAGTTCTCCATTATTGTTCATATTTACAAACCAATTACAAAACTGTAATCTACGTGGGTAATCAATGTCTAACAATTCTTGAACTGCTGTGACACGGTATGGATAAAGTTGCATATCTTTTTTTAATAACTTGTGAGTTGTACCAACAGAAAGGTTTATTTGTTGACTCAAATGTCGAACAGATGTTTGTGGTTCATTTTCCATTATTTCTTTAACACGATTGACAACTTGAGGTGTACGTTTCTTAACTGCTCCGCCGCTGCCTGATTTTCTTAAGAGACTACCAGTTTCAGAAAAAAGTTTTAAAGTTCTATCCAAAGTATTCTTAAATTGTATATACTCTATTACAAAATGTGGAAACTCAACTTGAAATTTTACCATGCAATCTTGAACTGAATAAACCCATAAACTATCAATTTTATTACCACTTCGAAAATAAGCCTGGACTAAAAAAATTTTATGTTCTAAAGTGAAACCCATTTTAAAACTGAGAAACAATTTAGTTAAACCAGAATCGACGCACGATTATTTTATGCCCTAACTGATATTTGTGATTGACATTATCAAATGTCATTTGGATTTACGTTTACGGAACAACAAACACATACTAATATATTTGCGTCTTATTCTATCAAAATTTCAAAGTAACCTAGACTGACTTTTCAAATGAACACTTGTTATAAAATAATAATCATTACTTACGTCTGTCAAAAGTAAATAATTTATAAATGTCACAATAAATCAACTGTCATTTGCTTTTTCTAAATTATAATTCACATTTAGTAAACTATAAGAATGGTACAATTGAGCCAGAAACATAGAATTGAAGTGTTAATGATTGGTTACGGTGACAGAACTAGACCACATCAAGAAGTATGTGAACCTTTTAGAGAAAAATACCCGGTTAAGCCCATAAGTTAGTTAACAGTTAGTAAGATTCAAAGTAAATTTCAGGAACATGGAAAACTGGAAGTTCGATGCTATTAAATGAAGATGTACAACTTAATGTGTTACTAGAAACGAAAGCAATCCACTTTCTAATATTAGAAGCATTGCTTTGGACTCAATGTAAGCCACACTTCAGTTCTCAAACTTTTGAAATCAAAAATGAAAATGACTTTTAGGGCATTTAGCAGCTCTGGTTTATGTATATCCGTAAACATGTCACGAAATATCCAACCTCATTAACAACAACTTTAAAGTTAGCAACTAAAACGGATCTAAGTCAGGTATGCCAAATGCTCTCAATCAATTTCGTTCTCATTATATTTTTTTGCGGTCACATGACCAAATTTAAAGCAGAAGAATGCCTCCAAATGACTAACGTGTGTAGTAGGGCTGGGCGAAGTATCGATACATCGTCCAATACCCGATACCTCATATAACGAAGGTATCGATTCTAAGGTATCGATTCCAAAGCATCGATACCTATCGATTCTTTACCGATTCCAGTACTCGCTAAGTATCGATGTATCGGGTAGCGAGGTATCGATTCCAAAGCATCGATACCTATCGATACTTTACCGATTCCAGTACTCGCTAAGTATCGATGTTTCGGGTAGCGAAGTATCGGGTAGCGAGGTATCGATTCCAAAGCATCGATACCTATCGATACTTTACCGATTCCAGTACTCGCTAAGTATCGATGTATCGGGTAGCCATGTATCGGGTAGCTTACCTTTATGCATTTTTTTAAATGTACATAAAAGATGCAATAACTAAGTAAAGAATTTTTAAGTATATAGCATTATACACTATGTCTCACTAAGTTCGAACCATATGGAAAACTTTATTATTAATTTTAGGAAAAAAAGTTATTCTTCATAAAAAGTTCTGCATGTTCTAAAATCTAAAATGCAATCATCAGATATTAAATTTTTTCAGTCGTATACGCTGTTTGTCAAAAAATATGAATTTTACTCAAGAGTAAAGTAGGTACCTTTATATTCGACAATATTGAAAATTGTTATAAATAAAAGATGATTAGAACTAAAAACTATGTTCAAATATGCAATTACATCCATTTACATTGAAAAAATTATTTTTCTTTTTTGTCTACAATATCAATGCAAATTTAATTGTTGTTACATGTAATCTAGGATGCATTTACATACAAATGATTTGTTGATAGCAATAAATGTTTGACAGTGAATTTCAAAACGCGTTAGAATTTATGACACATAAAAATGGCAGCGTTAACTTGTGAAGAGAAAATAGAAATTGTTTTGATTGTGGGAGAAAATTATAAAACACATAGAGAAGCAGCTATTATTTTTAATAGTAGACATCCCAATAAAAATATTAATAATTCAACTGTTACGATAATAGTAAATAAATTTAAAAGTACTGGAAGTATTAAAAATAATTTGAATGGAAACCGCCAAAAGCTGGTTGCCGATGAGAATACGCAGTTTGAAGTCATGCTGTCTGTGGTAGAAAATCCAAAACTGTCATTGCGCAAAAGGAAATCGTTGATGCAACAAAATGTAAGTAAAGATACAGTGGCAAGAATTTTAAAATTAAATAAATACAAACCATTCAAACCAAAAATCATTCACACATTGAAAGAAAGGGATTATGATAGGCGCTTTGATTTTTGCTGTCTCATCCAAGGATAGTTAGAAGAGGACCCTTTTTTTACGAGGCATATAATTTTTTCCGATGAAGCAACGTTATCCTCAAAAGGAACTGTCTCGTCACAACATTGCCGCTGGTGGTCTGACAATAAACCAAATTTTACAATAAAGGCTCATGACCAATATTCATTTAAGACGAACGTGTGGTGTGGCATTTATAAGAACAGAGTAATAGGACCTTTTTTTCGACAATCTATGAATGCTAAACGTTATTTACAGTTTTTACAAACTCACATCAATGACTACATTGACGAACTACCCATACAAGAACGTCAATGTATTTGGTTCCAACAAGACGGTGCCACATGCCATAGTACATTGAATGTTAGGTAATATCTTGAGCATATGTTCCATGGAAAAGTTATTCACAGATATTCTGATCTTTTTTTGCCTGCTAGGTCCCCTGACCTACTAAGTATTTTTCCAGTTAGAGAATTTAGTTTCTCTTTAGTTTTTAGCTGGTTTTTGACAAAAAATAACTGAATTTGATCGTTTTGTTTTGTACAACAGTTCATATAACTATTTATTTATTAATAAATTTTTAACATTCGAACTTTGAAACTCCTTTCCTCAATTTTTTTTTAAATAACATACTGAAAATTGTATAACATTGAAAACAGGACCGAAATAAATAAAGAAAAATATCATCATTAAAAAAAAATATCAATGACGTTATAATTTGAACAACAAATGACATTAGAAACGGAACATATTTGCTATATCATTGATTGACGAAGGAGATACTTGTTGAAACTTCATTATAACGATAAAAAATAAGTATTAAACTTCTTGTATTTTCAATATTTAGTTTTTCATCCACCTGATGAAGCCATTGTGTGGCGAAACAATATTGTAGTAGATTTACATTAAAATGTTTGAAACTAGAAGTTTAGTACTTATTACTTATCGATATTTGCTATAGTTAAAATTGATATATCCCTTTGATATTTTTTTCAAAAACATTAATATTAAAGAAGATAATTAATTTATTGGCTATTTTATTTCTACACTGTATATTTTTAGCATTTGGAGAACTCTAAATATAGTAGAAATTATTTTGAATATTTTGAATTACTTTAAGGCATTTAAAACATAATATATCCCTTCTGCAAACATGATAAATCCATCAAATCGATTAAGAATGATGGGGAAAAACGTACATTTGTGAGCGCGTGGGTATTTGCAAACATATGGTTAAATAATTTTCAGAACATGAGCAATTTTTATTACACTTCTCACGTTTGTCGTATTTTAGTCGACAAGGCTATTTGAAACATTGCAGCGTCGTTCTGGGAACTACAAAAGTCCTAATAAAAATTCATAGCAGAGATAACAATGTAATTACAAAATAAGTGTTACTTGGAATCTACCTTGTCATAACAATAACGTTCTGTAAATGTTGCAAATTTACATTTTGGCTTACTAAACAAATCATACCTAATATAAAATATTAAATTGTTTCGTAATAAACGTTCTCAACGAATTGAGAATTTTTTAAAATAAAATCTATTATGTTTTATTATTACTTATACGTATGTACTCATCATCATCAACAATAATAAATAAATGTGTTTTTTTAATCATGTTTAATATCTGTGAAGAGCTGAGCTGAGTTGAGTAACACAAAGACGTGTAATTTGAATACATAAATATAACCTATAATTTTATTGTACTTTATTTATCGCAGTATTCTCCTTCGGTTTATTGCTTTCGCCTTGTTTTAATATTGAAATATGTACTCGTAAAATAATAAAGAAATGTGCGCATAAACACAAATTTGATGCTTTTGCGTTAACTAAAATTCACTCTAGATAAACTCAGAAGAGACACACAACTCATATAAATTCTTTGGCAAGTAGGTACAAAGAATACTCTTGATAGAGAGTGTTGTTGAGTTCTTCAGAATTATTCAGTTTTCTAATGAAAAGGACACTTAACGTCCAAACACATGCATATTTACAATACGATTACTATTTTGTAAGATTAAGTTTTCATCATTTTGGTTCTTAATAATGTGATTGCTAATCTATCTTAATATAAATGATCTAAAATATCTGTTTGCAATTTAAAAGTTTAATGTGACGTTTCCCGTTATTGAAAATTGAAGTGAAACTACTAAGCAGTTGCTAAATAACATGTTTTCTTATTGTTTGGCCACGAAAAAGATAGTTTTTTTAAATTTTAATATAGAGAAGACATGAGGAATGCCGGTTTTTGAAGAAACGGGAAGCGGTTTGGAAAAACATGAGAAATTACTGCAACAGTTATTACAACTATAGAAACCAAAACAGTTTTCGAGTTTTCTCTTATACGAAATATACAATATTGTTGTAATAAAATTATTTTTCCACGGTCGGGAGTAGAAATCAGTTTCTATGACATCAAAATTAAAACAGAAGTAGTCGATTATTCCCAAGGGAGTATAATGCTCCCAAGGAGTTTACATTATGGAGAACGTTTGTGATTAATGTTTGTTTATTTTGTAGTTATGACAATAACTCAACGACTAATAAATGCTCAAATCCGAATACAATAATTCTGGTGCTACTTACTTCATAATGACAAAATATGTGTTTTTAAGTTAATGAGACCGTGGAAAAAATAGTATATACCATTCGGGAGAGATGCTATTTTGTCCTCGGTGCATTGTAGCCCTCGGGCTTCAAATTGCACCTCTGCCAAAATAACGCATTTCTCTCCCTTATAGTATAATATACTATTGAAAAAATATTGTAGCCAACAATCGATAATTAATTAAAAGTACCTTGTCTTGTCAGTCAGTTGTCTAAGGATACGAAAAACTAACTGACTAGTTGGTTGCGTTAATCTGTCTGCAAAATTTCTAGATTAGAAGACTTTAATATTTCGAAATTGGGGGTATTTCTCATATTTTTGTTTGTGCTGGTTTACCTGTCATTATTGTTTGTTGTACTTTTATAACAAGTGTTCATTTGAAAAGTCAATCTAGTAGCATGTGATTTACTGAGAACATTTCATACATACAAATAAATAACAAATAATAGGTACTTATTGAAAACTATAACAAATATTGAAAATGTTGTCCTTCAAGATTGTTTCGTCTTATACGCGAAACCAATTTATATATGATATATTAAACATAAATATTATTAATTTTACATTATATATTAAATATAAGTATTATTCATTTTAATAAAATCCTAGATTTTAGTATTTAAATATAAGAATCAGAAACAAACTTAAAACCTTCTGTATATGTAGTTATATTTTCTTATTACGAACGTATATTAAGATGCAAACGTTTCATAAATTTATAATACCGCGTATTACATATTTGTCAACAGACCAACGTCAGGCACTTTTGTATATGTATGCTTCAATAAACTACCGCACGCATATTGTAGACCGTTGTTTATACCGGCGCTTATTTATCGCTTCATTTTTGTAAATAAGTTTCAAGTTATATTTATTGGTTAACGTGCCTCCACATGTATACAGTTAGATTTAAAAACTAGATGCAACGTTTGTAGGCACAATTTACAATCAAGGCGGTTCTTTGTAACTTGCCGACCTTTGTTTGTCATTTAGCCGCATGTGGCCTATTTTGTTAATTGAAGGGAAGGGTAAATTTTGCTTACAATGTTTAAAAGGTTTTTAAATAGGTCTGCGCGCTATGACTACAGCAGCATTGCAATAAAGCAATTCGCTAAAGCAAGCCGCGAACTCAAAGTCAATAAGACAATTCGAGTAGCTATTTTTGTCACAGAACAACGTTCTTACAATACTCGTAAGAACAATGTTCAAGATAACAACCTTACTTTACCAACAATTTCATGTATGAATTAATGTATATATGTAAATAAAGGTTTTAAATTGGATGTGCCGCATTTCATTAATAACTGTCACCGAAGATTAAATAAATTAGTGCGTATACGGCCTTACAACCCGTGCGTGGTGAGTCAACATAGGAGCGACGACCAAATACACTAGTTGCCCCAACAAAGATCAATGCACTTTAAAATCCTCCGTTCAAAATTTCTGATGATATTCTGCAACATTACTGGAATGTTATTAATTTCCATGCATTTCTGTTCGATTCTCTGTAGCATATCATTCAAATTCAATATAGGTGTTCGAAATATGTTATTTTTTAGATAAGGCCACAAAAAGAAGTCGCAAGGTGTTAAATCGCATGAACGTGCAGGCCAGGCAATTTCAGTATTTCGACTAATTATACGCTCATCAAAAAATTCTCTTAAAAAATCCAAAGATTCTGCAGTACAGTGTCAAGGTGCTCCGTCTTGTTGGAAATATACATTTTGTAGTTCATCATCATGCAACTGATTGACAAATGGTTGTAAAATTTCCGTACGGTACCTTTGAGCAGTTAACGTTCCCTGAAAAAATATTGGTCCAATGATTCGCCTTTGGCTTATCGCTGCCCAAACACCAATTTTCTCTGGATGTAGCGATTCTTCATTAATTACATGTGGATTTTCACTACTCCAAATTCTTGTATTTTGTGAATTTAGGTATCCCGTTTTATAAAACCATGCTTCATCAGTAAAGATGACTCTTTGCGAAAGTTCTCCATTATTGTTCATCTCGTATTTACAAACCAATTACAAAACTGTAGTCCACGTGGGTAATCAATTTCTAACAATTCTTGTACTGCTGTGACACGGTATGGATAAAGTTGCATATCTTTTTTTAATAACTTGTGAGATGTACCAACAGAAAGGTTTATTTGTTGACTCAAATGTCGAACAGATGTTTGTGGTTCATTTTCCATTATTTCTTCAACACGATTGACAACTTGAGGTGTACATTTCTTAACTGCTCCGCTGCCTGATTTTCTTAAGAGACTACCAGTTTCAGAAAAAAGTTTTAAAGTTCTGTCCAAAGTATTCTTAAATTATATATAATCTATTACAAAATGTGTAAACTCAACTTGAAATTCTACCATGCAATCTTGAACTGAATAAACCCATAAACCATCAATTTTATTACCACTTCGAAAATAAGCCTGGACTAAAAAAAAAATATGTTCTAAAGTGAAAGCCATTTTAAAACTGAGAAGCAATTTATTTAAACCAGAATCGGCGCACGATTATTTTATGCACTAACTGATATTTGTGATTAACATTATCAAATGTCATTTGAATTTACGATTACGGAACAACAAACACATAGGTACTAATATGTTTGCGTCTTATTCTATCAAAATTTCAAAGTAACCTAGATTGACTTTTCAAATGAACACTTGTTAATTCTCGCCCAATTTGGAAGTGAAATACAAAACGAAGATGGAACAAGGGACTTATTCTTTGCGATTGTGCCTTCAGTAGTTTTCGACAAAATACCTTGAGGAGGACGTAGCTCTCGGCACGTTCGAATGTCATCGCAATAGGCTGGTTCAAAAGTTTTTGGAAACCGATAGCGTTTTGAAAATCCGAAAAATCGTCAGCAATGTTGTCATGATAATGTGAAAGCTAGAATAGAAACTAGTCCAAACAAGACTTTTAGAAAATTATCTACTGAAACGGGTACGATATATACAGTGTTATTTTGAATGAGTGTCAAAGAATTTAATTTTATATTAAATATGTTAATTAATATTTAATAAAAAAATTATGTAAAAAGTCAGCTGTGTAATTTTATTTTTAATTTTAAATTATATTAAACGAAATACTCAGCTGTGGTATCAAGAGTACGATGACCCTTACTAAATCGTAGATATCGCATATTCATAATTTAATTATGTATAAATACATTCATTCTAAACAAACCATATGTAAACAAATACGTCTGCATACCTGCGAGCGACACGGAATATACGGAGGGCACATATCGTGTAAGTTAGAACGGACATTGGTATTCAAAATTTATCTAATTAAATTAATTTTTTTCACTTTTTTTTAGAATGAAAAATAACACAGTTGAGTAGTATAATCTAATAATTAAATTAATTACACTTATTCAGAATAATCCTGTATAGGAAATAAAAATATGGTTTTGCTATATATTTGATTTTTTTTAGTTGCCTGTTAATGGAAGTGTGCGGACTGCATTGAAACATGTATCCGTGCAAAGTATCTTTTACATGACTTACGTAAACAAGACTTCGAACAACAATAACATTATTGTTAACTGGTTTAACAATACTCTTAATACCTAATGCAGATTTAGATTTAATCGTCTCTCTCATGAAGCAACTTGTCAGGTTATGTCAACTCACTTGGTCAACAGACGATACTCTGAATTTTTTGAAACATACCTTCATTTCATTGAAATTGACGTTTGGAATTAGCAGAATTTGGATTACAAGATCTATTTTCTTTATTTATTATTATCAATAAATGCTTTTAGAGCCGTTTATTAATCAGTTGCGTGATGATGAAATAAGAAATGTTTTTTTTTCAATAAGATGGAGCTCCATAGCTTACTGCACAAACAACTATTAATTATTTGGAACAATTTTAAGATGACAGAGTTATAAGCACTGGTTTATGGCCAGCTAATTCACAAGACAGCTTTAGATTTTTTGTTCGGACATTTAAAGGATACTGTGTTCCAAAACAGATTTCACAATTAACATCAATAGGAAGCTGCGGTTAGAGAAGCCGTAAATAATATCTCTATAGAGACATTGAAGAACGTTTTTAATAGTATGAGATGTACGAATTTTTGTCTTGAAGTGGTTGAAGGTCACTTTAAGCATCTTTTATAATGCAAAATACTTTAGATGTGCAATATATTGGTCTTTTAAATCTTTGTGTCAAGTAAAATACAATCATTATCTTGAATTAACATATTGTTTTTAATTCATCCAGGACGGTAGGTACTATTTAGCAAATAATAAACTGAAATTTATTTTTTGAAATATCTTAATAAAAGTATATAATATAAAAGGGATTGTTATTGAATTGTTAATTGTAACGAGCGATCATTAAAATTTTCACTCGTAGCTGGCCGTGTATATAAAAATTATGTCGTAGCTTTAGTCATTAAGATGTTATTTCAAACATCTGTCAGTGTCAAATATATATTTTAAAGTTTCATCAAAAGAAAAAGTAATGGCCTTTAATGATATGCATAAAGCGTTTATGGTAGAATGTTACTTCCTGACATCTCAAAAAATTGATGGTATTTGGCAGCATTCAATAGAAAATTGCCTTGCGGAGTTTGAAGAGAGATTTCCAAATACTGTTCCTAGCTATAAAACTTTCCGTGATACGCTAATGCATTGTGTAAATCTTTTTCGTCAAACAGGCAGTATTTTAAGGAAAAAAGGAAGCGGTCCTCGTCTCAAGAGAAGTCGCGGCGTAATTGAAAATGTCAGACAAATTATTAACGAATCTCCTCAAATATCTATTCGCAGAGTTTCGCAACAAGTAGGGCTTTCGTATGGAACATGTCAAAAAAATTTAAAAAAGGACTTGCACATGTATCCATATAAATTAACTTCTATACAAAATCTATTACCTACGGATTATGAAAAAAGAACACAATTTTGCCAATGGTTTATTCAAACAATGACAGACAATATTTTAAATGATACTTTTTTCACCGATGAAGCTTGGTTTTATTTGAAAGGTTATGTAAATTCGCAAAATATGCGTATGTGGTCCAGTGAAAATCCTCATTTCTACAGAGAAGTTCCTCTACATCCAGAAAAAATAGGCGTATGGGTAGGTATGAGTCGTCACCGATTAATAGGACCAATATTCTTTGAGGGCACGATAACATCGGAGAAATATCGTAACGAAATTCTCAGTGTTTTTACTAATCAATTGACTAATGATGAACTCCAGGTCGGATATTTTCAACAGGATGGGGCTACATCTCACGTTACACTTGAAAATATTCAGTTTTTGCAGCAATTTTATGGCGATAGGATAATAAGTAGAAATACAGCGATTCCATATCCACCACGATCGTGTGATTTAACAGTCATGGATTTTTTTGTGTGGCCATATAGAAAGAATATTATTTATGAAACACCAATTAATAATCTACAATAGTTAAGACATAAAATCATAGAAAAATGTGAACACATCAATAACTCACCGCAAATACTGATCAATGTTTTCAATGCTCTACGAAATAGAGTGCGATTATGCTTGGTGGAGAATGGTCAACATTTTACACATTTTTTATAATATTCTATTACTTTGTATAAAATTTATAAATATATTTAATATAAAAGTCAGCATTTCAAATTATTTTTTAACAATCATGACGTTTGAAATTATAATAACAGATCTCCTCTAACAACTTAAGTTAGGACATACTTTTTGTGTACATGGCTTACTTGAGCGAAAATTTTAATGATCACTCGTTACAACTTAGATACATTATACATTATTATGGCAAGTTAATGTCATCAACATCTATTAGAAACATGTCAGAAATGACAAATGTCAAAAAGGGTAAACAATTTAGCCAATATTACATCGATTCCAAATATAGATCTCGGTTTTCGAGTTGAAACCGAGATCTACATTTATTAGAAAACGACAGCGGAAACCTACACCTACGTTTACATTGATTCCAATCTAAATATTCTATTCCCAACTGCGGACACTTCATACTATTCACTCGGTATCATTGTGGTAGTAATATTTTATGGTTATATTCAACGTAGGTTCGCAATAATTCTTGAATTTATCTTTGGTATTCTTGTGGTTGCAGCATTTACTAAACATAATATTATAAAGTTTTTTAATAACATTACCTAATTTACTAAATTGTTTTTACTTAAAGCAATGTTATTAGTTCTTTATAGTGACTTCTACAATAGCTAAAATGTTTTATATAAAGTTAGTATTTTCCGTGCTTATAAACGTAATGGGTACATGTTTCATCACACGCGTACGTAAAAAATTGAGTTTAAACGCGTTTAAAATTACTACTGTACTAAACACCTGTGAAGTATGACTACGATAACAAAATTCACTAAAATGTGTAAGGACAAGCGATTAAAATTGAATGGAAATAGTTAATACCACCAACATTATCAAAGAAAATGTTTTGTATTACAAGTTACAAGCCAAGAATTTGCACGAAATGCAACAGATATAGTACGTCGATTGGTTACCGCCGATAAAACCTGATTTCGTTATTTACATATCAGAGATACAATTCAGTTTTATCATTCGATTCCCAAGAAAGTACAATATTGAACTACAAGTAACCTATACCTACTATGTTAATCTTTAATGAGTAAGCAAATGAAAAGAATTAAGTAATGAAATATTTTGAATTATCGTTAAGATATTAAAAAAAATATTACGTGAAATTCAGGAGAATATTGAAAATATAACTACATGAGAGAAAGCAACATAGTTGATAGACAGATCGTGTTAATCGGTGTAAAGGCCACTTTCGCACGCATTGTTAGCGTCTTCTTCGTTTAGAGCGTTATAATAGACGATATGAAAATTAGATCTACTTATGTAACTCAAACAAAAAGTAGCTACCGACTTTTTGTGGCTTCTAAAACGAGTCTGCTACACCAGACTGAATGTCAAGAGGGGTTAAATTAAAAAAATCACCACTTAAACTTTGCAGAACATTTGACCACTTTTCAAATATTTACTTTTTTTTTAAACAAATAAAAAGACTAAAGGCGCCCGCTTGTTTATTTCTTTTCTGTGTTCATTTTGTTGGCAAGTTGTGTTCAATTTTCTTTATTACCTGTATAAGTAAGTGCGAAATTGTTAAGATCTTCATTGCTAATTGCAAACTCAACAAAAACTGGTTTGTCATATACATACAGGCATATACATATGTGTAATACATATATAGATACATATTATGTATCTATATTTATTGATACATATTTATCTTTCGCTTGTGGTTTTGCCTTGACCTCAGTTTTTTAACATTGTATTACTAAATTCGAAGACTTCTTCGTGCTTAAGAAATAAAAATCTATCTTGTACATGTATGTATGTCGACTCCGAGTGAATCGCTGTATTTAAAATGATGTGTAAAATGATAATCTAGTCTTCATAACAAACCACAATCACTGAGTCGAGAATATTCTTGACCTTGGCCAACCGCAATCAGAATATTTAAACTTGATTATTCATTTTTTTTCTTAGTGTAAATATACACGAGGGAAACAAGACAAAGAAAAACGAAAAACATTAATATTTTTTACTTCTTGCTCGCATCTACAAACAATTCGTAATAAAACTTTTTTAATATTTGATTTTTTAAAGTAAATAGTATTTAGCTATAACTTTAAAAAAATATTTTGAGGAATATGTTATTTTAGATACTGCAAATTCGTTTACAATTCATTTAGAGGATTATATTTTACAAAAAGACAAAGTCGCCGACATAAATTTAATTTAATTTATTGTTATATGATCTTGTTGCCAGGGCATAATGTAACTGCCAGTTTACCGATATTGACATTTAGAGAAGAACAACTTTTTCGATGTGAAAATATTTCGTAATTTTTCCAGCAGGGAGTGTAGTGACCAGTGCTGTTCGGTACATTCGGACCCTCGAAAGACCGGTAACCTCGGTAACACCGAAAGGTAAAAGAGGGATACAGATAACGAACTGAATTGCTATTACAGTACAAAATATGTCGGCTATAAAATCATAAATTTGATATTTCCATTAGAAACATATTTTTTGCAAAAATTATTTAAAATGTAGAAGTTAACATCCAACCTTTGATCCTCAGCCTCAAATCAATTTAAAAAAAAGTCATATGATTTTACAATAACGTATGGAACATAAGTTTTGAGATAAAGTTTTGACGAGGAATGTTATTAACAAAAATGGTCCAAACTAGTTACCACTGGGCTAGAAAGGATGCTCGTTTGTTAGTTACTATGGTGACATGTTAGATTTGTCTGAAATAGTTTTGAAAGATGTGATACAAGATTGAAATACGAAAGTCCATATACATATATAATTTAGTTGGACGAGTACCTAAACGCGAGGTTGTTAACATTTTTCGAGACCAAAATATTGGACTGTCAACCATTTACCGTACAATTAAGGAATGTGAAGAAGGTATGCTATGCATGAATTTACCGAAAAGTGGAGGACCTCCAAGTTTTGGCCCCACATGAAGTAAACAAACACATAAAATCTGCTCAAGATAGAGTTGGGACGCCTAGGCGCACTTTAGGCCATAGATTTGGAATTGCGCATAGGACTGTTGGCAGAATTTTGACTAAAAATGAATCAGAATATCGAAAAAGAAGGAAGTGTCCCAAATACACCACAACCCAGCTAGAGAGAATCCCCAGATGCTGCCGAACATTAAGGCGTCAACATTTTATTGGCAACAGAGTTATTGTTTTAGACGATGAGAAATATTTCACATTTTTCAATTCGGAAATAAAGGATAATGATGGTTTTTACACGTCCAATATTGCAAATTGTCCTGACAACGTAAAATTCAAACCGAAAGCGAAATTTGCCGACAAGATTTTGGTCTGGTGCGCTATTTCTCAAGAAGGAATTTCAAGACCTTCCGTTGGCAGAGTTAGAGGCGAAGCTGTGGATGCAAACGTCTATATTCGCAAACGTCTACCTAAATTGATAAATTTCATTAATGCTCATCATCCAAATGATGATGTAATATTCTGGCTCGATCTGGCTTCATGCTATTATGCTAGAATGACTCAGAACTGGTTAACTGAACATAACATGAATTATGAACGTACCCCAGGCGCGCCCCATTGAGGAATTTTTGGCACTACTGAGCAGGAAAGTTTATGACAAGGGTTGGGAAGACAAAAATGAAGCATAGTTACGCGGCCAGAATATTCTAGAAGATCCGAGAAGTGAATATAAACGTCGTCCAGAGAATTATAGAGAGAATTCTACCAAAATTGCGCGCCATTGAAGACCACAGGCTCTTGTCAGTCTTGTGAATTTAGTATTTATATGACGCAATAGTGTATAATAATTTCCCAATGTTTATGTTTTAATAAAATTTTTACTACTAATAGATTTTTACCTTTGATTTTTTTCTCTAAACTTATGTTCCATACATAAGTAAAACAACATAGGAATTACTTATCACCCTTTCACAGTCAGTGCCAAAAGTTGAATCTGTTCGTAAAAATGGATGTAAAGTAGATTTTGAGAATGTTAACATACTTTCCATGGCAGCAAATTGGAGGAATCTAACAGTTATTGAAATTCAAACTATTGAAAATAGAGAAATCAACTAGTTTTAGGACAACCTTCAGTAGCGTTGTGCCAACTGCTATTATACCTCTGTGTCATTAGAAATCGAGTTGAAGCAAATTGATGGATAAGTTCGAAGCGATTCTTGTTTTTAAGATGAGAGTGCCTTGCAAAAAAATTCTTAGGCATACTTTAAAGTTACTTTAATGTCGTATTTATTGTTTAATTGAATAGTTTGAGAATTTGTGCAAAGATTGTATTAATTACACTGTCAACACAGTTTGGTTTTCTTATACACCAAAACGTGTAAATTATGGCTTTTGTCATGCTGATTCTGAATTTACTTTAAAATTTCCTCCATCACGTCTCAGCATTTTGAGATATTTTCTTAAATCTTTTCAAAAAACGAATTAAATTTTACAAAATTTCAAAGTTACTTTTATATTAAAAAGAACTATTAAACATATTGTTTGTCGAACATTGGTGTTTTCGGAAAATGTATAGAATTAACCTGACCCGGTCAGAACGTGACAGGTTCGCTAATTTTACCCGGTTGTTTGAAACATTTCCGAACGCAATTTGCGGTTACATAGAATAACGTAACGTAAATATTTACATACCTATATTCATGGCATGGCTTAGAATCTGTACTGGCAAGACGGGAGAAAATATGGATACCACAGTTCCTACTTCAAATACTTATAATATAGTTGTATTAGTAAGTCTGTTTGTACTTGAATCGGACGACGACGATCACCGTAGAGATCACGAGATACCGTACTCTGTATACAACTTAACACAAAGAGGAAAAGAAAAGGTGTTTGCATTAAGAACTATGAAGCAGTTGTCTCAAAATACAATTTATCAGGTATATAAGTTTGTTGTAGGACTATATACATAAGTCTGTGCAATATTCTCACAACTGTCTTCTAATATCTCCCCATAACCCGATTCACGGAAAGCTACTTCTTGAATATGTGCTGTTTGTATATGTTTTTCCATATCACTCTCTCGGGAAATAAAATCACATATGTTGCATCTTGCCAAATTTTCGAAATTCATTTATATATATACATATATATATATATATATATATATATATAAGTAAAAATTTCATTAACGGGTGAGCGGTCTGTCAAGTAAAAATAAAACTCCTTTATTCCACTCTATATTTCATAACGCATTGGTTACTTCATCAGGAGTGTCTACATGTTTAACAAAACCACATTATATTAAACAATATAACAATAACTAAATACTTACAATTCAGAGTTAAAATTTAGCAAAAAGCGGCACTAAACATGTTAAAATTCGTCAATTCGTCAAATTAACATGTTTAGTGCCGTTATTTGCTAAATTTTAACTCTGAATTGTAAGTATTTAGTTATTGTTATATTGTTTAATATATTGTGGTTTTGTTAAACATGTAGATACTCCTGATGAAGTAACCAATGCGTTATGAAATATAGAGTGGAATAAAGGAGTTTTATTTTTACTTGACAGACCGCTCACCCGTTAATGAAATTTTTACTTATACAGTACGGTCGATATATATATATATATATATATATACAGGGTGTCATTTTGAAAACGTACCACCCTCTATATTTCGGTCCCTATAGAAATTCCAAAAATATGCAAAAACACGTCAAACTTATTTTTAAGGGGGACGTTTGTAGGCTGGTTTTCAATTAAATTACATCAACCCTCTAGCGGGGGTGGACATAACCTCTAAAAATTTAAATGGAAATGGGGGTTGAGTGATACCTCATTTTAAAGGTCGTTTAACCCGCTTTTCAAAAATGCTAAATTCTTGTCCTTTATTTTTAATACTTTTGAAGAAATCAAGTCAAACCATGAACATACAAGTATCAAGTGTTTTGCAATAAAACATTAAACAACTAATAAAACGTAACTTATTTTATAAAATTTTCGAAATGTTGTCCATTATTTTCTAAACAGTGATAAAGTCTACTCTCAAACTCCTCTCTAACATTTCGAAACACTTCTGCCTGAAGTTCTCTACATGTAGCTGTTATTCTTCTCTTTAAATCTTGCAAATCTCGAGGCGGTGTTTTATAAACAATCGATTTTAGATGCCCCCATAGGAAGAAATCTAGAGGCGATAAGTCGGGTGATCGTGGTGGCCATTCTATTGCTCCTCTTCGACCAATCCATCTGCCAGGAAATCTATCATTTAGCCACTGTCTAACTGGAAGATAGTAGTGTGGTGGAGCTCCATCTTGTTGGAAGTGTAGAAGATCTTCTTGCAAAACCATGTTACCAGCCGCGTCAATTTGATTTTCCAAACTAGTTGTTATTAAGGGGTCTATTATTTCTTCAAGCAAATTTAAGTAAAGCTCACCAGTTAGATTTCCTTCAATGAATGAAGGTCCAATAATAGTATTCCCAAGGATACCAGCCCAAACGTTCACTTTTTCTGGATACTGTGTGTGACCTTCCCTAAAAAGTCGCGGATTTTCATCGCTCCAGTAGCGACAATTTTGCTTGTTAACATGCCCATTAAGAAAAAAAGTACACTCATCAGTAAAGCAAATATTTTGCAAGATATTTTGGTTTTCATTTATAAAATCCGTCATTGTTTCACAAAATTCAATCCTTCTGTCGAAATCGTCGTCAAAAGGCTGTTGTAGAATTTGCATTTTATAGGGGTGAAACTTATTTAACTTTAGTGCTTTCCTTACTGTTTCGTGAGACATTCCTATTGGCGTGCCACAATGCGAAGTGATGTGGAGGGTTCTGCAGTAAAGGTGCCTAATACTTCTATTTGTGCTGCTTCATCCAAGACACGGCTAATATTTCTTTTTTTGTTAGCAACGGAACCAGTTTCACTAAACTTAGCGACTAATTGTAGAACATACTTATGATTTAAATTACTATTCGGATACCTTTCATTAAACATTCTTGACGTTCTTCTTGCGCATCTTCCACATTCCCCATAAATAAGAATAATTTCAATTCTTTGTTGAAGTGTAAACACCATTTTTAAAAATAATGTAATAAAATCGCAACTTTTACCTCCCAAAACTAATTTTACAATAAAGTAATTTTGGCTAAAATAAACGGAGTGACAAATAAAGAAAAATTTGACAAGAATGTCAAGAATGCTTAAACCAGGGCTCTTTTTTTTCTACGTTAAACTACCTGTACGACTATCACAAGTACTAGTTTAGGTAAATCACATTCTTTTCAATAATAATGTTTAACTGAATAGTATGCGTCTTTATTATTTCGTTGGATATTAGAAGTAAAAATAGTTTAAAAATTTACCGTTATGTAATACCTCAATTTCATTTATTTTAATTCATTAAAGCAATATCACAAAGTGTTTTTGATACCTAAACTTCTTTACAGTTTTCACCAAATATCTCGCGAACTGCTAAAAAGAAAAGGCAAGAATTTAGCATTTTTGAAAAGCGGGTTAAACGACCTTTAAAATGAGGTATCACTCAACCCCCATTTCCATTTAAATTTTTAGAGGTTATGTCCACCCCCGCTAGAGGGTTGATGTAATTTAATTGAAAACCAGCCTACAAAATGTCCCTCTTAAAAATAAGTTTGACGTGTTTTTGCATATTTTTGGAATTTCTATAGGGGCCGAAATATAGAGGGTGGTACGTTTTCAAAATGACACCCTGTATATAATTTGTTTCGTGTGAAAAGATCATTTTTGTGTTTTGACCCTAACGCTTTGTAAGGTTATGACCGGAGCGGGAATAAAAACAACCTACACTACCCTCACTTACCAGGGTTATGAAAATCGAACCGGGTTCTTCAACCCGGATTTTACGACACGGTAACAGTGTTGCAACTCCAATGGCCGGGTTAATTTCTGAAAAGGCCTATTGAGTGGACATGTCTAAACATGTCCTTGCATGTTTTCTGCGTCAGAGCACTTTAACCACGTCCATTTTTACTTTGAAACCAATCAAATTAAGAATTGATATGTATCTGGCTATGTGGGTATATAAAGAGCTACACACGGCACTTTCGATTAAATGTAAGTCGGTTTATGGTAGCTGAACGTCTTTTTATTTCATAATGTCCCGTACATGTGTAAATAATCCGAACAGTTTGTGTTGTGTATATGGAGAATTCACTACCCACCAGTATAAATGTTAAATGTTAAAATTATACCTTTAATATAAAAGTTATATTTTCACTATTTTGGCTTAACCATTGAACATCAAAACAAGCAATGGGCTCCCAGAATTTGCTCCGCACGTTGTGCCATTATTCTGAGGGGCTGATCAAACGGTAAGAAAAGCGCTATGTCATTTGCAAGATCTGCGATTTGCTGCCCGAAAACTTTCAGTTTCCCAAGAAAAATAAGAAAAGTATTAGTTATGCTAGTCTCCCCTCTGCTACTCGCCCAGTACCTCATTCGGAAACCTTGCCAATACCAAGACCCATAGGTGTCTCGAGTGAAGAATGTGATGCTACAGTCTAACAGTGAAATGCTTACTGATTATTGTTGGACATTGATATAAGAAAGTGCCGAAGAATAGTATAAAAGAAAAGTAAGAAGAAGAACATTATACCGTACAGCTCCATATAATGTACATACCTAATTAATATTACATATTTAATTTACTTTTCAATATTTCTTTTTCTAAAACCTAGAATAAATTTGTTGTTACTACTATTGTTAGAATTGTGAAAGGAACGAAAATTGTACATAGTATCTACAGAAAAATTAAAATTCGTTGACAAGTGTTATTGACAAAAGAAGAAAAAAGTAGGAAGAAACGAGTATCTCCTACATATTATTATGGAGCAAACGTGTATAGCAAGGGAATGGTTTTTATTTAAGAAGAGCAAACGATTCTCGACGTGCTAGAAGATTATCGGACTTCGCCGAAGATCCTCTGACCACTTTAATTCCTGATTCCCGTCAATCAATTTGGGAAATGACCATTAAAATGTATTGTAACGAATCGACAATAACACGACGTTTGCATTCCATGGGCAAAGTAAAAAAACTGGGAGCTTGGTTGCTGCATATTTTGAATGAAAAACAAAGTTTTTGCGTCACATTGTCACTGGTGATGCAAAATGGTACCTTCATGTTAACATCAAAAACAGAAAAGTATGGATTAGCCCTTAGAAAAAGTCAACTCCCCAAGAAGCTGATACTCATTCGCATAAGCTGATATTGTGCATCTGATGGGACAAAAAGGCGTCGTCTGGCCATAAATTGCTTCCGAGGAATGTGGCCATTACTGCTGATATTTATTGACAAGAACTTCGTCGTTATGAGATCACAATTCAAGACAAATAACAGGGGAAGACATCAAGTCATTTTTCAATAGGATAATGCTCGTCCTCATGCTGCTAATATTATAAGTCATTCCACATTCGCCTTTTTCTCCTGATCTCGCTCTGTCAGATTTCTATCTGTTTCTATTAAATAACTTTCGATGAATCTCCTTTGGTAATCGAGCTTCAAATCAGCTCGTGACAAGTGCTTCACTTTCAAACCACCGGTTTTCTTCAGGCGTGTTATTTTATCGAAAGAGTGTCAGATAGTTGTGAGGCAATCGTAAAAAATGGAGGAAAATATATTGTTGATTAGTTCGTGTATTTTGCTTGTTAAGAAATTTATAAACTATGAACTTATGCCTCAACACAATAGTACCAAGAATAACTTTGTAGTTTGACGAATGATGGGAAAACGAAATCCAAATAAAAATGGCGATTGTCGTTTGTGTTAAACTTAATATAAGATAAGAATTCATTTAACATTAAATGCTTTAAAAAGGTACGGTGATAAATGCTTATCATGTATCTGAATTTGCGAGGAGTCCAAGCGATATTAAAGTATATCAAGTTGTGAGACGTCTGATAATGAAGAAAATTTTGGAATTTTCTTCATAAGGATTTATCTCGAAGTTTTGAAGTGATTACATATTAGTATGAATTTATCGCATAAGGTATCAGTACCACGATGCAGATGGCTAAAGCAACCTACATCGTTATTTCATCATTCGTCATTTGTGAGACATTGAGCAAAAAGTTTGTAGGTATATTAGATTTCTTGCTGTATTTATTTGACTAATTTCCCTGACTTTATTATGCCGATGAAAAGAAAAGTATACAATATCATGAAAATATTTAAACGACAGTGATCTCGACCGTCAACAGTATCCCAACAATATGAACAATCATTTAGCGAATTATTTGATTGTACAAACGTTGTAGAGAGTATATTAAAAGATCAAAGAGTAAAAACAAGTTGAAGAAAAAATCGGATACTCGCTGGTAAAATATTTAAGGATTCAACAAATATGCAGTAAAATTTAGAAGAAAATTTTGCTTTAATTTCTGAAACGAAATTTCAAGAAATGACAGTTGAGATGGTATAAACATAAAATTAATATAAAACAAAATGCATTTGACGAGAAAGAACCAGCGACACATTAGAAAAGAGTTAGAGAACTGGGCAGAGCAAGACGACAACCAGAAAGATTATATTAACTTTCGTATGCTGGATAACCACGGGAGAAGAAATACAATGATTTTTTTTAAATAACTAATTTAGAAACCATAGATTCATCAGAATTTTTTCTTATTCGTCTTTAAAGCTTTATACCATTTCAAGGTGTTGCCAGTAATGATATCATCAATATATCAGTTCTTGTTCGATTACCATAATTTAAATTTAAAATAGTAAAAAATAGTAATTGGCCCTTTTGACAAAAACCAAGGGAACATTTAACTGGTTGAAGTATTTTCGAGAATAGTTTGAGAGGGAGAGCATGTGAAGTAATTTTTCGTTTAGTATTATGAATACGAATATTAAGTGACATTTCTAAACTATAAATGATGAAATAGAAAGTTTTAAAAAGGATATTTTGAGTTTGAACAGCTTAACGGAGTCATCCTTTTCAATGACCACGGTAAATGGAAAATTTAGAACTAATTAAAGAACCTGTTATTAATCTAGGAAGCATTAATCTCGACTTAAAAGATCGAAAGTTTAATGAAAACCCAAAATCATCTTATTTCTTTTATCATCTTAAAAAAAATATTTTGAAATTTGAAGATATATTGGTTGATTAAATATTTACAATAGTAGTAAAATAAACTATCAGGGACTAAATAGGCAAAGGATAAAATAAAAATAATGATATAAAATCACCGAATTTGCTATTTCTCTGTCCACCGATAAATTTATAAGAGTAATATGCTTAGAAATTTTAGAAATATTTGATAAAACTTGATATAGTGGACCCCCGTTTTTTGCGGGGGTTGCGTTCCACGAAAACTCCGCGAACATTGAATTCGCGAATATCGGGCTAGAAAAATAATAGGTATGTATGTACGTATAAACTATTGGTATGTATGAATGTAATCGACACAAATATATATACAGACATATATATTGCGTATAAGAGCCAAATACGGGTTGTAAACTTTTAAAGAAATAAATTAACAAGCGAAATAACTAAACTTTAGAGGAATTATTCATACTGAACTGCGAATTCGGAGCCGCAGATGACGAGAAATGTTAATAAAAACAGAATCGCGAATAAGCGAATTCGCAAATACGGACGCGAATAGTGGGGGTCCGCTATAATAAATGGATACAAAATATTTACGGAACTTATTATAAGAATAGTCAAGAGTTTGGAAATCGAGGCAAATGTAGAATGTGTTGATAAGATTGTTAAATATATTTGGAGTGACTCAAAAAGAAAAGTCTTATATTGATTGAAATTTAAAAGAAAGAATTATAAACCACTAAATTAATAAACTATAAAAACTAAAGAATACAGTCATATCATTTTTAAAAGAATAAAGTATAAGGTACTCCCGTATTTCAAGATAAATTTATGAAAATGATTTTCAGAATTTTAAAATTATTTTAAAAGACGAAGAGAATTATAAAAGGAACTATAAAAACCAAAGAATGCAGTCATACTAGTTTTAAAATAATAAAACTCTAGATTTTTTACTTATTCATCTGAATAAGTAAAAAATCTATTTCAAGATAAATTTATGAAAATAATTTTTAAAATTTGACAATGATTTTAAAAGACAAGGAAATATATAATCCACTACATTAAAAAACTATAAAAACCAAAGAATGCAGTCATATTAGTTTTAAAATAATAAAACTCTAGGTTTTTTACTTATTCAGATATTCCCGTATTTCAAGATAAATTTATAAAATAATTTTCAAAATTGGACAATTATTTTAAAAGACAAGGAAGTATATAAGCCACTACATTAGAAAACTATAAAAACCAAAGAATGCAGTCATACTAGCTTTAAAATAATAAAACTCTAGGTTTTTTACTTATTCTTATATTTCCGTATTTCAAGATAAATTTATGAAAATAATTTTCAAAATTTAACAATTATTTTAAAAGACAAAGGTATTATAAGCCACTACATTAGAAAACTATAAAAACCAAAGAATGCAGTCATACTAGTTTTAAAATAATAAAACTCTTAGGTTTTTTACTTATTCAGATATTCCCGTATTTCAAGATAAATTTATAAAATAATTTTCAAAATTGGACAATTATTTTAAAAGACAAGGAAATACATAAGCCACTACATTAGAAAACTATAAAAACCAAAGAATGCAGTCATACTAGCTTTAAAATAATAAAACTCTAGGTTTTTTACTTATTCAGATATTCATTCCCGTATTTCAAGGTAAATTTATGAAAATTATTTTCAAAATTTAACAATTATTTTAAAAGACAAGGGAATTATAAGCCACTACATTAAAAAAACTATAAAAACTAAAGAATGCAGTCATACTAGTTTTAAAATAATAAAACTCCAGGTTTTTTACTTATTTAGATATTCTCGTATTTCAAGATAAATTTATGAAAATTATTTTCAAAATTTAACAATTATTTTAAAGACAAGGGAATTATAAGCCACTACATTAAAAAAACTATAAAAACCAAAGAATGCAGTCATACTAGTTTTAAAATAATAAAACTCTAGGTTTTTACTTATTCAGATATTCCCGTATTTCAAGATAAATTTATGAAAATTATTTTCAAAATTTAACAATTATTTTAAAAGACAAGGGAATTATAAGCCACTACATTAAAAAAACTATAAAAACCAAAGAATGCAGTCATACTAGCTTTAAAATAATAAAACTCTAGGTTTTTTACTTATTCAGATATTCCCGTATTTCAAGATAAATTTATGGAAATTATTTTCAAAATTTAACAATTATTTTAAAGACAAGGGAATTATAAGCCACTACATTAAAAAAACTATAAAAACCAAAGAATGCAGTCATACTAGTTTTAAAATAATAAAACTCTAGGTTTTTACTTATTCAGATATTCCCGTATTTCAAGATAAATTTATGAAAATAATTTTCAAAATTCAACAATTATTTTAAAAGACAAGGGAATTATAAGCCACTACATTAAAAAAACTATAAAAACCAAAGAATGCAGTCATACTACTTTTAAAATAATAAAACTCCAGGTTTTTTACTTATTTTACTTTACTTTACTTTACGTATTTTACCTTACGTATTTCAAGATAAATTTATTAAATAATTTTCAAAATTTAACAATTATTTTAAAAGACAAGGAAATTATGAGCAACTACATTAAAAAAACTATAAAAAACAAAGAATGCAGTTATACTAGTTTTAAAATAATAAAACTCTAGGTTTTTTACTTATTTAGATATTCCCGTATTTCAAGATAAATTTATCAAAATTATTTTCAAAATTTAACAATTATTTTAAAGGCAAGGGAATTATAAGCCACTACATTAAAAAAACTATAAAAACCAAAGAATGCAATCATACTAGTTTTAAAATAATAAAACTCTAGGTTTTTGACTTATTCTGATATTCTCGAATTTCAAGATGAAAATTTATGAAAATAATTTTCAAAATTTAACAATTATTTTAAAAGACAAAGGAATTATAAGCCACTACATTTAAAAACTATAAAAACCAAAGAATGCAATCATACTAGTTTTAAAATAATAAAACTCTAGATTCAGATATTCCCGTATTTCAAGATAAATTTATAAAATAATTTTCAAAATTGGACAATTATTTTAAACGACAAGGAAATACATAAGCCACTACATTAGAAAACTATAAAAACCAAAGAATGCAGTCATACTAGTTTTAAAATAATAAAACTCTAGGTTTTTGACTTATTCTGATATTCTCGAATTTCAAGATGAAAATTTATGAAAATAATTTTCAAAATTTAACAATTATTTTAAAAGACAAAGGAATTATAAGCCACTACATTTAAAAACTATAAAAACCAAAGAATGCAATCATACTAGTTTTAAAATAACAAAACTCTAAGTTTTTACTTATTCAGATATTCCCGTATTTCAAGATAAATTTATAAAATAATTTTCAAAATTGGACAATTACTTTAAAAGACAAGGAAATACATAAGCAACTACATTAGAAAACTATAAAAACCAAAGAATGCAGTCATACTAGTTTTAAAATAATAAAACTCTAGGTTTTTTACTTATTCAGATATTCCCGTATTTCAAGATAAATTTATGAAAATTATTTTGAAAATTTAACAATTATTTTAAAAGACAAGGGAATTATAAACCACTACATTAGAAAACTATAAAAACCAAAGAATGCAGTCATACTAGTTTTAAAATAATAAAACTCTAGGTGTTTTACTTATTCAGATATTCTCGTATTTCAAGATAAATTTATGAAAATAATTTTCAAAATTTAACAATTATTTTAAAAGACAAGGGAATTATAAGCCACTACATTAGAAAACTTTAAAAACCAAAGAATGCAGTCAAACTAGTTTTAAAATAATAAAACACTAGGTTTTTTACTTATTCAGATATTCTCGTATTTCAAGATAAATTTATGAAAATAATTTTCAAAATTTAACAATTATTTTAAAAGACAAGGGAATTATAAGCCACTACATTAAAAAAAACTATAAAAACCAAAGAATGCAGTCATACTAGTTTTAACATAATAAAACTAGTTTTTTTACTTATTCAGATATTCCCGTATTTCAAGATAAATTTATGAAAATAATTTTCAAAATTTAACAATTATTTTAAAAGACAAGGGAATTATAAGCCACTACATTAAAAAAACTATAAAAACCAAAGAATGCAGACATACTAGTTTTAAAATAATAAAACTCTAGGTTTTTACTTATTCAGATATTCCCGTATTTCAAGATAAATTTATGAAAATTATTTTCAAAATTTAACAATTATTTTAAAAGACAAGGGAATTATAAGCCACTACATTAAAAAAAACTATAAAAACCAAAGAATGCAGTCATACTAGTTTTAAAGTAATAAAACTCTAGGTTTTTTACTTATTCAGATATTCTCGAATTTCAAGATAAATTTATGAAAATAATTTTCAAAATTTAACAATTATTTTAAAAGGCAAAGGAATTATAAGCCACTACATTTAAAAACTATAAAAACCAAAAAGAATGCAATCATACTAGTTTTAAAATAATAAAACTCCAGGTTTTTTACTTATTTAGATATTCCCGTATTTCAAGATAAATTTATGAAAATTATTTCCAAAATTTAATAATTATTTTAAAGACAAGGGAATTATAAGCCACTACATTAAAAAAACTATAAAAACCAAAGAATGCAGTCATACTAGTTTTAAAATAATAAATCTCTAGGTTTTTACTTATTCAGATATTCCCGTATTTCAAGATAAATTTATGAAAATAATTTTCAAAATTGGACAATTATTTTAAAAGGCAAGGAAATATATAAGCCACATAATAAAACTCTAGGTTTCTTACTTATTCAGATATTCCCGTATTTCAAGATAAATTTATGAAAATAATCTTCAAAATTTAACAATTATTTTAAAAGACAAGGGAATTATAAGCCACTACATTAAAAAAACTATAAAAACCAAAGAATGCAGTCATACTAGTTTTAAAATAATAAAACTCTAGGTTTTTTACTTATTCAGATATTCATTCCCGTATTTCAAGGTAAATTTAATGTTTATGAATTACACGAATGAATTATTTACTTTAATGCATAAGAAATCAATGTAAGTTTATATGTTCATATATTAATTACAAACCATCTGGTTCCTCCTTGGTCCTTATCTCTTCAAAAATTGCGAAATCTTCTTCAGGTTGTTTGGCCGCAATATACATATCTTCTGGGTCAACAGTGGCAAAATCGGCCAACCTCTTCTTGATTTTTTCTATGCATTCATACCTATAAGGTTAAAAAAAACGCTCTCGGTTAGTGAAATCGCATTTTCCATTTCGAATACATTATACATTACCTGTCCCTTGCGGCTATGCAGGCGATTCTGGCTGAACTCTTGGTCGCCTGCTTTGACATTTCATTGCAATCATTCAACAACTCTTCTGGTACGCACATTTTGTCTGTAATTTGTTAATTAAGTTAAAAGTGAAAATCTATATGAGTCTTCGTGTGTTGTTTTGATTACTTACATTCATTGTTAGCACTTCTCCTTAACCTAACCAAAACGCGAGCTTCAACCGCGAAGGCGACGAAACAAAATATTAGAAATGTCTTCATGTTCGTCGCTGTAAACAAGTCGACGTGCTTTCTTAGACTGATTCAAGTGCAGTCCGCGACACTATTTATATATCATACGGAAACCAACATTTACCACAAATAACATCAGCCTTATCTCTTAATTGGTTGATTATTCTTCTGAATTGCGAGAGAGAACATGTTGTTACATATTAAAAACGTATTTTCCTGTTGATTGATTGAAATTAATAAAATAAATTCAATAAAAAAGAATATTCTATGTGGTTGTCTGAAAATCCCCTTGAAAATAAAATTTCTGATTGATAAAATTAGGGTTAGCAGTGATGCAGAATAAACACAAACATTAAGATTATATAATGTTAACCTTTTAACACAGATTTCAAATTATTTAACATTCGTGTTTTATAAAGGAGACTTTTTAAAATAGAATTTTATGATAAATCTGTTTTAATAAATATTATTTAAATTTATTATTGAAGTAAACATCTAAATAATTGTTATTATTAGAAGCTTTTTCTTGACATGGAAGTCACTTCTTATTGTTGTTTTTTTTCAACTACACTGGTCAAGGAATTTTCGTTTTTCTAGGTTTTCTTTAGAAGAAATGTACAATTTTCGTTTCTTTTATAGTTCTAATAACTATCAACTAATCTAATAACAATAACAACAAATTTATTCTGGCATGTTAGGTTTTGGAAAAAAAATATTGAAAAGTATAGTTTATTAATATAACTTTGAACGGCTCTAATGCTTTTATTGCACCACCTTCTGTGATGATAATTATTATACCTGGTCTCCTTATTGAACGGGTACGGTTTACCTATTTGCAACGTATGAATCTAGGGGCCGTATTGACTATAAATTAGGGCCCTATAATATAATAATAAAACGCTTTTAATTACAAGTATATAATAAAAAATATCTGTACATTGGGTTTATATACAAAGAAAAAATTACAAATCGTGTGGCAACATGTGTAGTGGATACATATAGATATATAAAGTTAATTTATTTGTAATACACAATAAAATTTTTATGTGCCACCGCATTTCATAAATCATCTGTGATTGAGTCGTCTTGCAAATTGGTGTCTGTGTCTGAATCGTATTGCAAATTTATAATCAAAGGTGCTACTATTTTGTACATGCGCATATATTCGTCCTCTTTTGCTATTGCGTGTTTAACAGCATTTTTCCAATTTACAGCAGTTATATGTTCCATAGCATTTTTTATGTGTGTTACACTGCTTTCACTAAATTTCGGTGTTTGATTTGTTCGTCTTATGGTATTTTTCAGTTGCTTCTTTGGCTCTGTTATCCACATAATAATCCTTTAAATATTCTTTTGTCTTCATCACCTCTATTAATTGGTTTTTGTATAATGATCCTCAAAATATAAATCATTTGCTTCTAAAAATGTTTTAATATCTTTCTTATTATTACATTTTGTAGGAACTTTGGTTTGCTGTCGAGAATGATACGGAGCGTTGTCCATCACTATCACACTATCTTTTGAAATTTGGCAGCAAAGTGTCACAAAACCATTCTTCAAATAAAGATGAGTTCATATCTTCATGGTAATCTAAACTTGAGGATTTAACATTTTTAGCAGATAATAGCGGCTGTCCGATCCATCCTTTTTCTGACCCAGCATGAAGAATGATTATTCTCTTCCCTCTCGAAAACGGCGCGTCCAACTGACACATACTTGAACTATCCACCCAACCATTGCAAATTGTGTCATGGGTGCCATACCACGTCTCGTCTAAATAACATATTAATCGTCCTTCCTGTCTATACCTTCTAATTGCCGTTAAGCATTCATATCGAAGTTTCTGTAACCTCGGGCTTTCCATAATTGTGCGACGTTTGTCTATAGTGCCAAACTTAAAAGCTTTCTTTAGCGTCCGCCACAAGGTTGCTTTAGAACACTGAATATTTATAGGCTCATTAATGATTCTTTTATGTAAGCAGTCAAGTGTAGATACAACATTTCCTCTCTAGAAGGAGTATACTTGCTGCCTAATAGTATCAATTTCATACTCTTCAATTTTTCTCGGTGCTCCTTTGTCACTTCTTTGCTTTCGAGGCCCTGCGTTATTTTTAATTATTTTATATATTGTTCCAAAAGGCACATTGGTTAATTGCGACGTTCGTTGAATGTTCTGGGTTTGTAGTTCGTTATTTTCTTCCATCAGAGTATGATAGACATTGAAAATTATCTGTTTTGCATCTTCTGATATATGCTTTCTCTGTCGTGCTCCAACAGTATTATTACTATCCACATCATAATCACTAACACTTTCAGCAAAAGGTCGCCACATGATCGTTAAGTAAAGAGAGAAAAATCAAATATGTATACAGCAGTAAAGATTAACAATAAATGATAAATAGACTCAATATTAGATGTAATATATACCAACTCTCCTAACTATATTTACTTAAATTTTGTTTAATAAATATAAGCACTTATTTCATCTAAATTGTAATTTAATGACTATTTAACTATATATTCAAATTAACAACTGTTGGTACTTATATTATTATTAAATTTTATTTCATCTAAATTGCAGTAATTACAATTTACTTAAATTTTGTCATTACGGACCTCAGCAGTTTGTTTGCGTAAAAGATAATCGTATTGAGCGGCCAGGTAGTTATTGCCGCAGGTGGTGAAATAAAAGCATTATAGCCGTTCAAAGTTATATTCTTATAATTTGAAATAAACTATAAATGAAATAATATTAATTAGGTATAGCAAGCGCCAATTAAGTTGGCGCGAGGAGGGGGTACGCAGAAGCCGTTTTTAAAAACGTCCACCCCACTACTCAAGTAATTGTCAGAATACATTTGTCATTGACGTTTCACGGAACATACTGTCTTTGCTAGGGGTTCATAAAGTGATACACGCTCAGAGGTTAGAATTATCTATCATTTGATGTAAAACCAAATACAAATCTCCCCACTACTTTTAATCCTGCGCGAACTTACCCCTCCTCGCGCCAATTTAATTGGCGTTTGCTATACGTACGGTCGCGGTCACATAAAAGCGACCGGCACTTTTTCCTATTGTATACATCATGTTAATAATGAAAAAAGTCAAATATTTTTTAATTTGTCATTAGTGTCATTACTTACAAAGCCAAAATTTATGAAAAAAAACACAAAATGTCAAATTAGTGGTCGGTTTTATGTAACCGCGACCGTACATTATATGAAACTTTATGGTATCGTCCACTTCAAAATGTTTTTCTTTTTACTCTTCTTTTATACTATTCTTCAACACTTTCTGATATCAATGTACGCATAATAATCAGTAAGCATTTCACCGTTCCACTTGCCCTGATAACAGAAATATCTTGATGAAACCTATCGCCGTGTGAGTTCATCACTCACGTCGCCAAGGTTCGGGGGAAATAATTCAGATGCGTGGGCAAAAAAATGCATTTTAAAATTCCTTTTACAGCCCAATTTATGGTAACAAGTTCATTAGTTTATTAAGAAGTGCTATATAATTGTCAGATTTTCTGTTTCCTAGAAAATTGTGTGTCATATTTTTAAAAGCATTCCAAGAAACACGCCCTGACTGACCAGCCTTTAACAATGTAATGGGAATTTCTTGATCGACTGTCCCATTTACAAAGAAAACAGTTATTCTTTGTATACCCTCTTTGTAAGTCGAATAGAATTGCTACAACTTTGAGGCCTGCACTGATATACCATTTGTACATTTTGTAATTAATTCTGTCTAGAAGAAAAGTCATATTTTCATACGTTTGTTTTAAGTGGATTGCATGGCCAACGATAATGGATGGATAAACGCTTCCTATGTGAAGAAAGACGACTTTCAAACTCAATTTCCAAGCATCGATAAAAAGACGCCATTCTTCGGAATGGTGTTGGTAACCTAAGGCCAACATCAAATAGTCGACATTATTGCAGTATGAAAGACACTAGTCGGTTGAAAAATACTGTGATAGTTTTTTCTGATGATTACTGTATACAGAAATATGTGTGCTTGGAGTTAACAGTTTCCATCCTTGGAGTCTAGATCCTAGTAGTTCTGCTTTAGTTTTTGACAAGTTCAGGTGCAGCAAATGCTGGGAGCTCATGGCTTGTCTTGATGTTCAATGGTTAAGCCAAAATTGTGAAAATATAACTTTTCTATTCCGCTTATGCTGGTGGGTAGTGAATTTTCCTCATACACAACAGAAACTGTTTGGATTATTTATACACGCACGGGACATTATGAAATAAAAAGACGTTCAGCTACCACAAACCGACTTACATTTAATCGAAAGAGCCATGGCCCGTGTGTAGCTCTTTATATACCCACAACGCCAGATATAATTTGATTGGTTCCAGAGCAAAAATGGGTGTTGTTAGGTGTGTTGACGTAGGAAACATACCTATACATCTTTTCTATTTTGCATACATAATGATCTTATTATGTCATCCAATCGCATGACATAATGGGCCTATTATATCATGTAACTTTTCATTTCGTGGCGTTGTTCGAACACAGAAATAAATATCATTGCTGCCATTTGATTTTAAGAATTTAAGTACATTTGACAGATATGATATATGTACGTAGGCTACACAAACCACGTATATTGTATACAATTGACAACAAGATCTATTAGTTTCTATGTCACTTATGTTTATATTTTTAAATAATATATCAATATTATCAAGTAATAACGAAAATTAATAAATAATATGTAATAACAATTCATTTGAAAAGTCAATCTAGTAGCATGTGATTTACTGAGAACATTTTGAAGTATGTCGTAAATTAAAATTTACTATTTAACCTACGAAGTCGTATATTTTGACAGTTTCATACATACAAATAAATAACAAATAATAGGTATTTATTGAAAACTATAACAAATGTTGAAAATGTTGTCCTTCAAGATCAATGCACTTTAAAATCCTCCGTTCAAAATTTCTGATGATATTCTGCAACATTACTGGATTGTTATTAATTTCCATGCATTTCTGTTCGATTCTCTGTAGCATATCATTCAAATTCAATATAGGTGTTCGAAATATGTTATTTTTTAGATAAAGCCACAAAAAGAAGTCACAAGATGTTAAATCGCATGAACGTGCAGGCCAGGCAATTTCAGTATTTCGACTAATTATACGCTCATCAAAAAATTCTCTTAAATAATCCAAAGATTCTGCAGTACAGTGACAAGGTGCTCCGTCTTGTTGGAAATATACATTTTGAAGTTCATCATCATGCAACTGATTGACAAATGGTTGTAAAATTTCCATACGCTACCTTTGAGCAGTTAACGTTCCCTGAAAAAATATTGGTCCAATGAATCGCCTTTCGCTTATCGCTGCCCAAACACCAATTTTCTCTGGATATAGCGATTCTTCATTAATTACATGTGGATTTTCACTACTCCATATTCTTGTATTTTGTGAATTTCGGTATCCCGTTTTATAAAACCATGCTTCATCAGTAAAGATGACTCTTTGCGAAAGTTCTTCATTATTGTTCATATTTACAAACCAATTACAAAACTGTAGTCTACGTGGGTAATCAATTTCTAACAATTCTTGTACTGCTGTGACACGGTATGGATAAAGTTGCATATCTTTTTTTAATAACTTGTGAGTTGTACCAACAGAAAGGTTTATTTGTTGACTCAAATGTCGAACAGATGTTTGTGGTTCATTTTCCATTATTTCTTCAACACGATTGACAACTTGAGGTGTACGTTTCTTAACTGCTCCGCCGCTGCCTGATTTTCTTAAGAGACTACCAGTTTCAGAAAAAAGTTTTAAAGTTCTATCCAAAGTATTCTTAAATTGTATATAATCTATTACAAAATGTGGAAACTCAACTTGAAATTCTACCATGCAATCTTGAACTGAATAAACCCATAAACCATCAATTTTATTACCACTTCGAAAATAAGCCTGGACTAAAAAAAAATTATGTTCTAAAGTGAAAGCCATTTTAAAACTGAGAAGCAATTTATTTAAACCAGAATCGACGCACGATTATTTTATGCTCTAACTGATATTTGTGATTGACATTATCAAATGTCATTTGGATTTACGTTTACAGAACAACAAACACATACTAATATATATGCGTCTTATTCTATCAAAATTTAAAAGTAACCTAGATTGACTTTTCAAATGAACACACGTTATAATATACTTCGCGGATAGCAAGATTTTAATTAGAGAATGTCAAGTATCAATATGACCAACTGCATATTTTATATAAAAATAAAACTCTCAACTTTCTGAATCACTGAATCATAATAATTTCAATTTATTAATGTAAAAAATGCTAAATAGAAAAAAATAATATAAAAAACTCGTATCATAAGGCCTTTTGTCGCGGCTGGTTTTCTAAACTGAACTCGTGCCATAAAATGGTGCCTTATGAAACTTGTGTTTTGATATACTACTCGTATTATATGCTTTCGATCAATGCATTCACCATTTTATCGTACTGGGATATTTCATTTAGTTTTTCGATTGCCTTACTCTCGTTTAATGTTTCACGTTATCCTCTTTAAAGTGGTAGTATAAGATATTTACACAATATTAAAATAATATTTGTGTAAATAGATAGGTATCGTTGATGTTAATAAGAATACTTTCCACAAATTGACCAGTTTGATCCGTTTATATAATATATCTAATTTAAAATTGGTCAATATATTAACCAATAAGTGTATGACAGTTCTAAGCGTTAATATGGGATGATCGGTCAATTACGAATGTGTTTACGATTTCAAGTTCAAGGCCAACTTGACGTGAAATTTAATTGGAGAAACGATATTATATATTTATTCACTTCACTTCAGAATCCTGACCAGCATACAATACAGCTAAAGCTAATACGAGAGATATTTTACGGGAACTTGACTTTTAAATAAAAAACGATTGTTGGTACAAAAAAAATACATTTTATATTTCTATATATAATCGCCTTTCAGCTCTATAGATTTAGACCAACAATATTCCTTCTTTTTACGATATTCTGAGAGTGGCGACAATGACCTAGCTGATCAAATTTTTAGTCAATTAGATGAGGCTCGGAAAAGTAAATGGAGAGAAATGACCAAAACATGAGTTTCACTCACTCTAGTAGAAAAAGCTGCTAGCTGCTTAGAATACTAGGTTCAGCAGAATTATGCCCCAACAACATTGCCAATGGATCTCAACCTTTTAGCTGGAAGACTCCGAAATATTTCAAATAATGTGCTTGTTGGTAGAGCTTTTCTGGTCTCCCTCAGAATTCGCAATGATCATCTGCTTTTTCTACTGAAGAAGTTAAGAAAGGCTCCTGGTGTTGACAATGTCTTTCCTAAATTCATCAAAAATTTTAGAATTGTTGCCCGAGAATAGTTGAGAAACTTTTATAACAATATCCTGGATTTTGCAGACATCCCTAATATTTTCCCTAAAGCAAAAATCCTAGCAATATTAAAATCTGGTCCGCGGAAGATCGTGGAAGCTACAGATCTATAGTTCTCTTAGCTGTTTGTTATAAACTTCTAAAACGGCTTATTTATAATAGAACAGAGCCCATCGTCGACGAGATTATTAATAAGAAGCAAGCCGGTTTCAGAATAGGAAATAACTTATGTGACTAAATCTTGACGTTAACAACGTATATTGAAATAGTTTTTCAGAAAGAGCTTAAAATATCCGCTGCTCATGTTGATCCCTCCACTGCCTATGACACAGTCTGGAAGAATGGATTGATTTTCAAATTCCAAAAAATTATCGGATGTGCTAAATTAAGCAAATTTATATAGAACATGCAACAATCGCAAAACCTTGAAAAATGGCCTTCCTCAAGGCTCGATTCTAGCTCCTCTAATGTTCAACATTTACACCAATGATCTCTCTCCCACAAAATTACGAAATTTCCACATACAGATGACCTCGCTTCATGCACCCAAATTAAGAATTTAGAGCATGGAGCTTACGACTTGCTGAAGATCTGCAAGCTTTAAAGGAATATTATAAGAAATGGCGCTTACAACCAAACCCTTAAAAATCCGAATCATGTGCCTTTCATTTGTGTAATAAAGAAGACAACAGAGAGCTGAATGTTAAATTTGGTGGTAGTTGGATCAACCACAACCCTAACCCTAAATATATGGGCGTAACGTTAGACCGGTCTCTGACATTCAAGCGGCACCACTTGAAACTAGTCAGAAGGTGAAGGACCAGCAATAATAATGGGTGTTTCAATAAGAGTGCAAGATTTGAATTGCCCGCCATGTTTGATAGTCATAATGACACGTGATTATGATGTGACAGATCGAAAACTGACAGATGGGAGTTAGTAAACATGGAGCATTACACGATAGAAAAACGCGCACTGATTGTTAAACATTATTATCAAAATGGTGAAAGTTTGATTGCCACCATTCGTAAAGTGCGTCCAATATTCGGTCGACAGAATGTTCCTAATTCAGCTACAGTGAAAAGAATAATCGAAAAATTCGAAAGGACTGGTACGGTTAGTGATGTGAAACACACGACTCGAGCTCATAGAGGTCGTTCAGAACAAAACATCACGACAGTTCGCGAGAGTGAGGCCGAAAGTCCAGAGACATTGATTCGTCGTCGTGCACAAGAATTGGACATTACAACAGCCACTCTTCAGCGTATTCTGACTCAAGATTTGCATCTCCACTCTTACAAAGTTCAATTGACTCGACAACTTCTGCCAACAGACATGCACAGCGAAGAGAGTTCACCATTTGGTTACTTGATCAAACAGAAGTGAATGGCGATTTTGCGGACAAAATCATTTGCAGTGATGAGGTCCATTTCCACCTCGATGGCTTCGTAAATCGGCAAAACTGCCGCATTTGGGGCTCAGAAAATCCACGAATGATTCATCAGAAAGCAATGCATCCGAAACATGTTACTGTTTGGTGTACATTGTGGTCTGGAGGAATAATTGGCCCGTATTTCGTTGAAGATGCGGAAGGTAATGCGGTAACGGTGAATGGCGAACGTTATCGTGATATGATAACGCAGTTTTTTGTGCTTCAATTGGAAGATATTGCTCTTGACGACATGTGGTTTTAGCAGGACGGGGCCACATGTCATACCGCCCGTGAAACATTCACTGTCTTCCACGAGTTTGCTCCTGGTCGTGATATTTTCTGATTTGGTGACCAGAATTGGCCGCGACGTTCTTGCACCTTTGGATTTCTGACTGTGGGGTTATCTGAAGTCACAGGTTTATGCCGATAAGCCCACAACCACCGAAGCATTCAAGGCCTAAATTAGACGCTCTATCAATGAAATACTGCCATATGTATACAATAATGTTATTGCGAATTTTGTCAAAAGATCACGCGCATTCCAGCAATGCCATGGCGGTCATTTACAAGATATTTTGTTTCATACATAATTCCCAAATGTATACATTATAAATCAATCAATATTTCAATACTTTACTACAGAAAACCATGTTTTATTGAACCTTAAAATCTTGCGGTCTTATTGAAACACCCTTACTATTCTGCTCAATACTATGCTGCTGTCTGGTATCGCACCTCCTACACGTAGCTAATAGGTATTCAAACTTAACGATACAATTAGAATTGCCACTGGTACTGTTAGATCCACTCCTATACTCTATCCGCTTAACAGAAAATGTGCAAAAAATGCGCGATCAGCTCGTGATTACAAAAACTAGCCCTTTGATTGGCTGGTTAAAATTAAAGAAAAATCAGTTACAAACGATTAAAATTTAAGCGATTTAGCGACATAACCTAACTTTGTCATCTGTCGGCTACGTTGTTTACTTAGAATTTTGCCACGATTTTGGAACTATATGCATTTTATTTTTTATTGTAAAATTAGTCTTGTTGTAGGTAGCGAAAGGGTGCCATAGATCATCTTAGGTGCTTAGTTTAAATTAATTTCATTAGAAATGGCAGAATCATCACCGAAAAAGCGTAAAAGCAAGCATTTCTCTGAATGAAAAACAATGTGCCTCAATTTTCTTTATGTATAAATGACAAACTCTTTCATGTTTTGTATATATAATGTATAGGTAGTACCCTATTTATTTATTTTCTGAAGATAAGAATTTATCAATATTTGGAAGCCTTAATATCTTCTAGTTCGTTCGTTCACTTTATTATTGCCTTGTCCTTCCCCCATGGTTTATAACAATTGCTGAACATAGTTCTTTCAATTCTGCATGTCTATAACCTTTATGTGACTGGAAGGGTACCCGGGTGCCTTTTTCAGATTTAAATATTAATATTTCTTGTGTTTGAACTTGCTGAGCTTCGAAATTCTGTGACATCTCTAAACTTGTTTTATATTACATTTTATTATATATACTTCGTTATTTAGATTGAATTTTTAACGAAAAAATGGCATCCGAAATTATTACAACCTCTAAGACCGGTATGGGTACCCGGGTACCTCCATTTAAAATTACATATGGATGGATCTGAAAGAACAAAAGTAGCATTTTTACATTTTTTTATTTATACATGTTATAAAAAAGATGTATAAAAAGAACGAAAATAAATAATAATAGGATTAAACTGCCTGTTGGTTACAGGCACCGCATACGGCCTTAGTAACAGAATGCTCATTACAAACTGGTTTTGAACAAGAATTACATGCTTTTCGCGTTTTTCTTTGTCTGTGATTCAATTCCCGGCAAATGTAACATTTTCCAACTACCAAAATACGCCCAGAAGTATCTCGAGATGATTGATCTCTGACTGCTGTAACGACTGGTTGTGTAATTTGGCGTCCTAGAACCATTTCTAGTGATGTACGTGTAAAATGATTGCCCAAAACTCTTGGAATAATGCTTCGAGTTAGACATGCATAACTCGTTTGCAAGATCTTTCAAAAATCTCCGTCGTCGGTCGGTTGATGTAAGCCTAGGATTGTGCTCGGTGTTATTATGTATGCACTCAGTGCAGCTAGGTCGAACATATTGTAAAGAAATGCTAGGGGCCAACGATTTGTTCTACGCTTTACTGTACACTCTGATAACATTTTATCCATCGTGTCGACGCCGCCTTTGGTTTTATTATAATATTTAATAATTTCGGGTTTTGCAGTACCAGTATGTTCTATGTTGCCTGTTGTATCCATTGATGATAATAGGATGACAGATTTGTTCTTTTTGGGAACATACGAACATATAGTTGCTCTTTTAGTAAATGCAAAATTAGTGGAATTTATTACTATACTTTTATTGGATTGCATATTGGAAGGAAGAAAAGTTTTATTTTTTCGAACGGTTCCTACTAAAGTTAAGTTCCAAGAATTTAGGTTATGAGCCAACTGTAAACTTGTGAAAAAATTGTCGGTCGTTATATTTCTTCCAGAAACTTTATATTTAGTAACTAAATCTAGAACTGTACGCTCTCCAATATTCACTTGCCGTTCACCGTTTGGTGGTTTTCCAGTATAAATTTTACCTTGTAAAGGATAAGCATTTGCCGCATCACAAGCCCAAAAAAATTTTATCCCATGCCGGTTTTGAAGGAAAAGTGAGTTTAGCATTATCTATATATCACGAATTGGAGCAGCTTTGTCACTTTTAGATCGTCCAGCACGTGTATTCTAATTATCAAAACGAATAAATCGTGAAATCATTTTGAAGCGATCACGAGACATAGCCGCACGAATAAGAGGTAAGGATTCAAGTTTCCACATTTCAGATATATGTTCCTTATTAGATTTATGTACACCAGCTGCAATTAGGATTCCTAAAAATGCATCGAATTCCTCTTCAGTAAATGCCTTGAAAACCTTTCGTGGTGGTGGTTGCCGCTTAGAATCTTTGTACTTGTGAGCTTGTTTTTCATTATAATCTCCAGTTACTTGTGTGCCTTTTCTGTTAGTTTCCCTTAAAATTATGGTACAAATTTCATTGGACATGATAGAATTAAAAGTTTTTTTAGCAGTATATAATGCACTAAAACTTGGTGCGCCACATTTTTCGCGCAAGATATTTCGGTTAATTGTCTGCGCTTGTGGTAATAGAGTATTAGTCCAACGAGTTCCATCTTTAGCAACTAAAACAGTAGGCTGCGCAGGCGTTTCTTCTTCATCACTAATTTTATCTGAATAAGGTTCCTCTTGTTTGATTACAGGTTCTATTTCTGCATCAGATTCTTCAGATTCGATTTCCGGAATGTATTCGTCTTCATCCGAAGCAGTAAATGGCTCTTCTTCTAATGCTTCTTCCGCTGCTGCTAGTAATTCTACTGATGTCAGTCTGAAAACCATAGAATATCACATTACGTTCTTATTATTACTATTACTTTTACTCTTACAGGATTTGAAATTATATTAACTTCTATATCATACCTGGTTCTCCTCCATCTTGGTTTTGTAAATGAACCCGAACTAGGACCAGGCGTATTATCACACATTTTGATAAAAATAATAAAATTTGCACTTGTTATTACCAAAAACACTAAAAATATTTAGTAAATGTACTGTAGCGAACAAATTATATACGAGCATTTCGAAAAATGAACGGTTACTGATTTTCAGACATGTCTAATCTTGTTCATAACAGCGCAGTTTATGTCTCCCCACCACTGTCTCCCATATATGTATAGCTGCAAGGCATTTACAACGTGGAGTACCCGGGTTCCTACGTCGTCATTAGAAGGTGTTATTTTTCCCAGTCGCATAAAGGATAAAAAGGTTACGTTCATATACATATACAGAATTTACAGAATTACAAAAATATCTTCTAAGTCTACAGAAATTTCACCATTTTATAATACTTAAAACAACAGAAATTGCAAGAAATTTACATTATGGCTTCTGAAAAATATTTTAATAATTTACTTTCTCAATTGTCAAAAAATAACACCGATACAGCGACATCTATTGCCTACGAAATCAGCGAATATTTTCATTCGCTCGTTTAAAACCAGTTTGACACGTGCTTGTATCGTGATCACTGATCACTGATCACTCTATCTGTTCGGTGAACAGACCATAGTCTCTGATTACCGATTCTTTCTATTACCCCGCCGAATATCAGACGTCTCATTGCAGCAGATAATGAATGGGCTGAGATTACCAACAACATTGATCTTCCCATATACGATGACTTGGAGAGCGTCCCCAAGCCCCGACTGAAATCTAGGAGACCGATTTGGCTGGATACGGAAGCTCGACACCCCATTAATGTGAATAATTGCTGGCGAACTCTTCTCGAACAACACTCTGAATTGAAGAATAGCGATTTAATTTTCTAATCCACTTGATTCACAAAAATGAACTATTTATATTTTTAACAAGTATTCGCATTGAATTTATATGCCCTACTTCAACCTCTAATCCATTCTTCCTTTATAGTCATATCGAAACCATATCTTCGCTTTTGACAATGCACAATGACTGCCCGGCATAACTAACACTTATAATAAATAATATAATAATAATAAAAAAGAACTATGGAAGATTAAATATAATAAATAATGGTATAACAACTTGAAATAAACTCTAATCAAAAAACTACAAGTCACAATGTAGTAGCTAGCATAGGACGAGACATATTTGGAACCCAGATGATATCGCGCAGTCACCTGACTTCAAACACATATTGAGCATTGAGCAATACTATTGACTTACGTCATAACTCATCTCATAAGACATTTGGCTCGTGCCATAGGACCTTTCGTTCTTTAATATAATTTATTATAATTTTATCATTTTTCATAGGTTAGTCATTACTTGGAAATTTGTTATTAAATAATGTGGTAAAACAAGAATCTACTATGTTATATTGTATGTGGAAAACAATATGCCAATGTATGAAATAAAATATAACTTTTTGAACGTTTTGAAATACTTCTTAGAAAATTAATAACAAGTTACAAAAACTATGGTTAGGATTAGCATTAATTAACTCATTTCCTAGTGTATTTCCAACCACAATTGATTTCTAAATTTTATACATTTGCCTAAGTAGGAATATTGATTAGACTTGAAAATATAACGAAATTTAATCAATATTACGAGGGACACCTTTAATATTTTTACAATCGCCCACTAGAATCACTAGATGGTGCTTTTGACATATGTAATCACTATATTCTTAAAGTTTGATATTTGTCATAATTTGTCAATGAGAAATTCGCGATAGCTTAGAAATTGAGTCAGTAGTTTGTTGACAGTAACAGTTTTAAGACAGTGATTTTACTCGTGAAGGTTTTTGTTGGATGACTTTTTAGAAAAAAGGCCTAACTCCACAAGAATGCATTATACCGCTTCTGTCAACTTTTGGTAATGAAGCACCATCAGAGAAGACACTTTACAATTGGTTTGCAGAATTTCGTCATGGTCGTGCCTCAGTGAGTAATGAATCACGTAAAGGTCGACCAAAAACTGTTGTAATTCCAAAAAACATCAATGCTGTGCGGAAAATTATAGAACACGATCGACATGTGACTTACAGTGAGGTAGAGGCATCTTTTGGCATATCGCAGACTGCAATTCATTCGATTTTACGTGAACATTTATTTGTAAAAAAATATGTTCCAGATGGATTCCACATAACTTGACCGAAGCACAGAAAGCAGCTTGTGTCACCAATTGACACAAGCTGCTAAAGAGATACGCAAAAAATTCGACGAAGGAACCGCAAAATCCGTATACAACATCGTCACAGGTGACGAAACATGGATATATGCGTATGAACCGAAAACCAAGCAACAATCTACTGTATGGGTGTTCTAAGGCGAACCGAACCCCACAAAAGTTGTTCGTGTAAGGAGCACTTCCAAGAAAATGATCGCTTGTTTCTTCGGAGGACACATCGCAACAATTCCTTTAGAGGATTGAAAAACTGTTAACGCTGAATGGTAAGCAGTAATTTGTTAGCCAAAAGTTATAGACGAAATAAGGAAGAACTACCGAAAACGTCGCATTATTCTTCATCACGACAATGCGAGTTCCCATACAGCACGTATAACAGTTATTTGAAGGAGAAAAGTGTTAAAATAATGTCTCATTGTCTATATTCACCTGCCTTGTCGCCGAATGATTTCTTTTTGTTCCCAAATGTGAAACAAAAAATGCGTGGACAGCGATTTTCAACACCTCAAAAAGCAGTCGAAACCTTTGAAAATCATGTTTCTGAGATACAACCTTCAGAGTGGAAAAAATGTTTTGAAAACTGATTCGTACGCATGCAAAAGTGTATAGACCATAAAGGCGAATATTTTGAAGAACAATAAAATAGTTTGTTCCCAAAAACTTTGTTTTCTTCTCAGATTTTGTAAAAATATTGTGACCCTCGTAGTATGGAAAGGACTAACAGTGTTATTTTAAATTTATTTTAGTTTCGTTGTTTTATGATATTTAGTCTAAAAGCATTTAATTGGACCAATATTTTGTTTTTTGGTATGTCTATGATTTTCTTATATAAGAATTTCTGGATGATCGTATAATATCAAGACAATTGCCGGTTTGTAATAGGCGGACCTATGATATGAATTTGCTTACTACGTTGGCTGCTGGACATTGGTATGATTATACGTATAGCTGGAATTTTTGTTTTTTTTTTATATAAATTCATAGAAAAATATTTAGGGAATTCTAGGGATTTTTGACTATGGTCCTCTGGCATCACTGTGTATAGGTATTTTAACGGGTACCTTTCTACAATATTTTACAGACCGCTATTCAGGGTTAGGCAAATGTATGGATCCATTCGAATATCTTTGACATGGCTACTTAGATTTTAATAAGACTTTCCACAATTAATTAAATGCCAATCGGGGATTTGATGAGTATGTTTATATCCGAATCAGATTTTCGATTTACCCGGAAACGATGATAGCTTTTTTTTTTTAAACGAAACATCCTACATATTTTTACAAATTTCAATAGAGCTCTGTTCTGGGATTTCAATAATTAAAAGGTTTGGTACCATTTTGTTCAACAACCACAAAGATATTTAATTAAAACTGATATTTTAAAATCTTGTTAATGTTTAGTAAGCCATGGAATTGTAAATTCCGCCATGACTTAAACTGTCAGAATTAACTTTGTGCCGTTGCGGCCAATATTATCTGGGCAGCAGTTTTTCCCACTGTAAATGGATTTTAATTGTTACATAAAAAAAGTCGCCTAGAAAATTATACTGTCATATTGATTGATAAAAAACGTCAATTATAAAAATGCCACATTTATCTTTGGCCGAGAAATTAAGGGTTGTGACGTTACTGGGAGAGGGGTGGTCGGAACGACGAGTCGCATTAATATTCCAATTACCAAAGAGTACTGTGCAATAACATTAAGAGAATATGGGATGAGAGACAAACGCCTGAAAGAGGATTGGGTAGTGGTAGGCCCAGAGTTTCAACGGAGGTGGATGGTAATTTGGTTGATTTTATTCGCGAAAATCCCTTCCAGTGTGCGGTAGACGCACAGGCTGAAACAAACTTTCCTGGGTCCGTTCGAACGGCAAGGCGTCGTATCAAAAATGGATCTGATCTACGTAATCGTTCTGCGGCGAAAAAACCTTTTTTAACTCCGCAAAATAAGGAACAGAGAATAGGTTTTGCTTTGGAATACTCCTTAGAAGCGTTAAATTTCTGGCAGAATGTTGTTTTTACAGATGAGAAGGTATTTAAATGGTGTTATGACGGACACGTTAGAGTTTATAGACCTCCGAACTCTCGCTTTGATGAACGTTATACCCAAAAATCACACATAAGCGGTCGTTTTTCTGTCAATGTCTGGGCCTGGATGAGCGCCCAAGGACCCGGAGTTATAACACATATAAGAGGTAGATGCAATGCAGAGGTCATGTTGGAATATTGGAAAACATCATGCTGCCCTCAGTAAATGCAGTCTTTCCCCAAAATAATTTTATATATCAACAAGACAATTGCCCCATTCATACAGCCAGATTGACCTCAAACTGGATGCAGCAACAGAACATACAAGTTCTACCATGGCCTTCACGTAGCCCGGACTTGAACCCCATTGAAAATATGTGGGGTTTGATGGGAAAAAAAATTAATAGAGGTAATAATTTTCGCCCACAAAATGTAGAACAGTTATGGGAAAGAATTCAAGAAGCATGGATCGAATTAACTCCAAATTATACTGCAGAATTAGTAGCATCAATGCCCAGAAGGTTAAATAATGTTATTGAAAATAATGGAGCTGCTACAAAATATTAATTTTTTATATCATTTGTTTATGTTTTTCGTTTCTTAAATAAACATCAAAACTTTTAATTTAATTTAAGATCAATAATATGGTTGGTCAAAACCAAACTAATTTCAGTTTAAAGATATCCCTTTTTAAGGTAATGACTATTGATTATTGAGATAACCATCACATGATGGCTCATGCCCTAAGTGCGTATCCAGAGTAACGTAGATTGTAGCAAAGCCTGATTTACCAAATTTCATGAAAAAGTCATAAAATGTCAAATCACTGCCCAGATTATATTGGCCGCAACCGTACATGTTCAAATATTAATAATGGTTCAATTAACTGAAAAAGAACGCATGGAAATTCTGTTTGGCTTTGGTGACCGCGTCAGAACTCATGGGAGATTTGCAAAAATTACTAATATTTTACATACAATTTACTGTTTTACGACGTGGCCACGCTTTGTTTGAATAGTACCGTTAACAGCCATAATTGTCGATATTGATCAATAGATAACCCTCATTGGATGCTAGAAACGTATACCCAACATCCGCAGAAGTTATACTTTTGGACTGGTATTTTCAGGAACCGTAGTATTGATCCTTTTTTCATTCATGGTACATTAACTGGACAGAGATATTTACATCTTTTACGTAAACAGGTTGTTCCTAATATTGAGACAGATGGGGAATTACCTGTAAGTTTTTGGTTCCAACAAGATGGTGCACCCCCTCACTATACTCTAAATTTTAGAAGCTTTTTAAACGAAACATTCCCAAATCGGTGGAATGGTCGTAGAGCATTCATTGATGTCCCGCACGGTCTCCAAATTTAAATCCCCTGGATTTTCTCCTTTGGAGTCATTTAAAATTTGTAATTTATACTATACGACCGCATAATCTGGACGAGTTACGGCATAGAATAATTGAGGAAATGCAATTCATTCGTGGGGAGGCTTTGGCAAATGTCATTTAAGAATTCGTTCACAGACTTGCATATTGTCAAGAAGTGAACGGTCAAACATTCCGAAAACTCTCTTAATTGATATTGATTTTGCTTTTATTTTTTGTGTTGATTTTTTTCTCAATAACATTTGCATTATTAGATTTAATTAAATACCTCTGTAGTTAAATAAAAGGGTGTCAAACATTATTACTGCTGAACTCCCAGAGCAGAGCTCTATTGAAGTTTCAAACAATATCATTATCCTATTATCCATTATGCTTATCCCTGTATGTCTACAAATGTGTAAGTATATACTATTTCGAATATTTTAATCAATAGCTTTCGTAATGCAGTTACAATCAACACATTTATCATTTTTACTATTAATCTTTACTAAAGGATTATCAAATGCAACTTGGAAAGTCTTGAGTACAAGAATTTGTGTTTTGGAAATACCTCTCGATAAAGAAGCCGTTTAGTGTTTGTATATGTAAACAACGCATGCAGATATGAATTATCTTATCGGCAATGTTTCAAAAGATTTAATATGTATATTGTTGTTAGATAAATAAATATCGGTAATTACCATGACAACGCAACTTAATTTCTGGGACTCTAAAAAATTTTCAAATAAAACGACCAAATTTTCGATTTTTAACTTAAACTGAAAGAAAATTTGAAAAGGTTAAAGCTGACTTGGTCGTTTCGGGACAGGCAAAAACTTTTATCAATAATACATTTTTCTTGTAAAATGCAAAATAAAGAAATTTTCCCTCTTTGAACCTCGATCCGTGGACATACTGTATATATATATATATATATATATATATAATATCTTCGTGACCTTGGTATGATAAGGTAAACTTAATAAGTCAGCGATTAAAGGTCTGGTTTACTTCAAAGTATATATATTTAAAACAACCTTACATGTTTCGGCAATACGCCTTTGTCAAGAGAATACAAAATATAAAAAATGTTTTTATATTTTGTATATATATATAATATCTTCCCGGATTGAGTTTACAAGAGGAAAAAAAAATATCTTTTATTTTGCGCCAAAACTTCAGAAGAATAACATTTTTTTGCTTGTCCTGAAGCCACCAAATCTGTAATTGGAACTTCATTGTTCTGACTCGGTGGAGGGAAAAGTTAATTTTTCTCTTGATTTTGGACTTGTAATACTTTCTCTCTGCTTTTTAAATTCCATCACATTGGCGGTTTTTTTTTGGCAACGATGTCACCTTGACAAATGAGTTTATGTAAGTTAATAACAAAAATATTTAGGAAAAACTTAATTTTAATAAATGGCAACTCAAAGTAACAGTTTCAAAATAAAAAAGTAATTTTTAACAAGAACAATCATTATTGAAATAACTCCTACCCCAATTCTATTCTAAAACAAAGCTCCTTGAAACTTTTTTGAATTTATTCAATGGACAATGATGCCACGGCGTCTCTTATTCGATTTTTTAATTCTTCCCTACACGAAATATTGAGAGACCGAAAAGTCTCTCGATATTTCATCTCCCATCCACAAACAAAAATATAATCGTTTTGCATCATCCCCTGGTTCCAATGTATGATTAAATGTCGGTTTGTATGGGTGAATTTGATGGCTTTCAAACTTGTTTGAATGTGGGACTTACTAATGCCCAGATGTAGTGATTACCTCCTTAGTGAAGTTTTTGGTTGATCCCGCATAGATTTCAACCCTGAAAGGGTATCAGCGTCGTCTTTATCGTACAACTTCTTCCGTTTCTTTAAATTTTTAAAAGAACCGGTTAAATTTTTTTTTATCAGTTTGGGCCCCATACGTGAAACTTGAATACCCGTACCATAATATTGAATCAAATAAATTCTCTGCTCCAAAGTCAACATTTTGTGAACGTTTACGACAATAAGCTGTCACAGAATTGTCAACAAGACAAAGCGAGCCCGCCTACCTGATAAGAAAACGTTAAGATTATAATTAATCATTACCAAATCCAAAATCAAGAGAAAAATGTACTTTTACTTCTACTCGATCATGATAGTGGGGTTTTAGTTACAGATTTGGTGGTTTCAGGACAAGCAAAAAATATTGTTCCTTTGAAGTTTTGGCGCAAAATCAAAGATCATTTTTTTTCCACTTGTAAACTCAATCCGGGGACATACTGTATATATATATATATATATATATATATATATATATATATATATTTAGATACTTTCTTAGCCGTGCATTTAATATATCAAGTGATAAATTCTTGGAGTTTTTCGGCTTTTTTATATGAAATATTTATAAATATTATCAAATTAGTATGCAATTGCAAAGTAAGTGTGAATGTAAATATTGCTGTCTTCAAATTACAACGCAAGTCATACGAAAAATAATTGAAAAATTTTGTCTAAGTTGAATCATTAACATTGTCACCTTATAATATGCGTTTCTAATTAGCTTGAACCAAGGTCTATCGTGGCTTAATTGGTTAAAGAGACGGTCCGGCAAACCGTAGACTTGGGTTCCAGTCCCAAAAGTTTTCCATTGGTTAATGAACATGACAGATGAATTAAATAGTCATATATTATACAACAAGACACTTGAAAATAGTCGATTATAGGAGACGTGTTGCCGGAAACACCACAAGACCAAAGGTCGAGTGGTTTTTTTCAGGAAATACGTCGAGTTTCGAGAATTTTCAAGTGTCGAGTTGTATACAGGTAGACTATATCATGAAAATAAAAAGAAAAAAAGCAGTGCGAAATGAGCCATGATGATAACTAACAAATTTGACAATTCAGTGCTGTCAAATTATTGAAGTCGAAATTATAGTAATCTAATCGTAGTTTTGGCAGCGAATATACAAGAGTATACAAAGGATCGTATATTCGATTTGCGTCATAATACGTCATAATACGTCAATAATAAATAATAATGATATAGTCGATGCAAGTTTTACTAGTCCAGTAAACGCTGCCATTTTTTGTAACCATGGAAATGAATAAAATTAAAATTTTTCATTTGTTAATGAACATCACAGATGAATTAAATAGTCAATAGTATTTGCCAGATCTGGTTCCCAGTGATTTATTTTTATTTCCAAATTTTAAAAAATGTCTCGGTGGAAAGAAATTTTAGACAAATGAAGAGATATCCGAGACAAATACAGAGTTGGCGAAAGATTATTTTTGGATGGTTTGAAAAAATTTGGAAGCACGCTGGGCTAAGTGTGTAGACTTGCAAGGGGATTATATTGAAAAAAAAATATGGTTTTTCCCTAAAATAAGTATTTCTTTGAAGTCATTCTCGCGTCAAACCGCCTTCGTATAAGCCTATCAGCCCGAGAGCATATAGCGCTTATGTTGTATCTCATGCTACCTTTATTCCTATTCTGTTCATATCTGTTTAAATATGGTTTATATATGTACCTTTACATTTGTTCTTTAATAAAATGTATGAATTTTGATGAAAACCTATTTTACATATTTTCCTGAAAAATTGGTAGGTAATTGAGAAAAACTGTAGATATTTTAGGAAATAACATAACTCGATTCACTGCAATCAACTATTTTTGAACCCTGACAAAGCGAAAAGTTTTGCTTTTGTCTACTGTTATTATTAGCAATACAACAATTATAAAATTAATTACCCAAGATTACACGTAATTTATGTCGCAATAAATACTGCGCATTGACAATCTGTACATCGTGATTAAACGAAAGTTTGACGGTAGATAAGTCAAGTATGGATGACGTTGGTTTAAAACCGATGAATTGAAATAACTGACATAATTTCTTGAGTCGACCAAATAACTTGCTGCTATTGCTATTTTATATTAATACCATGCATTCTTCGACATTACTAATATAATAAATTTTCAGATTTAGGTATTTTATGTTAGTATTCTAATATCCTGAAAGAATTACGCAGTAAAACCAGTTAAAACTTGAATACCGGTTTAACTTTCTTTTTCAGCATAGTATATCATGTCTTGCACTCGTTAATTAAAAATTAATACACTTTCGTTATCCTCCAAGAGCGAATTATGCTTACTCGTTATTTGATACACACATTTTTTAATTTTGAGAATCAATAAATTGGTATAAAAGTAATATTCATTCGTTTTACATGGTGCAAGTCAAGTTTTATTCAGTTTACATTGTTAAAGCATCTAAAAAACACGCAAAGATAGTCAGTCATGCGTGGTTTTGTAAAAAGAAATAAAATAGACTTCCATTTGTATCTAATATGCTTAATAAGTAATGACTAGAGCTGAGGATTTTTGCGGTAAGGCAGGACCGTATGTAGTGCATCCCCACCGGCGTATAATCAATACAAATGCAATTAAATTCTGGTATTTGAAAAATGATTATATGTATTACCTTAGTATTAAAATAAACCATCCATTTTTTATTACTAATACATGAAAGAAGTTTCTGAATCGATAGTTTATAAATAGTTCTACGAATTTTGAAAAAAATGTATGGGTGTACATGCACCAGTATGCATATACTTGCCGGTAAGCGATTTCTGTATGAAAGGATTACTGTAGTAAATAGCAATAAAGAAGATATGCATTATATTTCGTTTAGAGTACCTAATTGATTTTGTTGAATGTTTCTGGACAATCGTTCTTTATTCTTTATTATCCTGGCATATGTTCTATTCCTATAACGAAAGTATAAAAAGTATCGTCTATTCTTCTGCAAACCAAATTTCTAAAAGAAAAGTATTGTGAAATGTATCAATTACTTCTTTGAGTGGATAAACACTACCTGCCTCTTATAATAAAATGTTTTCTAAACTTTAACAATAAACAAAGCGCTTAATTTTTGCATTTGCGACACTTTTGATTATACATTTGTATTTGTAACATCAGTCATCACTGATGACTGATGTTACAAATACTTTTTATACTTTCGTTATAGGAATAGAACATATGCCAGGATAATAAGGAATAAAGAACGATTGTCCAGAAACATTCAACAAAATCAATTAGGTACTCTAAACGAAATATAATGCATATCTTCCTTATTGCTATTTACTACAGTAATCCTTTCATACAGAAATCGCCTACCGGCAAGTATATGCATACTGGTGCATGTACACCCATACATTTTTTTCAAAATTCGTAGAACTATTTATAAACTATCGATTCAGAAACTTCTTTCATGTATTAGTAATAAAAAATGGGTGGTTTATTTTAATACTAAGGTAATACATATAATCATTTTTCAAATACCAGAATTTAATTGCATTTGTATTGATTATACGCCGGTAGGGATGCACTACATACGGTCCTGCTTTACCGCAAAAATCCTCAGCTCTAGTAATGACCGAACACGAGAGGCCGATGACTCATTGCCCACGGGCGTACTATTGAAAATTTGTATTTTTAAAGAGTTTTTAATTTAGTTATATAATTGGAAAACAAACGGGTGGTGATCTATAAAATACGAAATACATTTTTATTTGTTCATTTTGTAGTTCAAGTTGAGTAAAGGAGTATTAATATTAACTAGCAATACTTTCTCAAGGTTCTCTTCTGTAAAATTTGTTCTCTTTGAATGAAATACATCCTTGTAGATACAAAACGTCCTTTCCACATTGCAACAGGTTATAGGTGCATACTAGAAATATTCTTTTATTTCAGCGTATTTAGCAGTTAGATTCTGAGGCATTGTCCCCATACACAATTGTCGCAATGTTTTTAAATCTGGATTTCTATTAAAAACCGCGTCTAACTTTTGCCGAAGGTGACATCCGAAGCCACTTGGAATATTTTTCAAATTATTAATAGCCACATCTACTGTGGTTAATCCATTATTTAATTTGAGATTTTGATTTTCAAAATAAGTAATTAGTTTTGTCAAATTTCCAAAATGTTCCTGAAGAAAGTACAACTGATTTTTTAAATTTGGAATTTGTATTAGTTCCTTGCACTCAGAAATACTTCGACCATCGTCATTGAAACATGTAACTTAATTTTGTAAACTATCGAAATTCTCTGCATAAAAACTAATAGCTTCCAACCATCTAGTTATTAGTTATTATTATGTACCCCATCTAGTTATTACTGGAGAGGGAGGCAGTGACAAAGAGCGAAGTTTTTCCCTGTAAAGAGCTACTCTCAATGGTGCTTTTCTGAAAACTTTCTTAAAAGCGGATACAAGTCTATCAACTTCCGGAAAGGTGTCTCTGATATATTCACAGATTCTGTGAAGAGCGTGTGCTACCCAAGTAATATGCAGCATATTAGGATATGTTTCCTTTAATAGCCTGCCTGTTTTAACATATATGCAACACTGTCCCAAATAAAAGTATTTTTTCTTTATACCTGTCATCCGAATGAAACATTTAGTGCATATTCTCGTAAATGGTTTTAGCTACTGTTTCCGCATCAACTGTATTTATAATTTTTGTTGCTATTACATATGCGTTATATGGAATAGTTAGATGTAGTACACCAGCTACAACATTTACCACACAGCGTTCTAATATATCAACAGTTTCGTCGGCACTTATCCCTAGGTACTGATTTGAAAGATGGCTTCTAAGGCATTCTACTGTTTTCACGTAGCACTTGGGAACATAATAGGTATTTGCGTAAGGTGGATTCATCAGGAACATTTCGACCAGTATATTTATGGAGAAATGTTTTGACTGTGGTTTTGTTAGGTTTATTTAATGGAATATTTGCCGCCATTAAAGTTTCACAGAGTTCTTCCTTAAAATTTTCAGACTTCTGCGGGTCTAATTTCTGTGTATGTGTTTGCGATGCTAAGTTGCTAACTTTGCAATAAATTTCTGAATCACTGGCAATAGACATATAATTAGTATGACTCTTAATCCAACTCGCCATTGTTTCTCGACGTGTCTGTTTAAGCGCATGATTCAAATTTCGGGAACTTTTGGAAACTACCTCATACAGTTTTATATCTTATCCGAAACTCTTCTTCTCTTCAAATAAATATAACTAGACGATTTTTTTGTATTTATGTTAATATTTTTCCGGAATTCTTTAATCTTTATGTATGGGAAAATGTTAATAATTACTAAAAGATCAATACAAACATTAATTTTATGTGATTATTAACATACTACCATGAATTAATTGTAATTTAAAATATTGTATAAGTGATTATTTTTATTGTAATCAAAGTCTATATAGAATTAAATGTTTGTGTAATTGTGGTTTAGGTATTCCCCATATTGATATATGATGGTAAGCGATTTCTTTGTTTCTTAGATTGATTGAATGACTAGAAAACTGGAAGTCCAATATATATCACTAATTAAACAATAATCATTATAAGATTTTCTACGTGTATATCTGTTGCTTTTCCGCTCCCAAAAATTGATTTGCAAAACTAGAATTGTATATTACTTATTTTAATTATATGAGGATATACTCGTGCCTAAGTATAATTATAATAACAGTTGTTATTACTATTATAAATTAAAGACTGCTGATTGAGACATCTTCGAATGAGAACATTGTGAGAAGTCCATGCATAGATAATTTTATAAGAAAATGTATGACCTTAAATGATTGAGAAGACTAACATTTGAATGTTCAAAATTGGCTGAGAGGCATTAGAGACCATATTCTTAATATCTGACAGAGGAAAATATTTTCCAAAAACATGTGAGAATATTTATTATATTTTACTATAAAATTATTAAAACAAAGTTATTAAAAATAACAGTGTAATAATTTGAAATTAAATTACAGGTTATGTCATACTTGAATGTTCCTGTAAAATAATCGGAGCATTTGTAAAGCTTTTTTAGCAATTGCTACTAAACATTGAAAAATCTTAAGTAATGGTAAATAAATTTTCGCTAGTTGTATCATATTTTCAGTACGTACCCTAAGCTTAAGTCCGTCTTATAAGTATAACGATAAAATTTCAAAATTTATGTAGGTATTGCGTCTTTGTTTATGTTGTTCCAGTTGCTTCTTTAAAAAATATCTTTTTGAAATGACTTCGGATATTCTTCAGGAAATAAAGATTAGTGTACCTATATATACGAGTATATATCACAATTTCCTAGAAAGAATAAAATGTTTAATGCTAGTAAAATCAATGCTTGAAAACGTTGCAAAAAACACATAAATTAAGCAACTGTCGTGCAGGACATCGGTAATTTGACAACGTTGTTGATATTGTGAATTCACTTCCTAATCAAATACAAACTAAACAGAAGAAAATAATTTAATTTCCCAGTTTTTTTCGCAATATCGTCTTTTCTTACATAAAATATATTAATAATTTTTTATGGTTGGGAATTTACATTGTATTGTGGTATTAAATTTAGATAACCCAATTATCTCGCGTTATATTAAAGTTATCCACATTCCTAGCATATTGTTCATATTGGTTCATATAACCTAGAATTTTATTAGATTTAGATGATTTTCATAAATTTATCTTCGATATATTTTTAGTAATCCACTTAAATAAATTGTCTTATTTGTGTGTCTAGTACTGTGGTTCATTACCGTCAGTTTAACGATTATACAAAACATTGCTCAATTAAATAGATAACAAAACATGGATATAATTTTGTTCTTTGTTTATTTTCATTTGTTGTGTTGCTATGTGACGTAAATGTTACATATTTTAATTATAATCTACATACCTACATACTTAGTAAAATGGTAAGTAAATATAGTTAGATATTATTACTTCATTAAACAATTTGGTTCTATAGAAAAGCCTCTAGCAAATACTAATTTAACGCCTGAAGAATGTGTGTTTCAAATATTTATAATATTTCTTGTTTCTAAGCAATAAGATTTTTTAAGCCATTTATTATACAAACGTTTTCCCCATTCAAATTAAAAATTCCTCAACTCCCATTGAACGAGTGGACTTGTTAGGATGGTAGTTTAATTTTGTTACATTTTTTTCATTTATAATATGATAATAGAAACATTATTCGTGCATTATTCAAATAAAAAAGTGCAGAATAAGAAAGAAGTATTATTTCAAATTTTTTATATCTACAAATATTTTAAAAATTTTAAGTTTAGGGAGGAACACAAATTACACAAATATATACAAATATATTTATACAGGTGTCGCAAAAAACAAACGACAAACTTTAAGGGGTGTTAGAGGACATCAAAACAAAGATTTTTTATTTAATTACACACAGAACGTTGTATTTCTGTCGGATGTGTTCCGCTTCAAAATCTTATACCAACGATCAAAAAAAAAGTCTATAGACCGATAACATGTTATGAATGCAAGACATGGGTTATGACTGAGAACTCTAAGGCCATATTTATAGTCAGACCTTAAGGCGGCGTCTATTCTTAAGTATGTGATTGTGACGCATTTGCGATTTGATTGAAGGTGTGTCAGAGGAAAATATGGAAAATTTTTGGCGCGATAATTTAAAAAAAGTAGCCTCTATTTCAGAATATGTTAGACTGTAGAGACTGCCATGTGGTAAGAATGGAGGCGTACAGGTTGCCAAAAAGAGACCTTATAGGCTGATATTATTCTGTTTTATATTTCTGGTTCTTTAGTTCCTTCCATGTTGAGTTCGATCCCTAGACAAATGAACGTTTGAATAGCTTGAACATTATCCTCGACTAAGGTGGTTTTCGGTTCCTCTTGTTCTTGCCTGTGTAAGTGTTAGTCGTGTATATGTTTCTGTCGCCTCTCCTGCTCTGAGAGGCATAAAATTAATGTCATCTGCGTAAGTTAGCCCGTCCTTTAGTTTTAATCCTTTATTAATTTCAAATATATCATTTCGTTTTGAATGCGTATTCTTGTCATTGTTGAGCCTATTACTGCCTTTATTAATCGAATGTATTTCGGAGTGATGCTGAAGTATTTGATAAAGTCGGTTCCTGTTGATTGAGTCAGAGCCCTGTTTGAAATCAGTAAATATGTCATGTTCTCAGGACTTACTCAATTTTTCTTTAACGGTGAAGAGTCGGTAAAATGTCCTTGCCTAAAGCTGGTTTGGTATTCGCCGATCAAAAATTCTGGAATGGTCTGGAGGCGTTTGTTATGGATGCATATAAATATTGAAGTTGAACAGAATAGCATTATTCCACGGCGATTTTCACATACTCGTACTAGTTTGCCCTCGTTTTTGTAGATGAGGCCCATGTAATCTTACAAATATTTTTTTATTTGTTAGTAACGTTATTATAACTAAGACAATAGAATTGTACATTAGCTGTTTTTTTTTTTACTTTCTTTAACTCGCATGTTATATTGAAAAATGTGACCAAAATTACTAAATATGTTGAAATAAATTATTCAAAATAAATTAGTGATATAAGTTTTGTTTCTATATCGTTGCAGATTCCTAATTACAAACATTTCGGAATAGTATAAAAGAAAACTCTTTAATTGTCTGAATTTTATAGAAGTTACATAACACAAAAAATAGTACGCAATAATAGTGAATCACGAAATAGTAAGATGAACGCGGCAAATGCTATTGGTATAGATTTGGGCGCTACCTCAACACTAGCAGCTGTTATGACCTCTGGAACTGTAGAAGTAATACCTAACAGTGATGGAGATCTCATAACAGAAAACTGTGTAGGTTTCACAGAATATAACGTAGTTGTAGGAGCGGTTGCTAGAAATCCAGTAATTAAACCAACTAATTTTATTTTTGGTAAGTTATAAGATTTTAAGTTGTAAATTTATACTAAATCTCTCTCTCTCTCTCTCTCTATATATATATATATATATATATATATATATATATATATATATATATATATATATATATATATATATAGCCACAGTACACATTGGGATCCTCCCATGTTAAAATCGCGGTATAAGTGACCTCCGTGACAAAGTGAGCTCCGATACACGGAGGCCACTTTGCAAAGACCGTTTGATTATTATTTCGACATCACTGATGTCCACTTGCCAAGAAAAATACAAAATCAGCGGGAGGCCGATTGGAAGCTATTTTGGATTTTTCTATACATCTTAGTTTAGCAAACTACCGAAGGGAAGTGCTGCTATCGACTGTGCATATATGCCCAACAAATACATAACACGGTTAATATGGCATCCGGAGATATTACAACGTTGGATTCTATAAATAGCTACCTTTATCTTATTCTCGAATGCTTTATTGTAAACTGTTGTTAGATAATGGTAAAATCCTTTTCGGAAGAGTTAACGCTCAAACTTAACAGAGAAAGAAATACCTTAGAAACAACAGAGAAGAACATATATCCGTATTATTGTGACGAAACAGTTTTATTGATTAAATGTTTGTCTAGAAAATGGATAATATGTATGTTTAACAAAATGTAAATATAAGGTAAATAATAAGATAATGGTTTTCCGAATATATTCTGGGTGATATAAAATTAAGTAACATTGATGTTAATCTTTATTATTATTTTTTTAATGGTAAAAGTTCTTAACTAAATAGTAGTGACAATTTATTTGTTATATTTCTGCATCTCTCAATTTTATCGTATCTCCACATCGTCGAAAAGAGGATGAAATCTACTATTCAATTTTGGGATAGAAAAAGGGTTATTTATAATTTAACATTTTTTGTGAATGCGTCATAATTTGAAAAATGTAACGCTATAAAATTAAAAAATGCGGGAAGCAGCATATTACGCCATATGAGTACAAAAAATATTTTGTATTGGGCAACGTAACTTTGAAATGACTCCTAAGATACATTCAATTATATTTTTACAGTACTATAAGAATAATTAAATGAGATAAACATTTTGTATTTTACTCTACTTTTAAATAATAAAAAATACACTAAAATGTAAAGTTAAAAGGTAGCGATAGAGATTATTCTGAAAATTTACAGATGAAGATTTTTCCGTCAATATTCGTGCACAGATAATACTTAAAACGTTTATTATATTAATGTACATAATGTACAGAAACAGCGTTAAATTGAGTTAACCATTTGAAAACATCCTAGCTGGAATAATATTAAATAAATAAATTATTATTATTTTAGTTTATTATACAAGATGATTTGTACCGTAATATAAAGCTTGAGTATTGTAAGCAGTTTTATTTTGCGTAAAATATAAATAGTAATGTCAAAAATATAAATCAAGGTATTAACGGAAACCGTTTTACACTTCAAGAATGTAAAACGTACCTTTTCATTGATGCCTTAAATTCTATATACGAGTATTATAGCCAACTGATATGTATAAAGGCTATAAGAAATTATTGTAAACAATTTCTTATTTTTGAAAATTATTATAATATATAAAAAATGAAAAACTAATAAATAAGAAGTATTAATAGTTAAACAAAATTATTTTAATGTCTAATACTCACAAAATATTTTTAGTTTTAAGCAAGCCTGAGCCAGAAGCAGACCCAGATACAGATATAACTGTATTAGGAACAGATTCTGAATATTTACCTGATTCAAATAAAAGTAGTTCCCCTTCTCTTCTGTGTGTAATTCTGACGACAATATCACTAAAATACAAGAAAACTTGGAAATTTCGCATTTGGGGATTAGCACAAACGAAGATGTGGAGAATGAAAATGTCATTCTAATAACCAGTCAAAAAAACATGAGTCATTTAAAATATCAAGGGGCACAAGAATAAAAAGGAAACACTATTGTCTTTATTGTTGCCAAGATGTTTCCAATTTTTCTAGGCATTTGGAAAGAAATCATTCTGAGGAATTGGATGTACAAAAGTTTATGAATCTAGAAAAAGAGTCAAATCAAAGGAAGAAGATAGTAGATAAAATTCGCAGGGAGGGCGACTTTTGCACAGCAAAAATACTTCCTGTTATGTCTTTACCGAGCAGCTCTTCATATAATTACATTTTTTGCATATTTTGTAGAGGCTATTACAAATGTACGAGCTTGCGAAGACATTCAAAAAAATTGTTTTTTTAACTCCTATCCTTCTGCGCGTGTTAACGCTCAGATTGAAGGCCAAAATTTAATGGTTGGGCCTTTTGGTCCTAATGATCCATTAAGAGTAAGCGGTCTTTTGGCTATGATGAGAGCCGACAATATCTCCATGGTGGCAAAAAAAGAAAGTAATTTGTGAAGTTGCGCGCCGATACATTAAATGTCATAGAGAAAAACATGAGCTAATTGTCGCAAAAAGATATATGCGACGTTTAGCTTGTTTTCTAATTTGCGTAAGAAAAACTAGGAATAATTTATCACTTAATTTACTAGAGATTTTAAATCCCCACTGTTTTCGATCGTTAATCACAGCTAATAAAACAATTGTCGAATATGATGAAAACCAAAGATTATTTAAGTCTCCATCCTTAGGTCTTCAATTGGGTATTTTGATTAAACACGCAATAAATTTAGCTGTATCTCTTGAAACTCAGAAGTAAAATTGCTGTAAAGAGAAAATTGATAAATTAAAAACATTAAAAACTCTTATTGACACAGACTGGGCTTCAGAAGTATCAAGTGAAGCAAGGAAAATTGCTGTAAAGAGAAAATTGATAAATTAAAAACATTAAAACCTCTTATTGACACAGACTGGGTTTCAGAAGTATCAAGTGAAGCAGCACAAAATTTAGCTATTAACAAATTTGATAAACAATCTTTAATTCTTATAGCGGAGGATATTATGGTAAATATTTTCTTATCTGTATTTGCTTTATAAAATTTTAGTATTTTTAAGAAATTTGATAAATATTCTCGGCTGTTGTTGCAGATACTTCTTGGTGAAACATTTTAACTTCATACAGTAAATAATAAAAATAAATTAAAACACTTGGCTTGTTTCACTATGAGATTTATTTAAATTCTCTAACAATTGTTTCGGCTGTTATGCCATTCTCAAAGAGATCTATAAATCTAACTTAAAGACTATCGCACTTGTTCTTATATGTTGTCTGTTCTTGTGTGTAGTGGGGGTGGTACTATATTGTGTATTACGGTGTCTATAAAGGTGTATTGGCATATTCTATCTGTGTGTTGGTGATTAATAGATTTTGTTTTTTCGCTATTTTTATTTCTAATATTTCTAGGAGGTCCAATCTCTTGCTTTTTGTGATATTGTGTATTAAGTCGCAGTTATCTATATCGGGGAAGTGGTTGAGTTCTATACAGTGTTCGGCAAAGCCTGTGTTTTTCTCACTATATAAAATTGACTTTTTGTGTTCTTTAACTCTGTTTTTAATGGCTCGTCCACTTTGGCCGATATAGATAGCTTCACATGGCATAACAGCCGAAACAATTGTTAGAGAATTTAAATAAATCTCATAGTGAAACAAGCCAAGTGTTTTAATTTATTTTTATTATTTACTGTATGAAATTTGATAAATATTTGAAGTAGTTAACAAGAAACGCAAGGGTTTCCTTAGCCGAAAATTCAGAAAATTTACGAGCATACCGTTATTTATTGGATGGAATCTTTTGCAGCCTTATAATATTTAATAAAAGGAGAGTGGGTGAACCTTAAAGAATGACAGTTTGGTGTTTTCAAAAAAATTATGATTCAATACCGTCTACAGAATCTGAGAAGGCTTTAACAAATTCTGAAAAAATTGTATATCAGTCACTCAAAAGAATTGTAATCAGAGGAAAGCGTCGAAGGGGTGTCCCAGTGCTTTTTGATAAAAAGCAATTGAATATTTATTAAGTGTCTGACACAATTTCGATCTTGCCTATAATGAATTTCTGTTTGGATTACCCGGAACTAATAATCCAATAAATGGGTATGTAGTTATGCGTAAACACGCAAAATTAGCGCTGTCTGATAAACAAAGAGCTTTGCTTTTAATGTCAACTAAATTACGAAAGTAGCTTGCTACCATCAATCAATAAACTCTATCCTACCATGAAAGTGTATGTTTGTAACAAATATAGAAACAAATAAAAGTTTATAATTTTTTAATACTCTTTGTGTTTATTTTCAAAACCAAAAGCTGCTTTTAGTACTTTTATTAATATTCAAAAAGTATATTTAATAGAAATCAGTTTGACTATATTACAATATACCATGATGAAAATTATAATGTTTTGAAGAAAATACAATCTCTAATAAAATAGCTAAAGCATAAAATTGCAACGCTTTATGTATAAACATTAATTTGTACATAAATGCGTAGCTGAACAAAAGTGACACTATTAATTACATATTTAAAGAAGACATAATCTTTTGCAATTAATCTAGAATTTGTATACAAAAATAAATGTAAGTAAAAAAATAATATCTAAAATTTCTATACTAAAAATTTAAGCTTTGAAATGTTTTTTATGTGTATCCAATAAATAATTACGTGTAAACAACGTAAATAAGAACAAACAAAAATAGGTGGCACAACAAAAACGGCACAAGCTGCTCTTATGATATTTATTATCATTTTAGGCATTAACAAGGGGTAAGGTTTGTTACTGAAATGTTGAATGAAGTGGCACCTCATTTTAGAACATACTTTTTTTTACACTACAACTTATTTTTTCAATTTGATTTATTAGTTCCCGAGATATCGATTAAAAAATGTGATAATTAAACTAAAATCTTACCTACGTTGTCATTTCTCAGAACAAATCTGCTCGATTAAAAACTACATGATATAGGTACATCTACTAACGAAAATATTTTTTAAATTTTAATAGAAGTACAAAATACCATGGTGTTGAATATGTTACTGTATTTTACCACTGCTAAGGTATGCATATTTTTTAATATTGTAATTTTTTTGCATTTTGCTAATTATTAAAAATACATTATTTTTAATACATTTAAAATACATAGTTTTAAAACTGCTGCTAAAACTAAACTCAGCTGAATAAAACAAAATCGTAAAAATTTGAATTTTTTTATTTAAATTTACAATACTAAATATGAAAAAAAGAATTGATATAAACTAGCTACATCCTTTCTCAGTGGTGTATCCTTGAGAATAACATTGATAGTCCACTCCTCGCCTTCGACGATTTAAAATATTTATGGAAAAACAATTAACCAAAAACTCCACTAGAAATCTCTGTTTTCTTGGACGGTTTCTGACACTGACAACAACGCGCATTTCACTTCCTGCAGGACAGCGTTGTTTAAATTCTCTCTTCACAGCCATTATAAACTGACATCCACAGTAATAGTTATTATCATTTACACTAAATATTCCTACCCATCTATATGGGTTTCTTCCATTTGTTACTTGAGGCTCAACATCATCTAAGATGTATCCTGGCGGGGTGGAATCCCTTATAATTATATTTGCTTGAGTTACTTGATCCGTACATGGTAGAAGATTTATTCCAATGCCGTAATTTACAAAAAATACGATAAATACAAATAAGACAAACGTTGACATTGCTCTTTGCAACAAAATGGCACAAAAATTTTTAATTCACTCTTTCATACACTTTATGTATCTTTTGAGAGAGCCTCGAGAAGACAGACTGACAAATTGAAATCAAATATTCATATATACAACATTCTCAATTTTTGTTTATTATTTTAATAATTGTGTGAAATTTCGTATAGCCAAAACAAAACTACTTCGTGATAAGTAAATAAGGCTCGCGTTACCGAATACCTACTCTAAAGATGCAAGCGTTTGCTTTGGTGATTAGTTTTTATAACGGAATAGTAGAGCTTCACGAGATCAAGAAGAAATATCTTAGGCAACACTGGAAGAAGTCCACTTTGCTGTATACGGATGCAAACCTGTATTAAGATGTGCAAAATTTTTATACGGAGGCCAAAAGCACCGTAGCATCGACGACACCCTATATACTCGTATATTCGAGGATGTCACTTTGCAATATAACTATACGGAGGCTAATTTGTACGTCAGCTATATATATATATATATATATATATATATATATATATATATATATATATATACCGTGTGCACAACGTCGAGCGATCGATGGATATGTAAGTAATGACTGGCCAACTGCAAGTGGAAGGGGCTACATACGTTAAACTCCTAGAGGCGTATTTAATTGTGGTGAACTAAGAAAGCGTTATGGTTGTTTATTAATAAATGATGTATCAAAATAAATATTCCAAATTAATAACTAATTGTTTAACAAACTACAAAATTATTTGTAGTATATTATTTATGGTTAATGTACGAATTTGGATATTTTATCCGACTACACCGTTGCTTTTCGCACTATTAGTCATATGCCGGCTGTCAACGTCCCTACAATAACGGATACTTTTGTTTATGTCTCTTCGGCCATAATACTTTAAATTTAACATTTAAATTTAAATAAAATGATATAATATAGTTGAAAGTATCATAAAATACAATCCGCCGTAAAGTGCAGAGTTTTTGTTTACTGTATAATAATAATTCTTACCGGCGAAGCGCAAGCTTGTTTTCCGATTCAATATATTCGCCTTGCTTGAACACAATAAGCGACTGATAGGAATATTCAATGTGTTAGAGAGAGATTATTTGATTCGTACTTAGATCGTATGTAGAATGTGTTGGATAAAGAAATGGAACGCCCGTACAGTTAGACAGTAGAACAGATTGAATATACTCTCTCAACCCTAACCACATATACTCGCTATTCGTCTTCGTCTTACTACATTGTGGTAGATCGATCACTCCCCGGCGTTCATACGGTATATATATATCAAAAATTATTTAAATTCGGGTGAGCGGTCAATTAAAAAACTCCTTTATTAAATTACCCTATATTTCGCAACACTTTGTCGCTTCTTCTGGGGTAAAAAATGTAGAGTTAAAAAATAATAAAATTGACGTACAAAATATAAAAATGATTACAGATTTATGAATGTGATTGTCAGATCATGAAAAAAAATGTAATCCTAAAGTCAATAAAAACTGATTTTATTTAAAAAAGTTCAATTAATAATATTTTCGAAGTGTCCACCTCCTTGTTGAATGCAGGCTTGTGCCCGTAAGCCAACAGAAGAAGTACTTATCCGAATTTCATACTTGTTTTGTCGGATTTACTCGGCAGCCAGGTGAATACGATCCCAGAACCCTTCTCCTGTGTTCGAAACTTGCGCGTAGACTAAATTTTTCATGTACCCCCATAAATAAAAGTCAAGGGGATTAAGATCGGGTGATTTGGGTGGCCATGCAAGAAGACCACCTCGACCAATCCATCTTGGATAATTGACGTTAACCCAATTTCGGACAGCAATCCCGAAATGTGGTAGTGCCCCATCCATGTGAAATTCATCCTCTAAATGACCTGGCAGTTCGTCAATAAGAAATTTAAGGTAATTGTCCGCATTTAACCTCCTAGGAAGAACGACAGGATCAATCAACAAGTCATGGATTAGGGCAGCCCAAACGTTAATAGAAAATTCATGTTGAACTTTAGATGGGCGTATAGCTTTGGGATTTTCAGATGACCATTTGTAACACCACTTCTCGTGAACGTAGATTCATCTGTCCAGAGGACTGTTCTGCAGAAATTAAAATAAAGTCGTAACTCTCCTAATATCCAGGTAGAATAAACTAGATGAGCATAGTGGTCTGCCTCAAGCAAACCGTGTCCCCTGCGATAGTGATATGGATATAAGCCCTCACGTTTTAATATTCGCCAAACTGTCGGTCGTGGCACTTCTAGTTGTTTAGCGATTCGACGTACACTGAGAGATCCCTTGTCTCAACAGCTACTACTTTTTCCTCTAAGTCTGCTGGCAAACTTACTCCTCGGTCGAAAACATAATCTCGCAGTGCGCAGTCCCGAAATTGTCTGTGTACTTCCAGAAACGTTCTGTAATGAGGATTGCGCCTATCGGGAAACCGATGTCGGTATGTCGATGTCGTGCACTGCCGTTACAGTAGCCATACACAAAATGCATGTCCCCATACTCTTGAGAAGAAAATCGGTAAGGCATTTTGAATAAAGAAAACGTGTCCACTCACTAATAAGCTGTTGTACGAACTGAAACGTAATGTAATCCTTTATTAAAAAAATGCAACGTTAACAGTCATCTGAACATTTGTTTATTATATGATATTCATGGTTCAGCACTTACGAAATAAGTAAGAACCTTCTTTATCATAAATCAATTTCCAGTACTCTTTTTTGTAGATCTCCAAGAAATTACTGTATACACTACGACAGGTGATTATTTATTTTAGGATAACATTTTATTATGCGACGTTAACAATCACAGGCCTGTTATTGAATCGTATAACTTTTTTTAAATAAAATCAGTTTGTATTGACTTTAGGATTACATTATTTTTTCATGATCTGACAATCACATTCATAGATCTGTAATTTTGAAACAAACAAAAATGGATATACAAGTTTTGCGCTTTTGTTACTTGAAAGAAGTCTACTTTACAATCCTAAAATTTGAACATAACGATACGTGACGCCTTGTATATATATATATATATGTTTATATATATATATATATATATATATGTATATATATATATATATATACTACTATATATATATATATATATATACATATATAGATATATAAAAAGCGTTCAAATAAGCTTTGCCTCTAGTAGGCCATTCCTTTAAAAACGTATGATTATTAATAATTTAAATTTGCATTAGTTGTCAATTAGACAGATGCATAGTTGACAAAAATTGCTTTGTAATTTAAAATTAATTTAACATGGTTTTTACTATACAACACAAATCATTCATGCTAGAATCTTATTTTCGAAACGGACGTAAGATTGACGGACAATGGCAGTATTCTCTTCAAGATTGTTTAGAAGAATTTAGAAATGAGTTCCCTAACGTCATCTTTGATTATGACAGTTTTTAACGAAACCTTAACAGGAGAAAGGTATCGACAAGAAATTATTATGTCATTTATCGAACAGCTTGACGACGAAGAAATAACACAGGGTTACTTTCAACAAGACGGAGCTAGAGCACACACAGCAGGTGAAACAATTAATATTCTGCAGCAATTTTTTTCAAAATCGGTTGATAAGTTTAAACACTGAACATGAATTTCCACCAAGATCTTGTGACATTACCCCATGTGATTTCTTTTTATGGCCATTCTTAAAGAACTCAATTTATCAAGTACTGATACCTGATCTTGCAGGCCTTCAAATCAGAATTGCTGAAAGAATTAATGGAATTGACAATGCGATACTACAAAACACTTTTTCCTCCATTAGAAGAAGATGTGAGAAATGTTTCGAACAAGGTGGTGGACACTGAACAATTTTTATAAAATTTTGCTTGTTTGTTGGAAATAAACATATTTCATTCACTTAAAAATGTTCGTTTTATTATTTTGACATTTGTCATTTCAATCAAATATCTCATCTCATAACCAACAAAATTCCTATTAAAATTAGTAACAAGCTAAGACATAATCATAATTTCCAAGGGCTACTTTGAGGTAAAATTTATTTGAATTCTTTGTATATATAGTACATATAATTGTATAAATGTGAAATGGTAAATTTGCCGACCACGTTGAGTGAAGTAAGCCAATTAAGTTGGCGCGAGGAGGGGTAAGTTTGCGCAGGATTAAAAGTAGTGGCGAGATTTGTATTTGGTTTTACATCAAATGTCAGATAATTCTAACCTCTGAGCGTGTATCACTTTATGATCCCCTAGCAAAGACATTATGTTCTGTCAAACGTCAATGACAAATGTATTCTGATAATTACTTGAGTAGTGGGGGTGAACGTTTTTATAAACGGCTTCTGCGCACCCCCTACTCGCGCCAACTTAATTGGCGTTTGCTATACTGTTGGATTAAATGTTATACATATAGGTGACACGTTGGGCCCCCTAAATTAATATATAGCTGTTGTTCGTATAAGAATAATAAATAATAATTATTAAGTAAATATAAGGTGTTATGTAATATAATAGGGTGTAAATATTGAATTATTTCAAATATAAAGTTTTCTTTTTACATATGTAGAGATTTACCCAATTCTTACATAGATCTCACCACAAATTAATACATTTACCGGGTATCTACATTTATTTATTAATATTAATATAAAAATATACTTATCCTGCTGGCTTTCTTTGAACACTAAGGGGTTGTGCTAATATTTTGGAAACAGCTTTCGATATTACCCTACTAGCTCTTATTTAACACATATAGTAATTATTCTTGGGGGTGTTAGTAATTGAAGTGGTAGTTTTCAAAGTAAAATAAAATGTTTAATGTGATCTATCGGTTTAAGTTTTTAAGTTTCGAAGTCACGTGACTATCCAATTAATACACTTAAACGATTAAATTCTCTAATTATCACCACAGAAAGAACTGTATATTTCTCTTTTAAATGCTAAATTTAACTAATTGAAAATGTGTTTACGTTTATAAAAGTATCAAAACGATTATTATTTTGCAAAATTTTAAATTAATATTATATTTTAAATGTGAATTAAAAAATACTTAGATGTAAGTGATTCTTGCTTCTGGAAGCTCTGCTGGTAGTCGGTAACGTTTCGATGAGACTAGGGCTTCTGTAGAGCTCGTACGATGATTAGCGTCCCTCGGAATATTAATATGCAAATTCTAACCTCTATTCCAGTGGTTGATATTTTAAAATGTATTCTTCGGAAGCGTAAATGACTGACAATAATATTTCTTTTTACTTGGAGTAAGTAACTGCAGTTTTTCCACTTATTTTGAATTAATTAGCTTATAAAAAGACGCGTATACTTATTTTTAATTTTTGCCAGAAGATTCTAGTATCAATTGTTTTTTTTTCGTGGCTTCTCATTCGATACTATTCGTAAAATTTAATTCATTTTAAAATAGTTTGAGACTTCTAATAAATAAAATGATCGTTTGGATAAATTGTAAAATTCTTAAATCTAATATACATGTGTCAAATTTTAAATTACAAATATTCGGTACAGCGCTCGTGCGTACATTTGATTCCACATCTTCCCGCCATAGACTTTTTAAATAGTACAGTCGTTACATAAATATATTGAACATATTTTAATTCTATTAAATAAGTTAAAAAAAACTTCGGAAATACAAAAATATAAAAGAAAGGGACATCAAAAATAGAAAAGACAAAAATTTACATAAATACAAACATGAATACAAATGGTTAATGCGCGAATCTAACTTATTTAATAATTTCATAGGAAATATACAGTTACTCTGGCCGCTTAAATTCTAACTTATGCTAACGGTTTTATTAATGTCTCTTTTCTTGTTCCTAGGCTTTCTTATGAGGGTAGACGCATAACAATATATAATACACAGGATGATTGAGAATCATCCTGTATATTATATATGATTCTAAATATATGAGACAAATTTTATGGATCGATTCCTATGGTTATTATGATCTTAAAAGTTCAATGAATGTATGTCTTAAACGGCTTAGTTTTAAAGTTACGTAATGTTTAATAGTAAATTAGAAGTTATTGCAATAAAACGCAATATTGCAATATACTAATACAACAAAATTAATTTATAAAAATTGTTGGAAATGACCGCCTTCAACTCCAATGCAAGCTTCTACGCTCCGTCGCATTGATTGGTGAGTGTGTTCAAGAATACTTGATTTGGTAGTACTTTTTTATTACAAGTTGACGTTTGCTAATTATATACTCTATTTACGCTAACATATTGTTAAAAAGGAAAATAACTTTGATTTAATCTTGAATGAATTGCTTTATATGAAAACTTAAAATAATGTGTATAGATTAGATGTAAATGCCAGGAAGATCTGATTTTTTTAAATGATGACAGACAATTGTCAAATTTGAAAGGCGTAAATATTAATGATATTTATATTTTAAAAATAATTAAACAAGTAGCTGGGTTTTTGAAAGAAAGAAAAAAAGGAGAAATTATTATTGATTGTTGACGTATACGATATGAACGAAATCACCTAGAATCGCAGGTGAAACAGTGACATATATATCCATTGAGTCGATGAACCAAACTGAAATAGTGAATTTTCCAACGGAATTCTCTCGATGGTCCCAGATTACCGTCACATATTCTGAAATTGAAAATTGGAGTGCCAATTATATTACTCTGAAACATCAATCAGCCAAATTTATGCAATGGCATACGATTAGTAGTTAAAAAATTGATGAACAAATCTAATTGAAGCAACTATTCTGATTGGACCTCGTAAAAGTGAAGACGTACCACTCATTCTGACCGACATGGCTTTCGATTTCAAACGACTTCAATTTCCAATACGCCTTGCGTTCGCTATGACTATCAATAAAGCGCAAGGACAATCTTTGCAAGTGTTCGGTTTGAATTTAGAAAACGATTGCCTCTCTTATGGGCAATTATACGTCGCATGCTTCAGAGTTGGTAAACTGTCTCATCTATATGTTTTTGCAGAAATCAGACAAACAAAAAATGTAGTAACTCACTAGCTTTACAATAAACATTTTTTTAAACATATTTTTTCTTCCTTTCCTTTTATTCCGCATAGCCACAGCAATGCAAGACAGGGTATTGAATTGAATGATGTATTTTCTCGGTGAATCTATGTTCGCTACAATACTTTTATTTACTTTCTCATTCATTTCAAGACTGGGCCACAGCGAAGCGTTAGCTAGTTAATAATCATTCAATTTGACATATACAAACTACAGTTGAATACAGTCTCTGCATAAAAACAAACAGCTAATTTTGGTATTTCTGTTTTCAGATGTCAAAAAATTACTTGGGAGAACCTGGGATGATCCTGTCCTTCAAAAGTGTCTTCATTATTTACCATACGACATCATAAACGACAATAGTGAACCAAAAATCAGGGTGGAATGCAAGAGAGAAATCTGTTTATATACACCCGAAGAAATACTTTCATTTGTACTAACGAAGTTGAAAGACTCAGCAGAAATGAAAACAGATAAACTCATTAGAAAAGTCGTTATAACTGTACCAACGCATTTTCAAGAAAAGCAGCGCATAGCTCTCAGAAAGGCTGCAACTATTGCAGGTTTAAGAATCCTAGATTTTTTACTAGAGCCAATTGCTGCCGTTATAGCTTATAAATTAGATACCAGTAAAGAGAAAAAGGTGTTTGTATTTGATTTTGGCAGCGCAAAACTGTCTGCGTCTGTTGTATTAGTAAAGGATGGGAATTGTAAGTTAATGGCGACTGGCACTAACATTTATGTTGGAGGGAATGATTTTGATGATCGACTCTTTATAGAACTCGTAAAAGTACTGAAGAAGAAACATAACTTTGATGTGAGTGAAAATCAAACTGCCCAGTACAGATTACGTAAAGAATGTAGAAGAATCAAACGTTTTCTTTCGAATAACTATTGCGAAGACGTATGTTTGGAATCGCTGTATCAAAATATTGATTTTAATTATAGTGTAAGTCGTCATCGTTTTGAATATATGAACAGAGACTTATTTGAAGCGGTGTCGCAATTAATGCAACAAGTTCTAGAAGATGCTAAATTAAATGCAGATGACATAGATGATGTTGTTTTGGCTGGCAGTACAACTAGAATACCCAAAGTGAGAGAATTGCTTAATGATATGTTTAAAGAAAAAGATTTTCACAACTATATTTGGCAAGAACAAGTAATGGTAGAGGGTGCTGCCAGGTACGCTGCTATATTAGATAATTATGAAAATACTAATAACCGAATATTCGTGAGCGCCATTGATGATTCACTGGGTGTTGAAACAGCTGGAGGACTAATGGATGTTATAATACCAAGGCTATCAGTTCCGCCAATAAAACGTTCGAAGATATACACCACTTTTACAGATAATCAACCGGCCATAACGGTTCGTGTATTTCAAGGTGAAAAAGTTTTAACTGGTAAGAATCGATTGTTGTCTAAATTAGAATTTTGGTTACCTAGTGTACCTAAAGGCATGCCTCAAGTTGAAATCACTTTTAAAATTGACCACAATAATCTTCTCACAGTCACAGTTGAAGATAAATTTGCGTTTTTAAAGAAAAGCATTAAAATTGAAGAATATGGATTAAACGTTTTTATGGAGGAATGTAGATTAGAAATGCTAAATGATTATGAAGACGAAGACAGGGAATTAAGGAAAGAAGTGACAAATGCTATAGAATATATATTACCAAAGAAAGTTGTACTTGGTCCAAAAGTTGTAAACTTAGGTTAAAGATTATTCGCATTAAAGATATATTTTTAATGAATTATGAAGGCTGTAAGCATAAATAAAAACTCATTATTTTCAAAATATGTGTGCTGTTGTTGTATGAAAAACACAACCAAACCATTATTTTTGCACCGTCATGTTTTACAGTTTTCAAATTATATAGCTGATATATTTGGAAACAAACGCAGCGTCGCAGTGGAAGGGGCTTTGGTCGCACGCGTATGTATTATACCAATTATATATACATATAATTAATACACTTAAAACATCATTGTAATAACTCATGTTTTCTAATAAAGTAATTTTTAAAAAGATTATTTTATTGTGAAAGAACATAGTTTCATATTTTTAGATTAACTTATTTGCTTTCTATAGTCTTTATTTGAATTTAGCGCCATTTGCGCTTACTAACGTAGAGTTTAAGTTGGTAACAAGGAAGAGGACGACCAAGGTAAATAACTAATTTGTAGAAATTTTATTTATTATAATTTAAAACAAATATATTATAATTTATAACAAAATTGTCACCATTTTGTTGAATGCATAATGCAATACGACGTTTCATGTTGCCAAAAATATTCTGCATACATTTGGTGTTATTTCATTACAGTTATTTGTAATTGTATTAATCAAGTCATTTAAGTTATTCATTCTTGTCTTATATACTTCATTTTTTAGCAATCCGAAAATAGAAAAATCTAACGGAATAAGATCTGGTGACCTTGCTGGCCAAACACCTCTGCTTATAACTCGACGAGGGAAGTAATATTCTAAAAGCGCTAAATTTTCACGAGTTGTATGTGCAGTAGCCCCATCTTGCTGGAAGTAGCTCCCATTGAATTCGTCTCGTTGCACTTGAGTGAAAAATTGTGTTAATAACGGTTCTCGGTATCGTTGGCTATTAATGTTATTGTGAAAAAATATTGGTCCTATTTTTCTACGACGAGATACAGCCGATACTCCAACTTTAACAGTATGTAAAGGAACTTCGATGTGATTGTTTGGATTGTTTATAGATCATGTTCTGTAATTTTGATTATTTACAAACCCGCTTAAATGAAACCATGCTTCATCAGTAGAAAAAGTAGATCAAGAATTTCGTAATTATTTAAATTTTCTTGAAAGTAGTTGCAATAATTAAGTCTACTAACGTGATCTCTAGGTAAGATCTGTTGAACAATCGATACTTTGTATGGATACATATGTAAACGGCTCATCAAAATTCTATGAACGGCACTAGAAAATACGTTCGTTTGAACTGATAAACGACGAACTGATGTATGTGGGTTTTCTCCAACAAGGTTTTCTACGTGTTCAACAATATTTTGCTGTGTACGTGGTCCGCCAAAACTTTTGCCTTTTAAAACAGATCCTGTAGCCCGAAACTTCTCCACGATGAATGTGATGATGTAAAGCGATATTATCCATAACTCTATTAGGAAACTGTATTGCCATTCTCTGTTACGAAATTATGCTATAAAAATTTGCTTCAACAATAAAAATATTCTCTTGCAATGTGTACATTATTTAGTAGTATTGTTTATTAAGTAAAAAAAAAAATACTTGTAAGAAAAAATTATATTGCTAGTCACAAAATGACATTAGATAAATAGTTAGTTATAAATAAAAGGCAAGTGACTTATAATAATTTGCAAGTACACTGCCCGACATATAAAATCCGTACACTAACACATCATCAATGTAAGCCAGGCTTATTAAATTTGAGTTGTCTCATTTGACTTGTCAAATTTGACTTAAATTTATAGGTATTAGCAATGTTTGTATAACCTATGAAGTCTATAAGTGACTGTATGAATATATTTGTCCCGTTTACACACCTAAAAAACTCTAATTTTATGCTCATAAGTAGAGTGGACCAATTCGGAGCGAAAGCAGAGGCGTGACTAACGAATTGGTTCCCTCATGCGAAACATTATTAATATCTAGAGATATACTATCACGAACGGTGCTGTAATTATGTTAGATACAAAAAAAATGTAAGACGGTTTTTCTAGATTATGAAACGTTCTCGATGATACGTATAAAAAATAAAATCTAAAATGTATGTAATTAGATGATTAAAAAAAAACTTTGCTTTTTCCGTGACTTGAAAATCTGGAGAAGCGCGATGAAATATTGTTAACATAAGGTGCGCCTCCAAAGGTATTTCTCATCATTGTACACAAATCAAATAAGAACACTTCGTATTTTGTATCGGCACCAGTATCTCTATCTTTATGTCTTGCGCTATGCACGTGGCGTTGCAAATTTGATTTTGTTAAGTGGTTTATATATACCGGGTGATAATGAACTTCTTATGGAGCAATGAAGTATGAGTAGCCCATAGGGATGTAAAGAGCATATAAAAAAATTAGGGTACTTTATGTATACAAATTGTGCAGAAAAATGTTTTTATTTAGAGTGTGTATAACCGTTTTGAATGGCATGAATTGAATGAAATAACTGATGCACTGTTACACGTGCGCTATCCGATACAATGATCAATTGATGTCTTTAACCTACCTCAACGTCTGAGAATGCGAAAAGCAAACAGTCTAAGTTAGTATAAATTCAACCAGTGAAGTGAGTGGATGTGTTAAATAAAATTATTAATTTGTCGGGGTGAATTTTTTTACGAATTACTATACCGTTCTCGCTAGCGTAATATACTTTTTGTGTATGAAAATGGCTCATCGTTATACGCACCATGAATATCTAGATATGATTGTAATGTACGGAGAGTTTCATCAAAATATGGAGGCTGCTGCACGTGCTTATTATGAACGTTTTCCTCAGCGACATCGGTCGAATGCTCGAACAATTTTAGCTGCTGTGCAGCGCGTTCGAGACACTGGCAGTGTAAAGCCTCAGTTCGGACGAGATGGAGGTCGCCAGAGACTCAGACGCATAGCGAACGCCGAAGAGGAAGTGCTGGCTTTGATTGAAGAATCTCCTGATACAAGTACTCGTCAAATTGCGCGTCAAACAGGTTTATCACAACCGATTGTATGGAAAATTCTAAACGAATACCAATACCATCCATACCACGTGCAAAGAGTACAAGCATTAACAGCACCTGATTATCCACTACTACTTAGGTTTTGTCAATCACTTTTGAATATGCAACATGACAATCCTAATTTTCTAGCCGATATTTTATTTACCGACGAAGCCGGTTTTACGCGAAATGGAATGTTCAATATGCACAATACACATCAATGGGCTGTGGAAAATCCGCATGCAATACACAGGCACTACAACCAGCATCAATTCTCGGTAAATGTATGGGCCGGAATCATTGGCGATGAAATCCTAGGACCCTTTGTACTGCCGCAGCGTTTAAATGGTCAAGCGTACCTACACTTTTTGAGAAAGGACTTACCACAGCTTCTCGAAAATGTACCTTTAGATGTACGCCAGCGTATGTGGTTCCAGTGTGACGGGGCCCCGGCTCATTTTGCACAAGCAGTGCGAAATTTCTTGAACAATCAGTTTCCGGGAAGATGGATTGGCCGTCTTGGACCCGAAGCATGGCCGCCCCGATCTCCAGACCTAACTCCGCTGGATTTCTTTCTGTGGGGACATTTAAAAAATATTGTTTACGCAACCCCAGTTAACGACGTAAATGAGTTGATCAATCGCATCTACGTAAGCGCACAATCAAACAGAGACAGCATCAACATGGAACGCATTCGTGAATCATTGACGCGACGATTAAACTTTGTATTGAAGAGGGAGGTCGCAACTTCGAGCATTTACTATAATAACTCCCCACTTCAGCGGTTTCCGAAATGTGGATCTGCCGTGGCGATGTGAAAAGATGTACGTATAAAAGCGTATTTATTTTAACAGCGCATTATCTATCCGTTATTTTCTTTTCGTATTCTCAGACGTTGAGGTAGGTTAAAGACATCAATTGATCATTGTATCGGATAGCGCACGTGTAACAGTGCATCAGTTATTTCATTGTGCATACGAAAGCGTCAATAACATTGTGTGCATACAGTGCCATTCAAAACGGTTATACACACTCGAAATAAAAAAAATTTTCTGCACAATTTGTATACATAAAGTACCCTAATTTTTTTATATGCTGTTTACATCCCTATGGGCTACTCATACTTCATTGCTCCTTAAGAAGTTCGTTATCACCCTGTATATTGCACACTAAACATTTTACATTACCCCATTGTAAGATAAACTAGGATGGTTCTCAATAAACCTATTGACTAACTTTGATGATAGCGGTTTTTTTACTATACGCTCCTTCAACATTATTAAATACACAGAATACACTTTCCTGCTGCTATTATACGTGTACACACGATGACCGTGAACAACATACTAAGTAATTGTATGTGCGATGGGGCACGCGGGAACTAATTCGTTAGTCACGCCTCTGCTTTTGCTCCGAATTGGTCCACTCTACTCATAAGAGTTGTGCGGGTTTTATATGTCGCGCACTGTACTAGTTACTCAGTGCCTACTGAAATGAAGTTTTGTTTGAAACACGTTGTATAAAATAAATTCAAGATACAAAATTAAAAGGAAATGGACCAGCACATCCTTACAAATTATCAGTGATGAAATAGATCGATATATAATCTTGTTCGTATTTCTTCCCTTGTATTTAAGAGGTGGCTTGTAGTACACATTATTTCGAATAGAATCAATAAAAGAAACTATCTGCGGAATGCGTATTGTGAAGTGGTATACTAAAAGGGACGTGGAAAAGCAGCGATGGAAAATCAATTTGGTTATTAAAAAGTTGGACCAAAAATTGACTTCCAACCAGATCTCTTCGAGAATCTAATGAACGAAAGTCAAAGTCATGACTCAGAATCAATGAGTTATAGCCAACTTCTCGGAGTGAATAGATACCATTTAATTTTGAAACTTAAATACTTTAGAAATATTTTCTGATTTCTTTCTAGAACTAATTTCTGATATTGATAGTATGGGTACCAGGTAACTAAAAGGTATTCAAGTTTGGACCGAACTAGCGAGAAAAATGGAGCTTTTCAGTGTTGAGACATTGTTACAATGGCGCACTCCAGACGAATGATATTTTCAATGCATGAATTACACTGATTTACAGTGTATGTGGGGTTTAAGTAGAAGCGTGTGCCGGTGTTTTACACATGTTTATTAATTACTAAACCGAAATCCATTTTTTTCTATCACGTAAAGATATTTCGCAATTTAATAACAAGGTATTAGCAAGATATGTTCAAATCTGCACATAACTATAGTTTCGGCCACGGTTTACAAAGTTTATACTCCTGTCTTCGTAATCGTATTAAATATTTGTTCCAAGTACAACAGCTTGTGTATGTTTAAACTTATCTGAGCGTACGCTGGCTTATTTGTAGAGTTCACTCAACCACAGTGTATATAAGTGATACATCACGCAGTCACAGTACTCGTGCAAACACCGTATTGTGCGTTAGCTTTCCTTTAGCATGGCAACCTTTGCAGTATCTCGGTTTGTCTGACGGAACTCAAGGAGAGTATCTTCATTGGTCCCTAAATTAGAAAATTGGTTTTGGATAGTCACGTTAAAACTACTATGCCTGGCGTTGAAAGGAAAGCCTGTAAGTGTAATGGAAGACTTTCTAGGAAATAAAAAATCACAGGATGATGAAAAAGTTCTTCAAAACATGCTGCAAAAGCTTCGAGAAATCTTGGATAAATAAGCGAAGAACAAGATTGAGGTTCCATTAGGAAATAAAAGGAATGGAGCAGAGGTACCAGGGAATGTGGAATACAAACATGATGGCCGACTACTGTCGATGTTTAAAGAGAGACTATACGTCTTTTCCTTTGTTTTGCAGTTTGCACTACACCGCACAACACTTTCTAATCAACTGTTATAAAGTGCTGTAACAAAACGGAAATACAAAGGAATAGATTTTAGTGTAGATGTCGTAATGAGAATGCTTTGCATAACCTTTATAAAATACATAACATAACATAAGCTGATGCAACCAAAAAGATGTGATAAATAATACCTATTGAGAAGAGAGTATACCTATTTATCTTTTATTTAGATTTTTGTTTTATTTGTATTTTATATAAAAAATGACTTATTTATTATTATTTTATTTAACAAAATCATATTTATGGCAGGCATAACAAGGAAACATTATCAGGATAACATTGCAAGCTATGTTTGAAATAATTATGAAATAGAAGAAATAAAAAATATAAACTTAATTTTATACAAAAAGGTTTTAAGTATATCAATACGTTATGCACGTATAACGCATTTGTTACAAATGCAGCAGACATGCAATATACATATCTGTAACTGTACACATGGACAATACACCTCGTATTTTCAGCATTTACTTCTGCTTAAGACACGTGTTTCTGCCATCTATAGGCGTCATGTCATCAGTCAAGCTAGTGAAGCAATGTAATACAAATCTTTTTAAAAAACAGATTTGTATCTGTATATACATTTACACTGAAATCGCCTACAAGACATAGCAAATTTCGTCCTATAAGGTGGCACTATTTAATAAGTGACATCTGACGGACGAAAGAGACTATGCCGAAAAAGGCGACCTTTCGCTTGACCAGCTAAGCTGGTACATAAGCGAAAAAATACGTATATATATATATATATATATATATATATATATATATACAGTTACAGATATGTATATTGCATGTCTGTTTAATTTGTAACAAATGCGTTATACGTGCATAACGTATTGATATACTTAAAACCTTTTTGTATATTTACTGCCATCTGGCTCGTGTTAATGGACTACACCGATATACGTATTTTTTCGCTTATGTACCAGCTTAGCTGGTCAAGCGAAAGGTCGCCTTTTTCGGCATAGTCTCTTTCGTCCGTCAGATGTCACTTATTAAATAGTGCCACCTTATAGGACGAAATTTGCTATGTCTTGTTGGCGATTTCAGCGTAAATGTATATACAGATACAAATCTGTTTTTTAAAAAGATTTGTATTAATTTGTATTACATTGCTTCGCTAGCTTGACTGATGACGCCTATAGATGGCAGAAACACGTGTCTTAAGCAGAAGTAAATGCTGAAAATACGAGGTGTATTGTCCATGTGTACAGTTATAGATATGTATATTGCATGTCTGTTTCATTTGTAATAAACTTAATTATTATTTCTTAGTAATACATATGTGAAAAAAAATCATACAATTTTAGTTTAAAATAAAAACGGGGTTTCTAAAAATTGATGCAGAGAAAATAAGATTGTCCAACTGATCTATATCTGTTTCCAATATTGCCATTCATTTTTTTGCATCCATTTTATTTTAAATAGTTATACAATAAATTCGAAAAATAATCGCAAAACAGTTTAAAATCAGTAAATAAATCTATTCAAAAATTACAGTTGACACATTTGAAACTTCAGTATGTATGTATAGACTATAGTGTAATTCACTCCTACTATTACCCAGGTGCAGATAAACTGCACGGTGCCAGGCATTGGTTTATTTTACACCGTGCAAAGGAAAAGCAAAAATGTAACAATAAAGTGTTAATTCTCTACAAAGGAATGAAATCTGGTGTAAAGTGTAGTTGGATGCAGTTCGGTGCTACACCTTCTATTCAAATGCATCAAAGAAAAATGACTAAGCGGTCTTTTCAAAGAGAGAGACAACGGTCTCATTAATGAAAGTTTAAGAATTTCGATTAATACTATTTATATATATTATATTTATATATTAAAATGTAAAAGTGTCAATTTGTCATTATTAAAATAAAATACATATAGTGCTTTTTTATTTCTTAATTTGTATTGTACGAGTATATGAATGTGATAGGAAAAAATCTAAATCGTGTTTGAAATCACAATAACATATTTAGTCAATAATATCACCTAAAATTCAAACCCCAGCGAACAAAGTTAAATTTGTAAACAAGTGTTATTAATAATATCAATATCATTTTGAAGTAAGGTTCATACAATCTTAGGCTAACTTAAGAGAAAATTTTAATATCATTGCGATGCTTTAGCTTATACTAAAGCATCGCAGTTTATCACAGACAGTAAATCATTAATAAAAATATTGAATATAAGATGTCCGAGATTGGAGCCTTATGGCATATTAGAGCAGGCTGTGAAGGAATTCGAAGTAAAGCCATTATATGATGCATAGCGAGTTTGGTTGTTCAATCGAGTCGACTACAAAAACTTTCGCTAAATCAGCGTACGCGATATCGACTTGACGTTTGTTTAGGAAATAATTAAGAAACTGAAGAATGGAAAAAAGCAGTGATACTTATAATAAAAAATTAGAAAATTAACAGAACTCTGTAATACATTGAAGTATTATTAAAATATGTATTACACATTACAGCAACTTCATTTTATTATTAACTTCTATCTTATGAGCTTTTGCCCATCAGGTAAAATATTTCAGGGGTACCGAAAGGTTTATGGCTGATCACACCCACTAGTCTTAAAATAAACTGGGTAAGATTTTAACTACTCATAGCATTTCAAAAAAATGTTATTAAAAATTTTAATATATCAACGGTGTTAATATATTAAAATGTTTAATATATTTTTTTTGAAATGCTGAAAATAACGAAGATATTCGAGGGGAGTTAAAATGTCTCAACTCATTAACAATAGGAATTATTCATGGTAATTTATCTCTTTCTACGATATAATTGAATATAATAACAACACCTACCTCGATATTCTGATTAAAAAAATTGAGTGTTCTATTAAAATATTACATGTTCATATTATATCTCAAGAAAGTGATACTTTAACACGCTGATTATTATTTTATAAATATTTGCAAAAACGCGCCCTAAATAAAAAACACCGGAGAAATATAAATTATTTTAATTGTTACATTGTAGTAATTAAAATAATTAATTTTAATAATTACAAACATAAATAGGTACATTTATCTCTTCATTTTCAAAATTTTTCAAATATAAACATTTTTAAAAATTTTGGTCAATTATTATAAGCTTAATAAATATTTTCCAGTAAAAGAAAATAATTATTTCAAAGAAAACTATCAAGTTAAAAAACAAATATGTAGTTCTCCCTATTATTATTATTTAAATAAAAACCGTATGAAAATTTTAAAAATAAAATTGTAAATAAATAAAAATAAAATTTAAAAAATATCGAAATTGCATGTACATACTAGAATTAATTACAAAAAATGGTTTTATTATCTAAAAGGAAAGCCACAGTTACTCCAACAGGGACGAATCAAATATTAAGTTTGACAATTACAATGAAGCATAGAAGCAAGTATCTGTTGTGTTACCTGTGAAGTGTCGGACTTCCCTTGTTATTTGTGTTTAACAACTAGGTATTTATATGAACACTCGAAATGAATATACGCATGAGATATATTTAAGAATATAAAATTAATTGTATGTACTTGATCAGCTTTTTGATTTATATTTATCTACAAATCTATTAACCATCAAAAGAAATTTTGGGAAAACTTAAAAAATAATTATCAAAGTAACTACTTATTCATAAAAAAAAAATAATTTAAATATTTTCATTGTGTGAAAGTTCTTTTGAAATCTGTACACATAAGCAAAAAACCAATGGATTATTATTATTAATTAAAGACAATAAATTATTATTCATTTTCATTACTAATAAATAAAAACATTATTTCACTGCCAATTATAATAAAGAAGGCGTTTATTACATAATTAGTTAGTTATACGTAAAATCTATTGAAAACGTGAGCTTTAACCTACAAATCCGTCTACGTATTAATTATAATGATATTTAAAATAACTATTCATTTCTAAATTTACATAAAAATATAGCAAATAAATAATAATATTTTGTATTACGCATATGTATATTTATTAATTATTTATGTATTATTTAAAAAATATGTATGAACACGAAGCATGTACAAACTTCGTTCTATTCATTAGATATGAAACAATATGAAGATTCTGGAAATTTTCCACTACAGAAAAAACAAAATTAGATTTATTTACATATTATTTTTTACTACCGCATAATATTGTATTAAAAATCGTTTTTCGAATAATATTCATTTACTTTTTATATAAGATAGTCTGAAATGTCTCATAAGAAATAAATAACGAAAATTTTAAATTACCCTCTAAACAGGAGGCGCCAATTACGTTCGCAACATATTTTAAGTGGGAATATTTTTAATAATAGCATTATTGTAATTTGTAATCTAAAATAATTTACAATTGAAATCATGACTTATATTGAACAATGGAATATATGATTTCTTGTAAATATTTCTGGAATATATAATAAGTTTTGAAAGGTTCGAGATTATCGGCGTTCAACCAATGGTGTTTAAGAATTTACTAGAATTCTAGTAGTTGATTGGCGCAAGTGTAGAATATTCTGGAAGGCAGATGTGTCGGTCATATAAAACCCGCCATCTTGCAGCTTATGCTAGATTTGATTGCACGCTGTCAAGAAACCAACACGTAATAAAAATTTTGTCTGCAACCATATAAAATATTCTAGAAAAAGGTATGTATTGCCATGGCTTTTGTATAAATTTGTTTGATTTTTGACGTATAACATTTACTAATATACATTTTCTGTTAAATAAGCAGTTCTTTGTCTCGAGTTTTTTTTACAAAATTAGTGATTAATTTTCTATTTATTCTAGATGGCGAAGGCACCCGCAGTAGGTATTGATTTAGGAACAACATATTCCTGTGTGGGAGTTTTCCAACATGGAAAAGTGGAAATTATTGCCAACGATCAAGGAAATCGTACAACGCCTTCATATGTCGCATTTACAGACACAGAGCGTCTCATTGGAGATGCCGCTAAAAACCAAGTTGCCATGAACCCAAATAATACAATTTTCGGTGAGTTTTTACATAATTAATGGTTTAAGTAGCTCGGTAAAAATGTTAGTCGTAAAATACGACCTAGTTTTAATGTAACAAATATAATTCGTATCATGTGCAATATCTGTACATCGCTTTTTTTTTATATCAAGTTATTAAGCACAAGGTATTATGTGTTTTCCCATATTAATCAATATCAAAGGTCAGAGTGAGTCATAATGTTACATTTGCACTTGTTTCATTAATTATGTACTGAATTGTTTTATAAAGTTTGTAAGGACAGTAAATGTGTTTTGTATATTGATGCATGCAATAATATACACAGCTTCTAATTAAAAATGAAATTTAACAATTTAAACAGAATTGCTGTATTTCTCAAATAATTGCTTCAATGAACAATACCTGGAAATATAATTTGATAAAGTTCGTTATGATTTTACATTTCTATAGAATATTGTTGTTTCTGTTATTATTTACATTTAATTTTATATATATACAATTTTAAGATGATTACTAAAATGAATAAATGTGAATATACACGTACAATAGCGCTTTGATTTTTACAATCGTAAGGCATGTTCCTTTAATTTTCTAAATTTTATTTCTCGTATAAATAGTTTTCAATTGTATAACACCCATTTTTGCCTTTCGAATTAAATAAGCCTTACCAATTAAATTCACTTATCTATCCATAATTGAACTTAGAGTATTTGCTGTAATTCTTGATATTAATATGATGATATCCAAAGTCAAGCCAGACTGGAGTTTATGACGCTAGAATCTTTATGATTATTGTAGTTATCTGAAGCATTTTTAATGGTAATTTGCACTTGCAAAAGAGTTGCTTGTCCTGAATATAAGATTAATAAATATATTTGTTTGTTTCAGATGCCAAACGTTTAATTGGTCGTCGTTTTGAGGATACAACAGTACAATCTGATATGAAACATTGGCCATTTGAAGTGGTTAGTGATGGTGGTAAACCAAAAATTAAAGTCGAGTACAAAGGGGAAGGTAAAACCTTCTTTCCCGAAGAGGTCAGTTCGATGGTCCTGACGAAAATGAAGGAAACAGCTGAAGCATATTTAGGGAAAACAGTAACAAATGCTGTTATCACTGTACCAGCCTACTTCAATGATTCTCAGCGTCAAGCCACAAAGGATGCCGGTACGATATCTGGTCTCCAAGTTCTGCGTATAATCAATGAACCCACAGCAGCTGCAATTGCTTACGGTTTGGACAAGAAAGGCGTAGGTGAAAGAAACGTATTAATTTTCGATTTGGGCGGTGGTACCTTTGATGTTTCAATTTTGACGATTGAAGATGGTATATTTGAAGTAAAATCTACTGCTGGTGATACTCACTTGGGAGGTGAAGATTTTGACAACCGCATGGTAAATCACTTTGTACAAGAATTCAAACGAAAATACAAGAAAGATCTTACATCTAACAAACGCGCTGTTCGTCGTTTGAGAACATCTTGTGAAAGAGCAAAACGTACACTGTCATCGTCCACTCAAGCCAGTATTGAAATTGACTCTCTTTTTGAGGGTATTGATTTTTACACATCCATTACTCGTGCCCGTTTTGAAGAATTGAACGCTGATCTCTTCAGGTCCACAATGGAACCAGTTGAAAAATCCTTGCGAGATGCTAAAATGGATAAGGCCCAAATCCACGATATAGTATTAGTAGGAGGATCCACACGTATTCCTAAAGTACAAAAATTGCTTCAAGATTTCTTCAATGGAAAAGAATTGAATAAATCTATAAATCCAGATGAAGCCGTCGCGTATGGTGCTGCTGTGCAAGCCGCTATTTTGCACGGAGATAAATCCGAAGAAGTGCAAGATTTACTTCTTTTGGACGTTACACCTTTGTCTCTTGGTATCGAAACTGCTGGAGGAGTTATGACTGCTTTAATTAAACGTAACACTACCATTCCAACAAAACAAACTCAAACATTCACCACTTACTCTGATAATCAACCCGGTGTATTGATTCAAGTGTACGAAGGTGAAAGAGCGATGACAAAAGATAACAATCTTCTTGGTAAATTCGAATTGACTGGTATTCCGCCAGCGCCTAGAGGTGTTCCACAAATCGAAGTAACATTCGATATCGATGCCAACGGTATCTTAAACGTAACTGCTGTTGAAAAATCGACGAATAAGGAAAATAAAATTACAATTACTAACGATAAAGGTCGTCTTAGCAAAGAAGATATCGAACGAATGGTTAACGAAGCCGAAAAATACAGAACTGAAGATGAGAAACAGAGGAATACTATTTCCGCCAAAAATGCTCTGGAATCTTACTGCTTCAATATTAAAAGTACAATGGAAGACGATAAAATTAAGGATAAAATCAGCGAAGCCGATAAGAACACAGTCATGGAAAAATGCAACGAAGTTATCGCATGGTTAGATGCCAATCAATTGGCCGATAAAGAAGAATACGAACACAAACAAAAAGAATTGGAAGGTATATGTAATCCGATCATTACGAAGATCTACCAGGCCGGCGGAGGAGCTCCAGGTGGTATGCCTGGATTCCCAGGAGCTGGCGGTGCAGCCCCACCTGGTGGAGCCGCTCCCGGAGCTGGTGGCGCTGGACCAACAATTGAAGAAGTAGATTAAAATTAATTTATTTTTTAAATATCATTCCCGTTATTTATTGCAGTATTAATTGCAGATATTGCAGACAACACTTTTAAATAGTGTTGCCTAAAGATCTTTTTTCCACCATCAAAGAACATTAATTTTCAAAATATTCCGTTTTTGAAATATTTTAAGAATCTGTCTATAATTCAAACCTTATTTATGAATCGAATTAATGTTTTTTTTTCATACAAGTTGTATGTGTTAAATAAAATCAAATCCACACAATTGTTTTTTATTTTTTTAGTTTAAGAACAATTTTAAAAGTATACCTTTAATATTTCTAAAATTTTAAGAATTTTAAATTTAATAGGTACGATTTTAATATAGTTAAAAGCTCTAAATTTTAATATGTTTAGATTGATAAATGTTAAATTTACTTATTGAACTGCGAAAAAGAATGATTAGTTTTTTATATAATTATTTTTATAATATTTTAGCAGATTATCAAATCATATATATTTTTTCATTTCGATACTTCTGTTTTGTAACTTGTCAAACAAATTTCAACTAATTGTAGCTTACTTTTATAAAAAAAAGTTGAAATTTAAAAAATCTTTAGTTCAAATATTGAGGGAATTTTATATGGAAACTACTAAAAATTGTTTTGATCTTTATTATATTGTGTGTTAAAAGTTTGAATATGTACTATCGAATGCAGAAAGAAGGTGGTACATCGGCTTATATTGGGTTGCTAAAATGTAGGCGTCATATTTAAATATTCAAATAACGTAAAATAAGCATGTTATTTTCTCATCAGCGTTCATGTCATTTAAATTAATAAAATATTTTAAATCTATTGGCATTTACGATGTCGCAATTTAATACTATGCAGAAAGTTATGATGCAAAGGAGACGATTGAAGGGAACGTGTGTGGAAAATGTAGTTTATCAGACATCACAATTTTCAATCCAGAAATATGGTCGAGTTAAAGCGGAAGATACATCATTCGTGGCAGCAAATTTCATTGGAATTTACTAGAAAATTAATATTATCTGTTATTAAATTATTAAACGATAATAATAAACACCTTCATTTTGTATTAAATTTCTATGCTTCGCAATTATATTCACACGCACACCAGTTGACGTACAAAATCGACTTTTGGACGAGCTGCAAGCAATAAATTTTGGTCGTCAATTGTCATTCTTTGACAAAATGTAAGTTGCTGTATTGTGAAACGGTCGTAGTGGTAATAACCTATGTTAATAAAATTACGGAACTTTTTGCAGGTCCTAGACGAGTTGCTACCGCAACTTTAGAGTCCGGTGTCAATTAAGCAAATAATCTATACTTTGTTAAAATAGGATATTGAGACTATATTAAAAATAATTCAAAAAACAAGACGTTGACAAACCGCAAATTTATATTGATATTTCATTGACAATAGATGTAATCAATCAGGGCAAAAATCTACATTGTGACAGTTTCCTCAAATTTTATAATGACCTTGGCGACCAAAATTTATTGCTCGCAATAGAATTCTAAAAAAAAGTGGTACAATAGTGAAGTTATATGTAAAGTCAATTTTAAACGTTTTAGTATTGTGACGTTCCTAACGTACTTAAAATCGTAGTATCGTGCAATTCATTTTTGACACATGTTATTTGACACTTATAGGTTATATATTTAAATTTGACGCTTACATTTAATATATTCCTACATTCACGTAGCCTAATTTAAACCGATTAAAATATGACTGTACCATTTTTTTTTAAATTAGATAATACTGTACAAGTTAATTGACGAAGGAGATACTTGTTGAAACTTCATTATAACGCTAAGAAATAAGTAATTAAACTTCTAGTTTCAAAAATTCTTTTATTGTAAATACCACTACAATATTGTTTCGCCATACAATGGCTTCATCAGGTGGTTGAAATACTGAATATGTACAATACAAGTTTGAATATTTATGTGAAAATTATTAGGGAAATGGTGGTGGAAAAATTTTTACAATCTTAAATTTAGTAGAGGGGTGTTGTTTAAATCTAGTTGGTCATTTAAAGCTAATCCTAAACTATTGTATCTATTAATTTCTAAGTTTTCTAACAGGTTAAGTTTTTTACTTTTTTCTTGAATGTGTAAAATTTTGAAATCTATATTAAATCTATGATTAATATCTATACAATGACTTGCGAAAGTTGAATCTGTTTTCTTTTCTTTATGGCTTCTCTCGTGTTCTTTCATCCTAATTTTGAATGTCCTCCCCGTTTGTCCTATGTATACCTTATTACAATATTCGCATGTTAACTTATATACACCAGAGTTTGATTCTTTGAAAGAACACGAGAGAAGCCATAAACAAAAGAAAACAGATTCAACTTTCACAAGTCATTGTATAGATATCAATCACAGATTTAATATAGATTTCAAAATTTTACACATTCAAGAAAAAAGTAAAAAACTTAACCTGTTAGAAAACTTAGAAATTAATAGATACAATAGTTTAGGATTAGCTTTAAATGACCAACTAGATTTAAACAACTCCCCTCTACTAAATTTAAGATTGTAAAAATTTTTCCACCACCATTTCCCCAATAATTTTCACATAAATATTCAAACTTGTATTGTACATATTCAGTATTTCATCCACCTGATGAAGCCATTGTATGGCGAAACAATATTGTAGTGGTATTTACAATAAAGGAATTTTTGAAACTAGAAGTTTAATTACTTATTGCTTAGCGTTAATACTGTACTATATTCACCCAACCTATAGAGTAATCACCTATTTACAATAGAGTACGAGTAGATATGATCTTAACGGGAATTTAGATTTACAGGTAAAAGACAAACTGTGATTTCAAAAGAACAGTGATTCTAAACGATGATTATAATCGTTAATGTTGAATGATGGTGATTCTGATAAATAGTTAATTCTTAAGTTATTTTTATTACTTATCCATAGATATATATATATGGATAGGAATTTGATAATGGACAATTTTGCAATACGAGTCGTACAGTGTTACAAATAATAAATGTTGACTTTGTAACATGGTCTTAATATTGAAGTTTATAAAATGTCACTAATTGAAAGAAAGTCAGTGGCGTATAAAATAAAATAATTTGAAAAATGGAAAAATTCAAATACAAATAACGTGTTTGCAACAATATATGCGTTTTAAAAATGAAAATGAATTCTAGTTTGTTTTTCTTGTTGAAACTGGATTTTTATTATTTGCGACACTGTTTGAGTTTGTAGTGACCGCGGCAAACTTTACGTTTTGTAGATCTTACCTTAAATAAAACTTTAATCTTTAATTAACCCTTAAAAAAGACAGAATAATAATAACAATAATTTAAACAAATACAAGAAACGCAAACACGGAACAATACAAAATATCAAAGGAAAAATTATATACATATTCCAAAATGGTCACTACTTTCTGTGACAGAATCAAAGATGATGATTTACATCGTTTGTTGCGGGATTCTTTGAAGCTAGCTACAAGTGTATACTATTTTTCAACTTCATTATCTATTAATTTAGAATTATTCAAGCACGTATAATATAGTATTGGAATTTATATGAATAATTTAAAAATAAAATACAAGCTTTGCAATGAGACAATAATAATATAAAATAATTTATAACGGAAACAAACTGATTTTAAGAATGTTAAAATTGTAAAATAAATTAAATATGAATTTGAAATTACCATAGTAAAACTAAGATAAAATCAGTAAATAAAAATTAAAAATTCTTAAAATATGCTTAAGTTCAAAACGTGCAATAAAACTACAATTTAAGAAACAAAAGAAATCTTAAATGTTCAAATCATCGGTTTTATACCTTTCAGCAGTGATTAATTCAGTTATAAATATTATGTTATTTAATTAGTGGCTTCTGGTATATTGGTAACAAGCAGTTCACAATTTTTATATAAATTATTGTACGTGGCCCCTTAAATTCAGGAAATTATGATTTATTAATGCACAATCGTGTTTTTATAAAAAATATATTTGCTTTTGAACAATATCCTGCCTTTGCAAGATTGAGAGCAATGTAAAAAATAAAAAATACCAATTTTTTTTTTAATTTTCAGGTTTTTAGGAAAAGTAACAATTAAATGTTCAAAATCTAATTTAGTGTATCGTATGGCAGCGGCGGCTCGTGCATCAAAAATGTGGGGGTTGCAAATTTAGTGAATACTAATACTTTTTACAGTAGGTAAACAAGGTAGGTCACTAAGTATGTTTTATTAAAAGTAATTTTGCTAAGGTACATATAAAGAAGAAAAAAGGCTTTTAAAACTCACTGATTCTGATCCTGATTTTATTGAAGCAAAAAATCCATGCGACGATCTTTCGCAGTCGCAAATTTATCTTTCTTGAGAAAGCAAGTTCAAAAGCTCCACAAATACTTACACAATTAATTATAATGTTCACTACATATCGATTGTACTTAACTTTCTCGTTGTGCAATGCTATATTTCTTCGATATGCACTATCCATCTGAGCAGCAATATCCACATTCCCAAAAAGCGATAATTGGACTACATTTTTCATATGCCTTTGTGATATACTGTGTTTTTTAATTCGATCGCTTGAATGATTTAAATCAGTTAAACCCATTTTCGTCCATAATTCTTCACCTTCAAATAGTAAGCAAGGAAAGCAGAATAATGCATTTTTTATACTACAACCGCAAATCCACAAATGTTTATTATAAATATCCTTATTAAATAGTCTATTAAAAGTTCGCGTCTTACTGGAAATCGTTTGTTTCAGATTTAAATTCGGAACAGGTCTGCCCAACCGCTTTATTTCAATTTTTTCGGCGTACGTTCTTTTATAGAACGGATCCACTATTAAACTCTGCACTGAATTCATTATTATTTAAAAATAAAGAGCATAAACACTTTTAAACACACAAATACAACTTTTTTATTCGCTTTTATACCGTTGCACCGTAAGCAAGAAATATGTCTAATGTTTTGGTTGCACTGCTGCTGCAACACTATTGTCATTTATGGAGATATACCCGAAAGACGTTCGACAAAGTTCGTCAGCCGTATAGGGATATATACGTTCGTGGATTGCAATGAGTCTGCAAACCAAGTGTGTTATTCTCTCATTTATTTAACGTATTCATATCCAATTAGATATACCTATTATAAGTAATTTATAATAGTTCATTTATTCTGTGAGGTAGTACAAATTTTTAATTTAAAAAATGTAGAATTACGCTTTTTTTCATTAAATTAAATCTATTAGTTTTGGTGGTTGCGCAAACTTGCAAACCATAGCAGAAACCGCCACTGTCGTATGGTATTGTAGCAAAGAACAACAATTTCGGAAATTAATTAAATTAAGCTACAATCGACAGTGGCTTGGAACCATATAATAATCTACACTTTTTTTTTCATTTGTACGCACTGATAAAACGATTTATTATTAATCAAAGGCTTTTGTGTATAATATTTGGGTGGCGACAGTTGGTGCGTGTTAGTTTTGCGCCTCATCCACAAAGATTTTCTTCTAAATATGTTAGCGTAATATGTTGCATTTATTGTATAAAATAGAATAAAACTAATGGTTAATATCTTCACTTTTTTAATACGTAATCGTGAAACAACAATTGTTTCACACAGAACATTGTTCTTCGTTTAGAAATAAAAAACAAGATTCCATTTTTGCTAATTATCTATTAGAAGAAAACCATACTTTTAAAAAGGATTTTCAAATTCTACATTTAGAAAATAAAGGCAATAAATTAAATTTATTAGAAATCAATAAATTAAAGCAATCACAAATTTTACTTAATGATCAATTAGATTTAAATAACTCGTCTTTGTCAAATTTTTGCATTTAAAAACTGTTTAGATGATAATAGAAATGTACATTTAGTATACATGTTTAGTACCCTATAGAATAAAAAATTAGAGCCGACCAGATGAGCCACATTTTCTCACTACCTACAATATTTGTGTAAATTCTTAGATTAAAAAAAAACGTAAAATAATACTAACCTTGTTGATTTTATATCTTTAATTTAGTTTGTAACGTGCTCTTTAGCTGTAAGAACCTGATGAAGCCACTGTGCTGGCGAAACAATTGTCGTTTCACGATTACGTATTAAAAAAGTGAAGATTTTAACCATTAGTTTAATTTCAATTTGAAATTATGCATCTTCATCAATAAAAAAATTAAAAACCCTTACCACAATAGAATTTAACAATTCTATATACGTATTTAACTCCTTTGGCCGGGTAGCCATATTAACTGAAAAATCGGAGACTGTGGCTTTTAAGTGAATAAAAAAATTAATAACCCTTACCACAATAGAATTTAACAATTCGATATACGTATTTAACTCCTTTGGCCGGGTAGCCATATTAACTGAAAAATCGGAGACTGTGGCTTTTAAGTGAATAAAAAAATTAAAAACCCTTACCACAATAGAATTTAACAATTCTATATACGTATTTAACTCCTTTGGCCGGGTAGCCATATTAACTGAAACATCGGAGACTGTGGCTTTTAAGTGAATAAAAAAATTAAAAACCCTTACCACAATAGAATTTAACAATTCTAAATAGTTAATTGACGAATGAGATACTTGTTGAAACTTCATTATAACGCTAAGAAATAAGTAATTAAACTTCTAGTTTCAAAAATTCTTTTATTGTAAATACCTATTGTATGGCGAAACAATATTGTAGTGGTATTTACAATAAAAGAATTTTTGAAACTAGAAGTTTAATTACTTATTTTTTAGCGTTAACAATTCTATATACGTATTTAACTCCTTTGGCCGGGTAGCCATATTAACTGAAAAATCGGAGACTGTGGCTTTTAAGTGAATAAAAAAATTAAAAACCCTTACCCTTGTGGTAAGGGTTTTTAAGTAAGTCGGTAAGTCACCAGCTATAGGTATTTCTGTTATGCGTGGCCCACTCAATCTATGAGTGGGCCACACCGATAATAATAGTGCCGCACCTATTTCTAATGAACCTTGAGGCCTTAGTTAAATTAAATAACATTAATTTGTCAAATTAAAATTACCCATTATTCAATCCTATGTCTTTGCTGTATTAAGTACTTTATACTCTAGGACTATGCTTAATTATTCAATTAGTCACTGGAATTTTCCTTGCTATACATTTTACTGCCAGAATTGACTTAGCTTTTGAACGTTGAACTTTGTATTCAATTTTTTATGAACAGAAATGAATCAAACTTTACAAAATGTAAATCATAATCTACACGAGTATCTTCATTTAGAGAGTGTCGTAAAGATACATTCAATTAAAATAAAAGATTGATGTAGTTTAATCTTATACTAGACTAAGTACATATTGATTAGAAGATATTTTCAATCTGAGTGAAAATAAACATTTTAATTGGAATTATATAAAAGTGAAAAGAGTAAAATACTGATAAATGAATTAAAAAGAAAAATAAATTGATCTTTTTTACAATCTGAGCAGCGTGCATTAACTTTTTTATTTTTTGTTGCTTTTTTTTCTTTCTTCCTTATCGTATGTTGATAAGCGTGTGTGTGCCTATTTACTGAACCCAACTTTATATGCAAAAGTCATTATAATTCTAGTAATGTTCTCTGGTGACGACAATGATTATAATTTGCTTAATAAATTGACATCGTCTTTGTATAAGCAAGCATATTTACGACTAAAAGTTGGGTTTCTAAAATAACCTTCAACTAAAGGTCACCTATGAGTATTAACGAGTGTAGACATCGATATATCAATAATAAAATGTATGTGCAAAATATGAACTCTTACTTCACTTTACCAACACCATTGTTTCTTTGCAACAATCTAGTATAATATAATTTTTATTTCGAGATAAATCGTAGTAACACGTATAGCAAATATAAATAAACAAATAAATATAAATGTAAAGTAATTAACCAATTAACAGGGCGGATTAAATTATTATATAAATATTCCATAATTATTTAATTTAAATGTTATAATTTTGATAGTATGTATATTTCAAAATAATTAACATTTGGGATAATTAATTTATATATTTTTTATGACTAATTTAATAATATTCCTTGTAAAATTACCATGTGGTGACATCTAATAAATATTAGCTAAACGAATCACCGTTGCCGGTAAAATAGTTTGCAACTTCAATATTTGATTCAAATTGCATGGTTGTAGTTTGTTTTAAATTTAAAATAAATTAAATAATACAACAAGTTGAGGATTTTTTATTTTTCTAGTAGGTGATACTAAATGTACAACTTATTCCTAAAAGTAATATAGGAAGTCGATTTCTCAATGTTTTGAATTTTATTTAAAGTTTGAGGTATATTAGTGAGGTTACTATTTTTTTAAAATTTTTACGTAGTTTAGGATTTAATAAAAAAATGATCGACCTTGTATATGTTACCGTGAAAGACCGAAAGTAGTGGTTGTCGACATACACCGGTTAATGTCGACAGACACCAGATGAATAGGTGAAAGACCGAACAATTATTAGTTATATTATAAATTCGGTCCTTCACCAGTGTATGTCGACAAACACATATAAGCTTCGGTCAATGTCAGAAACGACAGGACATTTATTATAATATAAGTTTATTATTCATATTATTCACGTCACTGCAAACCATTCATTCTGGAATTTCCAGCTATATTTAATTTACCCTTCACAGGTATTTGTAATTTCTTGCATCTATTCAAATTCACAATAGGCTTATTAAGAAACGAATATTTAGTTCTTAGTTTTGTTCCATTTATTACCGTAGTTCATTACAATAGCTCTAGGATTTCCCAAATTCAGAGGTTTGTAAACTGTTTATATATTCTTTTAAATTCAAATTCATAGATCAGTTCCAAATGATCAATCGGTAAAGACAGTTCTCGCAGAGACTTATCTAATAGACAACCCGTGGCAGGTGAAACATCATCAACAGGTATTATTGTTAAATATTAGTTACTTTTGTTTACTTTTAGTTATGTATTATTAAGTAGGTATTATTAAGAATACAAAGTTGGTAGTACTGAACCAACAAGAATAAAATGATGACAAGACATAAAGAAGAGTTGTTGTTAAGTTGTGTTTGTGTGTGGTTTATAAATATTAAAATGTAAAATAGTTTATATAATAAACAATAAATAAATATATAAAAGTGTATTATTTAAAGTTACAAACATTAACATGGTAGCAGAGCGTAGTTATTAAAAATATATAAAAGTGTTAAAAGTTAAAACAAAAAATTTAATATAACAAAAATGGCGACGTATATAAAAATAGATGATGTAACAGTACCGATCTTTGATGGTTCCGATTATACAAAATGGAAGCTACGAATATTAAAATTTTTGCAATTTAAAAAATGTAAAATAGTAACTGAAAGAGAAAGGACTGCAACTGAGAATGCAAATGAATGGGAACAAATGGACATCAAAGCAACGAACTACATATATAGCGCTATCTCAAATAAACAATTAGAATTAATTAGTGAACAGGAAACCGCCTTTGAAATTATTAAAAAATTGGATGAAATTTACAACAAAGAATCGACAGCATTACAAATGATCTGTAGAAGCAATTTAGAAAATATCAAATTAAAGGAAGAAGATGACCCCGAAAATTTTTTTAACAAATTTGAAAAAGCAACAAATGAATTGAAAGCGGCTGGATCAAAAATCAACGAGGATGAAAAGTTAAATTATATGTTAAGAGCACTCCCAAAATCATTTAGCCACCTGGGTGATTTAATTGATGTTTTACCCAAAGAAGAAAGAAATGTAGAATATTTAAAAACGAAAATCAAGTTAAAATTTATGAATGACAAAAGTGACAATGGTGAAGATAAAGAAAAAAATACAAAATCAAATGCATTTGCAGCGGGTTCGACATCACAACGGAATCAAGGTTGTTATGGATGTGGTAAAGTAGGTCACATTCAAAGGAACTGTCAACAAAAATATCAAACAAGTTTTCAAGGGCAACATAATAATTTCAATCGTGGTGGCCGTGGTCATTATCAAAATTTAGGACGTGGAAATTATGGAAACTATCGTGGATATCAAAATGTACGTGGAAATTTTAGTGGTTATCAAAATGCAGGACGTGGAAATTTTAGTGGTTATCAAAATGCAGGACGTGGAAATTATCGTGGTTATCAAAATAGGGGACATGGAAATTACAGTGGGCATCAAAATTCAGAAAGTAGAAATAATAGTGATAATAGTAATACTTTTATGTGACAGCAAATACTTCAACAATAAGTGAAACTTGCATCGTCAATCCAAATGAAATAAACTGGTTATTAGACAGTGGTTGTACCGATCATATTATAAACAATGACATTTATTTTGAAAGTTTTGTGACATTAAAAACACCAGTGAATGTAAAAGTGGGAGACGGTCGCATATTGCTAGCGACAAAAATTGGTCAAATAAAAGCTTCATTTCCTGTGTACAATAAACAAGTGGTCATAAATTTGAATAATGTATTTTATGTAAAAGATATGAAAACAAATTTATTAAGTTATTCAAAAATTACAAACAATAATAAAATTATTTCTTATGGAAATATTTCAAAAATTTATAATATGAACAGTGAATTAATAGCCATAGCAATCAAAAAGGAAAATCTGTATGAAATGAAAAGTTTTATTGACAATAATAACAGATCAGCATTTGCAAATACAACATGTAGTGAAAATAAATTAACATTAAAAGAAAAATGGCATCGAATGTTAGGACATGTAAATTTTAATTACTTAAATGTTCTATGTACAAAACAACTAATAGAAGGAATTCCGGAAAAGTTAGAGGGTGATTATTTAAAATGTGCGGTGTGTATTGAAAATAAAATGAAAAATTTACCTTTTGGAAATAACCGTAAGAGAGCAGAGGACATTTTACAAATAATTCACACAGATGTAAATGGCCCACACACAACAAAAGGAAATCAGGGAGAAATGTACTTTCTATCATTTATAGATGATTATAGCAAACTAGCAAAAGTGTACACCATGAAATCAAAAACACAAGTTTACGATTGTCTGGTAGAATACGTAAATCTTGTTCAAAATTTAACTGGTAAAAATATACAAGAATTAAGATGTGATAATGGAACAGAATATATGAACTCAAAAATTTATAACTTTATCCGTGAAAAAGGAATATATCTAAACCCGTGCCCACCATACGTGCATCAGCTAAATGGAACAGCTGAACGTTTTAATCAAACAATTATGAATATAGCTCGGTGCTTACGAGCTGAGGCAAAGGTGGATATTAAATATTGGCCGGAATGTGTTAGAACGGCTGCATATTTACATAACAGAACATTAGCAAACACTACTGAACAGAAAACTCCTTATGAGATATTTTTTAATGAAAAACCTAGTGTAAAAAATTTACGACTGTACGGGAGCAAAGTTTTCGTTCGTATACCTGAGGAGAAACGAGCATCAAAATGGGATAAAAAAGCTGAAGCAGGCATATTATTAGGGTATACAGATGTGGGATATCGTATACTTGTAAATGACAAAATAAAGATTGCACGACATGTAGAAATTATTGAAGAAGAAGTTAAATGCATTGAGTTGGTTAACAATGAGCAAAATGAAAAGGGTCCAGATGAAGATGATGAAAGTTTAGATGATACTAACGAGGAAGTGGATTTAAAAAGGCCTCAACGACAAAGAAAACTTCCTTCAAAACTTGATGATTATATTATATATGTAAATTATTGCAATGCGACAGTACCGCAAACATTTAAGGAGGCGATGAGAAGTATAGATTCCATAAATTGGAAAAATGCAATGGATAACGAAATAAGAAGTATTCAACAAAATTACACATGGGATTTGGTACAACAACCAGAAGATAAAAATATATTAGATGTGAAATGGTTATACAAACGGAAAAGCAATGACAGTTACAAGGCTCGATTAGTTGTAAGAGGTTTTCAACAGCAAGAATTAATTGAACATACATATTCACCAGTGGCAAAAATGCAAACGTTAAAACTATTATTAGCATATTGTTGTAGGTACAATTTAAACATTGATCAAATGGACGTAGAAACAGCGTTTTTGAACAGCAAGATAGAATCCGAAGTATACGTTAAACAACCTGAAGGATACGAAAAGGGAATTAACCAAGTGTATAAATTAAAAAAAGCTTTGTATGGTCTAAAAGAAAGCCCACGTGCATGGTATGAACATTTTAATAATTATATTACTCAATTAGGATTTAAAAGAAATAATTACGACTACTGTTTATATGTTAAAAATTCAGGTAATGATTCAATATATTTTATTATTTGTTGATGATTTATTAATATGTAGTAAAAATAAAAGACAAATAGAACAAGTTAAAATTAAGTTAGCGAGTAAATTTAACATTAAAGATTTGGGCAAAGTAAAAAGTTATATAGGAATTAACATTGAATATAATGATGTAGAAATGACTTTAGATCAGAAAAGTTACATTGAATCTTTAGCACAAAAATATCAAAGAATTCAAAACATATAGAAACTCATTACCATTATGTAAATGAAAATTACTTAAATAAGACTATTGATATTGTTAAAATTGATAGTCAGGATAACATTGCTGACATATTTACAAAGTCTTTGAGTAAGCAAAAACATTATAAATTTAGATTTTTATTAAAAGTCACCCAAAAGTAAGGAGGCGTGTTAAATATTAGTTACTTTTGTTTACTTTTAGTTATGTATTATTAAGTAGGTATTATTAAGAATACAAAGTTGGTAGTACTGAACCAACAAGAATAAAATGATGACAAGACATAAAGAAGAGTTGTTGTTAAGTTGTGTTTGTGTGTGGTTTATAAATATTAAAATGTAAAATAGTTTATATAATAAACAATAAATAAATATATAAAAGTGTATTATTTAAAGTTACAAACATTAACAATTATAATTTGTGCTCGATGGCTACTGCAGTAAATAGTGATCAATTTCTTGAAAAGTTAAATACCCTAATAAGAAATAAACGAGAAGACAATTGTTTTTATTTTTCTCAAGAAAGGTACTCTAAAATCGTTTCTGAAGTAATTTCTGCTAAAAGTAAGTGCAGTACCCCTTTGGACTACAGACGTTTAAAACGTTTTGACATTTTAAAAGTTAGTGACGAACAAAAGTTAATTGTGCCATTAAAACTAGGAGAAACGAATATCCAGTATTATGTTACAAACGAAGAGTTGTTTAATATACTTTCCGAAACTCACATACGAACAGACCATGGAGGAAGAACACGAATGCTAAAAGAATTGCAAGTTAAATACAAAAATATTACTTATGAAGCCATAATGCTCTATTTAAATTTATGTCAACAATGTCAAATGAAACACAGTGCTCCTAAAAAAGGTATTGTTGTAAAACCAATGGTGAGTTCCGAATTAAACTCTAGAAAATTGGGTTAGTGACCATATTGATGACCATGTTTTAGATGTAAGTGATATGGATGACCAAAATACCATTGGAGCCAATCCACCTTCATCTGCCACCAACAGGTCTTCATCTGAAGTGCCGACTGATCCACAACCCAGCACGTCTTCAACTCAAACACTGACTGATCTGCAACCGATTACGTCCTCATCTCAAGTGCTGACTAGGCAGCACGAGCTAATCAATTCAAAAAGAGTAGCAGCAAAAGAGAATCTACTACTCCAAGCAACAAAAATGTTGCGAACCTCAAATAAAAAGTTTCCTGCGGCCCAAATTAGTGACACCGTAAGAATTAAAGTCCCTGACGTCGATCGTGGTCGTACAGATCCCCGAAATGTGTTAGCCATTGTTGTTGGGATAGAGAATACAGACTTTTATAAATTAGCGAACAAAAATGGCACCTTCAAGCAGCTTTTCACTCGTAATCAATTCGCAATTTGCAAAGAACAGTTAATTTCCATGGATGAGATTTCAGGTCAAGAAATTTCGGTAAGAGAAGCAGCTTCTGCTAATTTAAAAAGTGGAGGGCAAGGCTATACACGCTGTAACTGCAAAAAGAAGTGTTCCACGGCAAAATGTAGCTGTAAAAACAATAGGCTTTTGTGTAATTCGAAGTGTCATGGTAGCTTAAGTTGTTGCAATAAATAAGGTTGCCATACATTTACTTTGTTTTTTTTTAATTTCATTTCAAGAAATAAAATGCATTTTATTTGTTATATTAATATTATGTTTGTTGTGTTTGTTTTAAGTTCAACAATTTCTTTATGTTCATTTGAAAACTTCCATGTTTTAATCAAAATAAATAATAACCTATAGAGTTTTATTTTGTTTTCTTTTTATAAACAAATTCTATTAAACATACACCATGAGTCCATGATGAATGTTGACATTCGCCGGTGTAAGTTAGAAATAATGATATTTGATGAATATATCGGACATACGCCAAGTAACTTGGTGAATGTTGACATTCACCGGTATATCTCGACTATCACCGGTTTTCGGACTTTCACGGTAACATATACATTCTTCAATATCGTGCTTTTAAATGTTCATTTTCAGGGAATCGAATGATTGCCTAGTTTGAGGGAAATATTCTTTCTTAGGATGATAAGTAAAATTACAAATATTCTACAACATACATGTTTATTCTATATAATATTAATTTTATATACATATTTTAACAACAATAATAAAAATGATATATATACTTATTTTTCAAAAATTCATAATTTCTATATCTGATCGTATATAGTCTGTTCACAAAATGATATCCGTCTCCGTTTTTCGAGTAATTAATGTATATATAGTTCGTAAATGAATCGTTTGTTAATAAATTTTAATCACAAACTCTTATAATATATTTATATAATAAAACCCTGATATACGTTTTTATCATTCGATGGACTTCGGAAAACGGAGACCATCGATATGTTAAATTTAACTATATTGTTGATAATTTAACATTTAGTTCATTCTTCTTTTTCCTTTGCGCAACACCGCAAGCTTTGCCTGTATATGTAAATGTATTATGTGATTTATGTGTGTAGGCCAGTAGGTAGCGATCTTTCTTTTAATTGTAAACTTGTTTTTTGTAATTTAAATATTTTAAAGCGTATTAATAATTTACGGATATTGTTTAGACGTTGATGGTAACTCATCTTGGAAACTATTTGAACTTTCTTCGGATATTGCAAGAGGAACCTAAAACAGTACACATATTAGGTTTGTATATTTGAAATTATAATTATGTATATTGATTACATTGACTACATAGATGTAGGGTTGTAATGAGGCGAGTTAATCAAGTAGGCGACAATGATATGAGGAAATTGTTTTTATATTCCTTTGTTTCAACACTTAGTAAAAATAGATTGGTAATGCCATAAAAAGAATTTTGTAGGCGTTTAAGTAACGACGTAAATTGCTAGTGGTAATATTAAAAAACTAATTAAATATGTCAGGAAAGTCTAGATTATTTTTTAAATAAATCAGTTGCAAAATTTGAAATTGATTTATATGAAAAGAATTATCAATGTCGTTAATATTGTGTAACTCTCTTCCGTTTTTAAGATAATCCTTTTCTTGAAAAACACTCGGTAGGGGTCATTTGAAGATCATCATAATAACAGCCCTTACGTCGAATATATCGACAACTCTATAGCGTGTTATATAATTAATGTAGTTATAGTTAAATAATTTGAATATTAAATTTTTTTTTAAATAAAATTATGTTTATAATAAAACAAAAATCGTCATAAAACAAAAAGCTTATGTAGCATGTCCATGGTTCTTAATTATTTGTATGGAATTATTTATATATAATTTTTTCATTTAAATTTGTGGTGGTACTGACAAATACCAATAGAACAATATAATTCGTCGGTAAAGAGAATTATTGATGAATCAGAGGTGCGTAATGCCGCGATAAGGCCAGACTCGAATAAAGAAAAATTATTTTCGTTACTACGTGAACATTGGGAACAATACGTGTATATTCAGTGGCGTAACGTACACCCCCGCTGACCCCGCCGCGCGGGGGGGGGGGCAGAAAGTCAAGGGGCCCTGGCCCTGCATTAGCCCAGAGTCCGACATTACCCTGTACTTTACGCCAGAGGGGGCCCTGCTCATAAAGTAATGCCACTGCCTGCATAATAAAATAGTCGATGAAGCTTTTACACACTAAGAGCAACATCATATTTTATAAATATTATAAATACCTAATTTACTATCTTTTTGCGACGTCAACAAATTGCCCTTTCTTCTCACTTACAAATATGTATGTATAAGCACAGTATAAGGTTCCGAGTAATGAAATGATTTTTAAGTAAACATAATGCCACATTGAAATCGAATAATCAACTCCGCAATATAAATGATCTTTGTAGTTTTGATTCGGGGATTTCCTAAGTTATTTACGATTGCAATATGTTCCATTTAGATGTCTGTTTATTTATCAGTCAGTTAAAACGACGGCCTTATTATAAATACGTGTGGTTTTTATTTGAAGCAGTAAAATACTGTAAGTACAAATTTTTAGTAGCATGACCTTTCTTTAAAAGTTATTTTATAACGATTGTAATTGTGAAAAGCATGACTGTTATAAAAAATAAATTAGCGAAAAATAAAAGTTAGTTAATGTTTCCTAATATAAATTAATTAGAAATAATATATTTGCAGTTAAAAGACATGAGCGGAAAAAAAGTTTTAAGTGGATATCAAAAGAGAAAACTTCGTAGGGAAAAGGAACAGACTATTGCTACAATTTCTTTGGTGCTCCATTCAATGAACAAGCGATAGTTAAAGAAGAAAATTATGAAAATAGTGAACGGTATCAGGAGAATGATCGCTTAAATGAACCAACCACATCACATGTGGCATTAACTGAACCCAGTGAACCTGCAGAAGATGTGTATAAAGTAGAAAGTCAAAATGAAAATAAAGAGATAAAAATGTTCACAAGTGACATTGCAAATTATCAAAACGTTGAAATTGATGATAACATTAGGAAGCATATATTAGGTGCGGAGCCGTGTAAACCCAATAGTAATTTTCCGAAAGATGCTAAAGGTAGATCTTTTACAAACGCTTATTACACATTCAAAAATAAAATTGGTCAAACCGTGGAACGTATGTGGTTGTGTTATTCGGCAAGGTTGAACATTGCGTATTGCGAACCCTGTTGGCTTTTTGCTAATATAAATGACATGTATTTTAGAGACAATTGGTGTAACGGAGTTAATGATTTCAAAAAAGATCAAAGATTACAAAAAAACATTTGTACACATTTGCGGATGTAAAACGTATGATGCTTGGAAAAAACACAAAACCATTGATAAGGCGGTCATTTTGTCACTAAATCAAGAAATGAACAAATGGCGACAAATAATTAGAAGAATTATAGACGTGATAATTACATTAGCAAAATGCAATCTTCCACTTCGCGGCCATAGAGAGCAAACGGATTCAACAAGTAAAGGAAACTTCTTGTCGATAATTAATTTTCTTGCAAGATACGATAACGTACTTAATTTACACATACAAGAAAACAAATTCGAGAAATATTTATCTCCAAAAATTCAAAATGAAATTATCACATTAGTGGCTACAAATGTTAAAGGAAATATTGTTAACAAAATTAAAGCCTCGTCGATTTTCTCTATAATAACAGATACAACACAAGATGTTTCCAAGATTGACCAGTTATCACAAGTTATTAGATATGTCACAATAGAAACGAATCAACATCAGAAACCCATATCCACGAATCTTTTATAGGATTTCGAGAAGTCACAGACCAAACCTCAAAAGGTCTGGAAAGTGATATTTTAAACAGTTTAGCTGACATAGGTATTGATATAGACAGATGTCGTGGGCAGGGTTACGTTGGCGCTGCTAATATGAGCGGTGTATACTCTGGATTGCAAAAACTAATTAAGGATAGAGTACCAACAGCAGATTACGTTCATTGTTCAGCACACAATTTAAATCTCGTGTTAAATGACGCATGTGAAGACGTGCCTGAAATAAAAAGATTTTATGATATATGTCAAAAAATATACACATTCTTTGGACACAGCATTAAAAGATGGAGGGAATTAAGAAACAGAAATTGAAGCAATGTCGAGTACATTAAAAAGCTTATGTAATACAAGGTGGTCTTCTCGTTATGAATCAATTATAGCAATAAAGGCAAATTTTACGTCAGTTTTGAAAGTACCCTGTAATATTGCACTCACAAGTAAAAAAAGAGACGAACGTGAAGCAGCATTCGCCATAAAAAAGAAAATAGAAAATTTTGAATTCATTTTTATAATTATTTTTCAATGTGATGTATTAGGAAGAATCAATTTGACGTCCAAGCTACTTCAAAATTCGACAGTTGATCTCGAAAATACTACTAAAATGCTAGGTTCAACTATGAAAGGTATTCAAAATCTTCGGGTAAAATTTCTTGAATTCAAAGAAAAGGCAACAGTTCTGGCTAACTCGTGGAAAATAAATCCAAATTTCTCAAATAAACGGCATCGAAAAGTTAAACGTTTTTTTGATGAGTTACTGTGTGATGAACGTTTGGAAAATGCAGTACGCTTGTTTGAAGTAGGTGTCTTCAAAAGCACTATTGATATATATGTGAGTCAATTACGATGCAGATTTCAAAGTTTGAATGAAACTTATGGCAGATTTAGTTTTTTGTCTCCAAAAAATATGGTCGAATTTGTCGAAGAAAAATTGTATATCTACAGATTTTACAGAGCAAGTACTAATCTTGCAAAAAGTTTTTGTCGATGAAATAAAAAATTTAAATTCCATAAAAGATTTAGGACATTTTTTGTTAATAGACAATAACTACAGAGCGAACAATTTGTCAGACATTTGTCAGACACTACATTTGTGTGTAGTGCACTTCTTTTATTTCTGACATTGCCAGTTACTGTTGCAACCGCTGAACGTTAATTTACAAAATTAAAATTAATAAAAAACTATTTAAGAAGTACAATGAGTGAGAGCAGGCTTTCAAGTTTAGCAATTATAAGCATAGAGCACCAAGAAACCAGTAGCCTTAATTTAGATTCCTTAATTGACGAATTTGTAACTAAGAAAGCACGTCGCAGAAATCGTTTTCTTTAAAATGTCAATGTATTTATGTTCTCCTTTTTGTATATTTTATATTAGGTATGTAAATTATCTAATAAAAGATTATTATATTTATTATAGGTATTGTCTATATTATAAACCCTTCTTTCCTCATACGCCAAAAAAAGTCCAGGGGCCCGTCTGTACTTCTCGCGGGGGGGCCCCAGCTCAAAAAGTTACGCCACTGTGTATATTGACATTTATTGATATGATAACTAACGATTAATATAATTTTAATTATATCGAAAATTAGTAATTTCTCAATAACATTTAACCTGTTTATCTTCTTCTAAGGTAGGTAAAAGATCGTCGGTAGAATGGGGGCTAGGTGTTGGAGGTATTCGACTAGTTGAATTAGCCAAAGAACTCATTCTTCCTAAACGTTTCTGCATTTCTCTTTCTTCTTTCTGTTCTCTTTCTTTTTCGTATCTCCTCATACTGTAACTTCGAATGGAGTTTCCACTATGGACTGAAGCTATACTTGGTCTTCTAGATCCTTGAAATTTATCATAAATAGTAAATTAATTTATTTCATATTAAACCCAAAAAAAAATTGAATATAGATTATGTATATAATATAGCATGCGATTGTGATTTGTGGAATTCAATGCTGATCGAATTTTTGTTATTAAATTTATTCTGAGATTATTCATATCATAAAGATACACACATAATATATACAATGAGCACATCATTTAGTCACAGAGTCACGAATTTTAGATAGCAAGAGGGCGATATTGTTAATAATTTAATTCTAGAATGTACGACGGTGATTTGACGGGAGAGTTATTTTAGGGCAAAAATAAATTTTATTTTTTTACATAATTCCCATCAAATTCTATATACCCAGCGACTTTCCAATTTTTTTAAGCCGTCAAAAAAGAAGTCTTGTCGAAGCTTGTCAAAATAGGCATTGGTTGTGGCTATAAACTCTGACCTTCAGATCTGGTGAATATGGTGAATGAGGCATCAATTTGTATCTTAATTCGATCAATTTAGGGGTTGCTATAGGCGTGATATTATGATGGAACGAATTTTTTTTTTCTTTAGTTCGGCATCAAAACGTGTAATGGTTGGTTCAGTCAGCTCTCCTTAGTCCTAACTTAGTATTAGTCTTAGTCTCGGTATTAGTATTAATCCCGAGAAAATAGGTATCGTTCATACGAAAATTAGTGTAAGTTTTACGCCTGCGCATTATATAACAATTCCGTACGCGTAGCCATGGCAACAAGAGATAAGCAACAAATACATAACCTACAGAAATGTTTATTTCGTTTGATGGCATTAGTTTGAAATGGGTAGCTATAGGAAAAACTTCAGCGATAAAAATGAGTGAGGAATTTGATGATGGACGATTAATCGACTAGTGAGGGAGTTTACTCATATATATGAAAAAAAAAATAAAAACTATAAAAATAAACTAGCATTGGAAAATGCGTGGAAAACCATAACGTCTTCTTTTTACGTCAGAGTAAACTGGTGAAAGAATACAAAAGTGAGCCTGCTCGTAATTTCACCATTTTGAGATTGTCAGCTAATTTTATTCACTTGAAATTTTCAAAATAAAAACTTACTACCCTGCGAAGTACAAAAACATAAATATTTTAGCTTATTAAATTTGTCCACAGCGCTTACCTATCTACCAAACGCAAAAGATGACAAAAGTAATAAAATGATTAAAAACCAATAAAGACAATAACAAACCTGAAGTACGCCGGAAATCAATACAAACTTGAAGTGAAGTTGCTTTGGTTTCTGATCTTAGTCTTAGTCCTAAAAGTTCAATATTACGAACTTTCAAGGTCAGGATCCTTAAGACTAATACTAGGTTACGGAATTGTATGAACACAAACAATAATTACATATCACTGACCTTTATAAGGTTAAGACTAATACTAAGTTAGGACTAAGGAGAGCTCACTGAACCAACCATAAGTATATGAGGGATGCCTTTTTAGTGTTGCCTCATAGAGGGCGCCAATAATGAAACGTCTGATATCAAATTGAAAAGAAGAAGAAGTTCACCGTGGACGTGTTGATAAATTTAGAACATGGTTTTCGAAGTGTCAGTTTCAAGAAGGGAAAAATGCTTCGCAAGTTGGTTCGAGCGTATGCGAATACTTGGAAAAATAATAAAGTCGTGTTTCATTCAGATTTTACATGTGTTTTTTGTACCGTTCCCAGAAATATTCCCAGCGATACTCGTAACTCGTTCGATAAAAACGTGACGCTTGTTTTCGTGGTAAGATTACCTGATTGCTATAATTCAGGAGCTCAGTATTACAATCAGTTGATTACGATCTTATTTGATAATCTTCGTAAGCGATGTAGATATTTAAAAGGAATTATAGTTATAAATATAAATGACTAAAAGAAAATTATCTAAGGATTTAAAATAAATATGTTTTGAAATAGGTTATTCTTAGAATTCCTAACATACGTAGGGATGCAACATCGCTCATAAAAACATCGATGTTAGAACATCGATGTTTTTCAAAAGTAAAACATCGATGTCGAAAATATCGACGTTTACTAACGATACATCGATGTTTCTTCGATGTTTTTGAAAAATTATTGAGAAGCTGAATTTTTAGTATAAGAATTAAAACACATAGATAATATTAATTAAATTTATTTGTGAAAGTATGATTTTTAATAATGGAATTCAAAAACATTAATTTTGATACCCTGGTGCCCAATAAGCGGTTTCTCTCTTGGGTTATTGTTGCCCCAGCTTCAGAGAACAACCGCTCACTGGTCACCGAAGTTGCCACGATTGGCAAATACTTCATAGCAATTTTGAATAGGAATGGAAACATTGTACGCATGTCATGCCATATTTCTATAGGATCTCCTTTGATAGGAGTGACCGGTGATGATAGAAACATATGAAATTCTGAATCAACTTTTGTTTTGTCATTGTCGCTAGTTCTGTTTTTTATGTTTTTATGTGATAATTGTGTGTGGTAACTCCATATGTCAGGTTCCATGTTATCGTCCTTTTCAGATTCGTCAGAACTGTCAGAAGACAGTTCTGGCAATCGTTGCTTGCATACTGGTTACGTAATTGTTTATATAACTGAAGACTTTAGCTTTAGCAGTCGCATCTCTAAAATGTAGCATCTTAAAACTGGGCATCTGGTGCATATCCCGTGAACGAGACGTTTGCAAAAATTTGCAAACAGTAATAGTGATGTGATTCGCTTCCGCAAATAGTATGCAGATGGCGCTATTATAAACAAACATCGACGTTAAAACATCGTTCATTGATTAACGATGTATCGATGTTTTTGGGGCTTCGACATCGATACTAAAACATCGATGTTTATGAATGATACATCGATGTTTGGAAACATCGATGTATCGTTTGCATCCCTAAACATACGAGGTGCTACCCAGAAATTCACAGAATTTGAATGTGGCGCGCGAGGGGATGGTAGTACAGTTCTATAGCGCTAGTTGATGTAAGTTACGTCTATACAAGTCTGCCTGTTACAAGGTGGTGTCAAACAGTTTTTGTGCTGATATTTGTTGAGTTGTGTTTGAGTTATTCCGCGACACCACAATGTCTGATATGCAGGAGCAAGGAACGTACTTAAAAGTATATATACATGTGTGTAATAGATAGAATCTTTTGATGAAATTTCTTATAAATAAATTAATATTTATTTCAAATTCTTGATGTTTCTCAATATGAATTAATAACCTGAAATTTTTTAAGGAATCACTTAAATTATTCCTACATTTGGATACAGTTGATTTAAAAAAGATATAATTTCGTGAATGTCTGCTACTTATGTGATAAAAGAAAAGATTAAATGAAATCATAAGTGATAATTTTCGCAAAATATATTTGATATTTTTAACGCATAGCATATAAATACGTTTAATAAAAATTAGTGCCGGTTGAATTTAATCAACAATTTAATTAAATTTATTGTACATTAAGAAGCTCTAACACTAATACAACAATGCATACAAGCTGCTTATATACACACGATCATAAGCTTAAACATTTAAAATTGCATTAATGAAATCATGCTCATTGCAAACATGCAATATGCAAAGATCGATTACTATATTTCTTCTTTTTTGCCAAAAATATCTAATTCGGTATATACTATTTCTGATCTCAATAATGTACAAATGTGCAAAAATTTTTACAAAGCACTATTCTCATAAAAAAAATAATAAATTTGACAAACCGCTGCCATCTTGCGTTCTCCGTATTCGAATTTAGGGGATGTTTTAACAAATACGATTCGCGATTTTTTTATGTCGCGTTTTACGACCGGCTACTATATTTACGCATCTTAACCATAAGACACAACATCAAAATGAATTAAATAAATTTAATAACATGCCTTTCGTGATGTTGAATTATTATTGTCACATATTATAGTATATGTATTGATAATGGATTGTTGAAAAGTTCTCGAATGAAATACTAGTACTATTTTTTAGTAATATTAGCAAAAATTATGCATTAGTACGAAGAGTTTGTGGATATGGTCATCTTATAGAAACGTATATATGGCTTGCAGATTTTTTAAAATACATGAAAGTTGTTTTGGAAAAAATCCAGGAAAATGTTATGTAATTATACTCAGTATAATAGTCTCATTTTCATATTGTTATCTGCTTTGTCGTTAATTGAATTAAAATTTTTAAATAAATGCAAAAGATTTTATTACAATTTTACATGTACTATACCGGGTTTGTTTTTATTATTACACATACATTTTTGCTATGTGCAACTTTAAAAAGAAAATTGTCAATATATTAGCGGCATAGTAAGCAACCAGTTATACACCAGTGAAGGATTTAACTAACAAAAACAAACAAGGCGCAGACGTGTGTGTTTTATTCCACTTAAAATAAGTATCCTTTAGAACACCAAGAAATACAGCAATAACAAAACAATAGAAATCAATAGTACAACGACGATTTTTATTATATTATTTTGACAGAAGTTCAATCTTTTTTCATAAATAGTTTTCAACAGCTACCTACTATGATTCTTCGTGGCTACTGTGTTTTTAATGTATGGAGAAGCGTATTTTTAAAAGAAAATTAAATATTTTCCAAAATATTAAAGTGAGATATAGGACGTACTTAACCAAAATATACAAAATATAATTATAATATATACAGGTTGTCCTTGAATGTCCTTGGAAAATGTAATTATACAGTATGCCCATTTTAAATCTCCGTATATGGGTAACTCTTTGATTGACGCGTGTTTGGTATTAAAAGCAGCAACACAAACAAAAGCAAATATAGCCACAGACTGTTTAAATGTGCTAAAATCGTTCATTTGTTCTAAAAGTAATGCCAACCTTCCTAAATACCACATTTAAGTAAATGCTGCTTAAATTCATTTCATAATACGGAACCCCTAATTTAAGTGACAATTAATTTAAATGTCATTTAACTAAAACTACTTTTAATATCAGTTGATAATACCGGCCGTTTTTTTTAGTATTGAAGATACCGGATCGGTTAAATTAGCAAAGTTGCTCAGAATTTTGATGAGTGTTGATAGCATTTTCAGATTTGTTATATGCTGTGACCTTTTTGAGATATTTAATTAAAATTTAACGAAATTCTCAGTTATACATATCTTCAGTAAACATTGAAGACAGAGCAAAACTAAAAATGGCATCTGATAGTATTTTTTTACGTAGAATTTAATAATCTTTATTAAATATTCATGGCACACTTGATTATCAAGATATAAAATAAACTTATGTTTTTTTTAATGGTTTGGTATGGTTATCTTTTTTAAATATTTATTATAGCGAAAGTAATTTAATTTAATTAGTTTTAAAATTAAAATACTTTTAAGAGATAATTTCAAGCAGTTTTCTCAAATTTTCAATTAAAAGCCATATCTGAATTTATAAGATACCATATCCACATATGAAATCCACATTATGAGGTTACTACACATTGTACTAAATGTAAACGATCCAACATCAAGAATACATACTTATATGCATATGTTACAGTATGCGCACGTCAAATAGATCCAAATATTAAAAACAACAATAAGGGACGTTCAAGAAGCATTTACGAGATGTAACAAAGAAAAAGGAGTTAGTTTAAATAGAGAAAATTTATCTTAGACGAAACATTTTTTACGCGATGTTTTTTAATGAGAATTATTCTAATATCTGAAGACGTTGACACGAAACTTATTTTAATTATTTTGAATCGAAGTAGCCTTTACTTGATGGAAATTCATAATTAATGAAATAAAAAATAAGAAGAAATATTTCTCTCTTTAGGTTCAATTATTATTAAAAACAATTAACAAAAAATAGATAAAAACTATAAATCGAGAATTTATAAACTTGAACTAGTTAAACTAGTTCATGCCCTAAATTTTATATAGGCCAGCCAGGTAGATCTTTTTCTAAAAGAATCAAAGAACATGAACGAAGTTATATTAATAATAAGAATGATTCACTTTATGCAATACATCTGAGAGAAGAAAGCCCATAATTTTAATTATAACTTTAAAATTTTATACACAGAAAATAAATAGCAAAAATTAAATTTACTTGAAGCTATGGAAATTTTTAAATATAAATATACCGACCTTTTACTTAATAATCACATATATTTTCGGCAATTCTTTTTTGTTAGGCATATTTTACAACTGATTCTTTATTTATTTTGGTTTTCCCGTTTTTTGTATTTGTACTCGATAAATTTTGGTCCCTTTGTGTAATAAAGTTTACCTCTTGAATATAAAGTGCCTATTGAACCATATTTTTGAGTATAATTACTTTTTTCATTATAATAGTTCATTTAAGTTTAAATTTGTCTACATCCTTTAGGTTTAGTTTGCAATAAAACTTCATCCGAGGAAGACACTCTGTGTCGAAACAATTGTAATAAGTAATATTGCTTTTTCATTTTAATTTCATTATTTTAATTATTGTTATTATTCATTAGCTTTAGTAATGACTGTCTGCATTATAAAGCTGTATGCGACAACCGCTGTAAGTTTGAGAATGTGTTAAATTATGGACCAATTTTATAATTACCCATGAACGGGATATTTGTGAATGTTAATAAATATGCTATTGTTTCTTGGGCGAGATGCAGTGATCCAGCTAAACTTAATTGCACTGTTCAATTAAAATTGATTTCTACAAAACTTGACATCAATTATCAAATATCTTTTGACTATAAATAAACTGAAGTTGATCTAGTGGATAGGTCACTAGATGAACTGCGTTAATACCCTGGTCAAGCCAATAATATCGATGGCGTTTCTTTGGTCCCAACCCCACTCAGGCTGATAAAAATGAGTACCTGGAGGTAACATTCTGGGGTAATAATAGGCGGTCGCTGGGTAGCGCTAGCCACGTTACCATATCAGTTGTACCGAATGGCTTAAGTTGTAACATGCCTACTATGTTACTACCCCAAAGGCCTGCAAGGCTAGTACAGGGACTGTTATTTATAAACAAACTAAAAATCGTCGAGTACGCTCTGAGGTAACCGTCACTACTCTGTCATTGACGTCTTGAAATAAGTACGACTTTCGACGTGGATTATCTTAACAATACTGCATCGATCACTTCGACTTTTGGCGATGAAGAACTATTTAACATAACTGTATATCACTGGTTTAGTGAATTCAATTGTAGCCATTGTTCGTTCACGGTGTTATTCATAGAAGGTCATCCAAAATCGGTTGTTGTGCCAGAAAACATTGATGCTGTACGTGAAATGACAATGCAAGATCGTTACGTGATATATCGTGATATTTAGCCGTGAAAATGGTTTGTTCGCGCTGGATCCCGTTTAATTTAACAATCGCTCAACAAAAAGCCGGTACCGATTGATGCAAAGAAATGCTCAAGATGGGCCAAACTTAACAAGAGTTGTTCTCGCAAGAAGCACTTTAAAGCAAATGGTTGCCTGCTTGTTAGGGCAAGTGGACATGCAACTGCAATGCCACTGTAGGATCATAGAACAATCAATTCTGAGTGGTACACAATCGTTTGTTTGTCAGAAGTATTTGGAGAAATAAGAAAAAGTAACCAGCGACGCAGGGTTATTCTTTACCTTGACAATGCGAGGTTTACCGCATACATATAAATAAATATATCGCTTATGGTCAACTGCGCATTTGTACGGAGTTTGGAATAAAAGGAGATAGAATTTGATGACATTTTAACGTACTTCCTGCTGTTTAGGCAACCCAGTCACTACCGTTGTATATAAACATCTTTGATAGTAGTGTTCACAGGTAGTGTTCACTGTTTATTTATAGGTCTGTTCCAACATAAAAATCACTGACGGTCCGGGATCACTCTCTGACTGTTTCAATGCGCATGTGCAATCAGAAACCAACATCTGACGAAATTGCAATTAAAGTATGTTGGAACGCTATTTTAGTACTTTGGTTGTAATATTTGTGGCTAGGTGGCACTTGTTCAGTGATTAACAGATCTTAATAGAATAAGAAGAACGGTTATTTGTAGAAATAAACGAAAATTAACTACCAATTAAAATAAAAATTACTTAGGGAAATGGACGAAATGAGACGAAAATTTTAATTTATTTGTATACTAAATGTAAAAAGTAATAAATAGTAAAACTTAAGTTCACAAATATCCCTATATAAATATATTTACTGCGCAAGCGCTATCTATCCATAAATTTCGGTTTGCAAATAATCCGCAAATCGTTCGGACTGTATTCTGACGGTCCTCAAACTGGATAATGTTGTGTTGGAACAGATTGCTGTTGATCAGTGATTAGTCAGTAAACGTGTTGGAACGGCGATTTTTTACTGCGCTTGCTCTGTACAATCACGGATCGGTCAGAACGTGTGTTGTAACAAACCTTATATAAACATGTGACGTTTTTTTCAGTTCCGTTGATTATTGAGATATATCCACGTTATATTGTAATATTGTATGTATTGTAGTTTAAAATACTATTAATTGTATTTTACTCTAAATTTTTTATATGTTATATGACTGTGCCGATGTGTGTAGGTATGTGATTTAATATATATATAATTTTTTTTAATAATTATATTTAAGTTTCGACTTCCGGAGAAAACAATAAAAACGCTATTTTGCTAACTAAAATTGTTGTAATAGTAAACGAGAGAAAAATATACGTCGAAGTGCAAACAAACCTTTTTATTTTACATCTATTGGGTTCGTTTTTAAGAATAAAAATTAATTGGTGTTTGCTAATATTTAAATATCAAGAAGGTATTTTAAAATTAAATAGGTATTCAAAGATATATTTTCATGAGATTTCAAAACGAGTAGAATTACCACATCTAACTGAAATACTTATGTTAACTTTATAGATAGCTATGCAATCAATATAGAACATTTACAAGTTGGATAGTCTATCCTTCAGGAAGTACGTAAAAATGGCAGCTCCCATGTTTCCGCGTGTCGGACGTTTCTTTTGCGCGGTATATCTATTTAAGTATGTGGGTTTTACACATCCGCACAAACAACTCAATATTCAACCAGTCAAAACATCTAATTGATGGGTCATCCGCCGTAGAGCTCTGATTTGGCACCCAACGATTTCTTTTTGTTCCCGTATGCGAATAAACTACATAAATATTTGATTTTTTAAATTTATACAAAAACACTGGCATCAACTAACACAACCGACTGTCAAACAACAACTGAGCGTCCAAAATGGTTGAAATTTTCACAGGCATCTTTCAAAGCATATAACGGGTGTTCAGAAACATTCGAAGTCAAAGTAGTCCTTGAAAATATGAAGTCATGTCTGATATAGATTGATACATTTACTTAATACAATTTTATAGGTTATCATACACGCAAATGTCACTTTATGTCGCAATATATTACTTTAATATGCCATATTAATTAATATAAACTAGTCAAGTAATGATTTTAGAAGGTAACAGTAATTAATTTGCAAATTTCAAATTAAGTACATATTTTGATATTTTAGAGAATTCTTGCTGAACAATAGCACCTCTTCATGCGATAACTGGAAAAAATTACATAATCCAATTAATATGCTGTTCATTCTTGTGTAATAAAGCTCATCTAATCTGTAGTAACATGTAAAAAGACAATGCAGAATTAAGAGGAAATAACTTTACAAGTAAAGGTTTTATTCATCTTATAGTGACACTAGTATCTAGTTATCGTACTAGTTTAATATATTAACATTCAACAAATTATTGTAAGAAATGGCTTAAAAATAAAATTTGAAACAAATAAATTGTTTGTAGAGTCCTTAGATTACAACCTTATAATAAATATCATAAATTGTAGTTGTATAAATTACCAACAATAATGACCATAATTATAAAAGATGTTGAAAATGTCCACCACCTTCTTCCAAGCATTTTACGTACTTCCTCCGAATGCTACTAAATACATTTTGCAGTATGGGACTATTTCTAATTTCACTAATTTTATTTATAATTCTGTCTTGGAGATCTATATAATCTTGCACTGGTACTTGATAAATTGAATTTTTTAAAAAAAGGCCATAAATAGTAATCACACGGTGTAAGATCACAAGATCTTGGAGGGAATTCATGATCGCTGTTCAAACTAATTAAACGATTTCCAAACACTTCTTGTAACATATTCATTGTTTCCCCCGCTGTGTGAGCTCTAGCACCATCTTGTTGAAAGTATCCCAAAGCTAGTTCATCATCGCGAAGTTGATTAAAGAAAGGCAATAGTATTTCCTGCCGATATCTTTCTGCAGTCAAGGTACCATTAAAAAAAAATTGGACCAATAATCCTTCTTCTACTTATAGCGCACCAAACACCAACTTTCTGAGGATGTAAAGGAGCTTCAACATAAAAATTATTGGGCTTTGTATCACTCCACATTCTCATGTTTTGCGAGTTAACATATCCACTAACATGAAACCACGCTACGTCTGAAAAGAAAGTTTTGTCTAGGACATCATTAAAATTCTTTGTAAACCATTCGCAAAATACTACTCGTCGCGGATAAATATCGACGATTTCTTGCAAACAAGTTATACGATATAGGAATAACTGTAAATCTTCTTTTAAAACTTTATGGCAAGAACCAACTGACAACCCGGTTTGTTGAGCAAGAGTTCTTACTGAAGTTTTAGGGACATCAGTCATTATTTTTCTAACATTCCCAATCACTTCTTCTGTCCGGACTTTTGGTCGCCCACCACCCTTTTAGCGTCCCACACTACCAGTTTGTCCAAAAACTGGAACAATTCTGATTAGTGTACACTGAAAAGTATTATAATCAAAAGCAAGGTTGGGAAATTCATCTCGAAATTCTTCCAAACAAGCTTGAATTGAATACTTCCACTGGCCATCGATCTTTTGACCATTTCGAAAATATGCTTCAACCATGAATGCTTTCTGTACGTTAGTAAATACCATTTTCAAAATTAAAAAATATAAATTAGTATCTTCGATATTAGATTCTGACAATTTTTGACAGACAACAGTTGACATTTAATAATTATTACAAATCAGATACATACGTAAAGATATACGATTTTTTGTTCAGAGCCCACTTGACTTCGAATGTTTCTGAACACCCGTTACGATTGTAGTAACGGAATAGTTTTGACCAGTAACGCCATCTTCATATTGAGGCTCTAAACATTGCAGACTACCCTCGCATATGTTTTAACCTCGAATCGTTATCAATCATATTTTTGCTAATCCCTTTTCGCACGGATTTTACGATAAGTGATGTTGGTCTTATATTTTCATTGTAGATATATGTACGGGCCTCTTAAGTTCAAAGCTTGGTTACTAGACCTTCTTTCTTTCAATTATTCTTATAATCACATATCTCTCCTATTTCCTTAACTTTTCCTTTCACCGTTCCATGATTTACAATCATAGAATACTGCTAGTCATGGCATAGTTTTATTCACTCTGAATTTCGTATTTTATAATTTCTTTAACTTTAATAGGTTATGGACTGATGGTTCAGATTGATTTCTTTCTCGTTTTAAAATTTATTTGAGATACACGAACCCATTAGACCTGCTGATTCTGCTAGTTTCGTCGTTGATTTTCCTGGGGTCTTCAGAAGCTTTACGCTTAAAACATTAGCCAGCTATACACAAAAATTATTTGAATTTTTCCATGATTTTATTCTTTTTGGGCCGGATCGCCACGGTTGAGATTTTGCATTAAAAACATGTTATTAATATTATTTTTTGTGGCCTAAACTGTTTTTAGGCAATATAAAGATTAATTTAATTAAAAACAATAATTACTACGGACACTAATATTAAGAAATTCACTCAATTACTTTTCTATTATAATAATTTTGCAACGATATTTATATATTTTGGAGTATTGTTCTCTGTTGCATTTCTTAAAGACCTCTTGATATATCTCGTTTACGTTCAACTAGTATACTGTTACAATATTTAAAATTTAGGTTTAATTTACACTTTACTTGAAGGTATAAATATAGAAAGAAAATAAGTAAGAACAGTTAGCGGACGTTATGCAATTTCTGAATTAGCTAAGAAACCTGTACTGTGTAGTGACTTGGGGGTTTGTGGAACTGCAGGTTTGGTAGATGTGTCATGACAGGAGAGTAGCAAGATGGCGGCGGCACGGGCCGCACCTGCACGGGAAGCGGAAACTGGTATTCCGCGACTAATTCCCTGGGCACTGCTGGCCCGTCGCGACTGTATCGACTCGAATGTTCGTTGACTCGAAACGCTGGACGTCAACTGACGGTCCATCATCGGTAACAGGCCTGTAACATTCGACATTTATGGACAGCCTACATGTTCTACTAGTATACAACAGATCTTTTTCTATCACTAAATATTATATAAATACGTTTTGACTAAACTTACATATTTATACTCTAACACGTTGTAAGTATAAGATAATAAAAATTTAGTACAATTAACAGGTTTACTCATATACATTTATGGACATACAAGGCCAATACAAACACTCAGTATTATCTTGTTTTAATAAGATTGTAAGTGTTTTAGAAAGACAAAACGGGTTACAGGAAAATAAAGCTTGCATACACACAAAGTCTTTAATTTTTCGGGAAAAGTTTCGTTCTGATTCTCTACAATTATTATTAATGTAGTTAATTGACGAAGGAGATACTTGTTTAAACTTCATTATAACGCTAAGAAATAAGTAATTAAACTTCTAGTTTCAAAAATTCTATTATTGTAAATACCACTACAATATTGTTTCGCCATACAATGGCTTCATCAGGTGGATGAAATACTGCTTCAGTATTTCATCCACCTGATGAGGTGAAATACTGCTTCAGTATTTCATCCACCTGATGAGGCCATTGTATGGCGAAACAATATTGTAGTGGTATTTACAATAAAAGAATTTTTGAAACTAGAAGTTTAATTACTTATTTCTTAGCGTTATTATTAATGTTATGATAAATTGCTGCGAAACAAAAAAATTAGCAGTTAATCTTTTTAAAATCGAAGAGTCGAAAATTATTTTTTAATGTAAGAATTAAATTATTTAATATATCTCTATTTTATTTATAAAATTTTAATATTACTTATAATTAGGGATCGGCATTCCAGGAACGGATTTAAATGAATTACACATTAATAACAGTAATACAATATGACGTAACCAGCTACACATTATACAGCGTGTTCAGGAACAATCCTAAAGAATGAAAGGGGTGAAAAAAAGTTTTTATCAACTTGGGTTTGGAAATGCTTCTTAAGGGAGTTACCGCACTTTAGAGATGGCGTTACAAAACTGGTTTTTGGTCAATTAGTCTTAAACTACACTTAATTTACGATTCAAATTTGGTAGTACATGATTTACAAATGATAATTTATCCTTTTTATGTTTATTAACCAGTGACTATCGTATACAGTTTTGGAGAGGTGATACTAAGTAATTTCCTTTGTGATTAATTATAATTTTTTTACAAGATTATAATTCTATGATATTTTTGTTAAAAAGGTTCTCTAGCTGAACATCGGAAAAACCAACCCTTTTCAAGAAAATACGTCCGATGTGGAGTGGCCTTGTTTTTTCTTATTTCATATTTAGTACAAATGTAAAAAACTAGATGGACGGATTTTGTTATATTACGGCTTAAACAAAAAACAATATAGCATAGTATCGTTTGAAAATTGTTATTGTCATAATAATAATTTCATACAATTTAAAGTCAGTTTCTAGTTTATTTATTAAAAAAATTGTTTCGTTTACTAGTGTGTGTTAATTGTAACGCATTAGGGACACAACGTAGATATGCAGAAAAGTTTCCTAATAGAATGCATCCTACTCATACAACTTTTATCGCCCTTCACCAAAAGTTCCGGGAAATCGGATCGGTGTTTCCTAAAAAAAAGAAACGGGTAGACATCCCGTTGTAGTTGATAAATTCTAAGAAGCTATTTTAATGGATCTTGAAGACAACCCAGAATGAAGTGTTCGAAGATGTCAGCGATGCATCCAGAAATTTCCAAATCGTCTATTAATAATATTCTACGTAAAGAGAACTTAAATCCATTTCATTTTCTAACGGTGCAAGGTGCAAGCTATGTTGGAGGCGATTTTCATGTCGCCTAGCGTTTTCTGAATGGTTAAGAAATAAGAAATTTGAAGATCAAAACTTTTTGCTCATATTTTATACTCCGATGAATCTGGTTTTACCAAAGACGAAATTACTAATTTACATAATTCTCATTATTATGCCTACGTAGGGGATAATCCCCATGTTGTGAAAGAAGCCAAACGTCAACATAGGTTTAGTATTAATGTGTGGATTGGTATTGTAAATAACAATCTATTTGGACCTGTAGAGTTGCCCGGTCGATTAACAGGTGAAGTGTACCTAAATTTTCTTCAGAATATTTTACCCACATTATCAGATAAAGTTTCATTAAATATTTGCCAAATTATGTGGTTTATATATTATGGGTGTCCGACTCATTTTAGTAGAATTGTGTGTCAATATCTAGATGATACTTATGAAAACCAGTGGATAGGTCGAGGGGAACCAGTACAATGGCCAGTTAGGTCTCCGGACTTAAATCCCTGTGATTTTTGTATATGGGGTTTTCTCAAATCTTGTGTATACTATGTTCCAATACAAACTCGTGGGCAGCTTTTGTTACGAGCTTAATTTGCCTGCAATGAGTTCAGACAAAAGGAAAATATTTATGGACGGATCAGAAATTCTCTAAACAAAAGAATTATATTATGTCTTCAAACCAACGGTCATCATGTGGATAATTTATTATAGATAGTTTAGAATGCAATACTTATAAAAAGTTAATGTCAAGAATGTATAAGGCTCCTGGCACCTCTCCAAAACTGTATGCGATAGTCACTGGCCAATAAACATAGAAAGTATAAATTATTATTTGTAAATCATGTACCAAATTTGAATCGTAAATTAAATGTAATTCAAAACTCAATTGACCAGAAATCAGTTTTGCGACGCTATTTCTAAAGTGCGGTAGCTCCCTTAAGAAGCATTTCCGGACCCAAGTTTATAGAAACTTTTTTTCATACTTTTGTATGTACAACCACCCTTTTCATTCTTTACGGATTGTTCATGGACACGCTGTATATGTAATGTTGTCGTACATATTATACGAATAAATACGAACCGGGGCTAAACGGACAATCACTAAAACACTTTATGTATAAGGTTATTCTAAAGTAAGTTCCCAGTTCAAAATGGCTATATATTTTGTACATATTAACTGTTTATATCGTTAGGGTTTAGAGGGTCTTTTTTTCGATATTTATTTATTTTTTTAATAGTTTTGTCTTTACGAGTTCATATTGGCTTTATACAGTGTTATTATGAATGCAATAGAGAATATCCAAATACATACATTGAGAAGATTTCGGACGTTACATAGTTTGAGAAATGGACTCGGTTCTGTAAAATCATTTGTAAGGTTGTGAGCAAATTTGTGACAAGTGGTTCAGTTACCGATAAGAAACGATCAGGTAGACAGAAATTGGATAATAACCAGGTGAATGTAGCTGTAGTTTTACAAGAGTGAGTTATAGTGAGGGAAGTTAGTGAACATTTGTCATATAATGTTTGTAGTGCTAATAAAGTTGCAAAGCGTTTGGAAATGAATCTCTACAGTGTGGTAAATTATGAGAAGACAGCTTCGGCTCTATCCATTTAAAATTCGAATGTTATCTGAACTCAGAGAACAAGATAAGCTGATTCACGTAACTTTCGCTCTGCAAATGTTAGCAGAAATTCAAAATAACGTCGAATGATTGGATAAAATTTTGTGGACAGATGAGACGCATTTATTATTAATGAAAATGAAGGTGTTAACACACACAATTGCAGGATATGGTCGAGTAATAATCCGAATACTATTGTTCAACAAGGATTACATGATGTCAAGGTTACTGTCTGGTGTGGTTATACGTCAAATTTAATAATAGGACAATATTTCTATGAAGAAATATGGACAGTAACGGTAAACATACAGCGATATTTTAGAATGTTGCAAAACTTCGTAATATCAGCATTACAGAATCATGATATTGAAAACATTTATTTATATGCAAGATGGGAGCTCCACCTAACATACATAATACTGTAAAAATACTATTAAGTAACACATTTGGAGATCGAGGTATTAGTAGGAATTTTCCAAACAATTGGTCTGCTAGGTCACCAGACATAAATCCGGCTGACTACTGGTTATGGGGTTACCTTACAGGAAGGGTATTTCTTAGTAGACCTATTACTCGTGAGGAACTTAAACAAATATACTTTATAATGTCGTTTGTACCATAGAATAATTACTAATACAAAATTAAACTTTTTGACAGATGTTTTTATTTTGAAAACTGATTTTATATAATTTTGATAGGCTGATTTCAAAAATTCTATGCATTTATTTGTATCACGTAAGGTTTTTTGCAAATATTAAATGAAAAAAACGATATTTCTAAAAAAAAAAATTTGTTTATTGAGTAAAGGGCCCCCCCCCCAAACATATACAAATTAGCAAACAGCTTTCAAACATCAAAATCACTGTAGACCTGTGTAATTAGTGAACAACATATCTAACTTTTTCCTATTTTTTCATGTTACTGTAAAATCCTGTTTCTTTATGAACAAATTAGTGGTATTATTTTTGTATTAAATAAAAATTTGCCAAAATTATGTCCATTTCAAGCTGGGAACTTACTTTAGAATAACCATATTCTTTAAATATGCCTTTATTTCATCGGTAGATGTTGAACGGTCGTTTTCAATGTATAAATGGATGTACGGTGCCGGGCAATTATTAACATTGGATTAGCACAGGGAACAATTATTGGTGATTTACCAGAGAGGGATGCAGGGAAATTACGTCAATTGGCAGAGGCGCACGTATAAAAGTTGACACATAAAATAAACTGTAGGAAGTAAATTATAAAACGTTCTCAAACATTTACCATTTCCTTTCCATCCTTGGCACTGCTTCCTTCTTTGCCGACGTTTCGTCCACTATTTCAAGGGACATTTTCAGGTCTGCTACTACTGTTGCTGCACTGAAACTGCAGTTCAAGTTCGCAATACCATTAGCAATTAAATTACTTTTGTTTATTTATCCGAAATTTTTAATTATTGTTGATTATCACTCTGGTTTTGTGCAATATACGAGGCGCTACCCAGAAATTTCCGGAATATGAAAAAAACACAAATTGTTCTTACAAATTATTCACTACAATTCCCTTCCGCATGAACACACCGGTCTCAGCGACTTGTCCATGACTGGAAGACGTGCTGAAAGTCTACGCGTGCGTGTTAACGTATTCAACACTGTCTGTGATTCTGTCTGTATCTCCTCAATAATCTCAAAACGGTACCCCTTGAGTTTCAGCTTCAACTTCGGAAATAGGAAGAAGTCACAAGGGGCAACATCTGGGGAGTAGGAGAGTAGGAGAGTGGGGTAGTACTGAAGCCTTCGTTGAAGCTAGAAAATAGCAAGTGAGACGTGTGGGTTGGTGCATTGTTATGATGTAGGACCTATGAATTGTTGCATCACTTGCCAAGCCGTTTGCGCACAATGTTTTCTATTAGTTTTATTATTAGAAGTTTTTGTGCACGATGCTATCAGCGTCGAAGAAGCAAATCAACATTGACTGACGTTCTTTGGAACTTGCCGTGCTTTCTTCGGTCGTGGCGACAACGACGTCTTCCACGGCAATGACTGCTGTTTTGTTTAGGGATCATCCCCGTACATCCATGATTCGTCGCTAGTAATGATTTTAGTACTGAAGTTCGCATCCCTTTTGGCAGTTTCTTTTAGCTCTGAGCACACATGAACATGGTGCCGTTTTTGTTCAATGCTGAGTAACCTTGGCATAAACTTCGCAGCAATACGCCGCATGTTGAGTTCCATACGACAAGCCAAAAATGTTACAAATATCATAGATTGTTCTCCTTCGCTCTTGCAGGATAATATCAGGCACTTTTGCCACATTTTGTGGCGTGTCTTCAGTGGACGCCCAGAACTCTCTTCGTCATTAAGCGACACAAGTCCATTTTTAAAACGGTTGTACTACTTATAAGTTTGCGTTTGGAATGAAGCATCCTCACTAAACGCTTGTTTAAGCATTTTCAGAGTTTCCATTTCTTTGAACCAGAGTTTGATGCACGTTCTTTGCTCTTTCACATCAGATATCGTAGTGTCGCAGAATAACCCAAACACAACTCAACAAATATAAACACGAGAACTGTTTGTCACCACCTAGCAAAGTACTGTTTGACAGACTGATTTAGTATAGACACATCTCAGATCATCTAGCGCTCTAGAGCTGTACTATCATCCCTTCGCGCGCCACATTCAAATTCCGTGAATTTCAGGGTAGCCTCACGTATGTAGAAAAACTAATCAATTCTTCCGATAACTTCGTAATTTTGGTCCGGATTAAGAATGACACGAACCATTTTATAGTGTGATAATAAAATTTTATAGTCATTCCAACATCTTAAACTTCTTTATTTAAACGAGTTATACGAGCGTTAATGTCTTTTCCTCTATCTGAAGCGGTAAGGTAATAAATATTTTATTTACGTGTTTCGCATTAAAATCGATATCTGAGCCTTTATTGCGAGAGGGAGTCGAAGTTCGCGAGATAAATTACTGATTACCGTTCAGTTACGACAGTCGTTAGAAGTCTATTTTCCTTTTGACAAGGAAGGAAAGAAATAATAAGTTCCCACGGACTAAATATAGGAAGAAAATTTAAAGGTGGTAGACGTAGTAATTGAGAAAGTCGGTCTGAAAAAGTAATTAAAAATTTAATGAAATTCACCGGGAAACTTTCGTGTGTTTATATTATATTTGAGATTTCTCGGGAATTTGACTGTTCTAAAAGTGTGTGGGGATTAATGTGTTTCTCATTAATTAAACGAAAGGAATTAGTATTTTTTTAGGTTATGCTTGGATTATTAAAAAATGTAATTTGAGTATAATGAAAACACAAATATATTTCAAGAAGAAAATTTAGAAAGAGAAGAAAACATACGAGAGATGCTGAAAAATATGTATTGAAGGAGAAATTTACATCTGCCTTCATTAACATTAGGCAAAGTTGAACAAAAGTATGCATTATTAAATCCACAGTTCACGTTACTGTAAAATCGATTTGTCGATATTAACTTCTGCATTACGAAAATTATATCTTAACTTAGAAAATTAATTACTCTATTAAAATATGAAATGGGTTCTTGTTTGAAAAAAGAACTTTACCCATATTTTTGGTGAGATTATATTAAACACGTAACATAAAGTAAGAAATAAGTTCCCAAAGGTAATAAAGTAGTTTGATTTGAATTCAGATACTGTAGAAACAAAATATACGTAACATGGGTCTGAAATAGAAATGTGTAATGAGTTCCCTACTATTTAACTTGATGTTAGATTAAGTTTTTAGAAAAAGTGAGAGATCGAAAATGTGATGTCATAAATTTCTTAGTCCAAAGACCCTTCTCTATATCTGAACCCAATTAAATATTAAAAAAATCAACCATGCTGTCAATACCTTAACCAATCCATACATTGGACAATAGACGCAAATTTTCAATAAATAGTATAGCCCTAAAACACATCAAACACACATTTAACTTAGAAAAGACCTTTATAATTACATGCCACAAAAATAACAAAGCAACAAATATATTAGAAGCATTCACACCCAGAAAAGCATAAATTTCAGGAATGACAGAACGGATATAAATAATCTTTCAACAAGATACTTGCACATTATATAAACTTCCTTATGGTGATACTGCAAACATTATCCGCCCGTACATAAATATAAAAATAAACACGTACTTAAGTGTCCTAGAAAAATGGTCAAAACCTGCATTTAAGCGTAAAACAGATAGTAGACACATTTAGTTCAGAATACAAACCGATAATACACACATTACATATTGCCGATTTCTCTTTAAATAACCTAATTTTAATGTGTAATTTTAAAAACTCTAAAAATTAAACTAAAATTTAATATACAGTGCAATAGAATAGTACTTTTAGTTTAAAAATACAGTGCAACATGTCAACAGTAATTACAGTAATATTTAACGTAAGTAGATTTTAGTTTAAGCATTATACCATATGATCATATATTTCTACCCTCTAGAAGGCAATGACATTTTTCTTTTTTAAACTTAAGTTGGTACCATAATTTAAGTTAACTTATTTTGCAGCGTGTGTGTGATATAGGTTATTTTATACTGATGACAGATTAGGTTTTGTCATTTTGACAAATAATTACATACAAACGTTTCAGTTGAAAAAATAAAAAGTTTAATAATAAAAACAGCTACAATAAATGTTCAAAGTGAGCTCCTTCATTTTCTATGCATAGCGCAACTCTTCGTCTCATATTATTGAAGGCATTCCTTAAATTATGTGGTGTAATTTCCTCACAGACATTTCGGATAGCATTAGTAAGTTCTTCAATTGTATGTGGACGATTCGTAAATACTCTATTTTTTAGATGTGGATAAATGAAATAGTCCATAATTGTTAAATCTGGAGATCGTGGTGGAAAGTCTACTATTCGATTATCAAAGAATTCATGCAATAATTCGATCGTTTCTCTTGTCTTATGGGCTGTTGCATTATCTTGCTAGAAATATCCCTCGCGGAGCTCATCATCATGCAATTGATTTACAAATGGTAGCAATAAATTATTATGATATCGTTCTGCATTTATCGTATTATTAAAGAATATTGGACCAATAATCCGTCTACGAGAAACAGCAAGCCAAACGCCTATTTTTTGTGAATGCAAGGGTGTTTCAAGAATTTCATGTGGATTTTCACTAGACCAGATGCGCATTGTTTGTTTATTTATATATCCTGATAAATGAAACCATGCTTCATCGGACCAGAAGGATTTGTCAAGAACGTCATCGTTATTAATCGTACCTAAGAACCACTGACAGTAATTAACTCTGGTTACATGATCGATTGGTAAAAGCTCTTGCACGCAATGAAATTTGTATGGAAATTTTTGTAAGTCTTTTTTAAGGATTCTCTGGCAGGTCCCATATGACAGTTGTGTTTGTTGTGAAAGCTTACGAATCAATTTCTTAGGTGATTGATTTATTCGTCCCTCAACATCTGCTATATTTTCAACTGTCCGCTTTAGTGGTCTACCAGCACCTGGTTTTCGAGACACAGACCCTGTTTCACGGAATTTAACCACTGACTTTTGAATTAATTGCCGCAAACTGTCATATGTTGGAAAATTTGGAAATTCTGCCCGAAATTCTTCTATACAAGGCTGCAAGGAGTACGACCATTCTCCATTTTCTAATTTTACACCATTCCTAAAGTATGATTCGATCAGAAAAACTTTATGATTTATTGTAAACATTTTTAAGTGTCAATTAATAAATACATTAATGACAGATGAGTTTTATTTATCAGAACATACACATAATGACAGATGTATTTTATTTGTCACTACCAACACGATATTTTCAAGAAATAATTTCATGGCTTGCTAGAGGGTAAATATAAATGATCATATTGTACTAGTTTGAATAAATATTGCACTTTAAAAAAGGTTCTATACATAGATCGAAACGTTGCTACGAGGGTTGTCTTTTATATTTTGCATATAGAGCTGGATAGCTTTTAAAGACTTTATTATTTTTCAAAATATTCTCGACGAAGAATAATGTACTTTTGCATTCACTTGATCCAACTCTGGAAGCAGTTATTCCACTCGTTTATTGGTACATTCAAAATTGCGTTTTCAAAGGCATCGATTGCTCCTTCTGATGATTGGAACCTTTGACCACACAGTCCGTCCTTGATTTTCGGAAAGGTAAAGAAATCGTTAGGACTTACTTCGGGACTGTACGCATGTAACGGATGTTGCGTTAAAAATTCAATTGTCTTATGAGCTGTGTGCGAACTTGCATTGTCGTGGTGGAGGATGATTCATCGTTCAGCGATGACTTGCGGCAAACAAATTGTTATATTGTTGTATATCAATTGGCAGTAACAGTTCCTTGATCTTGTAGAGAAATCGTTTTTATATGACCTGCTTTCGAGACAAATGTCACGGCCTTCTTTTTGGAGACACTTCGAGAAGGGATGACTTTTATCGGCTTTCTTCACCTTGGAACACCCAAACAGAGGACTGGCGTTTATTTTCTGGCTCGTATGAGTAAATACAAGATTTATTACCACTCACTGTTTTCTGTTCTTAGGTCAACAGATGCGGTATACAATGGGAAATTAATGTTTTTACACACAATTTCTCATGCAAAATTTTTTTAATTGAGGTCTTTGAAATCCCCAATGATGCCTCAATTTCGCGATATGTTACGTGTCGATCTTCGTTGATAAGCTTAAACACAGCATCGACGTTTTCCTGAGTGACTGGCGTTTTTGGTGTACCTGCCTTAGCTCGTCGCTAAGACAAATCCGTCCACGTTTGAATTCTCCATACCAACGAGAAATTGTTGACTGATGTGGTGCTGCATTACCGAAAGCAGGATCCAATTCGGTGAGGCATTCTTGTTGAGATAATTAACTTCGAAAATTATAAAAAATATATCGCGAAATTTTCAGGGTTTAATTCCATTTTTCGACTAACTTCTCAACTTTGACAGTTCGTAGTAGCTACAACACTATACATATCGCACTGTAACTTTGGATTTAGGCTAACTAAAGATGGAGATTAATTTTTAGTACTAACATTTGAATAGTGGCGCCGTGAAACAATTTACAAAATTGTCGAACATGGCATTCAAACAAGAAGAAGGAGAAGCGATAAAGCATCCCCAAGGAAAATTCCAATTAGGTCGATATTTTTTGTCAATCAATTTAAATATGTATAAACTAAATCGAGTTGCTATCTTGTCAAGTGTGACAGGCTTATTACAACACAGGGCTTCATTACAACGTTATGGCGAACGTTAAAAAGCAATGGTTTTAAATATTATACTCGTAGAATAAACAAACACATAGGATCTGGAGATATTGTATTCGAAATACATAGAAAATGAATATTACCAAAACAAAAAAACAAGTTGCATGTCGATGCGATAATTCACATCAAGCTTTGATACAAAATAATACAAATCTGTATAAAAACAAATTTGTATCTGTATATGCATGGACACACAGTACGTATTTACCAGCTTTTGCTTCAACTACCAGACGCATGCGTTTCTGTGTAACCACTTTGTCAATGATAGATTTACGAAGCAAAAGGCTATAGGTACACTTGCGGTCATGTAGTAAGTTTTGTATCAAAGCTTGATGTGAATTATCGCATCGACATGCAACTTGTTTTTTTTGCTATACTACGCCACCTGGCGACGAGTTAATGGACTCACAGTAATATGCGTATTTTTTCTTCTTATCCAGTAATAGCTTTGCTATTCGAGAAGAAACACTTTGCACCGGCGTGGTCGGTTTTGTCCGTCAGATGGCATGAGGTTATCTGATGTCTTCGGATAGGACAAAACTTACTACATGACCGCAAGTGTACCTATAGTCTTTTGCTACGAAATCTATGATTGACAAAGTGGTTACACAGAAACGCATGCAGTCTGGTAGTTGAAGCAAAAGCTGGTAAATACGTACTGTGTGTCCATGCATATACAGATACAAATTTGTTTTTATACAGATTTGTATTATTTTGTATTACCAAAACACTCACTGATGTTAAGCAATTATTCGAAAACAAAGAAATAAAACAACAGCTTTTGTTTATAAAAACCAATTATAGCTTTGTTTCTAAAATAATAACACAAATGCCCCCATTTGTTGTTGTTAGGTTCCCCAATTTAATTTGCCATTAACCCGAAGTGTAGAACTAGTAAAACAATCTGAGGCAGCTTTTCAAAATCTCGCAGGCAAGATGGAGGACATTTTTCAAAAATTTAAAAATGTAATGAAAAAAAATTATGGATTTCCGCTTCCTAGTCAAGTAGCTAATATTTTAGAGCGAGAATTTACTGAATCCATTGATTTTGATCCTGTAATATTAACCAATTTTAAAAACGCGCTTATTACATCGGTTGATGTGGAAAGGAGTTTTTCTATTTATAAATTTTTATATTCAGACAGGAGTCAAAATTTTTTAATTGAGAACTTCGAGAAATGTTTCTCGAAGTGGTTTGCTGTTTTTACAACTAATGACAACCTGCTTTGTGTAATAAATGCATATTTAGGTTTTGTTCAGTATACAGAAAAATTAAAATGTCTTGTTTATTTTTAAGTGAATCATTAAATTTCTATATTATAAGTATTTTTTAATTTGCATATTTTCAACATTTTTGTGCATATTTTGACTAAATAATTTACATATTTATGCGCATATTTTTGGGGTTTCCACTTGCATATTTGGGTTTCCCAAAATAATCACTGTTTTGCATTTCTCTAGACTCTCAACACAGGTTCCCTAATTAAAGTATTTACAATCAGAAAGCTATTTTCTTGTTATTTGAAAGAAACTATAAATATTTCTTACTTTACGTCAATCAAACTTCTACAATAATTTGAAAATAAGTATTGGTTACAGCCTGTATAAGTTGTGGTAAATATAAAAATATTCTCCCTTCGTGAATATATTTTATTAATCAATAGATTTTACTGACATTTAATTCACCTATTTTTGTATTCTGTATCTGCCACAGAAATTAAAAGTAATAATTAGATCAAATTAAATTTAGAACATAATGAAATCAATAGAAATATGTATATTTCGTGAATTTCTCTGGAAAAAAACACTCCTTTCTTTTGCATGCTTTATTTAATATTCGTAAAGTCTAAACATTTTTATGGAATTTTTCACTTCCCTCTTGATAAGTTTCTGCTTTTTTTTTTTGTGAAAATCACTTTGTCGTAAGTGTACTTTCTAATTATAATTTCTTATGTAGCACTTGATACGAGCATCTTGTTGTCTTTACGCGCTGTGTAAACTCGCTGTGAACCCTTGACTATTGGAGAGCGAAGTTAATTTCAACCCCCGGCTGTTTTCCTTTATTTTGAGTCGACCTGATTTTGACGCCCAACTGGCAATGTTACAAACCTCATGTAGGATCCTTGCCAAACGATTACACGTAATTTTCAAACATATTCAATCAATAATTTGCTACTATATAGAAACAAGTTCGCTGTAAAATTTTCATCTATTATACTTTGTAGGTCAAACCTAAATCGTGTTTCAATACTTTTACGTCATATTTTGTAACATATTATTTACAAAAGAGAAGAAAAAAAAATATTAAAATTCGAATATTGAATTTTATATCTGTTATGTGCTTTAGTTAAATATATAAAATTAAATGCTGCATTAAATTGGTTCTGGTTATTTATTAATTTATTTCGCATGAGAAGCGAAACCGAAAATTAGATATTAATGTATAAATCACTTTTATGACAGAAAAATGGTCATAAAACTAATTTATACACTAATATCTAAGTTTTTCAAAAAGTGCTGCTTGATTGTCAGAGACCGGTCTAATATTACACCCAGATATTTAGGGTGGGGGTTGTGGTTGATTCGACTACCACCAAATTAAACATTCAGCTCTTTGTTGGCTTCCTTGTTACACAAATTAAAGGCACATGATTCGGATTTTGAAGGGTTTGGTTGTAAGGGCCATTTCTTATAATATTCGTCTAAAGCTTGTAGATCTTCAGCAAGTTGTAATTCTCCATCTTCTAAATTCTTGGTTTGGGTACATAAAGCCAGGTCATCCGTATATGGAAATTTCGTGATTTTGTGGGTGGAAGATCATTGGTGTAAAAGTCGAACATTAGAGGAGCCGGAACCGAGCCTTGAGGAAGGCCATTCTTTGAGGTTTTGCCATTACTAGTTCGATTGTTTAGTCATATTGCGATTTGGTAATTGCTCAGTATATTCTGGATAAGTTCGCCCAAACAGCGGACACACGTTTATTTTCGGTCAAAGGAATAAATCCATGATTCATCGCCACTTACGATGCTACTATAGAACGTTTTTTGAGTGTTATTGAATCGGCTTAAAGTGTTTCGGCACCAATTAACGCAAGCCGACTTTTGTTCTTCAGTTAAAAGTTACGGAATCTAACAGGAAAATAACTTTCTCACACCCAGTCTTCATGTAGTATCGTTTGGATTGAGGCCTTTGAAATACTCATGAATGTCTCAATTTCACGATATCACATGTCTATCTTCCTTAATCAGGCGGCACATAGCATCGATGTTTTTTCTGGGTGACTGCTGTTCTGGGCGGACCTGTCCTGGGATCGTAATACTCGTCGCTGATACTAGTGCGTCCTCGTTGGTATTCACAGTACCTACGTGAAATTGTAAAGTCAGCAAGATATTGTTGTCGAGTTAATCCTCCCGGAGAGTTGTAAAAATTATTGCGCGAAAGTTTTCTCGAGTCAATTCCACTTTTTGGCCAATTTATAAACTTTCACAATTCTCTACGACTAAGTCACTTGCCATATTTTGATAAAACTAGATTTATATTAACGAAAGCTTGAGATTAATTTGTACACCTCACGTTTTATCACTAGCACCCTCTATGCAACACTAAAAAGACATCCCTCGTATGAAGGCGGCTATTCAAGAATTCGGTTGAAAGATCATTTCGCATTCGCCTTATTGCTAACCGAAATGAGGAAATTGCATCTCGTAAATGTATCTTCAATGACCCGACGCCCATTTTGCCGTAATTAAGTTCGGAACTGGCGCCATGCGTAAGTAATTTACGAAAGAAGTGGTTTTTGATATTACAAAAAATAGGACTGAAATTTGAAGATATCTTTAATAAAGTTCTGGACCTAATACCACCAATGAAGATTGAATTACGTGTGTGCCTTCTTCTTCTTCTTTCTTGGGTTGGACGCCAGCACTTCCAGGTACTTGAGAACGCTGCTCTTTGTACTATAGATATGGTTGTTACAGTCTATGGAAATATTTCTAGTTCTGCTGGTTCTGCAGTTGTTATGTAGACAGCGGTGAATATTCTTTTACGCTCTGTCTTAATCATTTTTATGAGATAGCGAAGTTGTAGTTTCTGTGAATGTGTCTCTTCTCCAATAGGGGCGCACCGATGAAGCTGTAGAAAGGTGAAATACGTATCTACGTCTCTGAAACGGATACATTCAACTTGTATTGTGGTCTTCACAACCGATTTTTATACTTTTATATAATATAATAAATATACATATAATAAAATTATATAATACTTTTGTATTATATAAAATTGGCGAGGTTTTACCCAACAAGTATATTTCAAATTATTTTGTTTTATTTATATATATATAAATTTAAGTTTACAATAGAAAGTTAATTATCGTAATGTTGTCGTGTATCTTTGAACAGAATTATATCGTTGTTTCACATTGCACAACACGTTTATAAAATGACGTGAAAATTTCTGGCTTGTAGTATAATTATTAAGTTTATTTAAGATTAATACGCTAGAATCCCGTAATATTATGATTCTTGTGCAAAAGTATGTTAAAAACTACATAATATTAAACAACATTTAGATTACTCGTCAGTAAATAAATTTTATTGTATACGAATGACCAAATAAGGCTTCGAATGCAAATGGAATTACTCTGTTTCTTACTGAGGATCTGATCCTTCATAAACAGCGTTTAAAATGTGAGAATTTTTCAGACATAATAATATACTGCTTTCTTTGTGACTATGTTGGCATCAACAAAAACTAGGGCTCAGTGAGGTAAGTAACATTTAGTGAACTGCGTTCTTTTATTTTGCGTTCACCATCGTGCGAGGTGGAAAAAAATGCAGAATTCAGGAACATTTTAAGAGAAGATCAGATAATAGCATTTTATCATGATTATTTATGGAAAAGAGAATATAAAATTGTAACGTTCTAATCAACTCCGATAAAGAAAGGTTGAAGTGCTTCTATCCAGTGTTTGTCTTTCGGAATTTTGACGGTGGATTTTAAAGAAATTAATCAAAATTATACACCATTGCTTGTAATTTATTAATTTATACGACTCCTCCGGTTTAGGAGTTTTTGCTCAAGTCTAAACATCCGTTAAAAACTTAAAAAGAAAATAAATGAAAATCAGGAAAAGCAAAAAAAAATACAACAATTACTGCGCATAGAAACTAATCAAATTGATCCGGTCAAGATGAGCTTATTCTGCAAGGAGTTCGCAATTGGAAACTGGCTAGAATTTTAGTTAAATTTAGTTCTAATCACTAAGATGTGTAAATGGATGAAGGAGAAGAAAAACCTAAGTAACAGAATCTATTAGAGAGAGTTAAACAATTATTAGTTTCAAGTACTAGCAAACTAGTGAAACTATTGAATAGTATTCATAAGAGATGTTGGTAGAATTATTGCATGACGATATGCTTGTTGACATGTTCACACGATTCTAGTTTTCAATAATTAGATCATATCGCTATAGTTCAGACTTGGCACCCAATTATTATTTTTTATTTAATAACCGAAAGAGACCTTGAGGCTGAATATTTTGAAGTCGGGAACGAAGGGCAGGCAATTGTGATAAAGTATCTAGAAAACTTCTTCTGCTTCTGATAACTTTTGCGTGATCAATAACCATTAATGAAATGTATTTTTATGTCGGCGTTCTATCATGATTAGATGAGAAATGTTGGGTATATTTTGAGCTTTATCGTATGTTTTAGTTAGACTTCTAAAGTTTTGTCGAAAAATTACAAAGTGTATTGACGAAACAAGTTTAAACTTTGCTTTGCAAAAATGCATGACAACGTACCAAATGACGAATAAGATAATTAACATTTTAATGTTCACCAATATTTCTATTACGCATAGGATTTTGCTAAAATATATAGCAATATTAAATAATTTCATTATCTGAAAAATTAATTAATTAGCTATTAACTAGTTCGCCATCGGTCAATTGCAGAATTCGGAAAAGTGTCTTTAGTCTTCGAAGAAGGGTGCTATTCCAAAGTTTATACTAGTGTTGAAGTTATTTGGTTTATAGAGTTTCCAAAGGAAACTATTTTATTAAATACCCTAACGAATCATGACTGTAAATTTTTATTATTTGTTAGTAAAAATACAATTTATTTAATAAAACATATTAATCCCTTTACCCAATCATAGATTAAATATGATTGAATTATTATTCGCTTTTTAATTTTAAAGCATTTAGAATAGTGTGTATGCAAACTTTACAACATTAAAATGGAATTTTGTGTTATTTTAGGAAATGTACATCATGTATGTAATATTACTGATAGCACATTGATTAGCAACCAAACCTGTCAGTGAATATGTGAAATCACCTGCATCGCTGGAAAACAATATATTGGGAGGCAAGTTGGCGTTTCCGTATCGGTGCCTTCCAGCGTATAGGTTCTGATTGAAGAGCTTCAGGACGAAGCAAATTAAACCGGAAAGGAGGGCTATACCAGAAAGGACACCGGCGAATGCTGAAAAGTTGGTCGTCATCTCGGCCAAATCTACGAAAAAGTATGTTTGATTTTTGTTACGTAAACGTCTAGTCTATGTTTATAATAAACAATTCTAGAAAGTCTGTTCATTAAGTTAGGTTTGTTTTGAAATTATTTTTGGCTGAAGTGAGGAAATTGGATATTGTAAATGTATATTTATATAATTTGACGGCTATTTTGTCGTAATTAAGTTCGTAACTGGTATCATGTGTAAGTAATTTACGTATGATACGGTTTTTGCAAATTTATTGCATAAATTTATTGCGTAAAATGTAAAAAGTTATATATATTCACATTACTTCTTGAAAATGCAATAAATGTGCAACAAGTGCCGACTTCTCACAATGATTTGTCACAGTCCGTAATAGCTTAGTGGTTAAAGCAATGGTCCGGTAAACCATGGACGAGGGTTCGAATCATGCTTAAGGGGGCGAATTTTTTTTTTTAATTCGTTTAATTAGCGTCGTAAAATGTAGAAAGCATATTTATAGATACGGTTATTGCTAATACAAAAAATAGGACTGGTGAAATTTGATAGTATCTTTAATAAAGTTATGGACCTAATGCCACCAATAAAGACAGAATGATGTGGGTGTCATTGTTGGTCAGTTTGTTAAGGGGAAACGAATATCGATGATAAAGAGACAATAATTAATTTGGGAAAATGTTAAGAAAAATATTTATAATCTTCAGAACTGTCGTTCGAGTGTTTCACTATCAGTAATCACGATAATATGTAGCTAGTGTGATAGTCGAGTGTTGTGTTCGTGTTGCCACATGAGGACGTACATTATCATGAAGGCCAATTCCTGATAACAACATGCCTCTCTTTTTGTTCTGTATTGCTCTTGGTAGATGTGTACAGGTTTCACAGTATGTCGCCGCAGTAATTTTGGTCCCAGGTTTCGCGAACTTCACCAGAATTTCTTCTACAGTCCCAAAACAAAGTAGCCATAAGCTTTCTGTTGGACAGAGTTTGTTTCAGCTTTTTGGTTTATTGGAAAAGTTCATATGCATCCATTATTTCGATTGTTCTTTTGTTTCTGTATTCACAAATCGAATCCATGTTTCGCGTCCCGTTATAATTTTTTCCAAAAAAGCTTCCTTTTACTGTAGTACTACAAAAATGTTAGCGCAGAATTCACTCGCTCAAGTTTGTGGACGTCTGTGAGATGTTTGGAAATCCAACGTATACTAAATTTGTGGTAACCGAGATGTACTGTAACAATGTCATTAAGAGTTGATCGGGAAATTTGGGGAAAATCAGCAGACGGTTCAAAAATTGTGCATCGGGGGTGCTCTCGAAACACGTTCACTTTATCTATAATGTCGTCTGTTGTTACGGAATTCCTTCTCTGACATCCTTTATTATGCACATCAGTTCGTGTTTCCTGAAAAATCTTACATTATTTTCTCACTGCAGTATCACTAATGATGCTTTTCGAATAGGTTTTCTACGCAGCACACAATCTCCGATTAATTTCTGGCCCATTGTTACATTTGGAAAAAAAGGATCATAGAGCGATCACAGATTAACAAACGTTCACATCGAAACTACAATACATACTGGCCAACCTGGTTACGAGGTACTAGCACAGTATGAACTTAAGCAGTAGTTTCACGAAGGTAAATTATTGAAATAAAATGGTAACTCGCGCATGCCGCATTGGAGCATGACTGTGAAAATTATAACTAGAAACACAAACTTGACGCTTATTGAAGAACTCATACAGTCTGATATGCATACACTTTAGTTTTTTAAAAGCGAATATATGTGGGGAGAATGCGCATATTACGGTTTTATTTCGAAAGATCAAAGGTGCCGAAGAAGTGAAACTAGTGTTGAGGTTTATACCGTGGTACTAGAAACAGTACTGCGCAAACACCGTATCATCATGGCAAATGAGCATCTGTTGCCAACCTAATGAAGCTTTAACAAAAATAGCCTTCGTATATACCAGATGTGACACAAACGCTTTGTTAGAAATCCTCGAATCAAAGTAATACTTAATGCAATAACGACATACCGTGTGTCCCAATTTCGATGCTCACCATTGGTATCTCGGTTAGTAGAAGATATAGAACAACGGTTAAATGGGGAATGTTTTGCAGAATTCAATACTCGCGGCAAATCTCATTTCAAATTTGATCTAACTTTTTAAATTTTTAAAATATTTTAAAAAATCAAAAATTTGCTGATTTCGTTATTCCTCAATAACTCGATAACGCTTAGTCTGACCTCTTTTAAAGTTTTACATTGTTCAGACACTTTTTTAAAACAAATTATTTGATACAAACAGAAACCCCCGATTGTCATTTGTTTTTAAGTTATTACCACTATCTTTTGTTTTCCATATGGCGGCCATATTGGATTTTTGGTTTGTTAGGTAGTCCTCAAAATGTGCTTTTCAACGATGTATAACATGCCTGAAAAATTTTTATTTATAAGGAAAATATTAATAAAAACGTAAATTAATCTTTAATATGAAATTAGTAGGCTGAAAAATTAAACACCAATGTCAAATGAAAGTGAAAAGATATTCTAAGTATAGCAAACGCCAATTAAGTTGGCGCGAGGAGGGGTAAGTTCGCGCAGGATTAAAAGTAGTGGGGAGATTTGTATTTGGTTTTACATCAAATGTCAGATAATTCTAACCTCTGAGCGTGTATCACTAGCAAAGACATTATGTTCCGTCAAACGTCAATGACAAATGTATTCTGACAATGAAACAAAACGATAACCTGTCAAAGTACAATTAGTGCTGCAGAGATAAGTTAATTAAAACTACTTGTAGTTAGTGATAAGTAATTATTGTCAAGTATTAAGATTTATAAGTATTGATAATGGCACATGCATATTCAAACGAAGAAAAAGTTGATATGTTGGAAGTGTATTTCAAAGCAAATAGAAACACTAAAAATGCGTGCACGAGTTATGCAGAGCGTTTTCCAGAAAGACAACAGCCACACAGGATAATTTTTAGAAGACTAGTTAGCAAATTAAAAAACTTTGGAAGCTTCGAACAAAAACGAGCTAACTATGAAGTTAATGATGCTGATACACGTCTAAATAATATTTTGCAGAACGTTAGGAACAATCCCAGCACATCAGTTCGTCGTGTGACACGAGAAACAGGGATTTCAAAATCTACTGTTCACAGAACCTTGACGAAAAACAAGTATCACCCTTACAAACCAACAATTGTACAAGGTTTAAGTGATAATGACAATCTCCGACGATTACAGTTTAGCAGGTGGTACTTTCAAAAATGTGAATATGACGCTAATTTTCCTAGGAAAATACTATGGACAGATGAAACACGATTTACCAATTGTGGAGTGTTCAATAGGAATAACTATCATCATTGGTCTACTGAAAATCCACATTTGGTAAATCAAAGAAGATTTCAAGTTCGATTTGGTTTTAATGTCTGGTGCGGTTTAATTGGTATGACATTTTGTTTACATTTTTTTTTGTTTTTTAAACTCTTTTTTTCGTTTTAGATAATCAGTTAATAGGTCCTTTTATCTTTGATTACAATTTAACTGGTAACAGATATTTGGAGCTACTAACAAACGAGATAATGCCTGCTTTGAGGCAAATTATTAATCCCGAGAACATGCAAAACATCTGGTTCCAGCAAGATGGTTGCCCGGCCCATAACACGTAACGTGCAACATTTTTTGAGAGAAAACTTTAATGAGAGAGTGATTTCAAATAATGGACCCGTGCAATGGCCTGCGAGATCACCCGACCTTACCCCGCTTGACTTTTATTTATGGGGTACCTCTAAAAACGAAGTATTTGATTTTGAACCGCCAGAAACTCGGGAAATTTTAGAACAAAGAGTACTAGATGTGCTACGATCAGTAAACGGAAACACGCTACGTAGGGTTTGTAACTCTACTCGAACAAGGTGTCAAAATTGTGTGGAACAGAATGGTCGTCATATTGAACAATTTCTTTAAGTGAATGTGAACCTTAAGTTCTGTATCTTTACTTTTTATTTCTATAATTTTTTTATCGTTTCGTTTGTTTACAGTATTACTTAGAATATCTTTTCACTTTCATTTGACATTGGTGTTTAATTTTTCAGCCTACTAATTTCATATTAAAGATTAATTTACGTTTTTATTAATATTTTCCTTATAAATAAAAATTTTTCAGGCATGTTATACATCGTTGAAAAGCACATTTTGAGGACTACCTAACAAACCCAAAATCAAATATGGCCGCCATATGAAAAACAAAAGATAGTGGTAATAACTTAAAAACAAATGACAATCGGGGGTTTCTGTTTGTATCAAATAATTTGTTTTAAAAAAGTGTCTCAACAATGTAAAACTTTAAAAGAGGTCAGACTAAGCGTTATTGAGGAATAACGAAATCGGCAAATTTTTGATTTTTCAAAATATTTTAAAAATTTAAAAAGTTAGGTCAAATTTGAAATGAGATTTGCCGCGAGTATTGAATTCTGCAAAACATTCCCCATTTAACCGTTGTTCTATATCTTCTAATAGCCGAGATACCAATGGTGAGCATCGAAATTGGGACACACGGTATATTTCAACGAAGAAATTTAAGCCATCACATTTAGCTGGAAAACTATGGCCACCATCTTCTAGAACAGGAAGAAAGTATTGTTAATTAATTAGATTTTTTGGGCATTAAAAATCGTCATTGATCATTAACTCTATACTCTATGGCATAGCTTGGATATGCCATTCAAGAGAGGAATTGTCCTCCAGAAATCGCATGATTTGACGTCGTCATTTTTAATGCGGCACAATTATTATTTATTTACTTAATTAATAATTAATTAATAATTTATTTATTTATTTATTTAGCGTATGGCTTACATAGAAATTTGAAATTACATAACGTGCCATCAAAAACTTTCCTTATTAAAGACAGCCATGTTTTTGTAATGGTTGGTGACAGTGCACGTAGTCTGTCACAAACGTATAATTTTGAGAGTTTGGTAATGTCATGTAAATATGTGTAATAATTAGTAATTTAGTTTTTACAATAGTCAAAATTAAAAGCAAATAATACTAAAGCAGATGTTGGAAATGTTGACCAATATTTTGAAGACAAAGTTAAACTCTACGCTTGCTCTCAAAGCCATTTATTAGGATTTCTTGGGTTATGTCAGCACAAGCATTCGCAATAGCATTACGAAGCTCTTCGATTGTGTGATGTTTGGTCTTGAAAATGGTATTCTTTAAATATGGAAAAATAAAATAGTCTAAAATTGTAAAATCTGGAGATCTTGCATCGAACAATTCTTACAAAAAAACTATTGTTTCTCGAGATCTGTGCGCTGGTGCATTATCTTGTTGGAAATATCCTTCCGTAAGTTCATCATCATGAAGTTCATTAATAAACGGCTCTAATAATTAATTTCAATATCTTTCAACACTTATGGTTTGATCAAATAATATAGGCCCAAAAATTCGTCTTCTAGAAAATGCTAGCCAGGCGCCTATTTTTTGTGGATGTAGCGTAGTTTCCACAAATTCATGAGGGTTTTCTGCAGACCAAATTCTCATATTTTGCTTGTTTAAATATCCTGAAAGATAGAACCAAGCCTCATCCGCAAAGAAGCATTTGTCGAGAACGTCATTATTATTTATGTTATTCAAAAACCATAGACAATACTGTGTTCTCGTAACAAAATCTACCTGTTTGAATTCCGAAACTGCTTGAATTTTATATGGAAACAACTTTAAGTTCTTTTTTAAAATAGTGTATGTTCCCACTGACAAATGAACTTGTTGTGATAGTTTTGCGATTAATTTTTTGGGTGAGTTGTCCATTCAACGTCGAATATCCTCTATGTAATTTGCTATTCGTTTTATAGGTGCTCCACCGCCAGGTTTATGAGTTATTGCTCCTGTTTTACCAAATTTAATAACACAAACTTGAATATATTTTTGCAGTTGTGCGTAAGTAACTGGCAGATTAGGATACTCTTGCCGGAAATCCTGTAACCACTTATTAGTGGAATAAACCTAATCTCCATTTTCTAATTTTTGGCCAGTTCTATATTAATTTTGAATAACAAATATTTTATGTTGTAACACTAACATTATAATAAAATAATTAAGAAAATATAAGCTTTTATAATTTGAATTTATGTATGATAACTGTCAGAATTTGAAGTTTTCTAAAGCTTCGCATGCCCAATCTTTGATTATTTAATTACTTAAAAAACTCCTACTATAATGAAGAAAGTTTTTGAAGACATGTTATTTATCTACACAGAACAGAAATTTTAGAATCAAGGGCATTGATTCAGTCCAACATGGAGTCGGTGTCGAAGCCACCCATATGCTGTAAAGGGCATTTAGTTGTAATATGGTGAATAGTCTGGCGTGCTTCTCCGCATTCGAAAGTCGGTGTCTCAGTCAGTCTCTATTTAAAGAATTAGTCACGATTGATTCCGTGGGATGTTCTTATTCTATAGAGTATCTTCCATGTAAGTGCACGGGTAGGATCGGTGATATGGTCCGCTTGCGCGGTTTCAAGTCTTTCCAATACTCTCCCTATCTATCATTTGGGTTGACATTTTCTGCTGTAAGTTGTTCTGCTAGCAGTGGTGGAGGACATCTAGACTCTAGTCTCGACAGGTCGGCATCGGGCAGGTCACTATGTACTAGGAAGTGGGGATTCGATATTATTTTATTATACACCATCATAATTTCAATCTATTCAAACTTTTGAATGACTTAGTTAGCAAACTTTCAATCATTTACCTTATAGTTATACGATACATATCTTATACGACGTGATATTAAGAAATTGGTTATCAAAAAATATAAGGATGTTAATGGCGAGTATAAGTCTTATTTCAAAACAGACCTTACCTAATCAACTCCTACATTGTTATTTGTAAAATGAGACAAAAACTATTTACAGAGAAGAATGCGCTTTTTTGGAGAATTGTTTATTCAAAAAGTGTTTTTTCTTAACATATATTTCATATTTTTTTAATGTAATGATTTCTTACCTTCGGCACAAAATTCCCTTTTCGAAGATTTATGTGAAACGACGTGGTAACCAGTTCTGCATTGGCAAATGGCATTGTGATGGATTTGGATGCAAGAAGCGTATTGGTCGGCGAAAGTGCAGGTTTCCACGTAATAACATTGCTCTCCCAATTTTTTTGCTAAAAAAATGAAAATCATGAATGATTTAAATGCAGTCTTTAGTAAACTCCAAGAAGAACAACATAAAACGGATGTTGTAAATAAATACAGTATGGGCGAGGAAGTTCACAAATTCATTAGCCTCAAATTTCTTATGAAGTTGCTGTCAAATAATGCTTTATATTAAAAATAATGAATGCAATTTTAACAAATATACAGGGTGTATATTAAATATACGGCAAAAATTCTAGAAGTTATTCATTGGATTATTCTAAGAATATTTTGTCCTTTGATGATTTTTGAATAGCCGCTTTGTTTCGAAGATATCGAAAAGAACATCAGTTTAAACGTGGATTTCATTTGAATACGTCTCGTAATTGACCATTCTGTATCTGTCGAATTCGTTGCGACTGTTTGACGTATGTTTCCTGTCATTAAAAGCTAAACTTTTGTTAGTGAAGTCCTATATCATGAATCGCTATACGAACGCCGATATGTCTTGAGATGCATTTCATATATAAACTTGCTGATGGCAATTCATCACAAGCTATTAGGTTGATTCATTGAACGATATACAAACCGTAATGTTCCTGATACAACAACCCTCCAAAGTATTCGTCAATGTCTTCGTGAAACAGCCACATTGAAATGAAGTAGAGGATTAGGAAGGCTAATCACAGTAAGAACGGTGAATGTGGAAGAGAAGGTATTTCTACTCGAAAAATTGCAAATACTTTGAATGTAAGTAATGGGACTGTTTGAAAAATTGTTAGGGACACTATTTGTTTTACCCATACCACATACAACGTCTTCCTGCTGATTTTGCTGCAGTATTGCATTTTGTTATTGGCTTTTGCACACAATGGTTCAAATTCCTAAACTACTTGCTGATTCTTTTTACCGATGAAGCAAATTTCTCAAGAAATGCAATAAGTAATTTTCACAAGAAGAAAATCCACATGAGGTATTTGAAGATCGTTTTTAAAATCAGTTCCCGTTGAACGTTTGGGTTGGATTTGCGGGTAACTGGCTAATTGGACTGGTGTTTCTGTCAGGAAGACTTATCGGTAAGGTGTATTCCAACTTTTTGGAACAATCGCTACCTCAGTTTCTGGAGAATGTACCATCGGCAACAAGAAATGCAATGTGGTTTATACACGATGGTGCATCAGCCATTTTAGATGTGGACTTATAGCGTACTTGAGAAATGCAATGTGGTTTATACACGATGGTGCATCAGCATTTTAGATGTGGACTTATAGCCTACTTGATCCCCGGACTTAAATCCTCTGGATTTTTTCGTATTTGGCCATCTAAAATCATTAGTTTATACTACTCCAGCGGAAACTGCTGGGTCACTCAATAAGAACGACTTTGGTGTTTTGGAAAGAGTTGTTACGTAAATTTTTCGCTTTTTGGATTTTATTTTGAAATTTAATAATATCGCTTTTTGCCGTAACTTTAATTTTCATATTGTCATTCTGTTTCGTAACGTTGAATTAGGTATTTTCACACTTTCGGGTCTTTCACATTTTAGCTGGCCTATTTTGTAGCTCTATAGTTCGTTTTCCCGTCACTTAACGTCGCGCGATTCATATCCACCTATTTCGTCTTGATCCTGTTAGCGTGCACACGTGTTTTCACACTGCTTATTTGGTAAGAATGCTAGTGATTTAATTATCGTTTTGTAATTCCCTTTTGTTTCTTTTATAGTGGGTCTATTAGGAATCCTGTGTCTTTTTAGTATCGTCGTCCTTTAAGAGCCTGTCTTTTATCGTGGATTCCCGAATAATTTGGACACTTCGGACATGCTTGGGTGTGGCCGTTCGGGCTAGAGTTTCGTAAGCAGACCGACACTTTTACTGGAATGTATTCGAGCCAATTGAAGTCTAATTTTGGATGGGCAAATTGCATCTTTATTAGTGAAATTAACAACAGGTATTTTAACCTAATCACGGCGTGTTCGAGATTACTCTGCCAACTAGATTGAACGACGAAACTTCACCATCGATGTTGTTAATGAATAGATCAAGATTTTGTGCATGATCAAGTTAACTTCTTTACCGACATTTATTGTGTTACTTGATGCGTAGATGTCGCTTTAATTTTATATTTTCAAGTCTTAACTGTCAAAATTTATGGGTATTAATTCTTGTCGTTTACGTTTAATTAATTTATATTATAATTGCTAGTTCTTATTAATTTAAGTATCGCATCGTGTAACGATCTGCCGCTTCACGGCAATTATTATTATTAACTTGGGCATTTTGATTTTTGTCATTTTAAGATTTTGAGTTTCGATCGGCCATGTTATTTAGTAAATTGGATCTGTGTGTAATAAAATCTTTATTAAGATCTTTAGAAGTTAATCTGTACATCGTTTGTAATTTTGTAGAGGTCTCGACAAAAAATTATCGATTTATTGGTATGTACTATTATAGTATTTCTTGGTTAATTATTATCGATTCTTATTAGGTCGATTTGTTGTTACTTTTGAGAATCCTTAGCTTCTCTAAGGAAGTGTTAGCTTCATTAATTTTGTACTTTCTTGAGAATCTCCAGCCTCACTGGTTCTCGATTTTGTAGCTTTGTTATTATAATTTAGTCAATACTTTTATTTTGCATTTAATTCATGTCAATATACCGTTTTCATATCAACTGATGCTGTTATCTTTTGAGTCGTTTATAGTTTTGATTATACTTTTATTTGAATTAGTCATTTCAGCAATTGTTGTAATTTTGATGAGAACACTTATCGTGTATTATAGCTATTTTCGACGTATTTATTTACTTAATAAATTTTGTTGTTATTGTTATATATCGTTGTTTGTGTTTTATTTCTGTAAGTCCTTATGAGCAAAAGTGTTAGTTTTAAGATCTTTTAGTGACGCTGTTAACCAGGTAATACGAACACCTTTATTTTATTTTTAAGCCCTCATGGCCCAAAAGTGATTCTGCGTTGACCTGTAAACTTACCAGACCTAACGTAGTGGTGCCCACGACGCTTCCGCAATTATTTTCTGAGCTGGCCGGTGAGTTTTTCGGGGGCTTTTATAGACCAGGGTCGGAATTAGAGCTTCACCCTAATTCCCACTGTGTTATTTTTGTTACCTATACAGTTTCGGGTCTAGCAGAGTTCAGCAGTCAATGAGGAGAAGATTTGATTCTTGCATCCTAGTTGGAGGTAGTCATTTTCAACAGTTCTTGTAAATTACGAAGCTTTAATTAAGCTGTAATTTTTGGAAATGAAACGTTGTTTCCGTCAAAAATTTTTTCCGCCCTATATCTTCGAAACATAGCGGCTTTTCAAGAATCATCAAAGGACAAAATATTCTTAGAATAGTCCAGGGAATAACCCCTTGAATTTTTGCCGTAAGTTTAATAAACACTCTGTATAGTGTGTCCTAGGATTGATGGTACAATATGGACTAAAGATTTCCGAATTTCATTTTAAGATTTTGGAATTAAGACCTGTTTGATTTGAAGATAATTTTAATAATATTTTAAGTTTTTGTAAAACAATTAGGCCCTGACAGAGAAGCAAAAATTTTCTTTTCAGTTAAAGTGCTATTTTTGTTAGTGATACAGCAAAATTTTACTAAGAAAAGTTGCTCAGAATTAGAAATTATGGCTGTAAGCAAAATTTCAGAAATATCTACATACTTTGATTAAACCGTAAATTTGAAAGATTAAACAATATAGATTTTATTTATTAAACATTTTCTTTATTGAACATTGCATGACGCAAATAGTATTAGAACAAATTTAACTTATGAAACGTGATAATAAGAGTGATCTACAATAAATTATTTAATCAACCTGCAAGGAGGCTATGATAAAACAATCGTTGACCAATCTTAAGAACATACTGTTATTACAATTTGTAGTATCCCTTAGTTTCAATTTCAATGATTGTTAGATAATGTTAACTTTATAGCAGATAATTTACGTTGTTCAGTGTTACGGGCTAGGAGAAATTGCAGTGTGAGATGTGGTGTGGAAGATTACACGTGACTGCTATGCGAGTAGTTAAGTAGTTAACAAAAAAGAAGAAATATGATGAAAACGATGGCGCAACTAATGCTATTGATTCGGTAGAAGAACATTCGAGACTATCATTGACGGAAAAAGTTCATGAAAGTTTAATATTAGTAAATCAGAATTGCAAAGAATTTATAAACCTAACAAGGTAATGCCATACTAACCAACATTTGTGCACACAATGGAAGAAGATGATACAGACCCAAGATTATTATTTTGTCTTTCATAACACATCTACACTTATAATACACAACTCTACTACTATTCAATCGGGGAAAAATATTGTATTTTCAAACGAAGCCATTTTTACTATAAATGGTGTTATTTTCTCCCAAAATAGCAGCAACTGTCTAAAGAAAATCCAAACTTTTGGATCAATTGTAGAAGACAGTATTATCAAAAAGTAAATGAGTTGTATTCCGTTTCTTATCGTTTCGGCATTATTGGACCTTTCTTCATTGAAGAGGCACGATTAAATCAGAATGTTCATCTTCGGCTAATTGGAAGATTAAATGAAAAGTACTTACATGATTTGTCGCTAACAGAAAGCCAAGCGATTTATTAATAGCAAGACGAATACCCTGCCAATTGGACAGCACGTAGCTGAATAGATAAATTTAGTGTTTGAAGGAAACTAAATATGTAGTTAGAAATGGTCCGATTGTGTGGCGTTCAAGATCGCTCGACTTGACAATATTAGATTTTTATTTATGGGGTCACCTCAAACAACTGGTTTACTCTCAACTAATAGCCAACAGCAGAGAAATACTAATAGAAAAGATAAGAAACGCCGTACGTCAAATACACATCGGGTAAAATCTCAGAAAAGGTTAGAAAGGTGTGCAGAAAGTTAGTTGAATAAATAATTTGTCCTAGACTAATATTATTATGTTTCGTAACTTCAATTCATTGTAAATACTATTTTCTTCGTTCAATGTTCTACAAAGAAAATGTTTAATAAATTATTGAATAGACTAGAAGCAGATTTCATTCCTAGGATTTTTGCAATAGTAAAAATTGAAATTGCTTAACTAGATTTAGTCTAATGCTATTTTAAATCTTACGTTTTCCGCAACCAGAAGCAGGGTTAAGTTTAACGGGGTATTTCTTTTCACATTCGCATATGCCAGTGCTCGGATTGCAGTACACGTGTGACAGTTTAGAATTGCAAGAACCTTCACAAGGGGATCCGAGGTACATTCCTTTCCCTAAAACGAAAAAGATAATTTTTTATGATATTATGTAAAACGCTTTTATTTAAAATTTTATTATTACAAAGAATTAGTGTATACTAAGAAATGTTACAAAATAATACAAATCTGTATAAAAACAAATTTGTATCTGTATATACATGGACACACAGTACGCATTTACCAGCGTTTGCTTCAAACACCAGACGCATGCGTTTCTGTGTAACCACTTTGTCAATGATGGGTTTACGAAGACAAACGACTGTAGGTACACTTCGCGGTCATGTAGCAAATTTTGTCCTATCCGATGACATCAGATAACCTCATGCCATCTGATGTCATCGGATAGGACAAAATTTGCTACATGACCGCGAACTGTACCTACAGTCGTTTGTCTTCGTAAACCCATCATTGACAAAGTAGTTACACAGAAACGCATGCGTCTGGTGGTTGAAGCAAACGCTGGTAAATACGTACTGGGTGTCCATGTATATACAGATACAAATTTGTTTTTATACAGATTTGTATTATTTTGTATCAAAGCTTGATGTGAATTGTCGCATCGACATGCAATTTGTTTTTGCTAAGAAATGTTAGTAAAACAAAAAAAAAAACACAAATTTACATACCGGCGGAGAAATGTAATTTAATGTTGGATTGAGTTCGAAGATGGTTAAGTTTTATTTTTTGAATGAGTGCAACCCTCTGCGTTTCGTCTTTAAACGAAAGTTATTCGTTTGTCTATACCAGGTTTACATTTTTAAAGCAGGCCATAGGAATACAACATTGTAAACACTGTATTTAAGAATCTCCAGTTCAATACACTAGAACGGTAGGGGTATAAAATTGAAGCTAAAATTAGTGTGCATTAGATAATGTCAGAATAAAGTATAAAGAATTTTAAAAAATATTAAAATAATCAGTCTAAATAGTCAAATCACCTCCGAGTTAATTATATATTATATGTTTCATAGCTCCGTATTTCTTCTCCTGCGTCTTTGTCGTTTGAGCTAATTTAATGCGGTTTGCACAGAATTAAAGTTGCATTTTTTTAAATGGCATTCCCTATATGTGCAAATCAATTGCATTTTCGCGAAATGATGTGAATGAAATAAATGCTTTCTACATACACGACGCTAATTATTCGAATTTTTTACTGAAAAAAATTGGTCGTTATGCAGGATTCGAAGCTACATCCATTGGTTTGCCGGACCACGCGTATATGTAGAAAGTATTTATTTCATTCACATCACTTCGCGAAAATGCAATTGTTGATTTGCACAAATTTACCATCTACGGGCACAATATAATATGTTTCTTAATGCAATTTAAGACTTCCCGACGATTCGAACTTTAATCCCTTAATAGCTTAATGGTAAAAGCGTGGTCCGGCAATCCAATGTTGGTTATACGTCCAATGGACGTAGGTTCGAATCCTGCGTCAGGGCGATTTTTTTTTCGGCAAAAAATTCGAATAATTAGCGTCGTATATGTAGAAAGCAGTTATGGCATTCCCTATATTTGATTACATATATGAAATTGCCTTAAAAAGACAGAGAAAATGATATAGGATATTATGGGTTTACTATGGACCTGTACAAATTTATGGGGAATTTTGTGATAAAAACAGATAAATTTTAGAACATCATCATGAGGTAGAGTGCGACCATATAGAAATGGCAAACGGCAAAAATTCCAACTACTCTGCATTCATTTCACCCCGAAACCGTCTGATCCTCATATTTCATGTTTTACAGTCCCATGTAAAAGTTGGTATTTTGTTTATGTTAAATCTGATTCCGTTGTCTTTTATTTTGATTTGTATTTCGTTGGTTTTTGTGCCTTAATATAAATAACAGCTTGTTTGAAGGTTTTTTTCATTAAAATATTAGTACAAAGGTAAAAAATATAATTATAACCTAACATTCTTGTGCACCGTTGTTCATCCTTTTATAGGCTTTTATAGATTCATTTTTTTAACTGGATACGGATGTGCCTTTTATGATGACGAAAACAAAGAAAGTCAGAAAATTAAACTAAATGACAATATGTCTAGCTTCTCTGCTGAGGAGAAAACCATTTCAAGAGCCCTAGAATATGCAGACACACTAGAAAGCAGCAAGATATGCATAATGAGCGACAGTAAAAGTGTGCTACAGGCAATGCTTAATAGAGATAACATCTTTAAATACCACCCGATAATTTTAAAAATAATACACTGTTATTATAAGTTAATCAAGAAGCAAGTGGAAGTAAAATTTTACTGGCTGAAAGGGCACGTTGGCACAGCGCCTAATAAGATTGCAGATACGTTGGCCATAACATACGCAGACATCGTGTCTGAGGTTCTTTATTGGCAAGACATGGTACCAATAGTGAGGAAAGAAATATTGCAGGAAGAATGGAATAAGCAGTTGGTGGATACATATCAAAAGAAAATTACTCAGTATGCTTTGATCCATCCCAGTATATTTACAAAGCCATGGTTCCAAAATCAGAAAGTCTCAAGATACAATTACACAACGATTGCTAGGTTTAAGTTTGGGCATGGACAATACCCCGCCCACTTACACAAACTAGGTATGAGAGAATCACCAGGGTGTAAGTGTGGACATGATTATGCGGACGTCAATCACCTTTTATTTCTGTGCCAAGATTATTTGATTCAAAGGGAATTGTTTAGTGAGTCATTTAGTCACTTAAGAATAGAAATGCCCACTAATATTGTATTGTTATTACAGACAAATAAAATAACGATATATGAGGCGATACTAAAATTTTTGGCAGCATATAAAATTAAAATATAAAGTTAATAAACTTGACATTCCTTCCTACTTCTACCTTTGTGGATTTACCTTTTGACCGTTGGCCGTTTTTGTGTGCGTTAATAGTAAAGTCGCTTCTATAAGCCTCGAAGGGTGAAGTGTGTCTTCCTGTGCCTTCTCTAATGTCAAAGTTTTAATGTTTTTGGTTGTTTTATAGAAAAGTGGGATTAGAATTTTGCTTGGTGAGCTTATGGGCAAAGATCCCGAAAAGCTATTAAAAAAAAGATCCTTTATCGCTTCCCTTTTTCCTTATTTTAATATTTTAACACCATATTTGGTAATTTTGTAAATAGTTCCACAATGTATGTATCAATTCATTATTTAAAGACGCAATAATAAACACTACTAAAGACTTAATAAAAACGAATAAAATTTAATAACGTAATGATATACGTATTTTCCGGTTCCGGACTAGAATAAGATACCATAGATATCAACCGCGGAAGTCTTCAAGCAAGATTAAATTAACGATATAATATGCTGGTGATATTATTATCGCACTAATTTGGTAACTACAGGAATGTAATCACAAAATTAAGTTCCTGGGACTCATTAAATTGAAACTAATATGCATAAATGAGCCGCCTTTTTACGCAATCTGTAAAATATGTATAGTCTGTTCGCATCTTAGCATTTATACCAATACCGTACAACAGTATGGCCACATTTTGCCCTGGAAAATATTTAAATAATATATTGACGCACATGTAAAATAACAAGCTTTGCGAGATTTGATTTAATTTTAAAACGTTCGAAAAATATTTAAATAATTATTAAAATAGAGACTCTGACATAACTTACTAAAAAAAATTGCGCTATTATCGGGAATTCCTGTATTTTAATGTTTGTTGTTGTCTTTTCTCTGGTGTGGTTTTGAGATTCAAAAAAGGTATAAAACCCCTTACCACAATTAATAATCGTATCCTAAATACGTATTTCGACAACTAAGTTGTCATCATCAGTAAGTAAAACCACCAATCAGTGTCGCGCATGGGGCACAGTAAAGCTAACACATATAATAACGCAACAACTTTACACGGCGTTCATGTATAGGTACACTGACTTTAAAATAAAAATATACAGACTAAAAATTACGACAACTTACCTCTATTGTATTGTTTATTCTCTACTCGCACGCCCTCATCCTTTCTACCTCTTTTCTAAGAAAGAAAAAAGACAACTGTATGGGATCGGACCGTTATTCGAGTTAATCGTATTACGTTTGTTTTTAACGATATGAATGCTTTCGTATGTGTCGAGATCTCTGGAATTGTTGATGGTTTTGACAAGTTTTAACTCTTTAATCGACATATTGTTATCTGTGTCTAATGAATGATTGGCCATGTTAGATTTTTCTGGTCTATTGAATTTAATATGTGATATGTGTTCTTTAAAACGAGTTATTATTGAGCCTTTCGTTTGGCCTATATATTTCAAATTACAATCGCAATTAATTTCGTATATACCTGATTTCAAATTCAATTTAACTTTATGTTTGGTATTCCCTAGGAGACTTTTGATGGTGTTTTCGGAACGAAAGGCAACTTGTAGACCTCGTTCTTTAACGACTCTATTAATGTTTTTCGTGATTGGATGGTATGGTAAACACATGTACTTTTTCTCCTGGTTACGTTGAGATATCAAACTTGTGGATTCGCTGATTATCTTTTCCAATATCGTTTTTCTAATTATTAATTATTTCTATGTCAAAGCCATTATACCTCGCGATGTTTTTAATGAAATCAGTACTATTTCATATCTCTCTATGATTTGAATCCGCGGTGATGAATCTATTGACATTGGTTTCTTTCCGGAAAATATCGATTTCTATTTTATATTTTCCTTACTGTGCCCCATGTGCGATACTTTGATTAGTGGTTTTACTTACTGATGACTACAACTTAGTTGTCGAAAGACGTATTTAGGCTATTTAGGATTAATTGTGGTAAGGGGCTTTATAGATGTCCCTTATAACAGTGGCGAAACCTTGGCAATTACATCTAACTCGACCCGGTTCCAAACCCGAAACCGAGACCTATATTTAGAAAACGACCGCGGAAACCTACACCTACGTTTAAGTAATATTGATTTTTTCATTTTTATTTCATCAAATGTAATTATATAATACGTCTAAACAAATAACGAAGAAATAAATTTTAAATTTAGATACCCACCAAAGCTTATGAATAATCTCCAGCAGGGGCGTACCGATGAGCCTGTAGAAAGGTGAAATACGTATCTACGTCTCTGGGGATAGGATATATTCGGACACGTTCACAGAAAATATTAATAGTGAACCTGCATTTGTGTTCTTCACACCAGATTTTTAATAATATTTTATATTATTAAAAATACCTTTGTATTATACAAAACTAGTGGGGTTTACCTACTCATGTATGTTTCAATTATTCTGATACATTACACATGCGGTTAAGCCGTAGTATGAGTGAAGACACAAACAAAATGCAGTTTTCTAGAGAGATTGGCTGTGCCAACCTTTGGAAGGGCGTCGTTACTTCACATTAATTATGTGGACGGTATGCGAGGTACTTCGGCTGTCTGACAACAGGCAGCGCCGAATTTACTTCTGCGCTCGGTCTGGATAATTACGGTGATAGGGCGATGTGGTTCTTTTGTGTGAATGTGTCTGGGAATATCCTTTCTCCAGCAGGGGCGTACCGATGAGCCTGTAGAAAGGTGAAATACGTATCTACGTCTCTGGGGATAGGATATATTCGGACACGTTCACAGAAAATATTAATAGTGAACCTGCATTTGTGTTCTTCACACCAGATTTTTAATAATATTTTTTAATAATATTTTATATTATTAAAAATACCTTTGTATTATACAAAACTGGTGGGGTTTACCTACTCATGTATATTTCAATTATTCTGACACTTATGAATAATAGTTCGCATTGTAGACACTTTGGCGTAACTAAATTAAATTAGAAACAAAAATTATAAAGAAATATACTTCGCTTCCACGGTGTATATAGGAAAAGTGTTCAGATTTTAAAATCAGATTAAAAGAATAAAGAAGAGGCATTATGAAGCAAAATCTACAATTTTTAAGGAAAAAAGGCCGACATTTCATCTGGTCCTGTAGTGCAAATTTCTTTTAATCGCTTAATAACACTGGTCAACACAGTTTAGTTTTCCTATACACCAGTACGTGTAATTTATGTCTTTTGTCATGCTATTCTAAATTTGATTTAAAATTTACTCCATCGCGTCAGGATTTTGAGATATTTTCTAAATAGTTTTTTCGCGTCCTCACTATGCATTAAATTTTACAAAATTTCAAAGTTACTTTTATATAAGAAAGACTACTAAAAATATTGAAAATTGAGTGGACATGTCTGAACATGTCCTTGTATATTTCTTACGTCAGAGCACTTAAACCACGCCCATTTTTGCTCTGGAACCAATAAAATTAAGAATTGGTAAGATATTTGACTATGTGGGTATATAAGGAACTGCACACGACTTTTTCGACATTCATTTTTCATCATTCTCACTGCGATCTCTGTTATAGCAGCATCGTAGTTGAGAGCACCGACGACGATACATCGTCAAGCGAACCCGGAAGCAATGGCCGGACGATATATTACCACCACTATTACCAACTTAGCTCTGTGAAACCCAGCTTTAAAAGAAGATGTACTCCGCAGCAACGTGAGGACGCGGAAACAATCATAAATCAAACCACGAAGGAAGAAGATATTCAAAATCTCTTAAAAAAATCACCGCAAATATTCATCGTAGATCCCGACGAACCGACGGTAAAAATATAAATATTAGAATCGCCCAAAGAAGAAGCAAGCCTGGTAAACCCGCCCAATATCAACCCGGAACACAATTTCACCTTCGAAATCCAAAACTGTTTTACAAATCCGAAGAAAACAACGAAAAAACAGAAAACCGAACACGAAAGCACGCCAATTGAAACAAAAAACTTCTACAGTGTCCTCGAAAAAACTAACGCCGAGGAAAAGATAGAACAAGACTCAACAGAATTCACTCCACAACCGTCAACATCAAACAGTACACCAAGGGGAAGTGACAAATCAAACACAACTCAAAACACAAACACCGAAACACGCAATACACAACACAAAATCGCACCAATAATAATAACTGAAAAAGACAAATGGGCACATGTACGACTAATACTCAAAACAAAAATATATTAACACCGTACAAAACAAACTTGTGAAACCTGGTATACACATCGAACCGAAAACTGACGAAGCCTACCGAAAACTTAAACACATACTCGACAAAGAACATATACAATTTTACACTTTTCAATTGAGAAGCGAAAAGACACTAAAGGTAGTTATGCGAGGCATTCCTACCTTTATCACAGACACTGACATTACAGACGACTTGACTGACCAAGGCTACCCGGCATTAAATTAAAAATTAAAAGAATGAACGGTAAACACGGCATACCTGCACCACTTGTGCTAATCGAACTAACGAGACAGTACAAGTCAATTTATAACATACACGACTGCTGCGGACTCACAATTAAAATAAAACCATTAAACAAACGGACAGACATAATACAATGTCGCAAATGCCAGACTTTTGGACAACACCAAAAAAAATGTAATGTAAACTACAAATGCATGAAATGCGGAGACGAACACTCGACACACTTATGTACAAAGACGAAAACAACCCCACCAAAGTGTGCAAACTGCGGTGGTCCTCACCTATCCACATTCATAAACTGTCCTAACAACCCAAACAACCCTGCAAACAAAACCACACTAAATACATACCAGCACCACCCCCAACAACTAATCCCTGGACACAAAAACAAAAAAACACAACACTTAACACAGTTGACGAATTAGCACTTGCCTTAGGCAATATGCTAATAACATTACACTCGACAAACGCAACAAAAGAACAGATACAATACTTCGTAACGCAAACACAGACAATAATAACACTTTACAACATTAAACACACACAAAACTGAAACGCAAAAAAAATGTTGATGACCAGTAAACGAACACATATGACTTAAACGCAAAAAAGCTACGAACACACAGACTACACACACACAACACAGGACCGCACAAAAACACAACAACACACGATTAATTATTAATCAGACTCAAACACGACACAACCCTGGGAGATACGAAACAATGGAGTGGAAATGAAGGCAACTTCGACCACGAAACAAAATTCAAAGACTCATGAAAAACTTTTTCGATTCAATGTAAGTCGAAACGTCTTTTTATTTCATAGTGTCCTGTACGTGTATAAATAATCTAAGCAGGGTCTGTTATGTATATTCACTACCCACCAGCATAAGTGGAATATTTCACCTTTAATAGGTTAAGTTTTAAAGTTATATTTTCACTATTTTGGCTAAACCATTGAACATGAAGACAAACCATGGGCTCTCAGAATTTGCGGCGCACGCTGTGCTATTACTTCGAGGGAATGGTCAAACTGTAAGAAAAGCGCTATGCCATTTCCATGACTTATGATTTGGAGTAGATTCCAATACCTTAAACAAACATTTCTCAAAATCTCGGATGCAAAACATAAAGAGAGAATTTTTGTAGGACCTCAAATTAAACTTCTACAACAAGATAAAACATTTGAAGAAACCTTTAGTGACATGGAGCGTGTTGCTTGGAATTCTTTTAAAAATGTAATCAACGACTTTTTGTTAAACAGAAAATCTGAAAATTATATAGCACTTGTTAATGATCTTCTTAGAAGTTGCCATAAATTGAGCTGTAACGTGAGCCTTAAAATACATTTTTTGCACTCACATCTGGATTCCTGTCACCTGAACCTCACCGACGTGAGTGATGGACCCAGCGAAAGGTTGACATTTCTGTTATTGAAAAACGTTATCAGGGCAAGTGGAACAGTGAAATGCTTGCTGATTATTGTTGGACATTGATATCAGAAAATGCTGAAGTACAAAGGTAAAAAAGAAAACATTTTAAACAGCTCCATATAATTAATGTACATACCTAAATAATATTATTTCATTTACTTTTCAATATTTTTTTTCCAAAACTTGACAGGTCAGAATTAATTTGTTGTTATTACTATTGTTAGAATTATAAAAGAAACGAACATTGTATATAGATTCTAAAGAAATATTTGAAACAATGATAATTTGTTGAACAGTGTAATAATTCTCAGTTATTGTGTTAAGAAAGCTAGACAAAGTTGAACGTTTATTTGATCGTATATGCATATATTCAAGGTAAAACAATAATATTCATAATTATTTTGTGTATTTTTATTTTACATATATTTAGTTTAGTTTATCTATATTTAGCTAATTACTTTCCTTATACTTAAAAGATTTGAGTCATACGAATTGCTATTCAATATTAATTACATATCTTTATAATCCATGCGAAATGCCGAAATTTCCAAATGATGTACTTAACATTTCCTAATTGATTTGACATAAATGTAATTCTATGGCCCGTCACGTGCCTGTTATTTGGTTAAATATGGAAAGGCGAAATTGAATGTAAGGGTCCATTAAGGGTTTTCGGCTTACAGTTTATAGCCGTTTTTGTCCTATTCATTGGGGGTTTTTCCGTTACCTTTTGATTAATATTCTAGATCTCTTAAAATAAATTTAATTTAATTACCTTGTCGGAGTAAACGTGGATGCGCACCCATAATTTACCTGATATAAAAGCACAGTATCTACGAAGAACTCAACGAGAAAACATCTAGCGAGAACTCGTAAAGTATCGAGTTAGACAGAAAACTCGGCATTCGCTCAGATATTCAAGTATCTTTTATCGAATAATTAGATAGTTATGTACGTGGTAGACTAAAATATTTAACTTCAAAAACGAGTGTTTTATTAGGAAAACTGTGCATAACAAAAAGCCTCTCGAGCCAGGGAAGCTTCAACATATTGTAAACATACAATTTTTATATCTTAAGTCGACAGATGCTTAAAAAGAACATTTATAGGTTGGGTACATTGCAGAAATATATTCCGCAAATCCTTCAACTATTTTTGCAGCATTAATACATATTTTATTACCTATATGTCCTCTATTATGTATATTAAGTAACGACAGCGTTTTGCAATTTATTGCAGTTCAAAAATGAAGGACTTTTACGTTCGTGATACTGGATGACAGTTATTAATACTGGATTCTCAATAAAGAAAATCCCCATAGAGAATATATTACTCTACAATTCTGTAATGAACAACATAATGCGTTCCCACGTATCACGTTTTACGTGTGGTGATGTACCACAGAAACGCATATTGTTTGGAATGTATAAAACATGAAAATCCCTTTGAAATTAATGTTGGAATAGGTTTATCTGTTTGAGTAAGCTGACGAATATAGTTATAATATTGTTTTGTGTTTAGTGCAACGAAATATATCCAACGCTCGAAAATTGCTTATTAAATTAATTAATTTTCAGAATTTCTGTAATAGAATCGGTTTAGTATGCTTTCATATATTCTCAGTTAATTATTCAGTGTACAAGGACATATATAACCAAAATATTATAATACAATTTAATTAATAAAATATTAGTTTGCCGTGAATCCAAAAGCAATTAAAATACGTACATTGCTTTTAATCTAGTAGTTTAAGTGATTTTCTACTGTCATATTAAGTAAAATTTGACATTTTTAACCAACAATTCAGTTGATAGCTTTTTTACATTGCACGTAAAATGTACTAGTTTGAACACTTAATGTATGATATTATTTTGAAATGGATAGTTGATTTCATTTTTTATTGTATTTATACACCACGTTTTAATATATTTTATTTTTTAAGCGAATTTTACAGTAAATTTAGAGATTTTCTTCTAGAGATATATCAAGTTGTCATTAGATATTTGAGAAATTCCTATAGAGGTATGTATATAGTGCACCTTCATTCATGCTATTATAGATACTCCTACGGATATTGTCCTAGAAGTAAGACTTGGAAATAAGTATTTTGATGACATTTAATTTTAAGGAGAATTTTTTTTGCAATTGAGTCTATAACCATTCGGAAATAACGATCGTAAAAAAATCAAAAAGGTCAGATTGTTACATCAGTCGATTGCGTGTTAAAAGTAGTAATGAGATCCCTCAGTTTCGAATGTTTGTGATTGCCTGTTCGTAAGTCTGAAGTGTTGTTAAGTAATAAGTAGGTCGTTAAGTGAGTTGCTCCTCTATTTACATCGCTACTTTAAATTACTTTTTAGGTAAAAATATGCATGCTGTACATTATTAACTAAATATTTACTTTTTAGCTAATGGTATAAAGGTATTTTGTGAATTAATTGAATTTCTGGAATAATTTTCAACCACTAAATGCGGTTTTGATATTCTATTTTTAATTATATTTATACAGGGTATAGTTATACCTAAATACGATCGATAAGAGGAGGAATTCAAATCACTTTAAAGTTTTAAATTAAATGTGTTGGTCGGAATTGTGTTTGAATGGGTGTTCATATAGAGGAAAAGAATTAAAGGGTGCATTTCATCATGTATGTATTGTTTCAATAAACAAATTCAGTGCATTGTAAGTAGAGAATACGATACCGAGCATGTTTTTCAATCCCGGGATTACGGGATTTTTGAAGCGTAATCCCAGGATTAATCCCGGGATTAGACTATGCGGTTTCTAATTGGCTCAAATGAAAAAGAAACTTAAGTAATTTCTTAAAAATTATTTATTAATATAGTTACATAACATAATACACAATATACTAAAATAAGGAACAAAAAAGACAATACAAAAAACTATTTAGAATTTCGAAAATACAATCGCAAAAATATCAAAGCATCCAATGTTTAACTTCCAAGCCTGCTTCGTAGTTTATTGCCAACATAAGCAGCAGCCTAAGGTTACACTAGTTGGAGGAATAGACAATAGATATTTATATGCTAATTCTAAGTGATATCCACGAACTCCATTTTCGAACAGGCTCATTTCGCGTCTAATACTATTTACTAACCCCGATTCATTTTGTACTTCAGGATCTAGGGATTCTATGCTCTTATTAATTTCCAGCTGTAACTTTTCCTTTAGTGTCAATTGGGGTTGGGAGGTTTGTCGCCTTGGCTCATCATCTGTTTGTGACCCTGACCTTTCTTCCTCTTTCGTGTCATCGCGACTATTTAGTGTTTTAACAATACTCTTTAGATGCGTCCTCACTAAAGCCTGTGTAGGAACTGGAAATAAGTCAAGCCATTCCAAATCCGATAATAACTGACTTTCATAATCTTTTCGTGGATTTTGTAAATAATTCAACACACCAGTTAAATCATCATTTCGTCGTTACTTTATACGTTCCACTAACGATGTTTTCATTTTATTGGCGAGTGCTGAGTTTTTGCTAGACAATTGTTTTATAAGAAATTTCAAAGCGGCATTAGCTGTGCATAAATTAGCATCTCGTCGACAGATTGCTTCTACTGTTAATTTAATTGGGGTCAGCACATCAACAATTTTATTTACCAAGTCACAATCAGCATCTTCTAAACGGATTGGATGATTGAGATCTATACGAGCTTTTTGAATGCAGATTTTTAAAAGAGAAAATCGTTCCAGCATGGTTAAAAGACTTTTCCACCTGGTTTTACAGTCCAAAAGAAGTGACAGTTCTTTTTCATGTTCAATCTTCACATATTTTTGAAGTACTGTTTCATTTTTCAATGGTGATCTTTTGAAATAGACTAGAATTTAGCGGATTTTCTTTAGCAGCTCATTAATGTTTTCATCTTTCTTTAACTCTGGTATGTGTTCTCGCGCAAGTTCATTTTGTGACATCAAAATTAAACCTGATTCTGGACAGTCTAAGTCTTCTAAATTGTCATCATCATCGCTATCGTTCATATAATCAGCAGTCACAGCTGGTTCATTTATAGTATCAATGAGTCTGATGTAGGGCTGTCTTGCCTGTCTTGAAAATAATTCTTTATTTTATAAAGCACATCACAGACGGCCAAATTGATACCACGTGCGAGACACAGTTGTTGTTCAGTGCAAACAAACTGTCTTTATCATAACGTTCGGTCCATCGGTTACAGTAGCCATGATATCAATTTCCAGGGAAATATCAAATTTACTTAGACGCTCTTTCAATATACGAAGACAATTTTCAGCCGTCATACTTCCATGAATAGGAACGAGTCCTAAGCTCCAAATTTTTTTATATGAATGAACGTTGACAGCCATGTATCGTTTATTGGACGTTGATGTCCACTCGTCGAAAGATAGACTGAATTTTTCACCTGCACTTTTCAAATGTTTTAATTCTACAGTTACTTGATTCTTTCACTGTAATTCATAACACGCTTTGGAATTGTGACGGCTGATTTTGGTAAATTCGTGTATTTCGCTAAGAGCAATTTTCTCAAATCGTCTGAAGTTATGAATACACTGAATGGAAATCCATCTAATGCAATCATTCTTGCCAAAACATCATCCAGCCTATTGTCGGCACTTTAAGTAAAATAATCTTCTAACTTTCGTTTAGCTGGCGGCGGTGCTGTGTTCGGATTTTCAGAATCTTGACTTGTTAAACGATTAACGTCAGCTAAACTCTTAATGTTATGTTTTGATGACAAATGTGTATGTAATCCCTTAGTCGATCCACCCAAAGTCTTGAGAATGGCAGGGCATCGTTTACGTTTAGCACTATTCCCGTCTTTCGCAACTAAAAAATAACTCCACGCTAACTCCACTGTTTTTTTTTTATGTTGAACAAAGTCTCCCGCCATTTAAAATAACTTTTTCAGATAATTAACTTTTAACTGGTAGAATAATAAATGAAAAAAGTAAATTCCAATAAGCGTATTTATACCTTCGTACAAGGAATTCCCGACGGGGGATCCCTCGCAACAATATTATGATTATATCATATGAGGTGATCGGGTGATTCCCCTGTTGGCCCGTTGGGGAATTATTTTAACAGTATTGTATTGAAGTATGCCGGGCGGGGAAGTCCCTTCTAAGTTATATATTATTTAGGCTGTACCTGTGTAGTTCTTTTATCGTACGGCGTACCTAATTTTTTGTCTTTATGTAGTAAGTGCCCTTAATATAATCTAGGTAAGGTCATTGGCAAGGTGCAACGGATTACGGAATGCAAACTGGCAATCCCGAAAATCCCGAGATTAGCCAAGTACAGTCCCGGGATTTACGGGATCAAGCCCGGCCGGGATCCCGAAATTGTATTCTCTAATTGTAAGTAACTAGTTATCAATACGACATTTAGTAATAAGATCCACTGTGTCGGATGCACGGGGTATTCTATTAAATACGAAATTTCTGGCAAGATCTGCGCGCTATCTCGGTTCCATATGGCTCTGTATCTAAAAGGATTATAATCAAACATCAAAGAAGGTATGAAGAATGAAATAGTTTTTTGCGTTATTTTCACCAAAAAGTCTTCGTTGCTCATATTTTTAAGAAATCTATGAATAAATATGGTTAACTATAAGAGTATGCGACATGGCAACAGTGCACGGTACCGAGGATACAATAAAAATGCAAGTATAATGCAAGTTATAATGATGTAGTATTTACAAATTATTTTTGAAAAGAAACAAGTTTTTGGGTAAGTTTGATTATTATTAACTGTTGTTTTGTTATTATTAATTGTAATAATCCTCGTCCTCAAAGCTGGGTCAATCCTGACATACGCAGCACCAGCCTGGGGACATGCAGCGAAGACACATCTTAACCAGCACCAGATTGTCTTTAACAAAGTCATGCGAATTATCACGCAAGCGCCATGGTACGACACAACGACACCATCGACTTTCGAGATCTCTCCTTCCCAATCATCCGGGAAATCAACAAAGGGATCGCTAGGAAGTACTTCGATGCTGTCCCACAGCACGAAAACCCACTGATTTTCGAAATGGAAATGCACCTCCTTTCGGTAACTATCGACGACCCCAAGACGTCCTACTTGAAACAACCTGATAATTTATGCTCCATCTCTCACTCCAAAACTTCTGCTGTCTAAGCACCGGTTATTTTAGTACCCATCTTCCCATTACAAAAAGTTCATTCAAAACCCGAGAGGCCATGAGTCGCAGCACACTGCTACTCAAAACCGAACTCGGAAAAAGTATCCACGTCATGAGCACAAATATCACGAATTGAAACAAAGAACAAAGTTCATATCAAAACATCAATCCCGATAAGAAGAAGAAGAAGAAGCATTTAGCATTCGCTATTCGGCGGTTCCTAGTACTGACGTTGGCTAAGCTTGAGATTCCTCTTACTTGGTGGCCTTGTTGCTATCAACTTCGAGACAACGTCAAAATATATTTATCATACACTTCACGCGATTGGCCTTGACTCCAGGAAAGACATTTTTTACAGAAACCACTGATGGAACGAAACAACAATTTACCAAAGTTTCATCGCAATCGGATGAATGGTGTACGAGCATATACGGAACATACAGACACACATTCATTTGTACATATAGATATATGAAATTAAAAGAAGTAATAGAAACAGTAAGAAGGAAATTTTGTCACACATTCAAAAACTTAATTTTTGGAATTACATTATTTCAAGGTGTGAAGTTTCAATAGATTCACAATAGTAAATAAATACAAGCCCATTGACGACACGAAATTCATTCACAAATAAAAGGTTGAAATTATTATGCTGATTACAATACGAGTAGGTAAATGCGGGTTAAAATTATGTACAATTAAGTGTCTCGACATTCTTTATGTTTCCACGCTATTTAAATATGCACGGAATGTCTGTTGCTAATTTTATACTTATTCCACAGGTGTATGGAAATTAGGTCTATATTTTTATATAGGGGTTTAATTGTTATGAGTTATGACAGTTATTTTTAATGGGTTGTGAAAGAAAGAAATATAATCTTCTGGATACGTTTCTAATGAAATTTATAATATATAATACTACTTAAATAATGATGTAAATACACACAAAAATAGTAGAAGTTTTAAAAACATTTAATGAGAAACAATTACATCAAATCGCTTATACAGGGTGTCATTTTGAAAACGTACCAGCCTCTATATTTCGGCCCCTATAGAAATTCCAAAAATATGCAAAAACACGTCAAACTTATTTTTAAGGGGGACATTTTGTAGGCTGGTTTTCAATTAAATTACATCAATCCTCTAGCGGGGGTGGACATAACCTCTAAAAATTTAAATGGAAATGGGGTTGAGTGATACCTCATTTTAAAGGTCGTTTAACCCGCTTTTCAAAAATGCTAAATTCTTGTCCTTTATTTTTAATACTTTTGAAGAAATCAAGTCAAACCATGAACATACAAGTATCAAGTGTTTTGCAATAAAACATTAAAAAACTAATAAGAAGTAACTTATTTTATAAAATTTTCGAAATGTTGTCCATTATTTTCTAAACAGTGATAAAGTCTACTCTCAAACTCCTCTCTAACATTTCGAAACACTTCTGCCTGAAGTTCTCTACATGTAGCTGTTATTCTTCTCTTTAAATCTTGCAAATCTCGAGGCGGTGTTTTATAAACAATCGATTTTAGATGCCCCCATAGGAAGAAATCTAGAGGCGATAAGTCGGGTGATCGTGGTGGCCATTCTATTGCTCCTCTTCGACCAATCCATCTGCCAGGAAATCTATCATTTAGCCACTGTTTAACTGGAAGATAGTAGTGTGGTGGAGCTCCATCTTGTTGGAAGTGTAGAAGATTTTCTTGCAAAACCATGTTACCAGCCGCGTCAATTTGATTTTCCAAACTAGTTGTTATTAAGGGGTCTATTATTTCTTCAAGCAAATTTAAGTAGAGCTCACCAGTTAGATTTCCTTCAATGAATGAAGGTCCAATAATAGTATTCCCAAGGATACCAGCCCAAACGTTCACTTTTTCTGGATGCCGTGTGTGACCTTCCCTAAAAAGTCGCGTATTTTCATCGCTCCAGTAGCGACAATTTTGCTTGTTAACATGCCCATTAAGAAAAAAAGTACACTCATCAGTAAAGCAAATATTGTGCAAGATATTTTGGTTTTCATTTATAAAATCCGTCATTGTTTCACAAAATTCAATCCTTCTGTCGAAATCGTCGTCAAAAAGCTGTTGTAAATTTTGCATTTTATAGGGGTGAAACTTATTTAACTTTAGTGCTTTCCTTACTGTTTCGTGAGACATTCCTACTTGGCGTGCCACAATGCGAAGTGATGTGGAGGGTTCTGCAGTAAAGGTGCCTAATACTTCTATTTGTGCTGCTTCATCCAAGACACGGCTAATATTTCTTTTTTTGTTAGCAACGGAACCAGTTTCACTAAACTTAGCGACTAATTGTAGAACATACTTATGATTTAAATTACTATTCGGATACCTTTCATTAAACATTCTTGACGTTATTCTTGCGCATCTTCCACATTCCCCATAAATAAGAATAATTTCAATTCTTTGTTGAAGTGTAAACACCATTTTTAAAAATAATGTAATAAAATCGCAACTTTTACCTCGTAAAACTAATTTTACAATAAAGTAATTTTGGCTAAAATAAATGGAGTGACAAATAAAGAAAAAATTGACAAGAATGTCAAGATGCTTAAACCAGGGCTCTTTTTTTTCTACGTTAAACTACCTGAACGACTATCACAAGTACTAGTTTAGGTAAATCACATTCTTTCCAATAATAATGTTTAACTGAATAGTATGCGTCTTTATTATTTCGTTGGATATTAGAAGTAAAAATAGTTTAAAAATTTACCGTTATGTAATACCTCAATTTCATTTATTTTAATTCATTAAAGCAATATCACAAAGTGTTTTTGATACCTAAACTTCTTTACAGTTTTCACCAAATATCTCGCGAACTGCTAAAAAGAAAAGGCAATAATTTAGCATTTTTGAAAAGCGGGTTAAACGACCTTTAAAATGAGGTATCACTCAACCCCCATTTCCATTTAAATTTTTAGAGGTTATGTCCACCCCCGCTAGAGGGTTGATGTAATTTAATTGAAAACCAGCCTACAAAATGTCCCCCTTAAAAATAAGTTTGACGTGTTTTTGCATATTTTTGGAATTTCTATAGGGGCCGAAATATAGAGGGAGGTACGTTTTCAAAATGACACCCTGTAGAGAAAGGATATTTTGTGGAGAATTTCTGTGACCTCTATTTATTTAAAGCCCTAATTAGGTAAGAAATATGTATGTATGCCTGTAATCAATATCAGTTCGTGTACTAAGAAGAGACGAACTTTCATCAATGATAGGTTGATCATTATTTATTTATTTATTTAGACATTACAGGACATCGAAATCCTAAAATAAACTCAACGGCATAAAATTCGATTCTTATATTTTTGAACTGTCTAAAATATTTTTTTGTAACAATAAAAGCGTGTTTATTCCGTTCTTAGTTAGTGTTAGTTAACTTTAAACTGTTTTTTTTTTTAATTTGGTCATTTTGATCGTTCATTTTGCTTCTTTTCGTTTAATCTTTTTTACATTTAAATATAGTCTTAAAACCAACAGACAGTGTCAGAATAATAGCTTGAGTCCTAGGTGTTTCTAGGTATGTTGTTCAAAGAGCAGTAGAACTTTTCCGCGTAACTGACCGCAATACCAGACGAGTCGGTTCTGCCAGAAGAAAATATACAAGTGCTCAGGATAACCGCTTTCTTACATCGCGAGTCCTGAGAAACAGGGACATTACAGCAGTTTGTGTCAGAGAAATAATTTAAAATAGGTAGGTGGTGCAGCAGTTAGTCAAAGAACAGTTAGAAGATTGCAGGAATAGATTGCTAGAAGACCTGCACACGGCCAACAGTTGACCAAAGAACATCGCGTACACCGGTTGCGGTTTGGTCGTGAACGTCAGAACTGGGTTAATGAGAAATGGAGCCATATCCTTTTTATAAACGAGTCGAGATTTAATCTCAGTTCGCCTGATGGACGTCAAAGAGTATGGCGAAGAGTTGTTGAAAGGTTTTCCCAATGCAATATCGTTCAAAAGCTTAGTTTCGGCGGTCAATCAGTTATGGTTTTAGGAGAATTAATATGGAAGCTCGTAGGGATTTATTGGTGGTATATGGAGGGGCTTTGAATGCAGACAGATAGATTGGGGATATTAGAACCAAATGTGGTGCCTTTTGCTTCATCTGTTGGCGATAATTTTATGCTAATGCATGATAACATCAGCCCTCACGTTGCTCGAGTTGTTAATGAATATTTGGAAGAAGTTGAAATTCATCGTATGATCTGGCCAGCAGGAAGCCCAGACCTGAATCCGATCCGAACATATGTGGGACATGGTCGGAAGGCGATTTCGAGCTCAAATTCCGGCACCAAGAAACATACAAGAGCTAAGGGCGGCAATAGTCCAAGAATGGTAGAACATTGACCAAAATCAATGGCCAATAATTTATTCTCAGAACAATAGAGAGTGTAATTCAAGCACAGGGCGGCATTACACGCTATTAATCCCAATTATTTATCCCTCCCAAAAAATTGAAAAAATGATTTAATCACTATTAAATTTTTGCATTATTTTTGTTATTCCAGTTATATATATTTTTAAATTGGTTTAAATTCATTACGATTATATGCTTTAACGTTTAAACCAACAAAAGAAAAACAATTAAAATTCAAAAACTAAGAAAAAGTAACCAAATTAGTCATGGGTCGAATTTTGATTGTTGTCTAGCACACTACTCTGTGGTAGCATGTAAAGTATTGATCGTAATTTCAATGGTTGCTGGATCGGTACAGCTGGTTCACTAAATAGATCTGCTAGATCACCAGATCTTACTTAGGATTTCTTTTTATGCGTTATCTCAAATGCAAAGAATACAATCAAGTATCAACAATACGTGAAAATATGATTGAGCGAATCAGAAATGCTTGTGTCGAAATTCAAGAAGATACACTTCTCAGTTGTCTAAACTCATTTGAAATGCGAATCAATAAGTGCGTTGAAGTCGATGTCATTTTGATTGTCATCACTTTAATTGAAAGATAATGAGGCGAGGAGAAATTTAGCACTCTGATAAGTGAGAGGTGAAGGGACTTATATAAATGAAGCACCCTGATACGTGAGAGGCGATGAGAATCAGGTTAATCAAGCACCCTAAGGTGGTACTACGTACACGTCGTGGTTATTGGGTTACGCTAAAAGTAATTTATTTACCAGCAATTTACATTTCTACAGGTAAAATTTTCTCAGTTATTCGAAATTTGTAAAATGAATAAAGTTTTTCTAAGACTAATTTTGATTATTTCCAAAGAAAACGTATTTTTTATTGCACACGTATTGCAGAATCGTATGCATAGGTTTTCAGTACGAGAAATTGAAAAAAATAGAATTTCATCTGTTACAACGCCATCTAACGTGAATTGCAAAAAATGTTTCAGACAAATCCTACATACGTTCTCCAGTAGAACTCGAATATGTTATAAAATATACGAGTTCCTATGTAATATTTCAAAGTTACCCCCGCCCCACCTACATGGCGGGAGAGAATTATACCAATAATGTATTTCTTCTATTGAATTATTAAATTTTTAATCTGGGTATTTTTTGTGAACTACTTTTTTTTCGAGATATTTGAAAGTTTCAAGTTAAAAAATACATCCGGTATAGGATCCACTTGACACTCCTCGTTGATACCCTCAAAAATGTAATTACAGTTTGTTAATACTCGTAAGTTGGTTTCAGTACTACGATCACGAACGAATTCATGCCGTTCCTGAATATGGCCTTTACCTATTTTATAGCTTATAAAAATAGACAGAGGCCTATTTTTTATAAGCTATAAAATAGCTACAGTAAAGTACGGTGTCCAAGTAAGGACTACAGTACTTTAGATACTATGCTGGTACGCAGTCAGAAACATAACGATACCGAAGTATCTAACAAATAGTTAAATCATTCATTTCTGTTTCAATTTTATATGCCTCTTGGTAATTTACTGCAATTATTGATTGAATTACTATCATTTTCGTAAAATGATATTCTTTAACTTTGCATTTGGATACGGCCAAAATTCTGTGTTCGTAAGAGTAAATCCAGAAATATCGGTATGAATTTCAAATAAATCCTTAGAATTAAAAAATCTCTGTTTAATCACAGATTAAATAACATCATAATTAATCTATTTAATTTAGTTAGTTTCATATTTTTTAATTATCGTATTGTATATTTTAGGTATTATATTTAAGCAATCGAAACTAGTTTATTATTCTGCTTGTTCGTAAATAATCATAGGTCATGCATTTAATCTAAAATAGTTCATTATTCTGCTTATTCGTAAATAGTTTAATAAGTCACAGAGAGTATGTCACAGAGATCATAAATATTGCGAAATACAGGAACTATTAGAACATCAAAATGCATTATAAGCATCTGTGTAAACACCTTAATAAAACGAGGTGATATATCAGCGATAGCGTAACAATTGTTAAATGTCCTCGATTTTGAATTACATTTATTTAATCTGTATAAAATGAACATGTTTAGAACCGCTAGAATTAAGTTGTATATAGAATTTGTATATATACCATAATTTTTGTTAAATAAATCCTTATGGAATTTATTTTCCTTTCCATTCTTTAATTCATCTCTATAAGTGGTTTTTTAATGGATTGAAGATAGAAGTGAAATAATAAATATTTGAAATTATTCTCGATTAAAAATATAACAATAGAAAGAGATCAAGTTGACCGTAATGAACATCCAAAGCACGAGTCGCATGCATCGTTGTATAGTTAAAAAATTATGGTGTATTTAATAGCAAATGATGTTATTTACTTTTCATTCCTCATGCCTGATTAGATGATTAATACGAAGTCGGGTTAACGTAAAATTGAAGTGCTATACCAAAAAGTCACTACCATGAATCCTGCGTTAATCAATAGATACGGATCGATACCTTTACATGATAATGCAACACGGCCCGCTGCTTAAATGATCTCATAGGAATTGAATGAATTGGAGATATTTCATTGACACATTATCACTTGCTTCATTTTGAAACGTATATACCAATTGAAACATTTCGTGGTATGAATGAGTGGAAAGAATATTAAGTCATTTCTACTCCTTTAAAACTCACACTTTCTTCAAAAAAGGTACATTTTGTATTGACATGATATTGTCTTCAAGACAAAAGGAAACCGGAATGTCCCAAAAAAAAAAAAATTTTTCAATAAATTCTAGTAAAAGATTATTACATTTCTTTAAAAAATTCTTTTTTATTTTGCCAGTCACTTATTCGTCACGGCCGTTACTAATCAAGGAGATTGAATGAGTAGGTATTTAATACGTGAAGTTAGTTGCGTTACTTAGCTGCGATGTCTCGGTTTGAGTGAATATGAAATGAAGCTCCATGAGAAAACACATGATTTTTGGACTAGAATCCGCATAGCTTAACTACTATTGAGTACTATATCACAGACTAAATCTAAATTTTCATTTGATCACAATTGTGTTCGGTCTTTTCAAATCTGATGCATGTTCACGAGATTCTTTCGGTTTTAAAATCTGGAGACCAGTTTCTAATTGCTTGATATGAAGGAGAACCGATTGCCAAATGTATTGGTTATAATTATTATGAATTTTTTGTAGCGATAAATCTTTTTTGCAAATATATTTTATATTTGAAAGATGAAAAATGCAAACACCGCTGCAGATTTAAAATTAATTATATTTGAATGAAACAAAACAGACACTTGAAGCTTTGAGTGTAATAATGTCAAACAATGATAAATCCGCAGAAATATTCTTTTCATTTGTTGGTCAAAGGCTACTATGTTAAAGATTACCATTTACGAACTCTTCTCGGATTCTACGAGGACGATTAGTAAGTAAGCTCCGTTTTCACCTAGTGAACCAGAGAGTGGGGATATTGGCGCAATCGCAGGTCTGGTTCAGTGTGAGTCTGGCAGTGTTAGTGAGAAAATCGTTCAGATATTCTTTCCTGCTATTTTGGCCGTTTACAATGGTTGCTGCAATTGAAAATCCCGCCAACTGAATTCCATGCTTTTATCCGATTTCTGTTTGCAAAGAATGGAGGTTGCTGAGATTCATCGTGAACTTTGTTCTGTTTATGGTGAAAATGTCATTAGTGACAGTATGTTTGGAAGATGATGTCGTATCTTTGGAGAAGGACGAACTAATGTCCATGATGAAGAAAGGAGTGGAAGGCCAACTCTTGCGACGAATGAACTTGTGGATAATATCGAAGAAAAAATTCTTGAATATTGGCGATTCACGATCACAGAACTGGGTGCCGTTTTCTCCTCAAATTTTACGTACAGTTTTGTACGAGATTGCTACTGAACATTTAGGTTACCACAGATTTTGTTTACGATGGGTGCCAAAACTTCTTACCAAAGACCGTAAAGCAAATGGAATTGGCACTGACTTTTCTGAAACATTACTATGTTAAAAGTCAATATTTCTTCAGGCATATCAGCTGATGAGGCTTAAACGAAAAGACAGCCAATGCACTGGGGTCGCTTTAACTCGCCTAAGAGAAAACCTTTAAAGTGCCGTCAAATTTTTTATGCTAGAAAAGCCATGGTCACTGTCTTTTGGGACAAGAAATGGCTTGGGCGCCAACGGTTTGGGAGGAATTTAGAGCTGCTACTTAATTCACAGGCGGCAGAGTTCTATGAAGAGGGCATTAAAAGGCTGGTTAGTCACTATGACAAGTGTCTTAATTTCAATGGCTTTAAATTGTATATAATAAAAACCTGTACCGGTGTTATTTTAATAAATAAACGGAACTTTATGAATCACCCTCGATTATCAATTTTTTGGGGCGATAAATCTTTTTGCAAAGATATTTTATGATACCTCTTATTTCCATTTAATCCACTTTTTGAGAAAAATGCAAACACCGGTGCAGATTTAAAATTAATTATATTTAAACGAAACAAAACAGATAATTGAAACTTTAAGTGTAGTAATCAATGATAAGTCTACAGAAATATTCTTTTCATTTGTTGGTCAAAGGCTGCTATGTTAAAGATAACGATTTACGAACTCATCTCGGATTATATAAATTGCGTGGTTCTTTTAAAATAAATTGAAAATTTTCTTGCTTAATCAAATTAGTGGTATTGCAAATTTTGCTAATTTCATATCAAAAATTGCCAAGTTTAATTGACAAAGTGTAGTAATAATTCATTTTGACTATATTCTTTCTTTTGATTTGCAAAGTTAGAAGCATTTGCAACATCAACATTATTATTAATTCAATCTGAGTTTGTGCCGTCATAAACGAGTTTAGACTAAAGTTAACTAATATAACATAGCGTTAGTTTCCAGTACATAATTATAAAAATAGTAATATTTGGAAACCTTCTGTAATCTAGGACATTTCTAAGTCAAAAGTTATACTGCTAATTGTGCTGTTTCGTAAAACTTTTCATTCTACAATTACATTGTTCCCTTCCACATCTAAAAATATGTATGTCAGTAGTTCTGGAAGTACTAGTTTGTACTTTAATTGCAAAACTATTGATTTAGTCTGACGCCGTGTGTAATTTTAAGTTTCGACATACATCTCTGCAAAATAAAAAATCTTTAAAACGAAGTAAATAATTTTAACGTTGATTGTTTCATTTTAAATTAATTTGACGTAGAACTAAATCGGCTATGGCAAAATTTAAATAAATAAAGGGTTTTTGTTATTTAGAATTTATTAGAATAACAATGTTTATGAAGATGTTAGTCGATTTCTTTTAATAGTTTATTTTTATTTCTATTTGTGTCGATTGCACATCGATATCTCCGTACAGTGCATATGTATATATTTATATATATAATATAGTTTGTACCTGATGATGTACTGTTGGTTTCCAACTCTTCTTCATCCTCCTCCGGTATCGCTGGCAGATCATCATCTTCTGCATGGTATTTTTTCGGTGGGATCAATCTTTGTCCCGGCACAGGCAACAGATAGACGACTAGCGTGAACAGCAGGACAAGTGGTCTCATCTCCAGAGGCAAAGGACAACCTCCGTACTAGGTCCGTCATCAGCGAACATTATTGTCTATGGCCTGTTTTTTTCGGGGACACTTTTTCTCTCCAGTGACCGTAGAGAAGATCCTGTTTACATCGGTGGAATTCACTTGTGCGACCTAGCTATCGATCGGTACGCGCTTTTCAACATACAATAGTTAGGAATATAACCGTTTTGATTCTATTGCTGTGCGTTTTAGCTTAAATTCGGTCGCGTACGAGCAGTAACCACACTATTGTGTCATTTGCTCGATTTTTCCTTTCCACGTTAGTATCGGTGTGATGTGATGTCGATCGGACACTTGCAAACACGAATACCGCTAGACCGTGCGGCGTTTAGCGTAACCGGCTATCGATGGAAGAGGACCCAGGGCGCGTGTCGTCGCGACGCCCGATAGTACGGGTCACGACGCAGTCGCTCACAACGTAAATCTTTCGCGAAGACAGGTACAATATTCGAAAGACGTGACGCTATTGAAAAATAATATTATAGGAAATGCGAAGATTGTAAATATTAATTAGTTTCGATTTTTTAATTCCTAATCTCTTTGAATATATTTTTCGAAATAGAATTATGCTGTTGTACCTATCAGTAATACAAATTGGAATTTTAAATGATAAAAAAAGGAAATGGAAAATGTGAATGTGTATTTAAAAAATAAAGAAACGGTGAATTGTTACGGTCATTTCGAATCAAAGAGAATTTACTATTTAAAATATCATTTTAACATACGAGATTTCGATATTAGAAGCTTAGAAAATTATGAATACTTATTAATGCAAATTGTATGAAACACTTGGTTCGTATCACTATCTTTTATTAGTTTTGTTAAACAAATATTGTTATGGTATTGCTTATATTTTCAAATCTTTCAAGCTTCAGAAACTTTTTCTAAAAAAATACTTGGTAAGTGTCACTTTTGTTTTATTTAATTGTTTCTGACAATATTGTTTCGGTAATTTCTACAATTCCCAAAGAAAGATCTTTCGCAATTAAATGTATAATAGGGGCACAACTTACTATGTAAGTTGTATGATCTTTTGTGGATGCAGGCAGTGACTATTTTGACCATTTTATAATTAGGGTGTCTAAAATATCTATTCTTTTTGTGTGTTTGTCAGGGAACAAGCACTGGAGGCAGCAAGCAGTTTAAAGTTGGAAAATTTCGCAGCATCAAATGGATGGTTGGAAAGTGTCTGCCGGCGACACAGTATAACTTTAAAATCAATTTGTGGTGAGTCCGCAGAGGTTAATTTGGACGATATAGAGGATTGGAAAACCAAGTCACCGTTGATTTTGAGGAATTATTCTCCTCGAGATCTCTATAATGCTAAGGAAACAGGTCTTTATTACCGCGCTATGCCAAAAAATAAGAGATTTGCATAAAAAAATGAGAATTGTGCATGAAAGAAGGCAGCAAAACAACGTGTCTATTTTACTGTGTGCAAATACGGAAGATCCATTTATAATTGGAAAAAGTAAAAATCCTCGCCGCTTTAAGGGTAATCATATTGACAAATTACCTTTAAAATGGGATGACAACAGAAATTATGACAAGATGGCTGCATAAATTTGATAATAAAATGACGTGAACGACAGAATAAATAAGGCAAAAAAGTCTATCATAGCCTGAGAAAGACGTTGATACGCAAAAAAGAAATAAGTAGGAGAACGAAACTTACAGTGTACAAAACCATCTACAGACCCATTCTGACGTATGGAAGTGAAAGCTGGGTACTAAATAATGCAAGGAAAAGCAGAATGCGATGGATATGAAATATTTAAGAGCAGTTAAATAAATTACACGCAAACATAAAATAAGAAACGAAGCATTAAGAGAAGAGCTGGGTATCGAACCAGTCCTAAAGGTTTTAGAGAGAAACCAAGTCAAATGGTTTGGGCACGTGTGCTATATGAACGACAAACGACAAGTCAAAACAATATGGAAAACAAAAGTTTAAAGGAAGAGAAGATGGGGAAGACTGAGAAAATCGTGGAATTATGAAGTTGCAGTGATACTAAAGAAGAAATGCAAAAGTTGGATGGAGGCTAAAAGAATGGCGAGAGACAAGAAGGAGTGGGCAAAATTTGTATATTTTTTTCATTAATTGATGTTGCAGACACTTCTTGGTGAAACATTTTAGTAATTATTAATGTACTTGGTAGGAATAACACACTTGACTATATTTCACAAATTTGATTAAATTAACATATATGTTTCGGCTGTTATGTCATTCTCAAAGAGTTTCTTAAAACGCTTCTTAAATGTTTTAAGAAACTCTTTGAGAATGGCATAACAGCCGAAATATATTTGTCCCGGGCTAGTTGTAACGTTCTAACAATAATAAAAATGATTGAATTATAATATGTATAATGATGAGCATAAAAGGTCTTGGACGCGAGCAATATGCTGAAAGAAAGTATTAAATAAAAGAAAACACAACAACGTTGTCTTTAAAGTTTTATTTAAAATTTACATAAAACAACCGAACCTTTGAAATACGAGTATATTAAAATAATTAAATGAAAGGTATATGTAGAGGTAACGACAAATAAGAATTTATAAACTGAAAATAAATTGCAAAAATCTGTTTACTTGGTTTGAATAATATCGCAAACGGACACATAGTAAAAGCCCAAAGAAATGCCGACAAGCGCTTCCCTGTGTATGCTTGAACGAGCATTTGTGGTGAGAGCTGTTTAGTCCTTGATCTCTAGTAAGTAAGAGGAGCTTTTCTAAAAAAAAAACACGTGGTCGTTTTTATCATCTACTTTAGGGATAACCAATCATATTGCAACTAGCGAGGGCTAAATAATAAATACTTAATTAAAGACGCGAGCTAAAGGGTTGTGAAGTCAAAAAATATTCCTTGAAAAAAAATAATTTAAAATATGTCACACGATATGGTTTAGATATCGTATATACTAGTAATTTAAATTAATAATTTCGAGACGCGGTCGGTATTATTTTGACATGTAGAAAATCTAATTTAATAATATGTTAAATTACTAATTAAGATGTAATTAGAATAGAAATCGTACGTAATTAATTACAAAATTTGAATGCAGGATATAAAATTTTAAGGAACATTCGAGAACGGTACCTGACCATTTGGTAGATAGATTCTCGGAAGGCTGTCGTTTATGACCAGTTTTTCTTGAAAATATTAATAAAATGCCACAAAGTATCTTACGTATGTAAATATGCTTTCTAGATATTACGACGCTAATTTTTTCGATTTTTTTATAGAAAAAAAAAGTTCGCCCTGAAGTGGGATTCGAACCCAAGTGCATAGCTTGCCGGTACAACGCTCTAGACCAGTAAGCTATTAAAGGCAATGCATCCGAATCATTCTGAGGATGCCTTGAGTTACATTAAGGAAACAGATGAAATATATCTTGCCCGTAGTAGGCCGTGTGCAAATTTGTTGCATTTTTCGCGAAGTAATGTTAATGTAAATGTAAATAAGCTTTCTACATATTACGACGTTAATTTATTCGAATTTTTTATAGAAAAAAAATCGCCTTAAGTGGGTTTCGAACCCACGTGCATGGCTTGCCGGACCAACGCTCTAGATCATTAAGCTATTTAAGGCAGTGGGCCTGAATCTTTCTGGGGATGCCTTGTATTACATCAAAGAAACAGATGATATATATCTTGCCCGTAGTAGGCCGTGTGCATATTTGTTGCATTTTTCGCGAAGTAATGTTAATGTAAATGTAAATAAGCTTTCTACATATTACGACGCTAATTTATTCGAATTTTTTATAGAAAAAAATTCGCCTTAAGTGGGTTTCGAACCCACGTGCATGGCTTGCCGGACCAACGCTCTAGATCATTAAGCTATTTAAGGCAGTGGGCCTGAATCTTTCTGGGGATGCCTTGTATTACATCAAAGAAACAGATGATATATATCTTGCCCGTAGTAGGCCGTGTGCATATTTGTTGCATTTTTCGCGAAGTAATGTAAATGTAAATCTGTTTTCTATATTCTATATTACTATATTACGACACTAATTTATTCGATTTTTTTATAGAAAAAATGTATCTTACGTATGTTTTAACATATCTCTAATTTGATTTATTTATGAATAATACAATTTAAAACGAGTTTTAAAGAAATTCTGGATATAAGCGAAGTATAACAATTCATTATACACTTGATGTTAGCAAACATCATTTGTTCATATATACACATTTTGATTGTCGTTAATATTGTTGAAATGTATTCAGTGTAATCACTGCACGTCTGGAAATATAAATGAACTATAGATAAGAATCTTTTATTTATATTATAATAATAGCAACAATAACATTTGTATTAGCCGTGTTCGTTAATTATGTAAAGGCAGATCAATGTGATTAATCCTGAATGCGCCCACTCTATATCATTCCATAACACTTCAGTGAACTCATTAATCGTATTGATAAATGGTGTTGAAATTAGATTCCATTGTAATGATTTACAGAGCAAATTTTGGCAATGTTATAATGGTTCCATTTCCATATTTCGTAAACAATATTTAGTGGGTATCTCGTGTGTACGATTAAGTTTAATATTTATTCAGTTGATGACTAATTATTAACACAATAGTTTAATTATATTAAATTAAGTAACTATATAGTGAAATCCGGTTATGACGACTTCGCTAAAATGTCTAGCCAAATATTATATAAATTTTTCGATTCTAACTATTTGTAACTATATCGCATATAGCACACGCAAATTGCTTACTAATGACATCATTCTCTAGAAAAAAAATACGCCAAATAAGTAAATGAGGAAGTACTGGCTTATTTACATTTTTGTGAACAGATATAAACATTCACAACAAACAGTCATTCACTTACATTCCTTTAGTAATTTCAAGTGATTCATTGAATTAGAGTTATAATTACTTATGACATGTTAACAATAAAATTAAAACCAGAAACGCTTTTTTTATAGAAGAAAAGGGTACTATATTAGCAGGAATAGATTATTATGAAACTAACACCAAATTAGGTTCATAATTTGACGCTTCGCAGTTAACTATTTCAACAATGTGGACGAGAAAAGAAAAAAAAACAAGTTTTTAACAGCAACATAGGCACAGTTGCGAGCATGGAAAACGGGTCATGTCTTAATATACGAGGTGCATTCAAGTTCTAAGGCCTCCGATTCTTTTCTCCAGACTGGAAAGAGATAGAAGCATGTGCATTGTTTTAAAATGAGCGTGCGTTCGTTGTCAATACGTCACAGAGATGGCAGCACTGTACGGCAGATGGAATTGTAGCGGCAGCGTCGAGAATGAGAACTGTTTTAGATACTTAAAATGGCTACGTTTTCCTTACTTGAACAGCGTGCAATCATTCGTTTTCTGAATTTGCGTGGTGTGACACCAATTGAAATTCATCGACAGTTGAAGGAGACATGTGGTGATGGAGTTATGGATGTGTCGAAAGTGCGTTCGTGGGTGCGACAGTTTCATGAAGGCAGAACATCGTGTGACAACAAACCGAAACAACCTCGGGCTCGCACAAGCCGGTCTGACGGCATGATCGAGAAAGTGGAGAGACTTGTTTTGGGGGATCGCCGAATGACAGTTGAACAGATCGCCTCCAGTGTTAGCATTTCCGTGGGTTCTGTGCACACAATCCTGCATGACGACCTGAAAATGCGAAAAGTGTCCTCCAGGTGGGTGCCACGAATGCTGACGGATGACCACAAGGCTGCTCGTGTGGCATGTTGCCAAGCAATGTTGACGCGTAATCAAGGCATGAATGGGACTTTCTTTTCGTCGATTGTGACAATGGATGAGACGTGGATGCCATTTTTCAATCCAGAAACAAAGCGCCAGTCAGCTCAATGGAAGCACACAGATTCACCCCCACCAAAAAAAATTCGGGTAACCGCCAGTGCTGAAAAAATGATGGTGTCCATGTTTTGGGACAGTGAAGGCGTAATCCTTACCCATTGTGTTCCAAAGGGCACTACGGTGACAGGTGCATCCTTGTTTTGAAGAACAAGTTCCTTCCTGCACGGCAACAAAAACGTCCGGGAAAGGCTGCGCGTGTGCTGTTTCACCAAGACAACGCACCCGCACATCGGGTTGACGTTACGCAACAGTTTCTTCGTGAAAACAACTTTGAAGTGATTTCTCATGCTCCCTACTCACCTGGCCTGGCTCCTAGTGACTTTTGGCTGTTTCCAACAATGAAAGACACTGTCCGTGGCCGCACATTCACCAGCCGCGCTGCTATTGCTTCAGCGATTTTCCAGTGGTCGAAACAGACTCCTAAAGAAGCCTTCGCCGCGTCGACGTTGCGAAAAATGTGTACGTCTTCAGGGAGATTATGTCGAGAAGTAACACCAGTTTCATAGTTTTCGGGTGAGTAGTTAGTTAGAAAAAAAATCGGAGGCCTTAAAACTTGAATGCACCTCGTAAAATGCCGGAATTTTAGATATGTGCAGTCACCGTTGAAATGTCATTATTGGGTGTACTGTCATAACATTGTCACACGTTTAAAATGCCACATATCACCTTGTCGGGCAGAATTAAAAGTACAGAAAAAATTGCAAAGGGTTAGTCGAGAAGTTCCAGAAAAATTTGGAAATAGTAAAAGTACTTTTCCAAGAATAGTAATAAAATAGAATCGAGAAAGAACAATTGAAAAGAAAAAGGGTACTGTTTCCAAAAGGATATCTACTGTAGAACAAGATGCGATATTAGTTCACAAAGTATTCGACCATCCTTTTATGTCGACTATTAAAGCAGTTGAGGTAAAAAACTTTCCCTGTTCGATTCACACCGGAAGGTGTCGATTGAAACAAAGTGGTTTAAGAAATTCGGCGGCTGCTCAAAAAATTTATTAAATGATCGACATAAAAAAAAACGCGAAGGTCGTTGCACAATAGTGTCATTTATAACGAGGTAGATTTTTGAGATGCATTCCAAGCATAAATTTATCATGAACATTACCATTGGGGACGAATCTTGGGTCCATTATAATGACCCCGAAAACAAGCGGTAATCAATGGAATATCGACATCCGGATTCTCCAAGTGTACGATAATTCAAAAGAGTTCTATCAGCGCAAAAAGTTATGCTCACCATTTTCTGGGATGCAAAGATGACATTCATAACGGATATCTACCGAAGTGATGAATAATTAACTCAAGAAGATATTGCAAAACGTTACGATGATTAAAGAATTGTATCCGTAGAGTAAGGCTGAAAAGAACGTATTTTTTCTTGACGGTGACGAACCTAAAATTCACGCTTGTTTCGCATCCTCCGTATAGGCCAGATTTGGCACATGTACAGGGTTATTCATTATAAATTAGACATCCTTTATCATTGTTATTATCGTATACCATGTGGCCGTGTGCGTCTGCACTATAGCGAAACCTGTAGTGTAAGCAAAACACACAGAGGTGTCCGTGTATTAGAACGGTAAAGAAGTAGACGCAATGTTCCAATGGATTACAAGAGAGCCTAGTATTTCGCATATCCCTATGATGCAGTCGTATTTGTCCAATAAATTCACATTTAGACGGTGTAGTCGCGCAAGAGCATTAGCTGTCGCTCCCGCATATGGGTGTTAGTTGCAATGTTTATATCGTCAGGGGAACTACTCGCTCACAATATTTAATAAACCGCGTTGTTGGTGTACGTAACGGTCATTTAAAAAATGGAGTATTATACACCGGAGCAAAAACTCTTTTTATGATTAAACAATTTTACGGTGGTAATTCCGCGGAAGTAACTCGAGCTTTATTTGCAGCTAATTACCCTGAAAGTCAAATTCCCAATGCAAGCACCATTCGTAGGACAGTTAATCGATTCGAAACTACATTTTCTTTAGTAACTAATAAAAATAAAGTTGTCAAATTGCCCGCGAATTAGGTATTTGTAAAACAACGGCTCAAAAGATTTTACGTACTAATGAATATCGTTCATACAAATTTACAAGTTCACAAGTACTTTTTCCCGATGATTATTATCGCCGTATGCAATTTTGCGAAAGAATGATAAATAAATAGCACGAAAATGAATTCTTTCTTAATAACGTATTGTTCACAGATGGGCCTTTTTTTATTGACGGTAATTTAAACGGAAATAGATATCTACAGTTACTTGAAAATAGTATTATCCCCGCAGTACGGGAGCGGTTCAATATTAATGAAGTTTGGTTCCAGCAAGATGGTTGCCCAGCGCACAATACCCGTTATGTAACAAACTTTTTAAACGTGGTTTTTGGAAACAGATGGATCGGTAACTCGGGTCCTATTAAATGGCCAGCGCGATCTCCTGATCTAGCCCCTAACGATTTCTTTTTATGGCCCTTTTTACATAATTCGATCTACGGATACGGTGATGAACGTCCATCAAATCTGGAGGAACTTCGCGCGAGAATTACCGAAGTCACTAATACTGTCACAGCAGATATGTTAACAAATGTGCGTCGGAATTTTTATAATCGGTTGGGTTACTGTTCGTGTCAAGAAAAAGGTTTATTTGAACACTTAACTAATTAATTTATTTAGAATTTAATTATTGCTTAATAATTGCAGGTTTATTGCATTGTTGAATTACAATTCTGTTTTAGGAAGTAAATATTTTATTTTTAAGTATTTTATTATTGTTAAGTTTTTAGAGTGTAATACTACTATAATACTAAATATTATTTTCGTTAAGAAGTTTTTTTATGTTAAAGTCTAGTAGTTCTGTTTATGTATGTTTGTTTTTTTTGTTGTTGTTTATGAAGCTGTGATGAGTTACTTCACTGAGATGTTATCAGTGATTATCTGATGCTTCAAACAACTGCAAATATTTACTTCTATCGGGAACACAATACCTCCTACACTGGTTTTCACTTGATTTGCCTACGAATACGTATAACTTATAATACGCCCGCTGTCGGTGTGGCAATTCAAGTTGGCACGCCCATTATAGTCGACCAGTAGTTACTAATACATGCATCGCGCTATCGATGGCGGCCACACTGTATATAAAAAAATGTCTCAAATAAAAGTTGAGGCTGTGATTGAATTTTCCTTACATGCCATCAAAAACACAGTGGCGTGCAGATTCAGCGGAATACAAAAAAATAAATACCTGTAATTATTAAATTTTTATAATGATCTTTTTTCTGATTTCAAAAATATACCATATGATATTGAATGTCGAATAACGTAGTAACTGTAATTATGAAAAAGTTAACATCATTAAAGTAAGCTATGAAAATGACAACTATTATGTTTGATAATTGATATTTCCTTAATAAAATGGTCAAAATAGTTTACGGCGAGGATGATGAAAAAAATATTCTTTCAACCTATTCCTAACAGTCTGAATGTGAATTTGTCGGTTATGTACGTTGGCTAACTCATCTGGCGTTTCTGTGCAGTAACAAACCACTGTTGCAGGTTACACAATCTCAACAAAAAAACGATCTTCCACGATAATTATTGACGGTTTTCTGCCTTGTCCAGGTCTCCTTTTCTAACTATGCGTCTCATTAAACCTTTGAATGCACTACTAATGGTTGAAGGATGGAAATTTAATGTTTTGGTAACATTTCTAACACCTTGATGACTGTTGATTAAAGTGACTACTTGAGTCGCTAATTCACACCTAAAATGACGAGTTTGTCTTTCTTGATGATTCATTTTAACTAAAATTAAAAAAGTGTAATAAAATTTCACAAAACTTTCCAAAATTCAACAGAATGACAACAATTTTAATTTTTTTTAATTGTGAAAAAAAAAACGAAAAAATGCAGTGATGGTAATGCAGCGATGACAATTTTTAAGTTTAAATATGTGTAATATCTTATTTATGCATTTTTTGTCCAAATTTCAAAAAGCATTTGCAAATAGAACAGAAGTAAGTAAGTGTTACTATAATTTTTAGCGCAGTGTACTTAGAAATAATGCTAGTATTTGCTGGTATCCAAATATTATATCCATATAACTATGATCTAAGCAATAGCTACAAAATTAATACAAATATGCACAAAACATATCTGTATCTATACAAAGACATACACCGCGTATTTAACTAATGATCACTTCAACCGCAGACACATGCGTTTCGATCTAAATGAGCTCATCGTATGACTTCACGAAGTGACGTCCAAAGGTTTGCTTTCGCAAGTAGTAACGATTTAATCCTGTCGGGTGACAAGAGATATCTCGTGAGTTTTGACGGACGGAAGAGACACGCCGATAAAAGCGATTTCCTCTCGAATGGCTATGCCATTACCAGGAAGGAAAAAACACGTACAATAGTGTAGTCCATTAACTCCTAGCCAGATGGCTCAATTATAAGTAGGCTTCGGATAATTATGCATTTGCATAAGTGCATAATTTAGTTGTTGTTGTGTATAAGTGCATTATTTGAACCTTTTTCATTATATATAAATGCATATTTGACATTCTTTTCAGCAAAGTATTATTTTAAAACAGTCTATGACTTCACATAAATATTTAATGTTCTTGTTAGTATAATTACACTTTTGCGATTTCTGTTGGTTGTGTGTCCACCGGTTAGTATTTCCTACAACTTTTTAGCACTAAGACATTCGCTTACTTGTAAAATAACACCCATTAATGGAAAAGCAAATGCAAATATTTACCTTTTTATACAAAATAACAAAAATAAATTATATTAATAATATATTTATAGTTATATAGTGCACACATATATGTTTTCAGAATCAAATAATAACTGTTACTTGGTTGGTTCTTCTTCATTCAATGGAATTGTAATTTTTTATGTTATAGTAACAAACATTACGGTTTAGGAAACAGTTTTTAGATTTTTGTAGACGTATGAGATTAAAGAGAGAATATTATAAATACCAATGGAGAAGGATTATATCGGGAATTATTAAAAATTAAACGCCTATTAGAAAAAATATTCTTTAATAGTGTATGTCTGTAATATAACTTCATGTATAATTTGTAGTTCTTGTGATATTTTTGTATTACCAACCGATGAAGCTCTTGGAGAGGAATAATTACAATAAATCCCATGAGTTTTAAGTTAAATAGTTAAGTTAAATTTTTTTCGATTATTATGGAGTTTTTTGATCCCTTTTGTAAATTAACCAAATAATTTAAGTATAATAGATAAATAAAGTTATTGGAATTCGACTAACTTTTGGTACTGTAATACGTCGACACTGAGAGTTCTTCTAAACTTTTTCGTTTAAGATCACTTAGCGGAAATCCATATACTGGAACTGTCGATAAATACATATATTTACATAAATTTGTACTTATTATTATAATCCGATTCAACCTTACATCAAAGTACGGGGCGTTATGGGGTATAGATTTCTTTAAATAATTTAAGTCATCTTACACAATACTATCCTTCTGTCATGTAAGGATCGCTGCCAATTCTCATTTAGCGGGAAATTCTGTTCGATTAATATAATATTCGCCCGTGATTGACCCAATGTTTAACTGTCATTTCTGGGTACTTTTTGTTTTAAAGTGTGTTGTCTATTATGTATTTTTATATGCCAAATTGATACTTACAAAGACTGGTTCTTAATAAAGTTATAACTGAATTTACCAAATTATTCAGGCATTGTATACCTAATATATTTCATATTATTCACGCAAATTAGTAGTAAAAATTTCATATTTCAAATAATAATAAAAAAACGGAGAAGGAAAATCGCTAAGGAAGATGGCAAGTGTTTACTTAATGCAAAATTCATAACGACAATTATAAACGATGTGTAATTTGGAAAAAAATGTTTCAGACATCGAGTATATCGCCTTAGTGTTTCTTCTTTGAGTAAATTTTTGATTAATAAACCAGCTACAAATGAATCAAGAGTAATTAATTTGCACAATTCTCAATCTGTCCCTTCTACAGCGCCATGAGTTGAATCTTTATTAGAAAGTGAATTTCTGTATAATCATGGCAAAGTTAAAAGCCCTAACAAATATTCAAAGCGAACAAACCTAGCTTATCTTATGGAATATTAGAGAAGAAAACTATTAATAATCAAACAAGATACTGTCGTTTCAGATAAATGTCATTTCCTTGGAGTTGATCATCTAAAAAGTACACCAAAATTATGGAACTAAGGCAAAGAGAGGGTTGGAAATTATATTATTTAAATACTATATCATTATCATCTACTTATTCTACAGAAAAATCGGTTATTAACTAGACTTGAAAGTTATATTGTTAATTATATTGGCTTTTTAGTTTTAATCAATGTCGATATACAAAAGCTATAAGACCTATTAAAAGAATTTATTTTAGTATATTTGTATTCGTATTTAAATAAGTTAATAATATATATTAGTGAAAAGTCTGCAAAAATACTAACTACCTTAAAACCAAAAATGTAGATTATATACTGATACCGCTGAATAGCGACAAAGCTATGCGAAGAATACGTAAAAATGTCTATACTCTATCCGCCCAACAAAAAAAGTGAAAAAGATGCCTGATCAGCTCATGATCACAAAAACTAGCACTTTGATTGTCTGGCTAAAATTAGAGAAAAGTCAGTTTCAAATGGCTGAAATTTCAGCGATTTAGCGACATAACCTAACTTTGTCAGCTGTCAACTACGTTGTTTACTTAGAATTTTACCGTGATTTTGAAACTATTTGCATTTTATTTTTAATGTAAAATTAGTCTTGCTCTAGGTAGAACATAACGTACCATTGATAATTGGTGCTTAGTTTAAATTAATTTGATTAGAAATGGCAGAATCACCATCGAAAAAGCGTAAAAGCAAGCATTTTTCTGCAAATGAAAAACAGTCCATAATAAATATATACAAATTAATCAATCTTAACACGCATAAATGAAGATGATAATTTTCAAACTTTAAAACAGACAACACAACAATTTTAAACTGTAACATACCGTTTTTAGTACTACTTTTAGTACTACTTGAGCAGAGGTGGTTTATGAAATAGTTATTTATGTACCTAGGTTCGTAAGTACAGTTTTATGGTCGAGAATACGATTGCAAACCGAGACCCGTAGGGTCGAGGTTTGCATGTATTCGAGACCATGAAAGTGTACTGTACGAACCGTGGTGCAGATGAGATTTTTCGTCATACCTACGTTTTTTTTTAAATAGACGAATTTGAATGATTTTCCACTTTACTTTTACTATATGTATACACATTAGTAACATCAAGTCAGGAATATTTGTCGTATCTATGGTAACCATGTTTGTGTCGATATAAATTTATATTTTTGATAAATGTCAAAGTATATGCAATAGATTTTCAAAAGTTTTTCTTGCTAAATAAAATTTATAAACATGAATCAAATATAGATGGATGCTATTATAGCTTGTACTGAGATTTTGCCGGAGAAATCTAAAAACAGATACAATGAAACCTATAAAATGTTCAAAGATTGGTGTCACCAGAGGTATGTGGAGAGTATTTCAGAAAGTGTAATGCTGGCATATTTTCGTGATAGATCTATGAAGTTAAAATCACCAAACAGTTTATGGTGTGAATACTCCATGTTAAAAACTACCATATTTATTTATTAACGAAAATGAAGATATTTCAAAATATCCAAAATTGAAAGGATTTTTGAAGCGTAAAAATGATGGTTTTAAGACTAAAAAGTCTAGTATCTTTACAAGAGAGGAAATGAATAAATTTCTTATTGAAACTTCCGACGATACATATTTGTTGATGAAGGTAAGTTTACAGAATGATTCTTTTTAATTCGTGTTCATTCTATACTAATTTTTTGCAGGTTGTTATGATTATGGGAATTGCTGGGGCTTGTAGGAAAGATGAACTAGTTAAAATGAAAATTCAAGATGTGGAAAATAAAAATGATGTAATAATAATTAAAATACCGGATACTAAAAATGGATTAAAACGTTCTTTTACAATTATTGCGAAGGAAGAATATCCAATTAATTTTATGCTAATTATTAAAAAATACATTGGTCTGAGATTAGAAAATATTACCAATGATAGATTTTTCTTAAAGTACAGTTTTGGTAAATGTCGAAATCAGCCTGTAGGAAAAAACACTCTCGCGAAAATTCCTAGCCAAATAGCAAAATACTTGTCGTTGGAGAACCCCACTACCTACACCGGACATTCCTTTCGAAGGACCTCGGCAACATTATTAGCCGATTCAGGAATTGATGTTCTTGGTCTGAAAAGACACGGCGGATGGAAATCTTCTACCGTGGCAGAAAGCTATGTTTCCGATTCATTGATAAATAAAGTACAGATAGCTGACCGAATTTTATATAAACAAAATATTACAGAGGCTGTTTGCTCAACTGTGATATAGAAAAATGAGAAGAAAGTTGATGATTCCATTAGGAATTCAACGATTAATAATGTTGACATTATTGAAAATATAAACTTGCCTAGTAAGAAAGAAGACTCTATTGTTCAGATAGCTAATTGTTCTAATTGTTCCTTTACATTTAATATTACAGAATCATAAGTTTTTGTACAAGATTCTATTTTTCCTAGTTATGTTAATTAATCATGTTTGAAATAAATTTGTCATAAATTTTCTAATATTGCTATTATTTCCCTAGGGTCGTAATAAATATTACAGCCCGCTACCATAGCAACTGTCAATACGGTATGTAAAGTGTCACTTACGTTTCAAAAAAAGGTGTCATAATTGTTTACTTACGCAGTAGGTGTGACGAAAAATATTTTAATAACTTGTTTTCTTAACTGTTAAAAAATAACACTGGTATAGCGACATATATCGCCTACGAAATTAGAGATTAATTAATTCACTCGTTTAAAACTGGTTCGGTACGTGCTTGTGTCGTGATCACTTTATCTGTTCGGTGAACAGAGAATAACTGAAAATTAAAAAAGAAATTTATTTGTAATTCTTTAAAAATTTCCAAATTTTTAGTGCCAAAAAGATAAAGTCGGTCCATATCTTTGTTTATTCTCTATTTACCGAAATACAGCTGTAATTCAAGTTCATTGACCTTCCAAAAAATCGACAAAATTCTGGACGATACTTTTAACAATAAGTTCCTATTCATAACATAATGAATGTTGTTGTCTTCTTACCAAGACATAATCGGCCGCACATACGGCGATGTTCTTTTTTTTGGATATCAATAAGAGTCTTTACGTCGAATATGTCGACAAACCTATATGCCACATTAATTAAAATCTGATTAAAATTAAATAGTTCTTCTTTTAAAAGTAAAATTATTATGTTTATAATGAAACAAAAATCGTCATAAAAAAAAAGTTTTATTTAACGTGTCCATGGCGTGTCCAATAGGAGCTGGTTTCAAATTATTTAATTTTTTTTTCTTTAAATTTGTGTGTGATACTGACAAATACCGATAGAACAATATAATTCGTCGGCAAAGAGAATTATTGACGAATTAGAGGTAGAAGCCCGTATTGCCGCCCGTATATTTAACTGCGATAGGGGCCGGATTCGAATAAAGAAAAATCATTTTCTCGTTACTACGTAAACGTTGGACTGCAATTTTTTGTATGAAGGCATTACTAATACATATCTTTCATCGCTTTTTTTCTTAGTCGCTATACACAATTAATATTGTATAGTCAGATATAATACTAATTTTATTTATATGTATTTCTTAGATATGTCTACTCATCAATATAAATTGCATATGGTGTGTGAACACATTTTAAAATTGTATTTGGAAAATATATTCATACGCTATATGCAATTTATATTCATGAGAATAATTTTCTTAAATTGAAAATTAAAAAATATGTGACATCATGACGTTACGGCTAAAATTTTTCTTACAGAACTTTTTCGTTGTATTGATATTCTAATAAAGAGTTTTTGTTTGGTAATATATTACTTCAAATTTTTAATAATATCAGGGCAGCAACACTCTAATTACAAAACGATGTTGTAGGAATGTGGGGATAGAATTTGTTTTAATTAAGTATTAATATTTATAAGTATATCTATTGCAATATATATTTCTTTGATTATATATTGCGAAATATTTCTAATACAATTACAAACGAGAATTTAAATAATATTATTTAAAAGATGCAAAACTTGACAGTTTCGCCTCCTCTATTAACAATACTTTGATGTAACGTTGAAACGGACTGCGAAATGATAACTTACATTGTTCCTCGCCAAGTTGATTTGTCCTGCGTTTGGAAAAACTTTTGCAACAAGCGAAGCTTATTGTTAATATAAATAATAGGCAGAATACCAAGACTGTCGTGTGCCTAGAAAATTAAATTTGATATTACTAGCTTTAATTTGAACATTACATCCCCAGGACGAATCTAGTTGATATTTTTTTGTTGATGAGGGAACACAACTTTTTACTTAGAGCAAGCTCAATTACCTGGCTATAAATTTCGGTTTTTCAAAAAATGCTGCTGAATTGCCGGGGTCAGGATTAAAAAATAAAAACCTGATGTCACCCGGAACCTCATTTTCGTGGTACAGGCAACGAGAGAGAGAATTCAAGAGGAAACATGTTCGGAGAAGTATCAAAGAGAAGAAGAAAATCTGTATGTGACAGAAGGAAACGGAGATTGTTTTTTGGATTTGGCTAGAAAATATAATATTCGCAAAAAAATATTTCATGCAGCTGAAAAAATATATTTTTTGCAGACCTGTTATTTTAAATAGAAATTCGTTTAAACTTTTGAATCTTTTTGTTGTAATCATATTTGTAATCGAGTTGAACAGAAGTATTATTTCGTCCAACAATTTCAAAAATTAATTAATTACAGTAAACTAGACTTAAGTTAATCTCTTTTAAATTTGTATTTATTGCATCTGTGACCTAATATTCTTTTTTTCATATTTTTTTTTATTGTTTACCACATTTCACATAATCCAATATTTAATGCTATAACCACTAAATAACAATACTGTTAGGTTTTTACTGTTTAATCTATATAACACTATATAACACTTGACAATTGCTTCGCTCACTACAGTGGTTTCATTAGAAATGTATACAATATTACGGGTGGGGAGGTACATCTATATAATAAGAGACAAATTATGAAGAGGGGAAAGGATATTAATTATTATCATCTGTTGTGTAAAGTATATTATGAAAAACTTCAAAGAATAAAATTTATTATGAAAAAATATTTAATAATGGGCATTTATTTGTTTCTAATTGGTCGTTTAATAAATTATAATGAAAGGTATTTTTAATAATATAAAATATTATTAAAAATCTGGTGTGAAGACACAAACAAAATACAGTTTCTAGAGAGACGGCTGTGCCATCTTTGGAAGGGCGTCGTTGGTTCGCATTGGTTATGTGGACAGGGCGAGGTACTTCGGCTGTCTGACAACAGGCAACGCAGAGTTTACTTCTACGCTCGGTCTGGATAATTTCTGTGATATGGCGATGTGGTTCTTTTTGTGAATGTGTCTGAAGATATCCTTTCTCCAGCAGGGGCGTACCAATGAGCCTGTAGAAAGGCGAAATACGTCTGTGGGGAGGGATATGTTCGGACACGTTCACAAAAAATATTAATAGTGAACCTGTATTTGTGTTCTTCACACCAGATTTTTAATATTATTTTATATTATTAAAAATACCTTTATATTATACAAAACTGGTGGGATTTTACCCACTTATGTATGTTTCAATTATTCTGATAAATTATAATGAAGCTCTATTTTTATTAATTTTCGTCCTTTATTTTCTATATGTAGGATGTCTAAGTTGTGAAATTTATGTTTTTCTTCTAGAAGGTGGTTTGCATACGATGACTCATTTTTTCCCAATCTAAACGATCTTAGATATTCTGATATTCTTTTCTCAAAATTTCTTCCAGTTTGACCAATATAAACCTTAGGGCAGTCACTACACTTGAACATATAGACTCCTGACTGTTGGTATTTGGGGGTTTTATCTTTATTGTTTTTAATGAATTTAGATACAATTGAAACAGACATGGAATATACATATCTGTAACTATAAACATGGACAATACACCTCGTATTTTCAGCATTTACTTCTGCTTAAGACACGTGTTTCTGCCATTTACTATTAGGCGTCATCAGTTAAGCTAGTGAAGTAATTAATTAAGGCTTAAATCGCCTATAAGGTATAGCAAATTTTGTCCTATCAGGTAGCACCATATAATATAGTGACATCTGACGGACGAAAGAGACTATGCTGAAAATGGCAACCCTTACCTTGACCGGCTATGCTGGTACAGAAGGGAAGAAAATACGTATATAGGTGTAAGTCCATTAACACGATGCCAGATGGCAGTAAATATACAAAAAAGGTTTAAGTATATAAATACGTTAAGCACGTATTACGCATTTGTTACAAATGAAACAGACATGCAATATACATATCTGTAACTAAACATGGACAATACACAGGTGTATTGTCCATGTTTACGCATTTGTTACAAATGAAACAGATATGTATATTACATGTCTGTTTCATTTGTATCAAATGCGTAATACGTGCTTAACGTATTGATATACTTAAGCCTTTTTTGAATTTAGATAGTTTATTGTTTGTTCTGAATCTTATTTGTATGTTGTTCTTGTTTAGGAATTTGAAAACTTTATCACTAGGGCGACCTACATATTGCTGTAATTCTTTCTAAGCGAGATAAATTGAAAATTAGATAGAGCTGAAAACAACAGTTAAAAATTCAAAACAGGTAAATTTTGAAAGCACCTTGTATGAACATCGATATAACAAATTTAATGTTTATTTTATGTAGAGTTTCTCGTTATTTTCTGTAATAAGTTTGAATATGCAATAATACAGATCGTGTTAAAAAAACACATCTGTGTATATTTAGTAAATTTATATTGAATGTTAAATATTATATATATTATTATATCTCTTTACGTTTTAGTTTATAGATATTAATAATTTAAAATTTAAATCATGCTATTACTTACCGAGATATAAAATTATATTTAAAGCATTATAGTAATAGTAAATTTCATAATCAATATTTGAATTTTGCGAATTTCTTAAATATATAAACGTTGTTTATTGTGACAGCTACGATCTACGTGAAATTTCAAACAAAGGTATCCATGAAGGTCTTAAAATATCAAATATATATTATTATTTCTCAAGAAGACGACACTTATCGAAAAATCATCTTAAAGCGGTGGTCAGAAGTAAAATTTGTATTGTAAATTATATTGAGTTTAATCCACAATTAGAATTTTTATATTTTTAGTTTAAAGAGAATTATGATTTTACTTTGTTTCATATAATAATGAATTCGACAGGTCAGTAATGTATTAAAGGCATTCAAGACTTTGAAGTTCATTAGAATACATTTATACGATTATTAGTTTTATATGGATATTTATATGATCGTGTATGAATTTCAATTTCTGTTTTAAAACAAAAGATATAACACATATATCTTTTAAATTGTAGGTAGAGTAAGGTCTCACGAACATTTAAGGAAATCTGGGTTTTGAATTCGTAAAACTCTCATTAAATATTTGAAATATTAAATAGAACAAATTGTGTGATATTGAGTATCTCATGTGGTAGGGTAAAGTCTTGTCACATGAATATGAAATATCACATTTCGCTTTTAAATATTATCCTTTATAAAACTACTAAATCCATAAACTTTAAAATTTATCAATTTGAAATAAAAACACTGTGTCATACTTTAGTGTTTTGTAGAATATAAGACTCACTTGTCTAAAGTGATACACAGCTGTATTTTGGAAGATTTATTAAAATCAAACAAAGATCTTCAAAGTCATATTTTTAAATATATAGATATGCATATATTTTGACTAGATATAAAGATTTACATACCATGTTTTGTTTTGAATGAAAAATATAATTGACGATATTTATCACATTGAAAAATGAAAATTAATGTACATTTTTGCAACTTGTGAACAGTAAATGTGTTAAATTCAACATGCTATCGTATTATTTCTTTCTTTATTACATTGGATGCTACGCCTAGTTGCAAGGAACCCTTTTTGTAAAACAAAAACCCTGAGAGCAATTTTAAGAGTCTAAACTATGAATATGTGTGTATGACGATTTATGTTTAATAATTAATTGGCACCCATTTTGAAAATCAAAGTACACAGCAATATCTAATTGTTTTGTATTTATTCTAGGTATCTTTTATTATGGGACAGACTTGTGAAATAGCTTTCTTGAATATTTTTTTATGGAGAATTTTATCAATCATTTCTAGTCTATAGTTATTATTTATAGCAATTTGTTTTATTGTGTTAAGCTCTTTTTCAAAGTTTATTTTTGTAAGTGGAATATTAATAAGTCTGTGTACCATGCTATTATCTGCTGCTACATTGTGTTGCATAGGGTGTGTTGAATTGTTATATATGGTTATATCTGTGTATGAAGGTTTCCTATAAATAGAAAAGTCGGCAATATTATTGATTTTACTAATGCGCAAATCTAAAAAATTAATTGAATTATTTGTTTCTATTTTTTGGCGAATTCAATATTTATGTGTAGTGAATTAATATAATTAAATAAAGAGTTCGGTTGTCTCGACGTACCATTAAAACCTTCTAATATATCATCAACGTATCTATGCTAGAAAATGACATTTTTACTTAAAGGATTTCTAAGAATTTTGTTTTCCTGATGGTGCATGAAAATTTCGGCAAGTAATGGATTAAGGGCGTTCATAATTAGACCTTCGTTACAGGTATAAAGTTTCTCCTCAAACTGGAAATAATTCTGATTTGTACAAACATTCAATAAAAATTTCTTCTTTAATTATGGGATTAGTGTTAAGACAGAAACGATTGATAAAATTCTCCATAAAAAATTATTCAAGAAAGTTATTTCACAAATCTATCCCATAATAAAAGATATCCAGAATAAATACAAAACAATTACATATTGCCATGGATTTTTCCATGGAGAAGAAAGGAAAATAATAGAACTATATTGAACTTTTTTGTGTAGTACATTTATTAAACTTATGTATTTCGTTTTGGTGTTTATTTTATTTCAGACGGGGATCGTTATAAATATATTTAATTTTAAGTGATGAATTTTATTATGTTTGGAATTTTGATCCATCCTCGTATATTTAGGTTGGTCAGATGTTTAAAGCTGCCGCCATTCCGGATATCATATTGTAATAAGATGTATATTTTTCTCTATATTTTGATTTTATAGTTGGTGGGGATATCCGTGTGGATTCTGGAACTTCATTTGAGAGATTATTTGAATGTCCTTGAAGATAGGTGTGTATAAGTGTATATTGGACACGACTTAATTTTGTCTAATATAATTGAAATTTTGAATAATTCGTTGATAGTTTTTGTGCGTCGTATGTGAGTTAAACGTAATTTATCGTGAATTTACAGATCTTTTATATTTGTAATTTTATTTAAATGAAACACCTATCTAAAGAAAAGGAATCTCTCATGTTTAATAGAGATATACATTAATTAATGTAGGTATCTTTATAATTATTAATATATATATTTGTTGAAGAAAGCGCTATAATTAACTTGTAAAATTTTTGTGAATTTTTTATGTATTCAGAATAATATCTAGAAAATTTATTAGAAGGATTTTTCTTTGTAGAGTTTGGTTGTTTTTTAGTCACTTTGAATATTTCAATACGTAGGAAGGTGGGGACGAGTTTGTGTAATGTCATGTGTTTGCATTCATGACAGTTCAGATTTTGATTTCGCGCGCAGAGTAAACAATTCTTTACTTTGACGTTTGAGTTTTGGATATATTTTATTGTTGTTTAATAAATTTTCTTGTATATTAAAATTTATAATTTTTGATCGTGGTTAGTCAGATTGAGGTTTTTAACGGTTTGTATCTTCATATGATATCCAAACCTTTTTGCCCTCTATACTGTGCCTTTAGCAGTTCAACGTTGCACTTTGTAAAGTTGATTTTAAAAAATTTTTTTTTTTATTATATTAATGTAAAGGGAAAATGTGTGTATAATTTGTCTGACACCTCGTGTTTTATTTTATGATTTAACCTGCATCCGAAAGGATCGACCCGAGAGAAGTGAGCTCTAGGAGATCTACGAGACTGAACAGCCGGAAGCATAAGTTGTAGTGTGAACAAAAAAGATTAATAAGCAATCAAAAGCACATTCCACTGCAATATGTAGGTCGCCCTAGTGATAAAGTGTCTAAATCCTTAAACAAGAACAACATAAAAATAGCATTCAGAACAAACAATAAGCTATCTAAATTCATTATAAATAATAAAAGAAAAACTCACAAATACTAACAATCAGGAATCTGCATGTTGAAGTGCAGTGACTGGGCTAAGGTTTAAATCAAACTGGAAGAAGTTTTGACAAAAAGGATATCAGAATATCTAAGATCGTTTAGATTGGGAAAAAATAACTCGTCATATGCAAACCACCTTCTAGAACAAAAGCATAAGTTTAGTAACAACTTAGACATCTTACATATAGAAAATAAAGGACCAAAATTAAACTTACTACAATCTGAATTAAGAAATACTGAAAAAACAAGCCTATCAACGCGAGGAAACGTACAGACGACCGTTTCGTTCTAATTGGAACTTCTCAATGCACGGCATTCCCTTTCGATGACGACCTTGCTTTTTCATCTCTATACTTTCTGTATATATAGTTAACATTTGGAATTTACTGCAAGTGAGAATTAATGAATATTAAATCACATTCTTACATGTAAATGTCGACTTATTTAATGCGTATAAATCTACAATCCGTCAAACTAAGTTTGCACTAGTATGCAGAACACACTCTTTCGCGACAACGAACTTCCTGGTGATTAGGTTAATTAAGAATTAAGAAATACTGAAAAAACAAGCCTATCAACGCGAGGAAACGTACAGACGACCGTTTCGTTCTAATTGGAACTTCTCAATGCACGGCATTCCCTTTCGATGACGACCTTGCTTTTTCATCTCTATACTTTCTGTATATATAGTTAACATTTGGAATTTACTGCAAGTGAGAATTAATGAATATTAAATCACATTCTTACATGTAAATGTCGACTTATTTAATGCGTATAAATCTACAATCCGTCAAACTAAGTTTGCACTAGTATGCAGAACACACTCTTTCGCGACAACGAACTTCCTGGTGATTAGGTTAATTAAGAATTAAGAAATACTGAAAAAACAAGCCTATCAACGCGAGGAAACGTACAGACGACCGTTTCGTTCTAATTGGAACTTCTCAATGCACGGCATTCCCTTTCGATGACGACCTTGCTTTTTCATCTCTATACTTTCTGTATATATAGTTAACATTTGGAATTTACTGCAAGTGAGAATTAATGAATATTAAGTCACATTCTTACATGTAAATGTCGACTTATTTAATGCGTATAAATCTACAATCCGTCAAACTAAGTTTGCACTAGTATGCAGAACACACTCTTTCGCGACAACGAACTTCCTGGTGATTAGGTTAATTAAGAATTAAGAAATACTGAAAAAACAAGCCTATCAACGCGAGGAAACGTACAGACGACCGTTTCGTTCTAATTGGAACTTCTCAATGCACGGCATTCCCTTTCGATGACGACCTTGCTTTTTCATCTCTATACTTTCTGTATATATAGTTAACATTTGGAATTTACTGCAAGTGAGAATTAATGAATATTAAATCACATTCTTACATGTAAATGCCGTGCATTGAGAAGTTCCAATTAGAACGAAACGGTCGTCTGTACGTTTCCTCGCGTTGATAGGCTTGTTTTTTCAGTATTTCTTAATTCTTAATTAACCTAATCACTAGGAAGTTCGTTGTCGCGAAAGAGTGTGTTCTGCATACTAGTGCAAACTTAGTTTGACGGATTGTAGATTTATACGCATTAAATAAGTCGACATTTACATGTAAGAATGTGATTTAATATTCATTAATTCTCACTTGCAGTAAATTCCAAATGTTAACTATATATACAGAAAGTATAGAGATGAAAAAGCAAGGTCGTCATCGAAAGGGAATGCCGTGCATTGAGAAGTTCCAATTAGAACGAAACGGTCGTCTGTACGTTTCCTCGCGTTGATAGGCTTGTTTTTTCAGTATTTCTAAATTCCAAATGTTACTACAATCTCTAGAAATTAGTAAAAATAGAGCTTCTAATAATTTATTAAACGACCAGAAACAAATAGATTCCCATTATTAAATATTCTTTCATAATAAATTTATTTTTTGTGGTATTTCATAATATATATAAAGCGCCAATTAAGTTGGCGCGAGGAGGGGGTGCGCAGAAGCCGTTTTTAAAAACGTCCACCCCCACTACTCAACTAATTGTCAGAATACATTTGTCATTGACGTTTGACGGAACATAATGTCTTTGCTAGGGGATCATAAAGTGACACACGCTCAGAGGTTAGAATTATCTGACATTTGATGTAAAACCAAATACAAATCTCCCCACTACTTCTAATCCTGCGTGAACTTACCCCTCCTCGCGCCAACTTAATTGGCGTTTGCTATACTTCCTAATATACCTCCCCCTCTTCATAATGTGTGCCTTACTATATAGATGTACGTACCTACCTGTAATACTGTATACATTTCTGATGAAGCCACTGCAGTGAGCGAAACAATTATCAAGTGTTATATTATATATACATTAAACAGTAAAAATCTAACAGTATTGTTATTTAGTAGTTATAACATTAAATATTGGATTATGTGAAATGTGGTAAACAATACAAAAATATGAATAAAAGAAATATTGGGTCACAGATGCAATGTATCCAAATTTAGAAAAGATTAACTTAACTATAATTTAGTGTAATAATTAATTTATGCCATTTTTTGACGAAATAATACTTGTATTCAACACGATTACAAATATGATTGCAACAAAGAGATTTAAAAGTTTGAACAAATTTCGATTTAAAATAAATTCTAGATGCTGATGCCTATAAAAAATATTTGAACTAGTGGACCTTAAATATTGAATATAGTTAGTTCAAAAGATTATTAACAATTAAAAATAATTTCGAGGGTAGATAAATTGCATAAAAGATGTCTCGAAGTCTGCGCGAAGTAATTTTTAATCAATTGAATTCCAATACGGATATTTAACAATTATACTTGTGTTTTCAAGACAAGTATTGTGGGGTGAAACAATTTTAAGATTATAATTTACTATAGCCAAAGGTAGTTTCTTGGTTCAGTAATTAAACTGATCCAAAAGAATTATTACCAATTAAAAACCGTTTCAAGAATTGTTATGAAAATAAAAGAAACTAAATATTTATATGAGCCCTGCTAATTGTATATTTTTATAACATTAAATATTGAATTATGTGATTAATATTTACCAATTTTTGAAGACTGCGGCTGCTACAGGATGTTCCTCTTCTGAACAAGATGGTCCTCTGAAAAATTCATCACATATACATGTACCATTCTTGCAGATCCCATTGTAACAATCATAAGGGCATATTTCTTCACACTTTTTCATTTCGTTGTTGTATATATAATTAGCGTTACATTTGCAGAAGTTTGGAGCGACACAATTTCCATTCGTACAGTCTTGGTCGCAAATAGGAACACATTTGTTGTTTAATGTAGTATTTCTTTGGTATCCTTTGTAACAAGAACAAAATTCAGGTGCCGTGCAAATGGAATTTACACATGGTGCAGAACAGAATGGCACGCATTCAAAATTTGATTGTCCAAAAACATATCCTTCTTTACATTTACATGTTTCTGGTTTAATGCATTTTCCGTTCGTACATCCTTGCAAACAAATAGGAAGACATTCGTAATTATTCATATTATTTATTATATATCCAGTATTACACAAGCAAATATCTGGTTCTGAACATATAGCGTTAATGCACTTTTGTAAACATTTCGGTTGACACACGCTAGAGTTTTGGTGATTCACCGAATACCCATTATTACAACTACATACATCAGGGCTTGAGCACCAACCATTTATACAAGGTTTAGAACATTTTGGTTTACACTTATATTTGCTCTCCAAACTTAACTCAAAACCGGTATTACAAGAACACTTTTCTGTATCCGAACACCGTCCGTTTTCGCATATTTCAGAACATATCGGTGCACACTGATATTTATTAGTTCGATTCAATTCAAAACCAGGTTGACAAGAACACGTTTCCGGTGCTGAACAATAGCCGTTTAAGCACGGTTGGGAACATATTGGGAAACACTGGTTTTTATTTGTATAATTCTTTTTAAATCCTTTATTACAAGAACACTTTTCTGGTGCTGAACACATTCCATTCTCACAAGCTTGGGAGCACTTTGGAAGGCACTGAAATTTGTTAGTGGAGTTTAATGTAAATCCTAGATTACATGTACAAATTTCCGGTGCGGAGCAATATCCGTTTATACAAGGTTGGGAACAATGTGGAATACATTTATATTTATCCTCTGAATGTAATACAAAACCTTCGTTACATTCACAAGTCTCTGGAGCTGAACACCGGGCATTTATGCATTGCTTAGAACATTTTGGTAAGCATTCGAAAATATTAGATTGATTTAGCACATATCCGAGATGACACGAACATACTTCTGGTACGGCACAATGCCCATTTAAACATGGTTGTGAACAATGGGGTCTACATTTGTATTTATTTTCAATATCGAGGGTGTATCCTTCATTGCAGGAACATGTTTCAGTAGCTGAGCACACACCATTTTCACACGATTGGGAACATTTCGGCAGGCACTGGTAGATATTGGTTTTATTTAATTCAAATCCTGTATTACAAGAGCATTTTTCAACATTTGAGCACCATCCATTTTCGCACGTTTTCGAACATTTCGGAAGACATTCGTATTTATTATTTGGATTTAAGTGATATCCGAAATGGCAACTGCATGTTTCTAAAGACGAACAGTAACCATTTGAACATGGATGTGAGCATTTCAAAATGCATTGGTATTTATTCGATGGATTTACTACGTAGCCGTTCTTGCAAGAACACTTTTCAGGTGCTGTACACCATCCGTTTGCGCATGCTTTCGAACATTTTGGTTCGCATTTATACTTATCGCTTGAACTTAGCACAAATCCATGACGGCAACTGCAGATTTCTGGCGCGGAGCAATATCCATTTGCGCAAACACGAGAGCAACTTGGAATGCAATTGTATTTATCTTTGGAATCAATCATGAACCCGTGATTGCAAGAACATCTATTCGGCGCTGAACACCATCCATTTGCACATGGTTTTGAACATTTTGGTATGCATCTATATTTATCACTTGTACTCAATTCAAATCCATTATGACACATGCACAATTCTGGTCCTGAACAGTAACCGTAAGGGCACGGTCGAGAGCATTTTGGTATACACTTGTATTTGTCGCTAGTGCTTCTAATGAATCCTTCATTACATGTGCATGTTTCAGGTCCAGAACACCAACCATTAGTACAAGCTTGCATGCAATAAGGTAAACATTCATATTTATTAGTGGGGTGGTGTTTAAAACCATTGTTGCATGCACATACCTCTGGACTTTCACAAAAACTATTTACGCATGGTTTACTACAAACAGGATTGCATTCGTTGTAATTTTCAGAATCACGTTGATAACCAACTTTACATTGGCAATGCGATCTGCAAACTCCATCGTTGGACCGGCATCTTAAATAATATTACGTTGATTACTTCTTAGTTTAGTTATGTAAGTATTTTACTTACGGTTCTTTAACACACGGTATACTACTTGTAATTACTGCTTTGGTGAAATATAGAATTATTGATAGGGCCGGTAAGAACACTACTGTGAAATTCATTGTTTTTTACAATCACAAACGCTGGAAACTAATACGTTATTATTATGAATACTTGATATAAAGTTTAAATTGATTTATCAACGGAAGTTTAATGAGATGTAGTATAGTTAGGTTGCTGGGTGTCGAAGTGATAATGGATGAATATTTTTTATATGCAAAATTCACCGATGATGTTTCGTTTTTAATATAGATAAACATTATATGCAGATTTGACGTGTCTTCCGGTTAGAAATAAAAAATTAAAAAAACAAGCGTTTATATCATTTATGTTTATTATATCTATTAAATATCTATTTAAAAGCTTTTACTGGAAATATTACATCATTTAAAATATACGACGGCGGTTTGGCGGAAGAGTGATTTTACAAAGATTGGCAACACTTTCGCTACGGTGATTATTGTTGAGGATACATTTAATATCCTTTTGTAATATTTTAATTTCAAACATTTTTTATTGTTAAATATAAGTAAATCTAGCATAAAGAATTAAAGTATAAACATAAATATTCAACGTGCATTTTCGAGTTTAAACCACTGTCTAACATAATTTTATTATCCTATTCAAATTACAAAACTTTCTTTGGGTTCTAAGAAAGCGATATCTTTTACATTTACAAATTTATTTATTGCTTTATACATTAGACCGCCGTTTTATTACCTAAGGTTTTTATTATCACATTCAAATTGTTGAACTTTATTTAGATAAGAAGCGGCGTCCTTTAGGTATATTTGCAAATATATTTTGATTACTTTATATATTAAACCGCTTGTTTTATTTCCTTGTGTTATAGTAAACAAAGAGTTTGATCTGTATATTTATTCTTAACACTTTCGCTGCCGGTCAAATATCTTGACGCAGCAACGTCATACCAGTATATATATTTTTCTTTAGCTTGGTTATATTATTTGAGTACCTAATTATGTATCCAGAAATGGAATTTTTCTCAAATAAATAAATTATTTACAAATTAACGTCGTTGTTGTTGTCATAAGTTCTGATGAGGAAAATACATTTGATATGGAAATGGCAGCAAATGCTGCAATTCAAACTTTAATTCCTGCTAAATCGCGAGATAAATATGAAAAAGAATATAAGAAATTTGAAGATTTGTGCAGTGACAAAAAAAAAGTAGTTAATATAAATGAGTAAATTTTGTTAGCGCACTCTAGTGGTAAAGCCGAAATAAAAAAGCCGTCTTCTTTGTGGACACATTATTGCATGTTGAGGAGTATCATTTCAATGAAGAAAAATATAGAAATATATATAAATATATCCAGTTATTGGCGTTTTTGAAGAGAAAAAGTCATGGTTACAGGCCGTAGAAATCCAGTGTTTTTATTAGAGCTGATATATAAAAATTTCTAATAAAAGCTAGTGATTATTGTCATTGATTGAAAATTTATTTTAAAATGACATATCTTTGTAGGTTTGTTTAATTGTTGGTGTTTTCGGTGTGTGAAGAATTAATCAAATTAAAAGTGACTGATACAATGGATGAAACAATATTTATTAAAATTAGAATACCAAATACTAAAACCAATATTTTAAGAGAATTTGCTATTACTAAAGGAAACATCACTGTCTTGATTGTTTTAGAAAATATTTTCGCCTTCGTCCACCTACTGTAAAGCATGATCGGTTTTTCATATTTTATAAAAATGGAAAATGTACTTGCCAACTTAATATCACCTTTTTCCAGTAATTTCCTTCGCAGATGTGATGAAGAACATTTCTCTATCACCTGATCTCGAATTTGATCATCAAGATCAATGTAATTACATAATTTACCCTGCTCTTTCAGTTTCGTAATGAATTGTTCAACAGATTCACCTGCACCTTGCTTTAGAGTTCGAAATATGTACCTTTCATACACAGTATTTACTTTGGGTAAGAAGTAAGCATCTAAAGCATTCAATGTGACTTTGTAAAGATCCTCTGAAGTAGTATCTTCAGACTCGGGAAACGTAAAAAAAATATCTTGTACCTGACTCCCAGCTACATGTAATAACAAATTTTTCTTCCTGATGTGATCTGTAACATCTTTTGCACTTAGAAAAATCTCGAAACTACGCTTCCATTTCTTCCATCTCCCGCCTAAATTTGCAGTATCTTCATTGCAATTAAACGGAGGTAAATTTATTAATGGTTCCATTGACATCCTCGTCGCCAATTGTTGTGTATTTGCCCAAACAAAGCTTCTCAGGGAAGTGTTATAGTTAAGCGGATTAAATGGTATAATCTTTATTGTTTAGTACATAGAACTTTTGTGTGACAGACTCATAATAATATCGTACATCTTATTATCTACTATGTTTACATGTTATACTATTCGTTATACATACAACTCAGAATATATATAAAATATACAGATATATATATATAACATCCCCCTTCCTTGTGTAAAGATTCTATAGGTCTAATCTCACTGGCTTATGTATAGCTCTTGACGATTTTCTAATCTTGACCGCAGGTGTAATACTTTCCTTAGGGTTTAAATCAGTCTGACCTTTAGCATTGTCCTTAAGTACCTCCGGCACTGGTGTCGTCGCAACTTCATTTTTGCTTTGGGGAGCCTGAACTGGTGATGGTGGTAGTGGGTTTTCAGGTATACGCAGTAATATTTCTTTGTTCTGCTCTTCGTTTTCTTCTTCAGTATTTTCTCCTATTTCTCTGATCTGGTCAATGTGCCGTTTACTGATACTTCCGTTATCCAAGATTACCAGATAATGCAGTTCCCCTAGTCTCTTGTATATTCTTCCAAATCGCCATTTTTCTCCAATATAGTTCCTACTGGCTATTCTCACTCCCACATCTAATTGTCGAACATTTATAGGCTTTGTTAGAAAGCGTTCACAGTTTGCATTAGGTACTAAATTATCCAATCTTGAACGGATTTCCCGTTTCATTAATAACATCGATGGAGATTGTCCCGTAGTCATATGAGGCATCTTCCTATACTGTAATAACATATTGTTTAGTCTCTGTTGCATAGGTAAGTGTATGCGCTCAAACATCATAGCACGTAAGGAATTTTTAAGAATTCGGACAAACCTTTCCGCTTGTCCGTTTGTTGAAGGGTGGTACGGTGCAGTGCGTTTTAGTTTTATGTCATTTAACTCTAAAAAACGTTGAAATTCGTTTGATGTAAATTGTGGTCCATTGTCACTTACGATATATTCCGGTAGACCATGTGTAGCAAAGATATTTTGACAAATTTGGATCGTAGATTTTGTAGTAATGTTTTGCATGATGTGTATTTCTGGCCATTTAGAATAAGCATCTACTAAAATAAAGAAATATAATCCTTGAAACGGTCCAGCGAAATCAATATGAACCCTTTTAAAAGGCCCACTTGGACGTTCCCATATGTGGTTCCTGGTTTGTGTCGGATCATTCCTAATTTTATTGCAACTATAGCAATTTTTAGTGAGATTCTCAATATCGGCATCAATCCCTGGCCACCAGCAATAACTCCTGCCTAAAGCCTTCATTTTCATGATTCCGAAATGTCCAAGATGTAGTTCCTCTAATACACTTTTTCTTAGACTTTGAGGTATCACTGCTCTTATTCCACGCATAATACATCCGTCTTGTACTGAGAATTCATTCCCATTAATGTTAAATCTAATCTCAGGTTTCATTTCTCCACCAATTTTTAAATTTTGTAATAATGGTCGCAATTGCGCATCCGTTTGTGTAGCCGCTGCTAATCGCTTTACTGTTAAAGGTAAAGTTTCTATTTGATTTATGTTGAATATCTCAGCTTCCTCAAATGAATGTGGCTTCTCCATTCCGGTAACCAATCGTGACATAGCATCTGCATTCGTATGTAAACGGGTATTTTTGTATTTAATGTTGTAATTGAATGCTTGTAAATACATGGCATAATGTTGCATGCGCGATGCTGAGTAGATTGGTAAACCTTGATGAGGTCCAAATATCTGTAGTAGCGGTTTATGATCCGTGACTAAGGTAAAATGTGTGCCAAACAAGTATTGGTAAAACTTGCGCACTCCAAATATAATAGCATATGCTTCTCTATCTATACTTGAATACTTTTGCTGAGTCTCTGTCAATGTTTGGGATGCAAATTGAATAGGTCTCTCTGTTCCATCCGGTAATAGATGAGACAGTACAGCCCCAACTGCTACTTGACTGCTATCCGTGGCAAGTATAAGTGGCAATTTAGGATTAAACAACATTAATACTTCATCTGAATTGATCTCTTGCTTAATCAGATTAAATGCTTTCTCACACTTGTCATCCCACTTCCAAGGCGTGTCTTCCCGTATCAGCCTATATAGAGGATATGCCTTTGTACTTAAGTTTTGTATAAATCGACCGTAATAATTAACTAAGCCCAAAAAAACACGTAGGTTTTTTTTATTGTCTGGCCTTTGGATTCCTTCCAAGGCCTTCATTTTTGACATAGATTTCCTTATACCATCTTTAGTGATTTTATAACAGCAGTATTCTATTTCATTCGCTAAAAATTGAGACTTTTCAAAATTTACTCTAACATTGTATTTACTAAATCGCTCTAAAACTTGGATTATTCTATTCATGTGAGTTTGATCATCTGGTCCGGTAATGCGTACATCATCAAAAAATATAGCCACTCCTTCAATACCCTGTAACATTACCTCTATAGTCTTTTGCCAGATAGCAGGTGCTGAAGCTACCCCGTACATTAGCCTTGTTGGTTGGAGTAACCCTAGACTTGTATTTAATGTAAGATACTCCCTATCATCCGGATGTACTTCCAAATGTAGGTAAGCCTGCTGTACATCTATTTTTGTGAATTTTTTTCCCCCTGACATGTTTGCAAATAATTCGTCCACTGTCGGTAGTGGATAATCATCAACGATTAAATTTGGATTCAGAGTTGGCTTGTAATCGCCGCAAATTCTAATCGAACCGTTGGCTTTTACCACAGGAACAATGGCTGTTGCCCATGTGCTGGAATTTACAGGGTCTAGAACTCCCTGTTCTATTAAATTGTTAAGTTCACCCTTGACCCTTCCTTGTAATGCAAAAGGAACTGATCTACTTTTAACAAAAACTGGAATTGCATTTGATTTTAATCTTAATTTGGCTTGTATACCCTCTATTTTCCCTACATTTTTTTCAAATAACGGTTTGTATCTTGCAAGAATTGTATCCTTGCTATTTAAATTTGTATTCTTAGTATCTAATTTATGTATGCCTAATATCTCACTCAGGTCTAATTTTAATTCACGTATCCATTCACGACCTAGCAAAGGGTGATTGTCTGAATTGACTATATACAAACGTAATGGATGTAATTCCTGTTTATACATAACGTTCACAATAGCAACCCCGAATACTTCCAATTCAGTTCTGCAGTATGTAATTAATTGTATAGAATGAGTGGTTACCTTGATATTTGGGAAATAATGCTTAAAATCTTTGATACTTATCAAACTAACAGCAGCTCCTGTATCCAATTCCAATTTGATTTGTATACCTTCCACTACTGCCGTACACCAAAACTTCCTTCGTAGTTCAGGTTCCCCACTGTTAACGTCTAACTGGTATAAATGAATAACTTCATTTTTACTTTCTGCATTTGACAACCCCACATCTAGCTCTGAAACAGTTGAAATATGATTTTTATCAGTTGTACTAGCTTTTTTTGACAAGCACATATTTACACAATGCCCTATTTTTGCACAAAAATGACATTTAGTTTTAACATGTTTGCATTTATTTGCTAGATGAGTTTCACTTCCACATCTGAAACATTTCTTCGATTCTTCGTTCTTCAAACTTTTACGATCCATTTCCTTCTGTTTCTTATTTTTCTTCTTATCCTTGTATGTAACCGCATGCACTGTATTTGTTGTTACTTTGGCTGCACCTTCCATTTGGTTCCATTGTACTTCTGCCACTTCGTATGCTCTTGCTATTTCGCTTACTTCCTTGAGCTTAATATCACCTTTTTCCAGTAATTTCTTTCGCAGATGTGATGAAGAACATTTCTCTATCACCTGATCTCGAATTTGATCATCAAGATCAATGTAATTACATAATTTACCCTGCTCTTTCAGTTTCGTAATGAATTGTTCAACAGATTCACTTGCACCTTGCTTTAGAGTTCGAAGTATGTACCTTTCATACACAGTATTTACTTTGGGTAAGAAGTAAGCATCTAAAGCATTCAATGTGACTTTGTAAAGATCCTCTGAAGTAGTATCTTCAGACTCGGGAAACGTAAAAAAAATATCTTGTACCTGACTCCCAGCTACATGTAATAACAAATTTTTCTTCCTGATGTGATCTGTAACATCTTTTGCACTTAGAAAAATCTCGAAACTACGCTTCCATTTCTTCCATCTCCCGCCTAAATTTGCAGTATCTTCATTGCAATTAAACGGAGGTAAATTTATTAATGGTTCCATTGACATCCTCGTCGCCAATTGTTATGTATTTGCCCAAACAAAGCTTCTCAGGGAAGTGTTATAGTTAAGCGGATTAAATGGTATAATCTTTATTGTTTAGTACATAGAACTTTTGTGTGACAGACTCATAATAGTATCGTACATCTTATTATCTACTATGTTTACATGTTATACTATTCGTTATACATACAACTCAGAATATATATAAAATATACAGACATATATATATATATATATATATATATAACAATAGGTATTAATACTTTTGGGCGCATACCAAAAGAAATTGCCATATTTCTAGGATTATCAAACTCTGAACAATTTACGGGCCACTGCTTTCGGAGGTCCTCCGCCTTGCCACTTGCAGATGCTGATGCCGACATACAAACCCTAATGAGACATGGAGGGTGGAAGTCGAGTAGCGTTGCGGAGGGTTATGTACAAATCTCTTTACAAAGAAAAAATTATATAGCCTGTCAAACTTTTGGAGGAAAAACCAATAGTATTTATAAGAGTGACAATTCCGTTGAAAGCCATAATTTCGCTTCTTCTTCTGCTGGAATAAACGTATCTAATTGTAAGAAATTTGTTATTAATATTTATAATAAGTAAAGTTTGAAATAAACAATTTTCATGAGTTAATTTTTATTTATTTCAATAACTTCAATGCACTTAGCGTTTTACCACACTAGTGCTGTAAAGTAATGCATTACCACACTAGTGCTATAAAGTAACTCATTACCACACTAGTGCGGTAAAGTATCTCATTATGACATTTGCAAAGCAAATATATAATGTAAAATAAATTACGAAATTGATTTAAAATCTTCCATATAATTCTATATTTTCAAGCATCTCTTCATCACTCGATTTTTCCTGAACATTTTCATCGGGACAACCTGAAAGAAATAATTATATGATAGTTTTACGATTAGAAAAGTAAAATTTAATTTTGTAGATTTAGTAAATTAGCATACATACATAGCACAGTACTCAAATGTATTTAAAAGTTTTCTGTCTCAGAAACTCTTACAATCCATTTTCCGATTCAGATTAATCACTATTATTCCATGGTTACGTGGACGTATATGGATGACGTCAATTACTGCATGTAACTTTATATAACTATTATAAATGGTGAAACTTTTTTGTATTGCATGAAATGTAATTCTTCTATTAATATTGTGTCGATTTTCTCGTTGATATTGTTACACTTCGCATATATTAAGAATGTTTTTAATTCTATTTAAATTATATTATTCACAAACATATCAAATTTAAAACATTAAAAAATAATTAGCCATTTTGATAAAATTCGTATTATTTTCAGATATAATATAATTAGTGTTTTATGATTATCAATATTATCATCGGTGATAGCTCGAGTTAAAACCGCTGAAAATTGATAAAGCACGAGTTCAATTTTCTATAGGTTTTAACGAGCGGTATCATCGTTAATTAATCGTTAACACGTGTTATATTTGGTGAGAGAATATAATGAACGTTAATAGAAAATTAATTTATAAAAAAATCAAAAATTTTAAACGATCTATTTGACAGTAAATAATTACAGTTGCAGGATACTCAACACAACCATTACTTATTTATTACAATACATATTTTGAACGTTAAATGTACAGTTTTAATATACACTTGTGGATTACCGCATTCGGTTTGGGAAACTGAAACATCTCCCGAAACATCGACCCCGAAACATCGACGGTGATCCACTGGATGAAAGATTTTCTGGTTAACAGCACTATTTTCTAACTTTGACGCGTCCATTGACACTTTCTATCATTTATACAGTAAACCATTTCATTCATTATAAACAGGTGACAGTCAACATGCGGTGATAGAATTATCATCAATTTGATAGCCTATTCTGCGACTTTGTTTTTGAATTTTAACCAATGAATTAATAAAAAGTGTACCATGTGGTACGTGGTTTTATATGCTTAAGAGAAAACTTTTCCTTTATAACGCACTGGTCATAAAAGCCTTCCGAGACATTATCTACTAAACGATAAGCCCAGGCATTTTCCAATGTTTCTATTTCTATGATATAGGTTTCAATTTAGTTACGAGTATTAATTAATTATATATGACTTCTATTTTAATTATTTCTTAATTAGTTATTTTATTTATTATCGAACTATTTTTCTACACGTCAAAATTATACCCACGTACTAATGTTGACATACATTTATAACCGCATTTAAATCACTATTTTACACTTTATCTAAACCATGCTATGTAAGATATCATTTTAAAGTACTTTTTGCAAAGAATATTTTGATGATATTAACTTCATCGACATTGCAATCCTTTAGCTCGCGTCTTTAATTAATTATTAATTCTTCAGACATCGCTAGTTTCAATATGATGGGATATTCTTAAACTAAATCATAAAACTGACTTTCTACCACGAGGTCCCTTTAGACAAAACGCTCCCTTGCTGTCCAACCTTTCCTCAGGTAACATTACTCACAGTACGTGTTTGTTCAGGCATGCACAGTGAAGCACATGGCCGATCGCGACATTATTCAAAGGTAATCTCTTTATTGTTCGATACAGATATTATTTTGATTACATTTACTAACTTACTTTTCAGTGTGTATTTATTATTTATTGTGTTACTTATCAAATACGTATTCGTCGTTACTTATATCTGTATATCTATCTAATTACAACGTTCCTGTGTTCTTCTATTTAAAAAGTTGTATTTAATAAGCATTTATTTCAGCATACTGCACACGCCAAGAACCCACTAGATGTAAACTGGCTGTAGATGACAAACCCATCCGACAATGTATGCGATGCACGTACCTGGGAGTCGAGATAACAAGCTCCAAAAACCTACAACAGGAAGTCAGAACACAAATGAATAAAGCCTCAAGAATTTCTGGCTACCTAAGGGACCTCATATGGAGGAATAAATACATGTCCATCGAAAGTAAAGTCCGCATATATAAAACAGCCGTGAGACCGGTGATTACAGACGCAGTGGAAACCCGAGCGGACACAACAAAAACGAAGAGCATGATGAGAGTAACGGAGGTGAGGACCTTAAGGAATATCAGAGGAGTAAGCTTGAGAGATCATGTAAGAAGCAGGGATATACGAACAGACCTTAAAATTCAAGACGTGGTGCAATTTACGAGAAAAAGACGAAGATACTGGCGAGACCACGTCGACCGAATGACGGGGGACCGATGGGCAAAATGGGCAAAGAACGAGAAACCGAACTCAAGGAGACCTCCAGGCCGACCTCCCAAGAGATGGTGCGAGAGCTGGACATCTGCTTCCCAAGAGGCTGAACAAAATTGAAATAGTAGAAGAAACAAGACTAAGACTTAAGGAAAGAGAAAGAAGAAGAAGAAGATAATTGATAATTAAATCATTTATATTATTGTTAAAACACTACAGCTAGCTCGGGACGATTCAACACAAGCCACAAGCGTCCATCTTTTAAATTTTAAATTTGGCGCTCCCACGTGGTAAAATACACAACACAACTAGCGGTTATATTAACAATTTGGCACCAAAAACGTGAGGCGAATTCGGATTAAAAATAATCGACGAATCCACAGCAATATGGTGAAGTCAAAGAAACAACAGAACAACCCTTATAATTCCTAATCAATTGATTTGGTGGCGACCAACTCATCAGATATACAATCTTTAATCAATGCGTTACAGTAATTTTGCATATCAGTTGCTACAGCACGTGTATCACCTACCAAACCGGTTGTTTCCAGTGGAGATATGTTTCAGGACCTTGAAGTATTCTTCCAACCATTAGAAACCCATTTGAAAACACTAACGTTAAGTCCTGCAAGAACGATAGATGAAATCGCAACATATCTTAACGGAGAAACAGGAATATGGTTTGAACAACTCGATAATCAAATTGATTCTTTTGATTGTTTTAGCGAACTATTTCATGAACGTTATAAGTCTAGCGAACGTAAGGACAAGATTCATGAAATATTATACGGACATTTTCAGCAAGAAAATGAATGAACGGTTGATTTTCTCTTAAAGAAAAAACGATTGTGCAATCGTTTATATCCAAATTGGGACGATACGAAGATCGAAGTTTTCTGGTAACAACGTATTAATTAAATTACTTTTGATGAACTACACTATGCTATTGGAGTCTTAATATTGTTAGACTTTGTTTTTCGTCTTAGCTTTTAAATTCGAACCTCGCCCACGTCTTGTTTGCGCTTGTATGGAATATTTTTATTCATGGTTCCCTTTGCAAGAACGAACATCATGAAACGAGTTCCAACATATATTCTATCCAAAGTAACCAATAAAATACTTGGTGATTTGTTTGCTTAGGAAATGGTTTTTGTGTGTCAATTGCTTTTCAAAATGTGTATAATGCTTTTCCAATGATTCTGTACTAGTAGGCTTGTTTTGTCAATGAAATTCCTTATTTGTCAAATGTGTTTCCGTATTTGTCAATTGTGTTTCGCAAACATTTTACGTGCTTAAATATTTGGTGTATTGATATGGATAACAATGGTCACAGGAGAAGAAATGCCAAAATATGCAATGAAATACGTACTTTAGTCATTAATTTTTTGAATAATGGTTCCACGGTGAAAAATGTAGCACAACAATTTTCAGTTTTACCTGATACCGTTAGAAAAATGTATGCAACTTATAGGAGGACTAATAATGTTGCAAAGGTAGGTGCTGGGCATCGACAGCCAAAATTATCTTTAGCTCGGAAAGAACAAATTTGCGACTGGACTGATGAGGACTGCTCCATTACTCTGCGTGAGTTGAAAAAAAAAATGTTTAAACGAATGTCCACTTCTTCAACAAATATCATTGTCAACGATTGATAGAGCCCTTAAAAGCTTTCACTACTCTTTTAAAAGAACGTCATTTGTTCCTGAAAGAAGAAATACACCAGAAATAATTCAAGGTCGTTTTGATTATGCCGTACATTACAATAGAATTATGCTGGAAAGAGAGAAAATTTATTTTATTGATGAGTACGGTATTCAAGTGAACTCAAGAGTTTCCTATGGAAGGTCTATTAAAAATACTCGAGTAACAAAAATAAAAGCTCAATTAAGAGGACGCAATTATTCTGTTGCTGCTGCCATGAACATTAATTCCTTGTATGTGTTTCAAATACAAAATATGCCCTACAATGTAGTCCATTTTTCGGAATTTCTTACAACATTAATTAACCATTTACATCAGGACGGTGTAGAAGGAGCACATCTTATTATGGACAACGTTAGGTTCCATCGAAATAATGAAGTATTGGCCCTCATTAGAGCTCATGGTCATTTGCCAGTGTTTCTATCCGCTTATAGCCCATTTTTAAATCCCATTGAGGAACTCTTCAACCAATGGAAACAAATTATACGAGGAGCTCAACCGGCGAACGAAAATGAATTATACGACGCAGTTCATAATGCATCTGAACATATAACCCCACAAAACTGTCTACATTATATACAACACATGGAGTCTTATTTACCAGATTGTTTACAGAGAAATGAAATTTTAAATTAAGTTACATGTGTTAGATTATGTATGTGTTTAACGTATATTTAAATAAATCCCTTACTCCCTCTAAATTTGTATAAAATATGTAATATAAATAATAGGGGAAAAGCATATGACATAACGGGAAAGTGATTTGACAAAAGTAGAATCTCATTTGACAAACAAATTTGACGTTTGCAAACCGAGAAAATCATTAGACAAATACGGAAAAGAAATTGACAAAAGCGGAAAAGCAAAAGAATAAGACTGTACATACATTCATAACTTTTGCGACTCTTGTAATTAATTTGTTCGTACCAATGTAATTTGTTAATAAAAAGTCTTTCAATGTCAAGAGAACGTCTGGAGATTTCTGACGGCCAAGCGAAGCACGCCGGCAAGCGCTTTCGCACGAGTATCTAAGCTACTACTAAAGAGAAAGTACACGTTTAAATGTATAGTTCACTAACTAGTAGCATAGGTATTGAGTGAGCCACAGAAAACGTTTTCAGAGTATGCCATGAATTAAATCTTGTCTTAGATTAATTAAGTGATCTAACCCACACGTCGTATTATTAGTAATAGGTTAAATCGTAACTTATCAGTTTGACTTATGATTATTTACAATTGACACTTCGTCAATTCTCTAAGCTCAGTCTATCTCAGTCGTTCATGGCCTACCTAGGATACAAATATTTTAGCTCGCTTGATAGCTCAATCATACCATGAAAAAATAGTATATCGATGTCGATAACGTCAAGTGTGTAAATACAATAATACAAAAGTGTTAAAACATATCTGTATATGCACACGTCAACGTACACAACGCATATTTCAGCAATGGTTACTTCAACGTGCAGACATGTGTTCCGATTTCCTCTTAGATCTTATCAGTGCACGTGATGAAAACCAGTCGCTGCCGCTAAATATAATCTTGCATGTTAAATGTCAAGAGAACTTCTCGAGACAACTGACGGTCAAGAGAAGCACGCTGGCAAGTGCTTTCCATATGTGTTCGTTGAAGTACCTACTGCTGAAACATGCCTGAATGTCCACGTACAGATATGTTTTTAACATTTTTGTATTGTGCATTCATCATAATGTTAATCATTCTCACAGTAAGTATTTGTACAAAATTTGATTAAAAAATACAGAATGATTCGTTTCATTTGGCAACACGTAGTATACTTACGAACCCTGTTTTTTTAAATTAAATTTCAAAAGTTAGTGAATGAGAGCTTCAGCAAAACTGGTGATAATGGATGGAGATTGGCTTGCAGAATGTGTTACTAGTTTTATTATTAGAAGTGACAGTAGTTTGTCGTGATTTTGTCGAGAACTTGTATTTTTGAAATTTACAACTGGAGAAAATATACGTCTACTTATTTACGCATTGGTTCTAGCAATATTTTTCTTGTAGCTTTAGGAATATTTCATTTCAGAGACTCCAAATTTGGGTGACGTTTCTTACAAGATATACTTTCGAGAACAAGCCATAGTCGAGAGATTTGAGGTCATGGCCTCCAGGAGGGCAATTGCAAACCCTAATAAACTCAAGAATGTTGTTTTTCAGCAATGTTTGCGTCGTTTTCGTTTCGTGAGCGGGTACCAAATTTTTTTGAAGCACCTATCTACACACAAAGGCTTCAGTGCCTAATACAGTCATAGTATACTTTCGCAAAAATTAATAGAAGACACAATTTCTTAGGGGACAACCCACCAAGGCCATATATGATCACGCTGAACTGGTGTCATAATCTTATCGGTTTCTAGGAAACTTCGGAGAATACATCCTATCATTCTGTCGGTTAAATTTTTCCGCAATAATAAAGATTTTCTCGTCCGAGAATTAAATTTTATTAATTAAATCACCTCGTTTTCCGTAAGAACTTAACAACTTGCTTGCTCTTCAGATTTCTATAACCTTCAAAGCTGGTGTAAATCAAGAATATCTCGAAAACGAGCGGTATGAATGGTACAATATACGCAACATTCGTTAATAAGAGACGAAAGAAGAGTTAAAATCTGTCGCGCACTCTTTTCCACTTCGTGCAATGCAATTGTAGAGATGCGGTTATGGGAATTCTGGCCTGATTCTGCAAGGTATACATGTGTGACATTACTACATATCCTCTACGATATTTATGCTTTTACAAATTTCTCGGACTCGTAATTTCGTAAAATGGCGGTATTTATGGCTAGACTGTGTGTAAGATTGTAGTAAATAGTAGGTAATTTTTATTATGAAGCTTGTACGATATTTGAAGGCTTAGAAGCTGAGGTTTTTCCTAACCATTGTACTCAAGAATACTTCAAAATTTTCAATAAATTTTATACGTTGACAGAGTTTCGCAATAAAAACTTACCTTCACTCTTTGAGGATGTATTTTGTTTTAACTTCTTCCAAATAACGATTGTTATAACAGTAATAAATATCAAACCAGCTATTGCACATATTGGTATAATATATCTAAAATGGATAAAAATATGTATTAATCAAACTAAACAAACTGTAACCATTAATGAAACACAAATGCTAAAGTTTCAAAATAATTTAGTGTTGATATTACATATACAGGGTGTAAATGAAATACGCCGACGTACGTTAATATATAATAGATACGTAAGACAGCAATTTAAATCTATAAACAAAATTATTGTATTGAAACTATTGTATTGAATGTTTGCGGAAATTTAGGAACACATATTTTTCAAGTACGGTCCTGTATTCAGATTGAATCTAAATAAATAGAAATTATATGTTTATATGTTGTCGATTCAACAAACAAATAGGCATTAATTTATCCAAATTCACAAAAAAATTTCCCTTGCATATCAGTAATGTAATGCATGAAAAGTTTTATAAATATGTATTCATTCATTTCCTAGACATAAATTTTCTTATGAATTAGCTGTTCCATTGTTATTTATAATGACCTAACCTATGTAATATCCTGAAAAAATTCAAAATCGAGCTTTTTTTATTTTAAACGGCATAACAGTTTTGTGGCGATATGGAATTTGTAATTTAATATTAATACATCATGGACAACATTATAGAATATCTATTGTTATCTTTACTACTCAAAGATAAATGTGCTGATTTTATTGATTTAGAAGGTGAATATATTCAATTGCTTTAAAATATTTTCACGTTTAATTCATTTTAATGATTTTAATGGCGTATATTGTCTATTGCGCGTTGCGTCATTTAAAAATTCCTCACATAATTTAAGAATTAACCTGAATTAACTTATTTGTGGTGAAATTAAGTAAGTGTTAGTGATTTTCGTTTGTTGCTTCCTCTTAAAAACAAGCTTTATGACACCAGTTAACTACTGCAGTGAAGCTGAATCGGCACAAATTGTAACTCTGTATGACGAAGAAATAGACAAAAAGATATCGCACGACGTCTCAGGAGAGGTCAATCTGGAGTATCGAATATTTTAAAAAGGTATCAAGAGACTGGAAATTTCATACGAAAACCCGGCCAAGGGTGCACAACAGCAATTGGTGATCGTTTTTTGACACTAAATTCAACGCGAAATCACACATTGACATCCACATATCTCAAAAATGAGTTACTAAATGTAAGACATGTTAATTTAATTCGAGAACGATTACAGGAAGACTGAAACAAGTAGGTTTAAAGCCAAGGCGGCCTGCCAAACTTCCACGTCTTCTCCAAAATCACAAAACTCGTCGATTACAATTTACCAGAACACATGCTCAGTGGAATATCGAGAATTGGAAAAATATTCTATTCACTGCTGAGACTAAATTATGGAAGCCACATGGGCGATATCATGTCTATATAAGAGTTGGGGAACGGTACAGCAGCTGCAATCTCATACAAGCTGTTAGTTTTGGAGGTTGTGGCATAACGCTTTGGGGAGGCATAATTTGGGATGGACGCACCGAACTTGTGGAAGCCAATGGAAGTATAACTAATGACAGGCATGTCGAAAACATCCTCCAAGATCATGTTTTGCCATATGTGGGGGCCACATTGGAAACGACAGATTCGTACTTATGCAGCTGGCATATTGACTAATTACCTTGATGCAGTTCAGATTCAAAGATGAGATTGGCAACCGACCTGAATCCCATTGAACACCTGTGGGATCGGCTAAAACGCCGCTTACGACAAAGAAATCCTGTTCCAAATACAATAGAAGAACTTCGATTTGGAACACAGTATGAATGGAACGAAATTCCTCAAGAATGTATCAAACTCTAATTGATAGCATGTTGAGAAGGATGCAAGCAGTAAATAGAGCTCGAGGTGGAATAGTCGTTATTAACTATGCTCTTATTTCAATCAAAAGACTAGTATTTGCTTAACCGAATTGCATTTAAGTTAAAAATAATTATCCTAAATCTTCACCAAATTTTTCATTAACTTTTTTAATGATTTTCTGCTAATTCAAAATTAATATTCGTTGTGTAAACAGTAAAAAATAAACAATTTATCTTGTATAATGTTTTTCTTTCGTTAAAATTTATATATACAAAAAAATTGAAAATTTAAAATATTCGATAATTTTGTCCATGAGTACATATATTATACGTTTTATAAAACGCATAGCGTTTTCGAAACCGCCATGCGAACGGCACAACGGAAAGCATAGTAGCGAGCTATATGTGCGAGATTTGAAAAAACAAAATATGTGGTAAAGTTGAAAACTGGAAATATTATGTTTCCAGAATTCCAACACTGCTTTTTTTGTCTAGACGAAAGCTATACAGTTCATTTCTATCAAGTTGTGTGGATTGGGAGGGCCTTAAATATAGCCTTAATATGTCAAACCCAAAAAAAGCGCAAAGTCGTTTGCACAAAAAAGAAGCGCTAATTAACTTTTTTCCAAAATATTATTTAGTAACATTATCGTTGTCTTCGCTTAATTTCGGCATTAGCTAAATTTTAAATTATGTTTATATTACTTGCAATATTTGATATTTTATTAGATTAAAGGCCGATGTATAAACCATCAAATTCTATAGATTTTATTTTACTAAGCAAAATTTACTTTATTCCGCAGATTTGGTTATTATGTAAGCTGAATAAGTAAGTAAGGAAGTAAATCTACCAAGTAATTTACTCCCTAGAAAATCATGGGATTAAAGTTTTATTCTTTGATTAAATAAACGTTAACGTACGTAGGTGCATCACACAGAAAATCTTACGAAACAAATAACAAAAACATAACCTATAAAATGAGTTATTTTATTCAAGAGTATTACATATTAGTTTTAGTGAGTTTCATATATTTTTGCTAAACATATACTGATAGTACAGGAGAATTATAAAATGTAAAAAAATACAAGGTGTTCAATTAGGAAAAGTAAAACTTTAGTTCGATATATTTTTTTTGAATACTTTGTATTTAAAACATATTTCAAACGATGCTCTTCATCTCTAATTTCCGTGTCTAAAATTTTATTACGATATCTTTTTTAATTTAACGGATGTTTACTTGGTTCTACACATTTTCCTACCACTGTATACGACTGCGTTATTAACAGACGCTTTATGATACTGTTTTGCGGCTGTAAAACTCTACTTCATTTTACTGGTAAAATAATATAATATAATAAATAATAGTCCACTGTCAAGTGTCAAAATAATAAATTATTTTTTGAACACCATTTGTTTAGCATTCAACGCTATTTCATATACAAGTGTCCCGTATCGTTATGTTCAAATTTTAGGAGTATAAAGTAGACTTCATTTCAAGTAACAAAAACGCAAAACTTGTATATCCATTTTTATTTGTTTCAAAGTTACAGATCTATGAATGTGATTGTCAGATCATGAAAAAAAATATAATCCTAAAGTCAATAAAAACTGATTTTATTTAAAAAACTTTAATTAATAATATTTTCGAAATGTCCACCTCCTAGTTGAATGCAGGCTTGTGCCCGTAAGCCAACAGAAGAAGTACTTATCCGAATTTCATACTTGTTTTGTCGAATTTGCTCGGCAGCCAGGTGAATATGATCCAACAACTCTTCCCTTGTGTTCGAAACTTGCGCGTAGACTAAATTTTTCATGTACCCCTATAAATAAAAGTCAAGGGGATTAAGATCGGGTGATCTGGGTGGCGATGCAACAGGACCACCTCGACCAATCCATCTTGGATAATTGACGTTAACACAATTTCGGACAGCAATTCCGAAATGTGGTGGTGTCCCATCCATGTGAAACCCCATGTCTCGTCGAACATTCAGTGGGACATCCTCTAAAAGACCTGTCAGTTCGTCAATAAGAAATTGAAGGTAATTGTCCGCATTTAACCTCCCATGAAGAACGACAGGACCAATCAACAAGTCATCGATTAGGGCCGCCCAAACGTTAATAGAAAATTCATGTTGAAATTTAGATGGGCGTATAGCTTTGGTACTTTCTGATGACCACCTGGGCAGCCTTCTCAGATTTGTAACACCACTTCTCGTGAACGTAGATTCATCTGTTCAGAGGACTGTCCTGCAGAAATTAAAATGAAGCCGTGACTATTTTAATATCCAGGTAGAATAAATTAGACGAGCATAGTGATCTGCTTCAAGTAAACCGTGTCACCTGCGATAGTGATATGGATATAAGCCCTCACGTTTTAAAATTCGCCAAACTGTCGTTCGTGGCACTCCTAGTTGTCTAGCGATTCGACGTACCTACACTGAGAGTTGGATCCCTTGTAACAATAGCTACTGCTTCTTCCTCTAAGTCTGCTGACAAATTTACTCCTCGGTCGAAAAGATAATCACGCAGTCCGCATTCCCGAAATTGTCTGTATACTTCCAGAAACGTTCTGTAATGGGGAATGCGCCTATCGGGAAACCGATGTCGGTATTCAATAACTGCTTGACGTGCACTGCCGTTACAGTAGCCATACAGAAAATGTATGTCCGCATACTCTTGAGAAGAAAATCGGTAAGGCATTTTGAATAAAGAAAACGTGTCCACCCACTAATAAGCTGTTGTATGAACTGAAACGTAATGTAATCCTTTATTAAAAAATGCAACGTTAACAGTCATCTGAACATTTGTTTATTGTATGATATTCATGGTTCAGCACTTACGAAATAAGTAAGAACCTTCTTTATCATAAATCAATTTCCAGTACTTTTTTTTTTGTAGATCTCCAAGAAATTACTGTATGCACTAGGGCACGTGTTTATTTATTTTAGGATAACATTTTATTATGCGACGTTAACAATCACAGGCTTGTTATTGAATCGTATAACTTTTTTTTAAATAAAATCAGTTTGTATTGACTTTAGGATTATATTTTTTTTCATGATCTCACAATCACATTTATAGATTTGTAACTTTGAAACAAATGGACATACAAATTTTTGCGTTTTTGTTACTTGAAATGAAGTCTACTTACACTCCTAAAATTTGAACATAACGATACGGGACACTTGTATATGAATATAAATTTATATGCTTACAATATAGGTTTCCATATGGAATGTACCATTTCTTCACAGGAACTATTTCCGCTGCATGTATTGTTTGAGGGCAGCTTGTGTTTGCTGTTGCTGCATATTAAATCACATGTGTACGTTGGATTTTCAATATTGCAACTTTTTGTGTAGTTAATAGTTATATCTTTGCATAAATCATCAGTGCGATTTTTACATTTTAATTTGCAGGTATTTGTTTTGTTATTTATTTCGAATATTTTATTGCAAATGAATCTTGATTTTTCGCATTTATTGTCGGTGCAATTCTTGCATTTTAAATCAAATGTCATCGTTTTATTTTTCATGTGGAAGCTGTCGTCGTAAATGGTTACATTCGTACACATGGTTTTGGCGCAATTTTCACATTTTAACCCAAGTGTTATTGTTTTATTTATTTCCTGGGTTTCACATGTAACGTTGGCGTTATTTTTTCCTAGAAACGTTTTGTTTTTGTGCTCACATTCCCCTTTTTCGTTACAAAACTCTTTGCTGCACTGTGAATAACATTGTTGACTACTACATTTATATTTATTGGATGTGAGTTTGTATCCCGGATTGCAACTACACGTTTCAGGTGCCGAATATTTTCCATTTTCACATTTCTGACAACAATATGGTAGGCAATCACTCATATTTTCAAGATCGACTACGTAGCCTCTCTTGCAAACGCAGATTCTAGCGTCAGAATCACAAGTTGTTAAATAATTGGTCTTTTTATTATCATAACAATTACAATTTTCGGACTCATTGGAACAGAGAAAATGTTGACATTTAGAAACAAGATTTAGGTCTAATGTAGTATTTCTTTCTATATTGCAATAAACTAGTTTACAAATATTCCTATTACAAGGTCCATTACATTCTGAAGTTCTACATGTTTCGGAATTTTTGTGTTTAGTATAGCCTTTCGCACACGTACTATTGATCAAATTTTGGCAACTAAAAATACCTTATTATTTCTAGGGCAGTTAATACAAAATGTAAAACTTACGGTATATAAACACACTTGCTGTCATAATTCTCACAAAATATAATACGAAAAATGAAATATAAAATTAATTGTGTAAGGTACATTTTGGAGCGTAAATTTAACACACAATTTATGTTTTGTACTTATTAAGTACGATGACGATCTTATGATGATATTTAAATTAATTTATCGACGGAAACTGACGCAAATTGTTACATTTTGCGGTGTAAATATACTTGCATACTCGAATATACGAGGGATAGATTTTATTTTATACCTATAATAATAAAAAATAAAAAAGAACATTATATAATCAAGATAGATAAATATTATTAAACTTAAATAAAACACCTTATATTTCACAAACAATAGTATATTGACTATATGTACATTTCATGTGCACTGCACACATCCTCAGTAGTTACTAATTTAAAAGTATTATTTTTTAAGTACATGTATAGTTATTTTTTTTTTTTTTTTGGTTAGGGGTGTAAAAATTACAATTATAAATGGTCAACAAATGGTCAAAACATGCAAATAAAAATATAAAAATAAAAAATTATGGTCGTATATTGTAACAGTGCCTGCTAAAATCTATTAAAATTCCAAGAAGGACAAATTATGGGAAAGACCGTTACCTATGAAAAACAAGACATCTGACTGTGTTTGGCATGTCGGGTTCTATTAAATAGCAATATAGTAGCGTGAAAAGGATCTATTAGTTATTAGATACTGTAGGTATACAATTTAAAAGTTTATTATTAATAGGTGACATGTCATTGTTAAGGAGGTAATTTTTGTATTTTTTCATATGTATGGCTTCCCACATGTCTAAATTTTTGCTATTACATTTTTTAATTAATTTTACATTATCTAAGCTGAAATTATGTCCGGTATCTAAATGATGTAGAGCTAATGCTGATTTATCTACATTGTGAAGTTTTACATGAGCTAAATGTTCTTTGAAACGGGTTTGAATATTTCTTCTTGTTTGGCCGATATATAATTTTGGGCAGGAATTACAGTTAATTCTGTAAATACCTGATTCTTTCAGTGGGTCTGTGTTAACTAACTTTGTTTGAAGATATTGTTGTAACTTATGAGTGTTGGAAAATGCAGGAGTTAGATTATATTTTTTTAACAATTTAGTTATGTTATTCTGCCAACTTTTGTGAAAAGTAATTTTGCAATATTTTTTGGTATTACTCTTTGTATTTGGAGTTAATCTGGTTTTAAAAGTTTTTAGCTTCTTCTTTTCTAGTTTGTTTTTGACTTTATCCACCAATTGTTTATCGTATCCGTTGGATTCTGCTACTTTTGTTATGTGGTCTAGTTCTTTATTAAAATTCACTGGTGATAGAGGGATTGATAATAATCTATTAATTAAAAAATAAAAACTACTTTCTTTATATTTGTTAAAAGTGTCTGATTGTTTATGTATGTAATTGTCAGTGTGTGTTTCTTTTCTGTAAATGTCAAATTCAAACTTCCTGTCTAAAATAGTAATTTTTAAATCTAAGAAGGGTAAAGATTTGTTTTTATCCAACTCATACGTAAACTTGATTGATGGATATTGGGTATTTAATATATTTGAAAACGAAACTGTATCGAAAGAATCAGGTATCACTGCCAGAACATCATTTACGTATCTTGCCCAAAATTTGGGAAAAAAATTGCACATGGTTTTGACTTTGTTTTCAAAGTTGTTCAGAAATAAATTCGCTAGGAATGGTGATTACCCATGGCTGTGCCGAATGTTTATTATAAAAATTATTATTAAAAGAAAAAATGTTTTGGTGCATACAGAGAGTAGTTAATTTTATGTACTCCTCTATTTGATTGGTAGAAACTGCATTAAACTCTAAAAATTCTCTGAGCATGTTTAGGGTGGAATTTATGGGTACACTTGGAAATAATGAAACTACGTCAAAAGAAATGAGTCTATCATTTGGCTTAATATCAATTTTGCTTAATTTGGAAATGAAATCACCCGTATCTAAGTAGCAGAATCCAACGGATACGATAAACAATTGGTGGATAAAATCAAAAACAAACTAGAAAAGAAGAAGCTAAAAACTTTTAAAACCAGATTAACTCCAAATACAAAGAGTAATACCAAAAAATATTGCAAAATTACTTTTCACAAAAGTTGGCAGAATAACGTAACTAAATTGTTAAAAAAATATAATCTAACTCCTGCATTTTCCAACACTCATAAGTTACAACAATATCTTCAAACAAAGTTAGTTAACACAGACCCACTGAAATAATCAGGTATTTACAGAATTAACTGTAATTCCTGCCCAAAATTATATATCGGCCAAAGAAGAAATATTCAAACCCGTTTCAAAGAACATTTAGCTCATGTAAAACTTCACAATGTAGATAAATCAGCATTAGCTCTACATCATTTAGATACCGGACATAATTTCAGCTTAGATAATGTAAAATTAATTAAAAAATGTAATAACAAAAATTTAGACATGTGGGAAGCCATACATATGAAAAAATACAAAAATTACCTCCTTAACAATGACATGTCACCTATTAATAATAAACTTTTAAATTGTATACCTACAGTATCTAATAACTAATAGATCCTTTTCACGCTACTATATTGTTATTTAATAGAACCCGACATGCCAAACACAGTCAGATGTCTTGTTTTTCATAGGTAACGGTCTTTCCCATAATTTGTCCTTCTTGGAATTTTAATAGATTTTAGCAGGCACTGTTACAATATACGACCATAATTTTTTATTTTTATATTTTTATTTGCATGTTTTGACCATTTGTTGACCATTTATAATTGTAATTTTTACACCCCTAACCAAAAAAAAAAAAAAAAAAAAAAATTGATATTTTTTACTATACATGTACTTAAAAAAATAATACTTTTAAATTAGTAACTACTGAGGATGTGTGCAGTGCACATGAAATGTACATATAGTCAATATACTATTGTTTGTGAAATATAAGGTGTTTTATTTAAGTTTAATAGTGTAATAATTTCACAAGTGCTCAACATATATACTAGATAAATATTGTTTTGTTGGTTGGAAATCAAAACCGAAATAATAATTCATATAGATATACATACAGATTAAGCCAATAAGTTTGAGAACAAGTTGTTTTTTTGTTATCTTAGATTGGTAAAAGTGACTGTAAATCTTGAAAACCATATTTCGGCATATTGCATAGTTGACATGTGTTTGGCGTGTAAATTATATAAATATAAATTTATTCCGCTTTTCATTCAGTTTCTGCATAAGTTTCTTTGTTAAATTTCATTAGAACTGTTTTTTTCAAAACAAGCAGGGAAGTTGTGACGAAAGAAATGTAAAAATTCAGAATAAAACATTAGAGGTTATATTGTATTTCCTTATTGTCCTTATATTTGTTATAGACAACATGCCTTTATCCGAGGAGCAAAAGTCATTCATTTTGTAAGCTCATATCGAAGTGGTGTGCGTAACGAGGATGGAACATGGTCATACTCGATACAATCATGTATTCATCAGTTTGAAGAAGTATTTCCTGATTTATATGTTCCATATAAAATGTTTGTCCAGCACAAGGATCGAATTGCTTTGCACTGTGCACTTTGAAAATAATAATTGTGTTTGCAAAAAAAATCAACCGATCGACCAATCGAAGAAACTAAATGATTTACGACAGTGAATAGAACAAAGTCCAACTAAATCATTGAGAAAATTAAGTGCTCAATCAGGCAACCTTCACTAAACTTTCATTTAATATTACTACATTAAAGTTAATTTTAGTAAAGTTGAAGATGTGTCTTTCATTATCACTAACATCTTTAATTATATTTTACTGTATACAAAATTTTTTTCTATAGGTGTGGCTTATTCAACTTGTCGTATTGCTTTGATAAGGAATCTACATATGCACCTCTACAAAGTGACAGCTGTGCAGCAGTTATTACCTATTGATCATGGACTGCATATTCAATATTGTGAATGGTTTAACAATCATTTGAATAATGACGATACCTTAAATCTAACATTTATGTCTGATGAAGCATGGTTTCATTTGTCAGGCTACATAGTCAGAATTATCGAACATGGACAACAGATAATCCACACACCTATGTCGAACATAGTCTGCATCCATTGAAGATAGGCGTATGGGTTGCATTGTCACGGGGCAGAATAATTGGACCATATTTTTTCAATGACACAATAAATGCTAAACGGTACCGAACAAACTCTTAGTAGATTAAATATTTTCTTAATATTGTACCATTAGCATCCTTTTAAAAATGTCCATTGAGGCGCTTATGAGTTTACAGGTTGCCCAATTTAAAAGAATTAAAAACTGGCGGGAAATTCAACTTGTCCTCATTCTTATTGGCTCACCTTGTATATGCTGTAATCTTCTCTGGAATCCTCAACACTCGTTTCATCACTATCACTTAAATGAATTATAAATTCTTGATTAGTAATACATGTATTTTGGTAGCATTTATTTTCTATACTAGCTATATCCTGAATATATTGTCTCCAGTCTTCTGGTGTGATATTTCGAACAGCTTTCCGAATAAGATTTAACGTACTTTCGCTAAATTTTGGGCTAACTTTATTGCGACGAACATATTTCTTCAGTCGACTCCAGATTAACTCCATTGGATTAAATATATAATACGGCGATAATCGCAAAACTGGGTGTCCCGCCCAGATACCCGTGTTATCCACATGATATTGCTTTACAAATGTCTGTATGTAATACTGCTAACAATTGTGCTTTTGTATTACTGTCTTCGTAATATAAATCGTTTAATTTAAAAAAATCGTTCTCTTTCTGGTATTGTGTCGCTTAATCCTGGTATTTTACTGGCCTATCGTTAATGATATGGAGCGTTGTCCACAAAATCATTCCTTGTAGGCAAGACAGGCAATAATTTCTTCTGAACCACTGTCCAAATAGTTCTGATGTCATCAAATCATAACGCTTACTGTTAGTCGTACACAATAAAAATTACTTAATATTCCTCTAACTTCCATGCCGATATTATCATCAGCGTTTGTATTTGCCTAGACCCTTACTTATGGTGCCTTATTAAAGTATTTGCACGCCAGTCATTTTCTTAGACTGTGAAAAATATTATACGTGACTTCATATGTAATAGCCAGGGGTTCCGAAGATATTGGCTGGCTGCCAAAGTTCATTCTAGCTCATTTAACATTATCCAGAGTGCACGTGAATAGTATTGCCACGGACGCGAGTTAGTTTACACCCACAATTCCATTCTTAATTAATAATGAACTAAGAAAATTAAATAATTCAAATGAAATACAGGATTATAGTAAAATTATTACTTTGATATTTAATTATAAAATTATCCCTTTTCGCTAAAAAGTCAGTGAAAAACTATAACGAGCAAACTAATACGCTAATAAACTAATATTAAAACAAGTTGTAAAGAAAAAATAATGACCGGAATGGATATTATCACAAATTTCAGTTTGATAGTTATCTCTAAAATGGAGTTATCTCGTCAAAACTCAGCGAAAAACCAAATTCACACTTTATCTGGAACACAACCAATAGTTAATCAAAGTTCTGTTAATAAAAAAACACAATAGCACACAAAAATTATACACATTATAAACATCACATGTGCGGCAAGGAAAGTAAATAATATTAGAAATAAAATGCAATGAATGTGAAGGAGGCAAAATAAAAATCAGTCACAATTTAATTTTTATTAAAAATATACAAAAAATAAATAATACTGTGTTCAACTAACTATAATCACCGTGTATCACATTAATCAGATAAATATGTATATCAGAGAAGTAAATGTTTACTTCTTTGTATATTCCTCAGATACGTCACTACCCAAATGAGGAAGATCGTCTTCACGCAAAATACCTCTTGGTAAATATCCAATCAGGTTTTTAGCATGCTCCTTTAATAATTTTAATCTCTCTTCTTCGATTATTTCTTGTCTGAAATGATAAAAATATATGCATTTACTTTTCAAAGATGTTTACAATTATTGCTTTACCGTTTTTGAATTTCTTTCTTCTCTTCTTCAATGAGTTGAATACGCTCCTGCATCTCTTCAGCTTTTCTTTGCCTTCGCTCCTTCATCATATCTTCAACATCTCGTTTTAATTGTAACATCTTCATTCGTTTCTTTGCAGCGGACATCTGTTCCAAACGTTGATCTTCGGCAAGTTTTGCCAAGAGCTTTGCAAACAAAAATTAGTGATAAGATACTTTAATATAAATTACAGTTCACCTGTTCCTTGTATAATTCTTCTTCCCTTTGTTCTTCTTTTAGTTTATTTTCTCTTTGCTGAATTTGTTGTTCCAGTACAAGGCGCAGTTCAAGGCTTCTTCTAATTTGCGCTTCTACATCCTCTCTATGTCTTTGATCAAGCGCTTCTTGGAACTCTTTTTCTACTAGTTCTTCACGTACGTGATCTCGTTCTCGTTTTTTTAACTAAAACATCGGACATTATGTAGGTGTACTAAATTAAATAAAAGAATATAAATAAATAAATCCATTGAATGCTGAAAATAGACCAAATAAGAAGTAAATATTTTATTATCGTCAATTCATGTCCAGTAATAATTCATGTGGTGTATAAAACATATTAAATTGTTATTTTTACTACAGGACTATAAATAAAATGACTGCTGTACCTTCATATTTAACATTGTGCTTATTGAAAAAACCAACAGAAGTTGAGAAAATCGAGAAATTCTTCTCACAAATTTAGTGGATTTAGTTTCTGAATAAACCTGTGCGCATAAAATACTTCGTGAGCTTATTTTTCTTTAAATTTAAGGCATTTATATAATTGAACGTTCTTTTCTTTGCCTTTCGTAAAAGCAACATTTTCATTTTTAGTTGGGCTCGCTCATTTAAACGTTCATTAGAGTTCATTTTAATTTATATTCTGTATTGCTACTTCTTGAAAATTAGTGAATATCTTCTTTTTTATCCTCTTAATTTAGGCATTAGCTTTGTATATTTCAATATAGTTTTCATATGATATTGATATTCACAAGTCCTTCCAGTGTTTAGGTCTACCCAAAGTTCGTCGTGTTCTAGGGATTCCGTCTCGTGCAATTTTTGCTATAGCTTTTTCACGTTAACTGACGACTCACGTGATAAACATTTACTTCGGGTCAAGTAACATTTAAATAACAATAATACGTAATAAACCTAGTAATTCTCTCGATTCAATGAACATATTAAGTTATCAGAACTAGGCATGGTTCTCAGCTTGGATTCTGTCAAATGTCATTGTAATTAGTTGTTTACAACGAGCTCATATTTACAAGTTCCGATTTAATTGTATTTATACATCGATATTATTTATAAGTACTTATGTTTTTAACAACTACATCAAGCCTAAATCGTTAGGTAAACAAGGGAAAGAAGTTATTCTAATATTGATCGGGTATTTCGAAATAGAACGCGACAATAATGGACTATTACTCCTGCTATCTGTTGTTCGACAGGTAATATTTTATATTATTTATATTATAAACGTTTGAACACTAATATTTGTACAGAGAGTAGCAAGTGCTTTAAATATTCATATTGCAACAGTAAACAAAATATCGTTTGCGTCAAAATCGAAAACGGACTAGAAATAAGCCTGTCGTAGATGTTGATGATTTTTATCAATGTACAATTTGAAATACAGTATATGACATGTATAAAAACTATTAAAGTAATTTAGTACTTATATCTATAAAATTAATATTTCAATTAATTACAGAACAGCATAGTACTATTTCATTATTGATGAATACGCTCAAAGAAAAGGAACTTTCTTCTGGTGGTAATACATCGTTATGGGAAATATTTCATGGAATAGGTTTTCATTACAAGAAGGATGATCACAAACTAGCACTAATGGAACTCCCACATATTTTATTGAAACGTGTTACATTCTTGCAACAATATGTTAGGATGAAACATGAACATTTACGTAAGTTTGTTTTGTTCGATGAAATCTGGATTTTCCAAGATGGAACTATTTGCAAATCTTGGCAAAATTAATCTATAAAAACTGTCAAAGCTACAAAAGTAGGTGGTAAGAGGTACAATCTGTTACTAACAGAATAATATTGGTACGTAATGTATATTTATCATGTTATAGATACATTGTAACGAGCCATCGAAAAAATTCATAATTGGAGTAAACTGTGAAATTGGGTTGGTACTTCAGCCACTTCCACATAATGACACATTACTTGATGCTTGACAGTTTCATTTGGTTTCATTGTAAAAAAAAGGTTATGGCATTGAAATGATACTACAACAAAAAAGAAAACAAATAATTTATTTAATATCGAAATCATAATCAAAATTTACATATAGCTACAGAAGTTGTTGGAAATGTTGTCCATTTACATCTAAACACAAACCAACTCCTCTCCGCAATCCAGCAAAAACTTTATGTAGCATTTGCGGTGAGTTGTTGATCTCTTCACACTTTTCTGTTATGCGAATTCTCAGTTGTCCCAGATTATGAATTGGCGTTGAATAAATCGAATTTTTGATGTATGGCCAGACGAAAAAAAAACCATATGTTTAAATCGGAGGACCAACACCTCATATTCTGTGAATTAACATATCCAGAAAGATAAAACCAGGCCTCATCCGTGAAAAAAACTGTGTTAAGGATATCCTGATTGTGTAGATTATTTTGAAACCATTGACAAAATTCCACTCGTCTTAAATAATCCACTGGATAAAGTTCATGAAAACATTGCAGCTTGTATGGATGACAATGTAAGACTTTTTTTAAGAATGAATTGGCACGTACCATAAGATAAATTTGTTTAATACTGGTAGCCGTAACTTTGTGGTAATTCATTTTGAAAATAATAAGATAAAATAAAACAATAACTTTGTTATAGGTACCACTTTATTCACATATAATCGTGACCGCGGTTTCGACATACAATGTCATTATCAAACTGCAAAAGTTACAGGCCTACATAGAACTTATTTTTGTGTCATTTATAAGTTCTATGTAGGCCTGTAACTTTTGCAGTTTGATAATGACATTGTATGTCGAAACCGCGGTCACGATTATATGTGAATAAAGTGGTACCAATAACAAAGTTATTGTTTAATTTTATCTTATTATAAATTTGTTTGTTGGGTCACTACTGAAATGGATGTTTTTGGATTTTCATCAATAATATGCTGAAGGGCTTCAATATTATCAGCTGTACGTTTAGATGGCCGTCCACTTCCAGTTTTTCGACCGACGCTACCAGTCTCTCTGAATAACTTTACACAATTTGTCAAAACATTGTAAAAATCATTGTAGTCAAACACTAATTCAGGATGTTCTTCACTAAAATCAGCCATGGATCCAGTAATTGAATACTGCCACTCGCCATTTACTTTCACATCTGTACGGAAGTAACATTCGATAATTTTTGCTTTTTATTCTATGTTGAATACCATTTTTTAAATAAATTTAATTTTCTTAATAAGAGTTTTGAAAAATTTGACACAAACTTATAGTTTCAATGTCAAATAATAAATGTCATTATGTGGAAGTGGCTAAAGTATCAACCCAATTTCACAGTCTACTCCAATTATGAATTTTTTCGATGGCTCGTTATTACATGCAGGTAATTCTCATGTAGTTATTCCCGGAACTGAATTAATATTTACAACAAATAGTCACTATCTTAATTATCATGATGACATAAATAGAGACAATTTATTATACTGGTTTGGACGTCAACTTTTTATGAATTTAGAAGAATTCTCCACAACAGTTTTGGATAATGCAACTTATTATAGGACTATTAAAAATAAAAGTCCAACAACATCTTCTAATAAAAATGATATCAAACATGGCTGACTAATAATAATATTGGTTATGGCAGAACTGCTTCAAAAATGCAAGTATTGGATTTGGTTGAAGTGTTAGTACATATATATTTATTATTTTATTTAATAATTTCATTTATATCTTACATAAAGGTATAAACCACCAACAATATTTGAAGTTGATGAATTAGCAGAAAAATATGAGAACATATGTGGATCTTCGACTTCCACCCTACCATTGTATATTTAACATCAAAGAACTAATATGAAGTATAATAAAAACATATTACAACAATAATAGAGGAAAATATGGTAGAAAAGAAGAATGTGTAAGATTATGGAAAGAGGCATTAGCTCAAGTAACAACTCCGACATTTGGGTTAGCAGCATTAACCATTGCGAAAAAGAAATGAAAAAATGGTGGGATAGGTAAGTGGGTTTCGAAAGGCAAGACATATTACTATTTACAATCAACGAAAATAACTCTGATTCAGAAGACAAAGTAAATGATGACTAAAATTAGTATTTCATATTAATATTGTTTTATTTTTATTTATATGTTTATGACAATGTTACAAGCCCTTTAATCTCTAATATGTGTATAGATTTCTGTGTATTATTTTTGTATATGTAGTCTATAATAAATAAATTCACAGATGTATTTTGATTTTGTTTGTATTTTGTTTGTATATTTAATAAAATAAATTAAAGCATATTTAATAGTGGGAGTTGTTAGTATTTGAAAATGACAACATAAACCTAACCTTACAGATTATTTACTCAAAACAGTTGACTCAAAGCAATGTAGATTTGTCAACCCTGTTATCTATGTAACTGTTTAACACGTGACTCGTTTGTTAACGTGAAAAACCTATACTTCTGCCATTTTCCATCCTGGTGATATGTTCGTTCTGATGTCTTCGTCGCTGACACTCCCATTTTACAACGTCCAACAGGACCTTCATCTCTTATATTCTTGTTTCGGATTCTATCTCTCAGTGTATACCCCGATATGTTTCTCAGCATTTTCATCCAGTTGATCCTAATTTATTTGTTGTCCGTTTATTATTAGCTCTTGTTTCCAATAGCGTACGCATTGTGGGACATATGATTTATATATTCTGACTGCCTTGCCTACTCATGAATATTTTTTAGAAAGAATGAGTGAATGTGTAATTCGTTTGCTTTTTCAGTTATTATCATCGAAGCATATAATTCTTTGTCGTTAGTTTGTACCCGTTTTCGGAGTTCTTGGATGTGGTCTATTATTAGATCATTACTGTATTGAACAGCAGAGGGTTTAACAAGTTGCCTCGTTTGATGCCTGTTGGTGATTCTACTGTCAGTTGTTGATTAACCGATACGTGAGTAGATGTATGGAGATTGAGCTATATGACAATATCTATTAAGTTGTTTGGTACTTGTTTCTGTTTTAATATATCGACTACGTCATTCAATCTCACCTTTTGTCAGATCGACAATGCACGCAGTGATTGGTTTTCCATATTCTATAGACATTTCTATTATTTGCCTAATCATGAATGTGATTATTTTAATTATTAAATATAATAGAAGTTAAATAAGTAGTAGCTTACACCAATTGTGTCCAAAGTACAAGACACATTGTGTTAACATTATTGTAAAATTAATAATTTAGTTTAATAAATATCGTAAGTTGTACAAACATTAGACAAAAAACAATTTATATGAATAGTTAACAGTCAAAAATTGATAAAACCATACCTGTGCCGCATAAATTTCTCTAGCTAAGTTCTCAGTAATTTTTTCTTTCATTAAATTCTCTTCATATTTTTGAGCTTTCCTACAGGTAAAATGAAAATTAAATTAATTCTATAGTGAAATACAAAAACTTCTTACTTCATGTGCTCTTCCCTTGCCTTTTCTTGAAGATATTCGGATATTCGTCGATTTTCTTCTTCTAATGCTAATCTGTGTTTCTCTTTCCATATTCTTTGAGCTGTTTGGAAAGCTATCATTTCTTCTTTTGTCTTTTGCATCTTACACATTTTTTCTTGTATTATTCTATAATAAAGTAGACTCAATTACTATTTGTTGTATATTAAAGTCATTGTAATACCTTTCATCTTCCTCGTGTATTCTTTGTATAATATCATCAATCATCTTCTTTTCTCTTAAGAATTCTTCATACAAATATCTCTTAGTTTGTTCCCGTAGGATCATTTGATCTTGTAGAGCTTGTTTGTATTCTGCTTTTTGTTTTATATCATCTTCTGCAATTTTTATTAAAAGTTCTTTTTCTTGTACTCTAGCTTCATTTAATGCTTGAACTGCTTTTTTCTCTCGAAGCTAAAAATATAGAAAGATAGAAGTACATAGAATATAATTTTTCAATATTTAACCTTTTCTTCAAGTCTTAGAGCTTTTCTTTCAGCCAATTGAGTTAATAATTGCTTATTAACATAAGCTGCCCGTAATTTTGACTCCAATTCACGTAGTTCAGGACAATTTTCACGCAGTATTTGTCTATAAATTAATTCTTATATTGTATTTACTACTGTGTGATGAATTGTTACCTCATACGTAATTCTTTAATTTCTTCGCGTTTCATTTTGTCCATTTCTTGGGCAAGTTTCTCTTCCTTCTTTGTTTCAGCTTCCCTAACAGCTGCTGCTTGTCTGTCTTTTTCTAGTTTATCAGCCTCTTCTAATTGCTTACGTTGTATTTGCATGTATCTATTTAAATTACGATATTTGTTTCTTTGATCTATTTTCGCTCGTTCCAGTTCAATGCATTCGTACAATTTACGTTCATCCATTTCTTCAGCTAATTTTTCTTTTCTTCCTTTATTTAATGCCTAAAATGATCAAATCGTGTATCAATATTATAATATATTACATGATATACCATTTTGGCCAATAACAGTTTCTACCAGACTTGCTATTTAAAAAGTAATGTTTATGTTAAATTCGAAATATATAAATTGACATTGAAAACAATTTGGCCAACGTACACCAACATATAAACTTAAAGTTTCTAAATTTGGACAATCCATGTATGCATATTTTTCTAATATAAAAGGATATATTTTTTAGTTTATTTTAATTTAGAAGAATTTAGGTTTATGTATGATATTTTTCTTTATAGAAAACCCATAACCTTTCAAATTCTTTTCATTAGCACAATTTGTCGATAAAAAGGAATTCCTTGTTCAATTTAGTTAAATATTATTAACAATACATTTCAAATACAGATAGCGCTCTAAGAAGGTGTGACAAAATTTCTTTTTTTATTATAACGTGTGTTCAGAAACATTCCAAGTCAAAGTATTCCTTGAAAATATGAAGTCATGTCTGAGATAGATTGATACATTTACTTAATACAGTTTTATAGGTTATCAAATTAGTATCTTCGATATTAGATTCTGACAATTTTTAACAGACAACAGTTGACATTTAAGAAATATTAATAATCAGATACTTAAGTAAAGATATACGATTTTTTGTTCAGACTTGACTTCGAATGTTTCTGAACACCCGTTATTTTTAATTTGTCTTGCGCCCTCTATGAATGAGTTACTCGATACTAATAAAAAACAATATAATATATAGATGTCGGTATGTCCATCTCTTTCGTGTGTGTCTTGAATACATCTATAATGAATGATGAAATTGATGAATGATGATTGAAATTGTTTATGAGTAAGTCCCAAAAATTTAGCTTATTTTAGTAGTTCACTAGCGTGGATGACGAGAAAAAAAATAATTTGTGGTTGAGGTTTTTTGTACTCAATTTGACAAATTTTCATTTTAGAAATGATGAAAAGAAACAAAGATACATCTCATCCAGTGATAGTTTTATATTTTATATACTATATTTCGTATTTATAACATTTGTAGATAATTAAATAAAAGCACAAATAAATCTGCCGGTTCTTTACGACATATCAACTGAATGAATTGAATTTCACAGAACAACATTGGTAGGTTAAGTGTTAATTTAAGTTAAGTTAATTTCCACCCGCCTAAATTAAAATTGAATCCTGATTGGTCAGGCGGTGAAATACGATATTTTAATTACTAATCTAGCTAGTTGTTCGATAATTTCGCTATTTATTGTCGATTGTAGTACTTATAACTACCACTTATAATAAATAATATACAGAACAACGAAAGGCTAAATGTTATAAATAAGGGCATAACAAGAGAAAATTTCAAATAAACGGTCATCTAAAAATTGCAAATCATGTCAACCTGTTGGAATAATCGAACGGTTTTTAACTACTGGTATTGTAGCTAGTGGATGGCCCCACTGTTGTTACACGCAATATTTTGGAAAGTATGCATCAAATTGTTGAACAAAATCCTTATGTTTCTGAATCTACATCCATTATAGAACCTTCATATAAATCCTCTTGCAAGATCCTGAAAAAACAGCTACAAATAATATAAATTTTCAATTGCCCATAAAATTTATCCATCTGATTTTTTTGAAACGATTCCAAGTAGTATAATATTCATCTATATAATAACTAGAAAACGGACATTCTTACCACATGACCCGGCGTAATTCAATGAAGTATTTGTTAGTCGTTCCCGGCCATCTGGTCCGCTGGGATTACAATGACAACACACCTATTGTAGTCGGAGGATAAACATCCATTAAACGCAATCGGCATCTCGAAATGTTTATAAACTTTGCTGAGTACATCCCGGCGTAATACAATGAAGTATTTGTGTTTGACTTTCTCGGCCACCTGATTTTTCGCAGAGCTAACAATGGACAACGGCTATTGATTCGGAGAACTTAGTCATGTGGTAAGAATGTCCGTTCTCTAATAATAACATTGACCAGCAAAATATTATTTTCTATTCTGATGAAGTATGATTTCGTCTGTTAGGTTATGTTAATTAACAGAATTATACTCAGAACTTCGTCAGCAGATTATCTACACGATTTAATCGAAATACAATTGCCTCCACATAAAATTTGTGTTTGAGTGGCAATTTCGAACCGGCAAATTGTTGGACCGATATTCTTTAAGAAACAATTAATGCCCACATTAATCATTATTTTAAAATCATTTATAAATCAGTTCGATAACATAGAATTTATTAATGGTTATTTCCAAAACGATTCTACCACATTACATATTGCCCGTACAACTATGAATTATTGACGAGTACAGCAATTTCTTCCAGAATGTTTTATGGGGATGCAGATCCCTTGATTTGTTGTCTCTGGATTTCGTTTTATTACCGTATTTAGAAAACGTTATATGCCGGAATCCCATAAACAATTTGCAAGAACTACGACTCGCAATTGTGCAGAAGAAGCAATTGCAAATGTGCAATTTTTCGCGATGAGGACACGTAGGGGGGCAACATTTCGAGCATTTTGTTTGTATACAGGTGTCCTTGAAATAAAAAGACAACGTATGACAAATAGAAAGATGTAATTATATAGAATATAAATTCAAAATATTTTTCCAAAGCTACCTCTCGTAAGAGAGAATAAAAATGAGATATTTAAAAAAAAATTGTCACGCCACTGTGCGATTATAAAGAGTATCAGAGACGATATCTTAAAGTTGACAGACAATAACAAAAATAATAGTTTTGTTGTAGTCCATCTCATCCAGTTGATACGTATGTAAACATACGCTATAGCGTATGTATGTGTGAGGTATTTATTATTTATACACATTCTGAATATTTTGAATTCATAGGCGTCACGTAATACAATTGCTAGGGTGTTTTTAATTTTGGGGTTCGGTTCGTAATTGAGTCGCAATACTTTGTATTTATTTTCTACATAATTACATCTTTCCATTTATCATATGTTGTTTCCTTATTTCAAGGACAGCCTGTATAATTGTATTATTTGTAATATAAGTTCGTAAAATTTGTTTCAACTATCATTTTGTATAAATTTCACTTTTGATATCATTTAATATTGATTTACTAGTAATTCTTAACATATATGTCTTTCATAGTTATAGATATAAATATTCTAACCTGAAAATATAAGTAAAAGCGGCAAGGCAATTTCATGGCTGCCATATTAAATATTTGCTTTAATAATTTCTAGTCACTCGATATATTACGAGCATTAAGCAATCCTGTTAGACGTTTCATGTCACATAATGTTTTCCTATTGAACCGCCATATTGTCGTTTTCGTACTGCTACCTAATCTATAGTTCATAAAATATTTCCTAGCAGTTCAAAGCCAAATTTAAGGCGCAAGAATACCTTAAAGTAACTAACGTGTGTAGTATTACAGCGCGTATTTATGTGTGTTAGAAAGAGATAAAGTACAATTTGAGATTTGCACTTTGAGCAGTACGAACTGCAAAGAAATACTTTAAAAACGTATCTATTTATCTTAGTATATATATATATATATATATATATATATATATATATATATATATATATAATATTTTCGTGACCTTGGTATGATATGGTAAATTCAATCAGTCGGCTATTAAAGGTCTGGTTTGCTTCAAAGTATCTATATTTAAAACAACCCTACATGTTTCGGCAATGATGCCTTAATCAAGGATATAAAATATATATTCTGTCATTTATATTTTATATCCTTGATAAAGGCATCATTGCCGAAACATGTAGGGTTGTTATAAATATATATACTTTGAAGTAAACCAGACCTTTAATCGCCGACTGATTGAATTTACCAAATATATATAGGTACATCGAGTTTCTTTAAAAATTTTAAACGGTATAAGAGTTTTGTGGTGATATGGATTTTGTAATTTAGTTGTCTTAACATTAAATTTACGTCCAGAAATAATAAATTACATTTGTAATTTTAATTGAATGTTAATATTTTTTTTGTTCTATTTGCCTCTTTTTTAATGACAATTTCTTTGCCCTAAAATGTGAATGCTTAAAGGAGACATTCAAAGTGGCTGTCATTTGCGTAAATACAAGTATGTACACGCTTTAATACGGCTCGGTCTTCGCGGATATGGGCCGCAGGTTGAAAAATACGTTGCCGAAGATCGTTTTTCACGGGCACGGCCTTCATAATTTGGATGCAATGTACCGCGATCTCTCGATCTGTACACGGTTTGTAAAATTAAATCATTTGATGAAGATCTTCGGTTCGGAAACCGACCTTCATAAATACGTCTAGTAGTTCTAACAATTTCACCTGTTTCACCGTATAGGAAGACGATATCTGTTAATTAGTTATTTGAATAAGTCATACTTCACGGAGGTTGATAATAGACTGATTTCTGACATACAGTATGCACCATTGCATCTACAACTCCCACCACTACGCATCAGTACGGGTAGCGCTGCAGTTATAAAGAAATACTAAATTTATCAGAGTCGGATCGGGCTACGGGCATTTATTAAATATTTTTGACGTACGACTGCATTATAAACAGACGCCTTATGATACTGTTTTGCGGCTGTAAAGCGCTACTTTATTTTACTGGTAAAATAATATAAAATAATAAATAATCCACTGTCAAGTGTCAAAATAAAAATTTATTTTTTGAACACCATTTGTTTAGCATTCAACGCTATTTCATATACAAGTGTCCCGTATCGTTATGTTCAAATTTTAGGAGTGTAAAGTAGACTTCATTTCAAGTAACAAAAACGCTAAACTTGTATATTCATCTTTATTTGTTTCAAAGTTACAGATCTATGAATGTGATTGTCAGATCATGAAAAAAAATGTAAACCTAAAGTCAATAAAAACTGATTTTATTTAAAAAAGTTTAATTAATAATATTTTCGAAATGTCCACCACTTTATTGAATGCAGGCTTGTGCCCGTAAGACAACAGAAGAAGTAATTATCCGAATTTCATACCTGTTTTGTCGAATTTGCTTGGCAGCCAGGTGAATATGATCCAACAACTCTTCTCTTGTCTTCCAAACTTGCGCGTAGACTAAATTTTTCATGTACCCCTATAAATAAAAGTCAAGGGGATTAAGATCGGGTGATCTGGGTGGCCATGCAACAGGACCACCTCGACCAATCCATCTTGGATAATTGACGTTAATCCAATTTCGAACAGCAATTCCGAAATGTGGTGGTACCCCATCCATGTGAAACCACATGTCTCGTCGAACATTCAGTGGGACATCCTCTAAAAGACCTGGCAGTTCGTCAATAAGAAATTGAAGGTAATTGTCCGCATTTAACCTCCCAGGAAGAACGACAGGACCAATCAACAAGTCATCGATTAGGGCCGTCCAAACGTTAATAGAAAATTCATGTTGAAATTTAGATGGGCGTATAGCTTTGGGATTTTCTGATGACCACCTGTGCAGTTTTCTCAGATTTGTAACACCACTTCTCGTGAACGTAGACTCATCTGTCCAGAGGACTGTTCTGCAGAAATTAAAATGAAGCCGTGACTGTCTTAATATCCAGGTAGAATAAATTAGATGAGCATAGTGGTTTGCCTCAAGCAAACTGCGACCCCTGCGATAGTGATATGGATATAAGTCCTCACGTTTTAAAATTGCCCAAACTGTCATTCATGGCACTCCTAGTTGTCTAGCGATTCGACGTACACTGAGAGTTGGATCCCTTGTAACAATAGATACTGCTTCTTCCTCTAAATCTGCTGGCAAATTTACTCATCGGTCGAAAAGATAATCAGTCCGCATTTCCGAAATTGTCTGCGTACTTTCAGAAACGTTCTGTAATGAGAAATGCGCCTATTGGGAAACTAATGTCGGTATTCGATAACTGCTCGACGTGCACTGCTGTTACAGTAGCCATATATAAAATGCATGTCCGCATACTCTTGAGAAGAAAATCGATAAGGCATTTCGAATAAAGAAAACGTGTCCACTGACTAATAAGCTGTTGTATGAACTGAAACGTAATGTAATCCTTTATTAAAAAATGCAACGTTAACAGTCATCTGAACATTTGTTTATTGTATGATATTCATGGTTCAGCACTTACGAAATAAGTGAGAACCTTCTTTATCATAAATCAACTTCCAGTACTCTTTTTTGTAGATCTCCAAGAAATTACTGTATGCACTATGACACGTGTTTATTTATTTTAGGATAACATTTAATTATGCGACGTTAACAATAACAGGCCTGTTATTGAATCGTATAACTTTTTTTTAAATAAAATCAGTTTGTATTGACTTTAGGATTACATTTTTTTTCATGATCTGACAATCACATTCATAGATCTGTAACTTCGAAACAAATAAAAATGGATATACAAGTTTTTCATTTTTGTTAATTGAAATTAAGTCTACTTTACACTTCTAAAGTTTGAACATAACGATACGGGACACTTGTATATCGACAGAAATTATTTCTTCGAACTCCTTTATTTTAAATTTACTTTTACCAAACGTAAAAATTATTAAACTTGACATTAATTGGCAACAGCAAAAATCATTAACCGACGGTGGAATTTCCAAAAAATGATTACTTACCTACTTTCAAGCTTTCATTGCAGTCGATCATAAAACTATATATGCAAATAAGCCTCGTTTGCAAAAGCTCGCTCGTCAAATAAGTCGGCTCGTCAAATAAGTCGGCTCGTCAAATAAGTCGGCTCATCAATAAAGTTCTATATTATGTATTTGTTATATAAATAGCTATTTCCTTTGATCTCGTTCGATATAGAGTTTTCGTGCATTATTATTTTATGTTTAATTTTATTACAGCTATTACATATTAGAATATGCAGCTATAATTCGTTTACACCCTGTATGAAAGCAAATATAAATAAAACTAGATATGGATATGCATTATATTTAACTTTATTAATTTATAATTCTTTTATAAAGTTTCATATGAACTTGATAGCTTTCCAAAATAAATCCAAACCAATGTACTTTATTTTTTTTTCTTTTAAATATATATATATATAATATATGTATAATTAATTACTTACAATTGTAATTTTATCTAGTTTGTTTTTTTTTCATGTACATGTAAAAGTGTAATAAATATGTAGCTTTTTCGTATTTGAGTTGGATTTATTTGGGCAAAAGATTTTTCATTTATTAATAATAAATATATATCATATATATAGATGACATGACAAATTAAAAAATATTTCAAATAGATTATGTTGAGCATTGACTAAATGCACTGTGTCATGTCCTAAAAAACGAGTTTGTTGTACATGTTAAAATATACTTATTTATTACATAATGTATTATTTAAATATAAATATTCTGATATTTAAATTTTAATTTAAAAAGAAAAAAATATTTTTGCTTGAACAAGAAAATATTAGAAAGGACAAGGTGAAATAGGGATAAAATATTATTAAAAAGAAAAAAGAATTATAAGCGAAAACTTTTAAATATACAAAATAATATAAATATATTACAATCAACTTTATCCGTTGTTATTTATTTTAAAAATCATTTTGGATAGAAAGAGTTCACATACTTCTTTTTTTAAGTATTATTTATTCATTGTCTAAACTTACTCATATGTGATTTTGGTTTTTGTTTTTACATTACCGTATTATAAGTTTAGCAGGTTATAAATACTTCATTTATCTACTTTTATATAATAATAATAATATGTAATAATCCATTCTTTTTTTATAATAATTTTGTTGTAAAATATAATGAAAACTGACATGCAACATTGTATGGCTTGGATTATCTCAGTTTCACCATTACTTTTTCTTTAAATTGTGTTTGATGTTTTAAAACCACGTTCCATCTTTTCTCGATTTATTTTGGATTGATAAAATTTGGGTACTCACACCCCTTAAATTTCCACTCTACATTGGACCTAATACTGTTATTAGTTTATTACAAGCATATGAAAAATAACAAACCTTATTTTATATAATGCACCTTAAAAAGATCAGGTTTTTTTTTTCTTCTTGACTAGATTATAAATATTTAAGTACATTAGTACGTATGCATATATTAAACTGCGAAAAACGTTATAATCGAGCTTTCATCTTTGGACAAAGAGGGTATAAAGCATTTTATTTTATTCGCTTTTTTTCCACTTTTTTTTTCTTCGAAGTTCCTACTAGCTATTAATAAATTACAAAATAAATAAAATAAATAATATGGTAATAATATTTTGATATAGTATGTAGGTATTTATATACTACAATATATACTTTATAATACGCAGAGATCAAATTGTATATAATTAAAATGTTTTGTCGGCAATCGTCGTAATTTTTTTAATTATTGTTTCTACAATAGCTTTTTAAATACGTTTTCTTATTGGTTAGGTACACGCGAACATATATCTATGTATATATATATATATTTTCATTTTGATCTTGCGAAAATCACAAATAGATGTGTCTTATGTTTTGCGTAAAAAGTAACATATTTCTTCTATTTATGAATGAACCCATACTGATGCCACAATTTGTTTTTGTTTCTGAGAATTAAAAATTACTTATAAACTGCCACCTGCACAACGTTGTTTCAACATTGAACGAAACTTTCTTTTACGGAAAAACATTTCAGCAAAGCCTGTATAAAGAAAATACATTTTGAGCGAGTAACAAAGTGTTGATGTTTAATCATTGAGACAGACACGAAATATATGAAATATCTACTACATTCACTTCAAAATTGAATATTTTGTTTGATTTCACTTAAATTTCAATGTTTACTTTACTGCTTTATGCACGTTCTTTTAAAAACCTTTCAATTATCTTTAAATTAAATATGTCTAAATTACAAGTATAAAAGTGATATAGTATCTCTCTCTTTCGCGCTCTCTCTCTCTCTTTCTATATATATCTATATATATACATATATATATATATATATATATATATATATATATATATACAGGGTGATTCTAAATATATTCGACGAACTTTATGGACTGATTCCTAGGGTTATTATGATCATAAAAGTTCATATGAATGTATGTCTTAAACGGCTTAGTTTTAAAGTTACGGAGAAATTAGCCTTGTCGATGTAGAATACTTGCACCAAAGGATTTAGTGCGATTTTTTGTTGTATCCATTGACAAAAAGCTAATCTTTGCTGGAAATATGCTGTCAAAAGTGTCTGTATCCGTTGTATGTGACATGGATGCAATAGTTGATTGTTCAATATCCTCTAAACGGTGGGCTGACTTATTTTTAAAACAGAGGCAATTATTCTGGTGCTTGTAGTAGGATGATCCTCAATTTCATTTAGCACCATTTCTTCCACTTGTTGAATTCTAACTGTATGTGAATGCCTGCTATCAGCCATATGTTTTTAAAACTTCTTATTTCACTAAGACGTTGGTGATGACGGGCAAATACCTAATGATGCGGGATGACACGGATCGGGTATCGTTTTTTATAAATACGTCTAGCTGAACGTGAATTACCATTCGTAAAACCTTAAACAAAATGCATATCGTACAACTCAGTATTTGTGTAATTCATTTTAGAAAACGTTGGCAATACTTCGACACAATAATATTGAAATGACAAATAAATATTTTCCCTTGAAAACGAATGTTTTTGCAGAGACAGGTATGCTATTAAATCTTGTCAGTTATACTATAACAAATAAATCGAATTGTTGCAACATTTGAGACAATTAGAAACGCCCCCGGCATCCTTGAACGCACTCACCAATCAATGCAACGGAGGAGATAGCTTGCATTGCAGTTGAAGGCGGTCATTCCAAAAATTTTTATAAGTTAATTTTGTTGTATTAGTACGTGTTATTGTGTGAACTTTCAATTTACTATTAAACATCCAGTAACTTTAAAACTAAGGCGTTTTAGACATTCATGCATATGAACTTTTATGATCATTGTAACCCTAAGAATCAGCCCATAAAATTTGTCGCATATATTTAGAATCACCCTATATATATATATATATATATATATATATATATATATATATATATATATATATATAAGATAATTATTTCGTGACCTAAGTATGTTATGGTAAATTCAATTTGTTGGCGATTTAAGGTCTGGTTTTACTTTAAAATATATATATTTAAAACAACCCTACATGTTTCGGCAAATGATGCCTTTATAAATATAAATTTATACTTTATATTCCTTGATAAAGGCATCATTTGCCGAAACATGTAGGGTTGTTTTAATATATATATATTTTAAAGTAAAACCAGACCTTAAATCGCCAACAAATTGAATTTACCACCATATATATATATATAAGACGTGTGTTCATTTGAAAAGTCAATCTAGGTTACTTTGAAATTTTGATAGAATGAGATGCAAATATATTAGTATGTGTTTGTTGTTCCGTAAACGTAAATCTAAATGACATTTGATAATGTGAATCACAAAAAATGTTGCAGAATATCATCAGAAATTTTGAACGGAGGATTTTAAAGTGCATTGATCCTGAAGGACAACATTTTCAACATTTGTTTTAGTTTTCAATAAATACCTATTATTTGTTATTTATTTGTATGTATGAAACTGTCAAAATATACGACTTCGTAGGTTAAGTAGTAAATTTTAATTTACGACATACTTCAAAATGTTCCCAGTAAATCACATGCTACTAGATTGACTTTTCAAATGAACACTTGTTATATATACATATATATCGTGCATTTGAATGAAGCATCGAAAAAGACATTATGCTGTTTTCTGGAGGCCGAAAGTTGAGAAGGTGTCGAATTTGAGTTCTGTAGATGATATGGTAAGAGAATGTGGACATAACGCAGTAGTAATAGAAGAACTTGAAAAAAATACGTCATCAATAAACAAACGGCAAACTTTATGGTGCTAGAAATAAACGATGCAAAAGACAACACTGAAGTGGAAGGAAAAAATCCGGAACATGTTAAAGTATATAAATATACCTAAGAGTGCTTACCAATAGTGAATGAAACGTGGGGATGAATTGAAAGAAAAAATTTCCGAAAATCGGCAAGCTTTTTAAGTCCATAAAAAGAAAGAGGTATCAGAATAAGCAACACTTGAAGTAGTGACAAAAGTGGCCAAACCGATATTAACTCATGGAAGCGACTTATGGACGATCGATCACAGATAGATAACGAAAAAAAACTAATGATAACGAAGAAACTGAAGTAGCGGAAAAATAATTAGTCAAAAATTGAAATATTTCAAAGATTTCAAATTTTCTCTACAAGTGCCTTCAATAAGCGAAGTCAATATAATCTTTCTTGACATTGCATCCAAACAAACTTGCAGGTGCTCTAGTGATAGTGGATAATTCAAGTGAAATAAAGCAACGCAAAAGGCTCAAGCCTATGTATCCACTAGCAAAATTTAATTAAATTTAATATCTATTCGTAATTATCTAACCCAAAACTTTGCCTAATCTTATGTTATACATAAAAGGAGGAAGATCACTGGATCTATCGTTACATGTCATTATTTTTCTAAACTATCACCAGTTTTATGTGTTGTTTTGATATGTTTTGATCTATATTATGATGAACAGAAATGTGTTTGTAAATATGTTCAATATTGAACACATTAAAATATTTTCGCATTAAATATGTTTGTTTACTTTAATATTAGTATTTCTTTACACAGCTCTTCGATGAAGCATTAAAATGCGAAAGCTTAGAGTACGAAACAATTTCAAAGTTTTATTTAATTAATTAATTGCAATATTTTTAATCATAACAATCTATATTCTATTGCGTGAATGGCCAATAATTTCTAGTGTTTAATATTTTTGTATTACCACCTTATTTGAAATTTACGTTGATATATTGCTAGGTTTTTTAAGGTTCGGCAGTGTATAAGTTTAATGAAATATGTTTATATATATAAGGGAGTACCAACTGTTGTATTTAATTCTCAATGGTGGTACCTAAAAGTTTTCAGTAAAACATTTTGTCGCATCAGGGTGCATTCAGTTTTACGCAAAATATGAAAAAGGTATTAAGGATGGCGTTATTGACTAGAAAGTTTTTATTGTATAAACAAATAACGCTAAGTTACTATTATAATGACGTAAATAAGATAAGGTGAGGAACAAGAGAAACATTTTGGTCCCAGCATAAAATGTTGGGTGAAAAAATAAAAAAAAGAGCTCTTGTTAACAAAAGGGATGATAGTAGCCATTTGTGTGTGTGTGTGTATATGTGTGCTTTTTATATTGGACTAGATTTAGATTTTTTATTATTAATAATATGTAATATGAGTATATGAGTACCTCTTTGCTATTTAAATATTTATTTTTGGCTTTACTTTCATACCTTATGCCATATGTTTTTCTCAATATATATATTTATATATAATATAAATAATGATTATCGACTAGAAACTATGTCTAACTCGTAGCTAAAATATATGTTGATGAAATGGGTGCGCATGTGGGACTTTCATCAACTTAAAAATTGTTAATTATATTATTAAGTATTAAATATTTTGACGAAGCGTTTGTATTTTTTTGTATATATGTATATATAAATAGTTTTTTTTTTGTTAGTTTTTTAGCGTCTAAAAATATATGTACACGGTTCTGCGTGCTAACATAAACGATATCTTCGAAATTATTTTGCAGTATTAATTAAGCTGCATGCAACTAATTTATTTATGAATTATTTTGTTAATGACATAGATCTGAAATTTTTCATACGTTTACTAAGCATAGTGATTGTTATATTTTTAAATTAATGTTGAGACATTCTCTTAAGATTTATATTATGCTGTTGTTACGAGATTTTGTCAAGCGACCCTCGTAAATAAAATGTTCGCCAGCTTATTAGAACTATATTTGGCCGGTATAGCCGGTTAAAATGTCATGGATATCGTGGACGCGTGCGTGATAGATTTTCGGTGTGTGGGGAACGAAGAGGTACCGATCATTGGCCTTCAGCATCTTTCACTTTTTCTTTTGGTGTTTGAATTGAGTTGAACGTGTTTCTGCGATTTTGGTTTATCGTTTATGTTAATTACGAATTTATAATCACCCATTGTTGTAGATGTGTGCCTTGATTTGGACGCCTAATTAGTGGTATCAGCTTTCTGCTGGATTTATGCAAGTTATCTAGGTAATCACACAAGAAAAATCCACTTGGTAAGAAATGTTTTTCTTTTATCTTTGTCATCCCCTTTGTTATATTTTATTCACCTTCTTCTATACACGTGGTATATTGTATAGGATGCTAAGAATACGTTAAGTAGCCTGGGGGATGAGCCAAGATTTAAGTTCCTTCTGGGGTTACGCAGCGTGTAAGACGATCACGTGTTGAGCCATCTTGACCGAAGGATCGTCGTATGTATCGCCCCCAAGATTGCTTCATCGCGACAAAGATAAGTTCTGTTCGTTTCTTTGTTTCGTCAACTGTAACTCATTAAGACTGTCGCTAATTACTACTTCAAGATTTGGAGGATCACCTTACTTTAGCAACCATTTTATAGAATATTTCTTTCTTTGATGTGACAGCGGAGTGCTTTATCTTCAATTTGTTAATTATTTAATTAATTTTAATACATTGCAATCAATAAAATACTCTATTCTATTTGGATTTGCTAATTTATAGTACTCAGCTTTGGCATTCATTAATATTTAATTCATCGTTTGCAATTGATAACTGTTCTTTTTATTAAACTATAATACCTAGTAATTTAAGTTACAGCTGTCTATCTAGTATTTTTGAGTATTAATGTCTAAGCTCGAAAATTAGTTCTTGTTTTGTTTTTCTTTTTCCTTTCTGCGAGTAATCTTGATAATTTGTTTGATACTTCTTTTTAATTTTAATTAATCTATGTCTCGCAATAATTTGCTTTTGTGTGATTCTGAATGTATGAACTTTGCGATCTCAAACGTCCCTATCTCCTCTCAGGCATGTGTCAACTTTAATTACTTTTTTGTTTAAATAAATTGTTATTACATATCTAGTATAGTTGTATACAGGCCTTTACTCATTTGCATGATCTGGTTATTTTTAATTTATTATTGCAATTTATATATGTAGGGCTTCCTTCACCCAATTGCTTGATCTGATTATAGTTAATTAATTTTTGAAATTTATATACTCGTTTATTGGCATTGAATACTTGTTGAGGTACAACGGGTATTTTTGGGATTTATATATGTGTAGATTTGTTTATATTATAGCAACTATTTATACTTTTCTGTTCAAAATTGTTGAGGAGTAAACCTCCCCTAATAAATTTGGTAGTAATAATATTTAAGTGAGTGTTTTCTTTTGAATGGTAATTATAGCTTCCTTCCCTCAACATCTTTTCTTTTCACCTGATGGGTCAAATTATTCTATGCGTCTTCTGTGTGGCGTACGATTATGGTTACAACCCAACTAAACAGGAAATCATAGTGGCGTCTTTTTTCAATTTATATTTTGTCAGATACTTAAGAATATTTCGAAAGAAACCCTACCTTGTCTTCACTGACCTTGCTTGGGTACTGGCGATTTAATGGCAATCCTCCCACGAAGGTAAGTCCTTGAAGCTCAATCAATTATCGAATGGTTACCGAAGCCAGTTTTCGCAATATTTACTTTCGCTATCAGCCGTGACACTGTATGAACACTTTTTCGATCCAATTTGTACAATGAATAATCGCCACTATACCGAGAAATTGTTTAGATATGACAATGTCAAACATCTCGAAAACAAAACCTATAAAGGATTGAATTTATTGAAAAGTATGGAGAATGTGGACTAAAATATAAATGGGGTGTAGAAAATACCAACATATCAATAAATAAGAACATTTGTAGTAGTAAGTATATGAGTGGAGATTAGAAGTAAACGAATTTGTTGGTTCGGACATGTAGAACCTATGAGGGTTGACAAAATCTTGGATAGTAAACCTGAAAGAAGAAGAGGATGGGACAGACTAAAACTAAGATGGGTAAATGCAGAAAATTTTCTTGGTGTGAAGAGATGCTAGGAAAAGGTAAAAGCCAAATGTATTGAAAGCAACTGTGGAAATGTTGAAAGAGAAGTAAATGCTGTGTAGGGCATCCTTCAGGGTAAGAAAGGATATTATAAAGATATTATGATGATTAGCGAATGCAGGGTTTGGCGAAAGTGAGTATTGTGGCAGAAAACAAAAACTTGTGTAGGTATACAAGAAAAGCGATCGTATTTTCAATTAAATCTAAATTACTGAACAAATTGTTCATTTTAATCTTGAAGTAGATATTTTCAGTAACGACAATATATTAGATATTGGTGTTACATAATATATATATATATATATATATATATATATATATATATATATATATATATATATATAAGATAAACTGTTCAAAGACAAATTCTGAAATTTGTCGAAGTGAAATTACAAGTAAAAATCATCACTCTGCTTTATATAAATACATTTAATGAGAGAGGATTATTAGAAGAATAAGTGTGATGCAGTTTGTACGGAGTGTAACCTGACTGGGACATGTTAACCAATTGCCTATGAACGGCTGGGTAAAGAGAGTGGTAAATTAGGGAATATCTAATAAAAGGAGAAGAGATGGAGCAGGAAGGAAGTGGTTGGAAGTAGTTAGGGTGGAATTATTAGAAGAATGATTAGAAGTTTTGCGAAATGCTGATTTTAGGGAAACATCACGGCGTGATCGGAAATTAAAAAAAAATAATACTAGGAATACAGTCTATTGAATAAAGTATGAAGAAAATTCAATAACAATGTATGGTAAATCGAAAAGTATGAAATAGGAAGTTATTTGCTAGAATAAATAATAAAAGATCACTTTTCTCTCTCTCTCTGTCACTTCTGGATTAATTAATTAATTAATAATTTTGTGAATAAGCAAAACTGCTGTATCTTCATCTACTTAAACTGACTTGTCTAGAGTGTGCTTCATGGAATTGTTGGATTTTCCTTGTTACTATGAATGGAACTAGCTATCGCTCAATTTTTTGACCCGAATCAGATATCCTCGACTTGAACAACATATGGTTTCAATGAAACGATAGGACTTACCATACCACCAATCAAATAACTCACCGAAACAGAAGTTGGGTGAACTGATTATTACGAGAAATGGACAAGTAAATTATCCTTTTCGTTCATACAATTTAACACTCTTAGAAGTTTCACAATAAAAAGTTTCACAATTCCGTACATTTCGTAGTCTCAAAAGAAGTTACAAAGTCGATGCTTACAGCTTTTAGTTTGCCTTCGCTCTTTGGTTTTATACACCCCAATTTTCTACACGATTCAAACTAAAAAGAAAACATTCTCCAAGCTTTAGTTTAAGTGACACTTAATAGGCCCTAAGAACCTATTAAGTGTCACTTTATACATTTGTAGTTCAAAGACTTGTCCAAATATGTATTTTACGATTCAAACTAAAAATAGAATGATCTTCACGCTTTAGTTTAGATGACACTTAATAGGTTTTTAGAATCTATTAAGTGTCAGCTTATACATATGTTTTTCAAAGACCTGTCCAAATTTGTATTTTTTTTTTGAGTGATAAGTTAGTTGCATTGATAATTGTAATAAATATTAAAATAAAATCTTTTATAAATTATAAAGAAATTAAAATTCTATCGTATTTATCGTATAAAAGCTATTGTATTTTTAGAACAAAATTAATTAATTTCTGAAGATATCACTACAAGATTGTAGCACCAGAACCTTCCGTTAAAAATCGATAATTGTATTATTTTTTAGTTTTTTATATTTAGTAGGCATAACAGTTGCGTTTATCTAAAACAAAAGAAAAACTTATACACACGGAACGAGGCTGTCAGTAAATTTTTTGTTCTTTTTTTATATTTTAATTTATTCTTTTGTAAAATAGTTTATATGCGAATCGTGCAATGAATAAATGGACCCCAATATATGTACAGCATGGGTGATGAGATGGATTTTTTTTTCATTTAGTTGATATATAGCGAGTTTTTTTTTAATAATGCGACCCGCTCAGCGGAGGCGGACTATGAAACATACACTAAATAGAAACACGTTGACCGCCCTCACACGATGAGTAACAGTTACATATATAATTGCAAAAACATACCCTGTATCCTAGATCACTTCGCCGCATTTTTACAGATTGATTTTTTTTTTAATTAAAAATCCGCTCTTGGTTTGGATTGGGGAAACCACGGAACTGAACATTTAGACTAGATAATTCGGGGGGAGCCGACGACACTTTGCCAGTGGTGAGCTCTGTTGTATAATATTTTTTTAGCATATGCTACTAATTTTTTATATCATAATACATATTTTTATAATAATACGTAATACTTCCAGCGCCCAGGAATGTCATTTATAGCAAGCGTGGAATGCTACTACTAAGGAAACATAAAGAAAAATAACAAAACATGAAAACAATAAAGGTTAGTAAACGAAAAAAAAAACCTTAGAATAAATAAAAGAAAAAGATAGCGTTCTACTACTATTTTCGCCAGTTATTTATTTCATTTTTAGTAATGAGGTTTCTGATTTGTACATACTTAACGAGGGCTTAAGATAAAACAATATACCACTCATAACAACAGTATGAAAACATCACTATATGTCCTGCTTTTCCGAAACAAAATTTATTTTCTTTGATACTGGAACCAATAATTTTTGAATAACATATATTTAAATTGAACGCTGAGGTGTATAACAAATTATTTTGTATATTCACAATATAAACTACCAGTAGCTTTCATGAACTAAAATATTCAATGAGTTCTAATAGTGTTCTTTAGATTAAAATAGTTAAAATAAAGGGTTTTATAAAATTATGGATTTTAAATTCAAATGCCTAAAGTTTTTGCTATATTATTGAAAAAGATGCATGCAAATATTATATTATTATTATATATTATATATTATAACATCGGCATGGAGGGCACAGGTAATTTGCACGCTATCGAATCCGCTTGAGCTTTACTTATAAATCCGGCGCCCTAATCCCACATGTAAAATGCACTCTTGCACTCTAATCATTTGCATACAGATACAGAGACATACCTTCTTAAAAGTTATATCTTACCATAGTGCTCCCAAAGAATAACTACATGATCATTTCTATGTATCATAGTATTTCACACATCTATTGTATGTATTTTGTAATAAACTATATTCCTTTTTTTTTCTGTAAAATTTAGTGACTATATTTTTATATATGTATTTTTATGTTGGATTTTTAACTATATGTATAGGAATAAAATATGATAGAAAATTCATTCATGTTTAGAGTGCAATTTACCGGTCAGATTAATGGGCAATGAAGAAACCGGAGTGCAAAATACCTGTAGGATTACATTGACCTGGGGGTTTGGCGTGCAATTTACGTATACCCGGCATGGAAGCTAGATAAGTATTAAGTAAGAATTTTTGTGCTATGTAAATTGAACCTATTTCAAGAATTTGAGCAATAGTAATGAAATGACTATATCACTCTAAAATTATGAACCAATGAAAATGCAGGATGTTCGTGTGGTTGTCATGTATTACAGCGTTTATTCCCGTATTATGACTAGAGATCGGACACATCGGGCTGAAATGACGTCATTACGATGGACGATATAAATAGCCAGGCAGTTATTGAATGGCACTATTCATTCGGTTAACCGCACACAAAAAATAAATGTGCAGTTAATCGAATGAATAGTGCTATTCAACAACTGCGTGATGTACTTACAGATGTTGTAGACTATTTATGTCGTCCGTCGTAATGACGTCCATTTCAATCCAAAGTGTCCGGTCTCTGATTATGACGCAAAACTAATATACCTTTGTATATTCGGAATATACGAACTCGTGTATATTCGCTGCCAAAACTACTATAAGATTACTATGGTATTGCCTTAAAAAATTTGACATTACTGAATTGTCAGATTTGTTTCGCACAACTTTTTTCTTTTTATTATAATGATATAGTCTGTCACCACTCGACCTTTCGGTCTCGTGGTGTAATGTATGAATATAGCGAAAGATGTTAAACTGGAGTAATTAAACAGGTATTCATATTATTCACATCAATATATTTCTGAATTTTCACAAAAACAAATCACATTTTTCTGTACATAAGTATGTAAATATACCTGGTAGTAATAATCCAAACCCCCTAGGCGTTTCTTACAACTTGTGTATAATTGTGCTTTTTAAGTATTATTAAAATTTTCTGTTTGCTCTTGGATTTTCAAATATATGTGGTTTTATTATATATACATAATTGTAATGTGGATAATGGTTTAAAGGTATATACTTTCACTTTACTGGGTGATTCGTTTTTTTTTGACTCATATATTCGCCATTCTCTGGACGCCAACCTCGAATTGAGTTTTAAACTATCGATGCGGTTAGCCACCCAGAATACTAGTTAGTAAGATTTCAGTCGACAATATTTCTGTCGCGTACACAAATCTGACGCAATCTTTTTTTGTCTTTGCTTATCTTTTGAGCTTCAATAATTTTTTTGCATTTTTATATTATCTCTCGTTGTTCATTCGGTGTAAGTGAGCACATTCCATCCAATAACGTCTAAAATTGATTCATATTTTGCCGCTCGTGTTTATTCCCTTAAGCTGCTCTTCATTCGTAGTCTATTTAATCGAATCTACAAGTCTTTGCCAAACGTTAAAATTGGTCCGAATGTGTTTTTTTCTAATAGCTACTCGTATATTTTAATTTTTTTTAGTTGTAATAAATTAGTCGCAATTTATACTAGAATTTATGTTAAAATTGCTCGATTATTATTATTGTGTAGTGTCAAAAATACATTTAGGATTACGCATGACCTTAAATCTCAACGTCGAACTTACCGAAAGGATTTGTGTGAACTACCTGCTTAATGTCGAAACTAGATCCGCACAGTTACAGCTTGTATTATAAAATAATATATTAATTAATATTTATTATGCAGTTTCTTCAAAAGACCTTAGAAAACAATGTAAGTATAATGGATGAATTTCTAACATTTCGAATACTTGTATTTCAATTTTGAATTCTATTACCAGCTTACACGGCAATGTTAAAGAAGTGTCTTAAAGGCGATGAGAATCTTAAAGATAAGGAGTGTAGTGACCAGTCATTGTAAGACGACCACGATGTAATTGAGAACAATAATTGAAACTAATCATGTTGCAATTACAGGCGTAGTTGATGGTGAACTCAAAGTCGATCATTCTGTGGTCGTTCGCTACTAAAAGCAAATTGGAAAGTTGAAAAGGTTGGATTAGTGTTAATGAGGGTGAGTTGATCAAAACTAAAAAAAAAGTTCCCAAATTCTTTAAAAACATATGGTTTTCAGACGAGTCACGTTCATCTTAACGGTTATATTAATTGACAAAAAACTCGAATCCTTGGATTTGAAGGTACTGATGTTATTGTAGAGAAACCACTCCAGAGTGTCTGATTTACCATATGGTGCGCGGTTTTTGGTCATGAGATAATTGGTCAATATTTCGTTAAAGACGATAATTAGAATCCACTTACTGTCAACCAAGACCGTTACAGAGAGAACAGAGAGATTTACAGAACTTTAACCGTGCACGAAATCTATTGGTGCGCATACAATGGATTCAACAAGATGGCGCAACGATTCGTACAGCTGCGCGTACCCTAAACTTACTCCGTCAGCATTTTGATGATAGAATAATTTCCCGTAGAACAGACTTCGAATATCTTCCTCATTCATCGGATCTGACACCACCTGATGCATACATTTGGGGTATGATGGAGGACAAAATATTTTGCTCAGAAAATCCGCTGGAGAATATTGCAGAATTATAAGAAAAAATACAAACATTTTTGGCAGTTAAATTAACTACTTTTTATAAATATGTTTAGTGACTTACAAAATCGATATGACGCGTGCTTGCGTCGTAATGGTGAACATTAACGGTTAAATTTAAAAAAAAAGTAAATATAATATTTATTTTCGGGATTGTTTATTTTGGCCGATACTGTACTTACATTGCTAATTTGGTGTTATGGATTCCATAAAAAACTAAGGAGTAGTAGTGTAAATGTGATGTACAAGTGATTGTAATACGATACGCAATGGCTTGGAAAACAACGCAAAATACTAAACATGCATCCTTAGACCATAACTTTTGTTTTAATTAGAGGAGGTAAATTTAGCTGAAAGGCAGAATTTTTTTTGCGAAAATTGCCTTAGATAAAAATTGAACCACTATTTGAGTAATTACATATATAACAAATCTAATAACAAAAAGTAAACTATGTATATACTTTTGTTACAAATATATAATAATTTAATGAATATGCATTACTTACAATATAGCTAGAGTAATACGAAAATGAAGGTAATATACGAAGTTTTGAAGACTATGTTTAAGATTTTTACAAACATTAAAGATGAAGTCCAACAAGGCACATCTTTTAAATTTTGTGTCATATTTCGTCTGCATTTATTACTAATTCCAAATCTCGAATCGTTTTTAAAAGAAAACCTGTATATGCAACTAACGCAACGAATTTCCTAAATAAATGATAAATATAAATAACTTCTTTCAAAATGGCAGTGTGACTTTAACTAATCAATTATTATATACAAGTATTTATTAGAAGGAGGTATATTTGACATGATAGGTCAGGTGTATTGCTTAAAATAAGTCAAAGTGGTAGTTTTAGAAAAGAAATTTAGATCGAATCAGGTTTGTATAAGAGATATTGGTAAATATATAAAGATCCCAACTGTAACATTTGTTTTATTTAATGTCAATATTATAAAATTTAATTTATAATACTTAAAACGAAGGAAATTTTAATAAATCTTAAATTTACAATTCACAATTGTTGCTATAAAACGGAAAAATGTAAAAATGTTTCTTTAGGAGTAGCGGTCTAAAAAATCAATATTTCATCCATAGTTACGCTTTTGTTTCCAACAGATACCACATTCGAGAAAATGACAGGCAGAAATATATTAAAAAGCATTCACATACAAAATATTCCATTTATGATAGCACCGATATAAATAATCTTTCAACAATAGATTTGGCTATCATATAAATCCCGGTTCAGTGACGCTACAATCATAATCCTCCCTTGCAAAAATAAACACATTTGTGTTGGGAGGAATTTCAAAATTCAGAAAGAAAAAGTAGATGTAGTCATAAAGACATTACATACATAAATTTGGAATGCTGACTGTAAACATGCAGCCACTTATTTTAAAACTAATATCATAATTTTAGTATGCAATATACAGTGCAAATTTTACTTTAACATACTAATATTCAAAGTAAGTAAATCAACATAAACATTGCACTTTCGTTAATTTGAATTAATAAAATTACAGTTTGAAAAAGGCAGTGCACATACTATCGAAACGTAACTGTGGATTAAATATTCTTTCAATGATTAGGCCATTACTCCTAAAGAAACATTTTTAGGATTTTACGTTTTAACTATTGTGTCTACAGCCAAAAAATTATACATAAATATACACCCAACATACCCGGGTGTTTCTTACATTTTATATGTTTGTTTTTACTTGGATTCACTCAATATATTCTTTCAAAGCCGGCGAAGTATGGAATTAAAGTTTGGCGGGTATGTGACGCTATTACTTCTTATCCGGCCAAAGGACAAATCTATACTGGTATGGCACCTTCTGAAGAATGAAATCAAGGTGAACGTGTGGTCAAAGATTTGTGTTATAATCTGTTTCGTGGAAGTGAGCGAAACATTGTTTATAAGTTATAATTTGGTTTCTACTTTGGTGTTACACTACAATTTATCAATATTGGGCACTGTAAATGAAAAACGTACATTTGTACCAACCAAATTTTCTAATCCAAGAGGAAGAGCAGTTGAATCATCAATTTTTATATTTAGCAATAACATAAGTATGGTGTTAATATGTTCCAAAAAAGAACAAATCGATTGTGCTTCTTTCCACTTCCCATTATAATATCGAAATTGAAGGTCCTAAGCGAAAGCCACGAATGATATTCGATTACGAAGGCGTTGACAATATGGACAAATGCCTTGGCGAATATTCAACGAAGAGGGCTTTTTTTTATAACATTATAGATGCAGCATTCGTGATCTACATGGAAAATAATCCACACTTGAAGACATCAACAAACCGTAGTAGAACAGTTGAATGAACAATTAGTGCAGAATCGTACACAAAATGCACAAATCATGCGAAATTTTCTATCACGTAGTGGAATTGAAAATATGTTGGGCCACTTAGTAACACCAGTACTTCCAGTACGCGCTCAAGAAGAACGTGACAGTTCTGACAGAATCGAGCAGAAAGGAAATTGTTATCTACGTCTCAGAAGAAGACCAACACGGAAATCCTGCAAAGAATGCCAAAAACCAGTTTGTGATGAATAAATATAACTCAATGTGATAGATGCGGAACCTAAAATACTTTTCGTTTTATAAAATTTAATATTTTTCTTCTTTCTTCCATACAATATAAAAAATAATGTCAAATAAATAAAGTAGTTATGATTTATAATAAAACAAAAATGTTTTTCTTATTTCTAACTAACAATTTACATACATTTTTCTTTACACACCAGAATATCTTCGCTGTAGTTAAAAGGAGTAAATCGCAAAAAGTACTTCTAAATTTGGTCCCCCTAAAATTTTTTTTTCTCTTTTGGAATATAATAGAAAATAATATTTTAGGAGGCTACCCAAAAGCTCAAGTCGATAGGACACCTAGAACTCAAATTATATTAATTTGAAAATGAAAAAAAAATACACCCAGATATACAAAGGTTAATGTGTATATGGCCGTTAAAATAATAAGCGTTTGATAGACAAACCTAAAGAATCTTTGCCTGGTTTTTATAGTTTTGCCAGGTTTTTCCCCGATGCTCTATTTTTTTTTTTATATATGGACATAAGTTTTATTTTATAGGTGAGCAGATAATTTTTCTAATATCCATTGATTAATTTTATAACTCCTTTATATTTAAACCCAGATTTGATCGTATATATCTGATATAAAAGTTTCTGATTAAAAGCTATGGTTTAAAACTCTTAGGCGTATTTAATAACTAAGTTGTTATTTTAAAATTCAGTGCGAAATTAGCAATAAATGTTTATTGTTATTAACAGTGTTATTTTTGTGTCAAAAGTAAGTTTTATATTTTGTGAAGCTTTAACTTGCAATTCTTGAGGATAACAACTAAGTTTTTGAAAAAAAGACCAGAAATGCTTTTAAACCATAATATGCAAAGAATTTTCTTCTTTATATAATTTTAACCAAAGGTTACCACACATATTTTGATGAATATTCATTTAAATTTTTGTAAAATCCAAGGATTAAATAATATGTATAGAGTTATTAATGTATGCATTATTGATATTGTGAAAAACAAAGGATATATGTGAATGTTTTCATACTTAAGTTACATAATTTTTGTATATACAACGCATGTATTCAGTCGGTCGGTTTATTTTGTTTGTATATATATAAATTTCATTATTTTTTAATATATTAAGTAAATATTGCACAATCTTAGCCGAAAATCTAAAGAAAATATACTTAAATATATTAGATATTTTTTTTAATAAATATTTTTATATTATATGTTCACTAAATATATGTTCTTAAATACTAAATTAACTCTAATTTTTTTTTTATTAACTAATTTGCAGCCGATAGGCTGGATAATTTGACTAGGTTGGCCCAGCCGAGTAACTTCTTCACCGCTTTCCCGGCCTGTACCTGGACCTCAAAAGTCCAACAAAGCGTCAACTAATTTTCAACAACTATTTTTTTTTTTTGGCGAAATCGCTCAACTTGCATTTTGATATACATATATATATATACTTATTTGTTCATATATATATATAAACTTACGTCAATAATAATAATAATAATAATAATAATGATAATAATAATAATTAATAATAATAAAATTTATAAATTGTGAAAAATTCATTTTTTTATTGTTTATTATTATTTCTTGGTTTAATCATTGTATCATTATTAATCGTAATTAGCATTTATCATTCAATGCTGGTGGCGTTAACCACGTCTATTTTTGTTTCAGTTATCTAAGTTCTACTTCAATTATAATTTACATATTAATATATATATGTATGTATATATATATATAGTTGGTACTTTGTAAGGATTATGTTGCTTAAAGATTAAGTTAGAAATGTTATACCTAAAAATGTTTTCTTTTTTTATATCTTATATTCTTGTAAATATTATAAGTATTATTTTTTTAATTGTATATATATAAATATAGTCATGCCTTTTGTTCCTTGTACGTACAATAATATATATTATAGTTAATAAGAATGGCACGAATATACATAATGTACCTTGTCTTAGTGCGGGCTCCGAGACGAGAATGTGAATAAAATCACAATATATTTATTATGTATATAATATATATATATGTATAAGAGGGAAATATATAAGTAATTAGGCCATGCCTGGATGGTGCATTAGCGTTCATTTCATTTTCGTTACTTTGGCATCTTTTTATTTATTTTTGTGCAGGTTAGGGAGCATCGCCCACGCCTCTAGAGTTTTTTTTTACTTATAATCAAACACACAATACATACAACGAATATATGAGTAGACATCTCAAAATAGTGATATTTTTTTCACAAACGAGAAGACAAAACGGCCTGTACAATCAAACACTGATTTGTTATTTAATCACAGCCCCTTTTGGAATTTCTCGATGTGAGCGATGCAGCCCGGTGCTGCTCCCGCTCGGAGCTATACCAGGCATGGCCGTTGCCGAAATTCGCGGTTTCATATTCCACTTTTTTTTCCTTTTTGTCAGTTCGTTTAATTACAGTGGTTTTGTTTTATTAATTTGTTTTTCAATGTGTTTAGGGTGGATAATATTGTTTTCTTCCGATGTTTAATTAATTTTGTTTTGTGAGTTTATGTGGGTACTGTTTGGTAACCATATGGCGTCTGCTAGTATATTAGTAGCCGGACGCGCCTTAGTGATGCGTCGTATGCGTCGTAGCACGTTGGTTAGTAAGGTCGGTTGGCGTCTTTTGGCCTCTTCAACTGAACTTTGAGTCTCTTCATTCCAATTTGGAAGCCGTTCATGGCTTGGATAGCCGCTTGTGCACTTGCCGGGTTGTCGAACGACACAAACCCTATAATAAATAAGAGGATTAGAATTGGTACAATGGTTTATATTTATTTAATATAATCGAGAAGAAGTATATTATTACAAACGATGCTCAAATTTAATCATGGTTTTATTTGCAAGAAAGTGATTACAGCCAAAAAAGACTATTTTTCAATATTTTCTGCAATACACCGATCTAGAAGCTTTCTGATATCTCGCTGAAAGAAGCCTGCCTTTACATTAGTTTTTAATGGTATAAATCAACGAACTATAATAGTAAACCATAGAACGGCCAACATACTGTATTTCAGCGTTCCCAACTGAAACATGGCGAACTACAAATGACCAAGACAGAACAGGTCAACGCAGTGGTTGTAACGCAATTTGTTATTTGGTTAGTATTGTGTGCGTTTTGTGTTATATAAAGTACAAAAAAGTTTATCAAATTTTGGTGCGTATTCTGCAATTAACTGTAGCAGCAGGCGGAAAGTAGACTCTAGTGTGTCGTTTTTTACATAAGTTTACCACCTATTTTCATTCCCTATTGCTTCTATTTACATATGTACTAGGGAAGATCGGAAAGGTTCTAGAATGAACCAGAATATGGCGTTGTGCGCGCGTACCGGTTATGTGTTTTGAGTGTCCCATTATATAATAACCGTTGTCAAATTTTTAGCTGTAGTCCATAAAATAAAGTCGTTATAGCCAAGCGAAGTAAACAGTGCGCGCATTTTCTCAATCATTAATAAATTCAAATTCCGTGCAGTTATTAAACATTCTTATTTGAAAGACTTAAATGCTAAAGAAATAAAAACGGAATTAGACGAAGTTAATGGAGAGTCTTCACAGTCGTATGCAACCGTTGCGGACTGGTTTGGTGAATTTAAACGTGGTCGAACAAGCATAGAAGATGCATTGTGTTCTGGGAGACCAAAAACATCTACCGATGAAGAAACCATTAGAAAAGGGAATCGCGATGAATGACTGTCGATCAAAGTTGAGAGAGATAGCAGCGGCAGTAAGCATATCATAGGACAGCGCACATTATATTTTACATTAACATTTGGACATGAGAACGCTTAGTGCAAGTTGGGTGCCGCGTTTTCTGTCAGGCGATCAAAAACAAGTTCGTGTGACTATTTCTCAATCCTAATCCTGTAGATTTTTTGAGACGTTTTGTAACCGTCGATGAAACGTGGCTACAACACTTCACGCCAGAGACTAAAACACAATAAAAGCAGTGGACTGTACTTCATAGAAGGCCGAGACGATGCCGTCAGCTGGAAAGGTGATGGCTATAGTCTTTTGGGATTCCCGAGGAATAATTTTTAGGGAGGACAATAACAGGCGCAAATTATGCGTCATTATTAGACAAATTGAACGAAGAAATCAAAGTCAAAATGCCTCATATGGTCTTGTTTCACCAAGACAATGCCCCATCCCACAAGTTGGCAATTGCGATGGCAAAACTGCACGAATTACGATTCCAATTAATTGAACATGCGTATTCGCCAGATTTGGCCCCTTCAGACTTCGTTCTATTTCCGAACCTCAAGAAATGGTTGGCTGGAAAGCAATTTTCATCGAATATTTAAATCATCGAAGCTGTAAATTTGGAAGGTTTTGATAGTTCTTATTTTTCTGAAGGAACGAAAGGTCTTGAAAACGTTGGACTAAATGTATGGAGCTACTAGGAGTGTATGTAGAAAAATAAATATGATTCTACCCCGAAAAGTGGTGTTGTGTGTCTCGTTCTAGAAACTTTAGTATCTGCCCTCGTATCTACTATTAAATTTATATCATATTAATATTGTAAAATGAGAAGATATGTTGCAATTTTAATATTTACGTTAAGCATTAATGACAGGTTCCCTGTCATTCATATCCTCTATAAATGGTATGCTGCAATGAAACGAGATAAATGGAAACCAACTCCATACAGTTACATACGAGGCGTGTTTTTTAAGTAAGGTCCATTTGAACATAAGTATACAATAAAAGGTTATTTCAAAAAAGTAAATTTATTTTCAGAAAGTACATACTTCACTCTATTTTTCGACATAGTTGCCAAGTTTATTCAAACACTTATCATACCTATTAACCAATTTTAAAATACCCTCTTCATAAAAACTTGCCGCCTGCTCCGATAACCAAGAGTTCACTGCCGTTTTCACGTCGTCGTCATCATTGTAATGGTTGCCACTGAGGCAACTTTGAATTGTCGTTTGAGGTGGAGGAACAGATGGTAATCGCTCGGCGCAAGATCAGGTCTGTAGGGTGGGTGGTCTAAAACTTCCCAGCCAAAACTGTCCAATAAATCGCGGGTCTGACCTGCAGTGTGAGGTCTTGCATTGTCATGGAGGACAATTCCCTTTGTCAGCATGCCGCGTCTTTTGTTTTGAATCGCTCTGCGTACCTTTCTCAGGGTTTGGCAGTATGCTTCTGCATTGATAGTGGTTCCCCGTTGCATGAAGTCGACCAACAAAACACCATGCCTATCCCAAAACACCGACGCCAAAATTTTGCGCTGGGACAGAGTCTGATTGGCCTTCACCCTTACAGGCGATTGTGTGTCTCCATTCCATGCTCTGTTGCTTCGATTCAGGCGTGATATGCGAAACCTATGTTTCGTCTCCAGTTATGATCTGCCTCAAGAAGCCGTCACCTTCTTCATTATAACGAGTCAAGAACTTCGTCGCACACTCAAATCGTTGGTTTTTGTGGTCCTCTGTTAGGAGTTTCGGGACCCAACGGGAGCACAGTTTCCTAAACTTTATGTGTTCAGAAACAATGTTGTAAAGCACTGATCTCGACACGTCAGGAAATTTGTTTGAGAGACCTGTTATTGTGAAGCGCCTGTTCTCACGAATCTTCGCTTCAACTGAAGCCACCAAATCGTCTCTAATCAAAGAAGGGCGACCGGAGCGGTACTCATCATGAACGTTGTCACGACCATCTTTGAATTGTCGTACCCACTTACGCACTTTGCTTTCACTCATAACAGTATCACCGTACACTTCGCAAATCTGTCGATGAATTTCTGCAGCAGACAGGTTCCTTGCTGACAAAAACCATATCACTGACCGAACCTCACACGCGGCGGGCGAGTTGATAGTCGTAAACATTTTGAAAGCATAGAACAGAACCGTACAGGTTAGCTACAGAGCTGAAACTGAGCACAGTTGTTCCCGAGGCATGCCGGTACACGACGCATGCGCTCATTGCAATATGCGCGCGAACTACTAGTGTCTACAACAAAACGGATCTTAATTAAAAAACACGCCTCGTATGTTCCCAGCATTTAGAAGAGTCGTGCTTTATATAATATGTAACAATGAAAGAAGAAGCTTTCATTTCGGTGCAGTGCCTTCAATTTTCAAATTTCCATCGCATTTAATGAAAAGCAAGTCTTCAAGACCACTACCTAAGCTACGCCAAATTCAAAATTTTTGTATTTTATTCTGTGTTATACTATTCTTGGGACTACGTCCTGCTGTATAACATTTACTTGTTGAGATAAATAAATTAAAAAAAAAATGTGCATTTAGAAGGCAGTACCAACAGAACCCACTAGGTCAGCAGAGCTTTCTGCGTTGGTATCGTCAATTTAAGAATACAGGCTCCACAGAAAACAAGAAAACATATCACGTGTTGTGGACGACATGGTGGAAGCCTTTGAGGAAAGTTTTGCGCGTACCTCGCAACAACTAACCCGCAGAGCAAGTCGAGACCTTGGGTTTCCGTAGAAAACTGTGCGGAAAATTTTAGAGAAGCGCTTGTGATTTAAACCATACCGCCTACAGTAGGTCCAAAAGCTACGTTTAACATACACCATGTTAAACGTAAGGGGTTTTGCAATGCGATGCAACAATTGATGGAGGAGTGACAATTAATTTTCAACCTGACTGGTGTTTAGGGGTGAGAAAACATTTCATCAATGGAAAAGTACATCGACACAATTTGTGTATCTGGGGCTCGGAAAATCCTCATGTCACCGTCGAAAATGAAAGAAATTCGCTGAATGTTAACGTATTCGGTACAGTTTCGAAAACAAAAGTGTGGGACCCCTTCTTCTTATAGGAAAACACTGTGACTGGCAGAATATATCTCTGGATACGTTGCAGTTGTGGTTGTTTCCGCAAGTGCATGAGGATAGCAACAACTTCATCTACTAGCAAGATGGGGCTACACCTCATTGGTATAACCACGTAAGTGGCTATCTTAACGAAGAACTGCCTCAACGCTGGATCGAGCAACGCGCTGAAGAAGATTTGGTTTTCTTCAGCTGGCCTCCGAGTTCTCTCGATCTTATTTTGTGCAACTTTTTCCGAGGAGACACATTAAAGATCTGTTTTACGTACCACTATTACCAGTTTCCCTTGCTGAACTCTGAGATCGGATTACTGGGGATACGTTACAGCGTGTGTGAAGTGAACTGGACTACCGACTAAATATATGCCGTGTGAAGGGAGGGGCTCACATTGAACATTTGTGATTGTATGTCGAAATAAATTGAATTGTGTTGTGTTTATTTTTATGTATCATTGAATATTATATCTGTAATAGTTTGTGAAATATACAAGCTGTCCCGTATCGTTATGTTCAAATTTTAGGAGTGTAAAGTAGACTTCATTTCAAGTAACAAAAACGCAAAACTTGTATATCCATTTTTATTTGTTTCAAAGCTGTAAATCTATGAATGTGATTGTCAGATCATGAAAAAAAATGTAATCCTAAAGTCATTAAAAACTGATTTTATTTAAAAAAGTTCAGTTAATAATATTTTCGAAATGTCCACCTCCTTGTTGAATGCAGGCTTGTGCCCGTAAGCCAACAGAAGAAGTACTTATCAAAACTTCATACTTGTTTTGTCGGATTTGCTCGGCAGCCAGGTGAATACGATCCAACAATTCTTCTCTTGTGCTCGAAACTTGCGCGTAGACTAAATTTTTCATGTACTTCTATAAATAAAAGTCAAGGAGATTAAGATCGGGTGATCTGGGTGGCCATGCAAGAGGACCACCTCGACCAATCCATCTTAGATAATTGACCTTAACCCAATTTCCGACAACAATTCCGAAATGTGGTGGTGCCCCATCCATGTGAAACCACATGACTAAAAGACCTGGCAGTTCGTCAATAAGAATTTGAAGGTAATTGTCCGCATTTAACTTCCCAGGAAGAACGACAGGACCAATCAACAAGTCATCGATTAGGGCCGCCCAAACGTTAATAGAAAGTTCATGTTGAAATTTAAGTGGGCGTATAGATTTGGGATTTTCTGATGATCACCTGTGCAGGTTTCTCAGATTTGTAACACCACTTCTTGTGAACGTAGATTCATCTGTCCAGAGGACTGTTCTGCGGAAATTAAAATGAAGCCGTGACTGTCTTAATATCCAGGTAGAATAAACTAGACGAGCATAGTGGTCTGCCTCAAGCAAACCGTGTCCCCTGCGATTGTGATATGAATATTAGCCCTCACGTTTTAAAATTCGCCAAAGTGTTGTTCGTGGCACTCCTAGTTGTCTAGCGATTCGACGTACACTGAGAGTTATTGCTTCTTCCTCTAAGTCTGCTGGGAAATTTACTCCTCGGTCGAAAAGATAATCACGCATTCCGCATTCCCGAAATTGTCTGTGTACTTACAGAAACGTTCTGTAATGAGGAATGCGCCAATCGGGAAACCGATGTCGGTATTCAATAACTGCTTGACGTGTATTGTCGTTATAGTAGCCATACACAAAATGCATGTCCGTATACTCTTGAGAACAAAATCGGTAAGGCATTTTGAATAAAGAAAACGTGTCCACTCACTAATAAGCTGTTGTATGAACTGAAACGTAATGTAATCCTTTATTAGAAAATGCAACGTTAACAGTCATCTGAAGACTTATTTATTGTATGAACCTTCATTATCATAAATCAATTTCCAGTACTCTTTTTTGTAGATCTCCAAGAAATTACTGTATGCACTACGACACGTGTTTATTTATTTTAGGATAACATTTATTATGCGACGTTAATAATCGCAGGCCTGTTATTGAATCGTATAATTTTTTTTAAATAATATCAGTTTGTATTGACTTTATGATTACATTTTTTTCATGATCTGACAATCACATTCATAGATCTGTATCTTTGAAACAAATAAAAATGGATATACAAGTTTTGCGTTTTTGTTACTTGAAATGAAGTCTACTTTACACTCCTAAAATTCGAACATAACGATACGGGACACTTGTATGTATTTGAAAGCCAGCGACTCTTTTATACTCACGCTGTAATTTACCTTCAGTGATAGATATATTTTAGAAAATACAAGAAGACAAACGAAACATTCAGTTTGCGTCAGACGGTTAACATAAGGGGAAACATTATTTTGTAAATAAACAAAATTTCTTTTATCTTTTCAGAATTGCCCGCAGCACTGTTAAAAACACAAAACATCCGTTAAATTAAATCGTTCCTTAGTAGTGTATATATATACGGGGATCATGAGGCCCTATCGTGAAAATAGATTAGCAATCGTACTGAAACAACAGCATTCTGATACCTTTATCTGTTCACCAAAATACAAATACTGAAACACAATCACAATACGCATCATATGTGTTTATATGTAGAGTATATATACACATGCATACGTGTATGGATACATCCATGTTGAGAGGAATAATCTAACACCAAACAAATTTAATTAACTTTTTATACACAGTGCATATCTGGTATTCAATTCTAGAAATGTGGGAGTAAATATTTTATGATTTTCAAATTTAAATTAATTCAGCAGAGCATGGATATATGAAATACATATGATAAGAAATACGGAAACTTGTTCATTGTATTTTTTCTTCTGGAGTACCTTTCATTCAAATTTATTGCATTATGGACCAAAATCATTAATTCTCAGTTAACCCTGGGATGTATATCTGGTACAATATCTACTTTTACATAAACCGAGCCTCACAAGTTCGCCTATTAAAACTCATTATAAAATGGGACAATGTAATAAAGTTTAAACAATGAAAAAAAGAAACTAACTCACCGCACTTTATTTATATTACGAAATATAAACTAATAAATAAAATAGATTATAGGAACTCCTCACGCTTCCATCTACGCCCATGAAGAAAGGAATTTAAGTGTAATGTTGAAGTAATTGCGTTACAATTTAATGACGAAAAACAGATCTGCGGTTACCCGAATGAATAGTGCTATTCAATAACTGCGTGTTGTACTTAGCGATGTTATAGACTATTTGTATGGTTCATCGTAATTTCGGCCTGATTCGTGCGGTCTCTATTAATAAGCCATGGAATTAAAATTCAGTACTTGACTTAAACTGTCAGAATTAACTGCGTATACATCCACATATTAATAATAAATTAAGTATTCAGTGCGAGAAATTGAAAACAATTAAATTTTATCGATTACAGCGCTATCTATAATGAATTGGAAAAAGTGTTTCAGACAAATCCTACGTACTTTTTCCAGTAAAATTCGAATCTGTAATAAAACATACGGGTTCCTATTTAAGATTTTAAAGTTACCCTCGCTCCAACTACGGAGGGACTAATTATAGTATTAATATATTTCGTTCATTGAATTATAAAATTTTAAATTTGAACATTTTTTATTATTCGAGATATTTGAAAGTTAAAAAACACTCAGTTTAAACCTGGACAAACGAAAGGATATACGATACGACATTATTGTATTTGATTTGTGTACATGTAGCTGTTTATAAACATATATTTTTTCTTACAAACAATATTTCTGTAAAATGCTGGCCTCTTATGTTGTCATATATAAATATTGCGACTCGTTGTCTAGGACACAGTAGAACCATTCAATTCAGATGACATGTCCGAATATTAATATGGCGCAACACAAAAGAAGCATTCAATTTAAAAGCAGTATTTTACAGAAATTTTATTTATGGGTAGAGAACGGACACGCTTACCACTCAGTGCAGTACTGGCGAAAGGCTGTATTTCTAAAATATTTAATTTTATTTATATAATTGGAAAACAAACGGGTGGTGATCTATAAAATTACGAAATACATATGTATTTGTTGAAAAGTTGTATTTTTAAAGTTTTTAATTTTATTTCTATAATTGGAACATTTTTATTTGTTCATTTTGTCGTTCAAGTTGAGTAAAGGAGTATTAATATTGACTAGCAATAGTTTCTCAAGGTTTTCTTCTGTCAATTTTGTTCTCTTTGAATTAAGTACATCCTTATAAATAGAAAACGTCCTTTCTACATCGCAACTGGTTATAGGTGCATACTGGAAATATTCTTTAATTTCTTCATATTTAGCCGTTAGATTTTGTGGAATTGTCTCCATACATAATTGCTGCAATGTAATTAAATCTGGATTTCTATTAAGAATTGCTTCAAACTTTTGCCGAAGGCCTCAGCCGAAGTCACTTGGAATACTTTTCAAATTATTAACAGCCACATCTAATGTTGTTAATCCGTCATTTAATTTGAGATTTCGATTTTTAAAATAAGTGATTAGTTTTGGCAATTTTCCAAAGTGTTCGTGAAGAAAGTACAACTGATTTTGTAAATTTGGGATTTGTGTGAGCTCCTTGCACTCCCCAATACTTCTAGCATCCTCCTTTAGCAGTGTTACGAAATGTTTCAGACTATCGAAATTTTCAGCATAATAACTAGTAGCTTCCAGCCATGTTCCCCATCTAGTTATTACTAGAGTGGGAGGCAGTGACAGAGATGGAAATTTTTCCCTGAAAAGAGCTACTCTCAATGGTGTTTTTCTGAAAACTTTTTTAAAAGCTGATACAAGTCTATCAACTTCCGGAAAAGTGTCTGATATATTCACAGATTCTGTGGAGAGCATGTGCTACACAAGTAATATGCAGCATATTAGGATATGTTTTCTTCAATAGTCTGCCTGTTTTTAACATATACGCAGCACTATCACTGACAAATAATAGTATTTTTTCTTTGTACGTGGCGTCCGAATTAAGCATTTTTTGCATATACTCCTTAATGGTTTCAGCAACTGTTTCCACATCAACTCTATTTATAACACTTGTTGCTATTACATATGAGTTATAGGGAATAGTTGGATGTAGTACACCAGCTACAACATTTACCACACAGCGTCCTAACATATCCACCGTTTCGTCGGCGCTTATCCACATGTATTGATTTAAAAGATGGCTTCTAATGCGTTCTACTGTTCTCGTATAGCACCTAGAAACATAATATTTGCGTAAAGTTGATTCATCAGGAACATTTCGACCAGTATATTTTTTCAGAAATATTTTTAAAGTGGGATTGCTAAGTTTATTTAATGGAATATTAGCCGCCATAAAAGTTTTACAGAGTTCAGATGTGTTTGCGATCCTAAGTGACGAATTTTTGAAGATATTTTACGGATTTTGTAATAAATTTCTGAATCACTCACAATGGACATACAATCAGTATGACCGTCAATCCAACTCGCCATTGTTTTACGATCCCGTTCTCGACGTTCTTCCATATCATATCTGAAAAAGTAACTTAAACAATGCTCTAGATCTAAATAAATGAAAACTAAAAGTGTGTGCGTAAGTTATTGAAACTGAACGAAATTCAATGCACACTTACGTCGAAATAATTGGTAGAAATAGATTCAATCAAACGATATTAAACAGGATCTATCACAAAAATTACGATATAAATAACAGTTAGAACTACGAAAACAAGAAACTAATTCACAGCACTTTATTTATCTTACGAAATATAAAATTATATTATATATATATTATAAAATATAATTATAAAAACCCCGCTTCTATCTACGCTCATGAAAACACTTTAAAAAGCACTATATTCTCCTAATACAATAGCTGGCTTGTCCATTGTTATCGCTGAGAGCCCAGGTGTCCAAATATTTACGCCGGGATGTACTCAGCGACGTTATACACAATTCCAATTGCCGATTGCGTTTTATGGAAATTGCGTCCGTTCTCTATTTATGAGAAAAAAATATGTATTTATATAAATTGTGTACAACAAGTAACAACAAGTAACATATATAATGCCGTTTTCACATTGCTTTGTCCAGGTTTAATTATGTATCACTTTAGATGTGCATAATTATTGTATGCTGAAACGTCTGTTAAAGAATATTTCACTTTTTTGAGAACAAATTACGCTTTTCTTTTTAAAAGTCTTCAGTTAAAGCTGGAAAAATTTAAAAAAAATTATTCTGTACATGAAAAATAAGAAGAATGATATTCAATTTCTTCGAATTTTATATAAAAAAATTGTAGCATACTTCAGGTATATTTCAGTATGTAGCAAACTTTGTACGTGCAACAATAATAGATCTATTAGCATTGTAATCACGACACATTCTAAAAGATTCCTAAAAGAAACTTACCGAAACATTTGCTTTGATTTGTAGCCCTATCGATGAATACTTTTGAACTTATGACGTTTCCGAACGGAAGAAACATCTGCATCAGTTCTGCATCACCGAATTCTTGAGGTAAATGATAAATGAATAGGTTACATCCCTCCGGACCGGAGATCGAACACCCTGATTCAAGACAGATAAATTGTTATTGTTCCCCAACGCAAGGAAAAAAAGGAACAATTATTAGGCTTATTACTTTATAGCTGTATATACATGCCTAGGCAACTGATTATTTTAAATTTTATCCAGTTGTGGTATATTTATAGCTACTATCATGCATTCTAATTCCTTATTTTAGGGAGGTCTCCAAAATAAATGTGGTTTCTTGAATAATTTTTATGATAACACTGATTAACACATTGAAACTTTTTTCTGGTATTTAGTTACAAATAGGTGATCTTGAATCATTTTTTCATGCTGAATTCAAATCTGCTTTATGGTTTTCCCTGACATGTATAGTTTCAAGAAAAAATGATATTGTTTCGAAACAAAACGTCAAAGTAATTTGATGCATTTAATATTAGAAAATGTACATAAATCCCATTAAAATATTTTATTTGACAGCTTTCTTTTGTGTGAAATGATTTGTTAGGGTGTTCTTCAATCAGTAACTAAGAGTAATCACACGATACCTTCGAATTTAAACATTTCTGGTATCGATTTTACAATGTTGAGAAGTCTTCATGGATACGCTCCCCATACTTTATCACTTACATCTCCGAGATTGTCTAAGAAAAAATCCAAATGGGAATGTAAATAATGCATCTTTAGCAACGTATAGGATCATCCTATCTTATGGGAATTCGCTTTGTTGTTGCCCAGAAGGCCGTTTACGACAGACTTGAAATAATTCCACTCAAATTCTTCTTTTTCTTGTAGAACCGTATCATGCATTAATTGCTGAATTTGGAACCTACAAATATGGCTTCCTTTATCTAAAAATTTCTCTTTTATACAAGATGTCCAGGAAAATGTGGGAAATCTCTCGGATACAGATAGAACATGAAAAAATAAGATGACAAGTATTGCATCAACAACGAAATAATGTAAACTTCATGAGTATTATTCTTTTCACGGATGCAGCAAGCTTTACCAAAAAATGGCATCACCAACTACACAACACACATGTATGGGCTGATGAAAATCCTCTTGCCACTATTGTTTCGCATCATCAACATAAGTTCCAATCAATTAATATTTGGACATCACTGACAACTTTTTGATTGGACCATTCGTATTGCCAGAATGATTGAATGGACAACTTTATGTGGAGTTCCTTCAGAACGCTTCGAGATTTAATAGAGCACTTACCACTTGAAACCCGCCGAAACATTTACTTCATGCACGATGGTGCACCACCTCATTTCAGCGTTAGTGTGCGGGAGTACCTGAATAACGTCTATCGAAACCATTGGATAGGTAGAGGAGGACCTATTGCCTGGCCTCCTCGATCTCCCGACCCAACGCTGTTGGATTTTTACCTGTGGGAACACATCAAAAAATTGGTGAAAACTGTGATCAGGAATACGGCTGGGTTATTGTTGCGGGTACAACAGTCCTTAATTCGTCGTGTCCGCGAGTGTATCTGACTTCACGGAGCCCATGTTGAACCCTCTTATGAAATTTTTCAATAATTTCGTTAAGGTGCTTCCTGGGACATCACTGCGTTTATATTAAGTACTTTAAAAAAATTCAAGTAAAACCGATTTCCAGCGGCGTCCTTCAGGGACGCATACCTCCGTAGGAAGGGCATGTAGAAAAAAAAATTATAGAGACTTGTCATTTTATTTTTTCATGTTCTATCTGCATCCGAGAGATTTCCCACATTTTCACGGACACCCTGTATACTGAAAACTTCCTTTGCCATGGTCCATACCTTGTACAAAATTCTTTATCAGTCCAAATTTTATATGCAAAGGAGCCTAATAGATATTGTTTCCATACACAAGGCTTTCATGTACAATATTCTTTCGTCCCATAACCATCTGCATATTTGGTCAACTTTTCACAATATAATGCTGGAATTTAGTACGACGTATTTTGCAAATTCCAATTGCATTCTTAATAACAAAGCTATAACATTTAATTCTTCACAATTTTCCACTGATATCGGTTATAGTCTTATCTTTAATACATAAATATCTAATATAATTATAATTTCACTGTCCAGTGAAATTTCAAATGCATATATTTCAAAAATTACAAGTGATAGAAAAACATCTGAAAGTAGATTTGAAATCAGAATGAAAATTTACACACGGATTATCTAGTTTTGTTTAAAAACCAAGAACTTTGTTCATCAGTGTAGCGGGAACAGGAGTATTGATAATGAAATTTGTTGCTTACTAGGGTTGCTATTTATTTGCTTAGTTAGTTCCATTTTTTTTAAATGATTATTAAATATAAGCACAGAATATGCGTTTGCAAATATTTATTAGGTAACATTCTAACATATATTGTGTCTCTGCAAGTTATAATTGTCCTTCGTAATTTGGAGATTAGTAATATTTTTTAAGGTATGGTGGTCTTGTTTTAATTGTTTGTTTCGTATTTTACACGGAAGCTATAGAATTGATAAGATAAACTTTGTAAACATCTTTCGTTTTTTTCTCCTTTGTTTCACTGTGCTGCGTAGAACACTTTTCTGTTAACGTGTCTAACACGTACTATTTCTATAAACTTCTCTTTTGTTTCTTTAACACAAGTCATTAATAATAATCAACCATCAAACTGATGTATTGAAACTTAAACTGTCGTTGAGACTATTTTCATTAGTTGGTACTGTACGCAGCAATCTATCTACTGCTGTTGTAAATATTCTTTCTACACTTTACGACGCTATTTTATTCGAATTTTTCATAGAAAAAAAAATTCGCTCTCAAGTAGCAATCAGAACCCACGACCTCTGGCTTGCCGGACCATTGCTCGACCACTGAGCTGTTGAGGCGTGAATAGAATTTTTTTTGGGGATGCCTTGAGTTACATCAAGGAAACAGATGAATATATCTTGCTCGTAGTACGGCAGTTGTACAAATTAATTGCGTTTTCGCGAAGTAATGTAATTGTAAATATTCTTTCTACACTTTACGACGTTATTTTATTCGAATTTTTCATAGAAAAAAAGTTTCTAATTCACGCCTCAACAGCTCAGTGGTCGAGCAATGGTCCGGCAAGCCAGAGGTCGTGGGCTCGATTCCTACTTGAGGGCGAATTTTTTTCTATGAAAAATTCGAATAAAATAGCGTCCTAAAGTGTAGAAAGAATATTTACAATTACATTACTTCGCGAAAACGCAATTAATTTGTACAACTGTTGTACTACGGGCAAGATATATTTATCTGTTTGCTTTGATGTAACTCAAAGGATCCCCAAAAAAGTTACTAATTCACGCCTCAACAGCTAAGTGGTCGAGCAATGGTCCGGCAAGCCAGTGGTCGTGGGTTCGATTCCTACTTGAGGGCGAATTTTTTTCTATGAAAAATTCGAATGAAATAGCGTCTTAAATGTAGAAAGAATATTTACAATTACATTACTTCGCAAAAACGCAATTAATTTGTATCTACTGCTGTCTTCAGAATAGCCTCGAAAAGGAGTGTTGCTTGCTTTATTATTGTATTGAAAATTAGTTATACACATATATGCATGTGTTCTTCCATGTTTATTGGCACTGTAAACCTAGTTGAGTTATCGCTTGGTCATTTCGTTTTATATCTCCTTATTAACCCTTTTTTTTCCAGCTTATTATATCTAACGGCATTAAAAGATCGCTCGGTGTCTTCTTGCCATCTTTCTTTAGGCCTTTCCCTTTTTCTATTCACTAATTGTGTTTGTCAACAGTACTTTTCGAAGTTTAGTTCCTGAAATGTCCTCTAGATGTTTCAAGCACTTAAGTTGTAGAACTTTTAATATTGTTAGTCCACTTTAAAGTATTTGTTCTATAGCTATGTATGGAGCAGCCTGGGGTATGGTGTAGTTGTATGGTTATTTACGTCTACCAATAGATCGCTTTAGAAAGGATTCAAAAGCGTTTTTTTTAATATCTCAGCATCATGTGCCACATAATTTATCCTGCACGTGGGACGGATTATAACTCTTTGCTTGACAGATATCGTTTTCGTTCTCTCACTAATTGGAAAGAAGAAGCTAGTGTTAAATCTCTTTTGAAACTTGTCAACAACTTCGTGAATGCATCAAGTCTATTATCACGGTTACATTTGCCACGATTCTGTTACCGACGGTTAGATCTAACGTATTAAAGAAGCAATCTATAGTGCACATGATGCGGAATTGCAATAGCCTGCATCTGAATCCATTTTTCTATTAGTATTTTCTGTTACTTTTTATTTTTATTTTTATTTTTCAAGTCACAACATAACTTTTAATTTTTTGTTTATTTTTTGTATTAAATTTGATTTTTTTTGTTATTATATGTATTAAATAGAAAACAACTGTATGTGTAATTTATGTTAATTATTATCGTGTAAATAGGTTCCTGTTAAAGTTTATTATTTTGGTTATATAACTCTTAGTATTTCATTTGTTCTTTTGATTACATTTCCTTTCCATTTTTCCATGTATTTTCTGTAGGAATTTTGTTTCCTGTACATTTAGAATGGTCGTTTTTGCTGTTTTCAATGTCCAAAACATTCCAATCTTCGTTTATAAATCCTTTATAGATCATCATCGATTACACTTGTACTTCTTCAGCATCACGTTTTATTGTGAATTCTGTGTCCATGTATCAGGTTTGGCCAAAAAATAGGCTGAATAATTTTATTACGAATAAAGTAATAGATTTAATTCAAATTTGATGTAATTTGAATTAATCTCCTTCAAAGTACTCTTCTCGGCTAGCGATGCTCTTATCCTAACGTTGATTCCATGATTCGAAGAATTTCGGGAGGACTTCTTTCGGAAAGTTGCTCCGACGTGGCCCTCTAAATGTCGGGAATGGTGTCAAAACGCTTTCCTTTTAGCACGATTTTCATGTTTGCGATGAGCCAGAACTTGCATGGTGCTGAATTCGAAGAGTGAGACGGATGTGTACAGACAGGAACATTTTTTCCGCCAAAAACTCGCGGATTAGAAGCAAGTATGGCATGATGCGCTATCGTGATGAAGGAAGAAGCTACTGGCTAATTTTTATGGTCTCTTTCTCCGCACATAGTTTTGAAAACGTCGCATTATGCTCTTGTAAGATTCGGAGTTTACAGTTGTTCCTCTTGGAATTAAATCTCTTCGCACTATGCTCCTTCTATCAAAAAATACAATGAGCATGACCTTAACGTTCGACTTTGACTGACCTGCCTTCTTAGGGTGAGGAAAGCTATTCGTTTTCCATTAGAATTTTGGTCTCAGGGTCATAGCCATACACCCAACTCTCATCTTCAGTTATAATTTTTGCAATGATGTCGGGATCTGCATCAAGACGATCCTTCAATTTTGTGTCTTAATAAACCCGTTTAACCAGAAATTAGCTTCATCGGAAAAGATAATTTTTTTTAAATCAGGATCAATTTCAAGTTGCTCTAGAGCCGAATCAGCAAACACACGACGCTTATAATGGTAGAGTGGCTTCAGTTCTTGAGTCAAGACAATCTTATACGGATGTAAACATTAAATCTTTTCCCAAAATACGTCAAGTTGTCATTCTTGAAAGGCCAAGTTCATGAGAACGTCGATTAATCGACCGATTTGCATCTTGTGTAACACTGGTACTTACAGCGTCAATACTCTCTTGGTTTCTTGTGTTTTGTTGTCTTATTGGTGTTTCGGTATCGAGTAAAATTTGTTTCGAATTTTTCAAAGATTGGACGAATAGGAAGCACAGAAGGACGATTATGTGGACCATAATCTTCGCGAAGATCGCGTTGAGTTTGAACAACAGAATGATTATTTTTATAAAATTTTTGGAGAATAACCAAACATTGTTTATACGTGTATTTTGCCATGATGAATTGTCAAACAATACAAAACACCAATGACAGCTAGTGACATTTATAAATATCGGGAATGGTGTCAAAATGTTTTCCTTTTAGCAAGATTTTCATGTTTGCGAAGAGCCAGAACTTGCATGATGGTGAATTCGAAGAGTGAGGCGGATGTGTACAGACAGGAACATTTTTCCGCCAAAAACTCGCGGATTAGAAGCAAGTATGGCATGGCACGTTATCGTGATGAAGGAAGAAGCCATTGGCCAATTTTTTTGGTCTCTTTCTCCGTACATAGTTTTGAAAAAGTTGTAGAATGCTTTTGTAAGATTCGGAGTTTACAGTTGTTCCTCTTGGAATGAAATCTCTTCGCACTATGCTCTTACTATCAAAAAATACAATGGGCATGACCTTAACGTTCGACTTTGACTGACGTGCCTTCTTAGGGTGAGGAAAGCCATTCGTTTTCCATTAGAATTTTGGTCTCAGGGGCATAGCCATACACCCAACTCTCGCCATACACCTCAACTCTTCAGTTATGATTTTTGCAATGATGTGCGGATCTGCATCAAGACGATCCTTCAATTTTGTGCAGATTGACACACGTTTCTGATCTTTTCTATGATAACAATAAAAGTAATTCTGAAATTCTTTCGTCAAAGAAATGTTGAAATTATTTTCTAGATCATCACTTTTGCGTACTTTCGTTAAATTGATTTAATTATAATTTTTAAAAAAATGATTAAATTTTTTAAGGTAAAATTTCACTTGTTTTGAAGTGTCATTTTTTCGACATTACTACATCTAATTTACCTCCATTATAAAAGACGAATTGGGCACCATTAGTATTTGCGAAACATTTTTTAAGCAACACAGTCTGTTATGACGAAACAATTAACGTAATTCTGTAAATAAATAGTTAAATTTTTAGTAATAGTTAGTAACCTGAGAGATTTAATCAGTTGCCGTAGATGTATGAGAAAAAAGGATACAAAAATAAATGCTAAATGGATAGCATTTCAGGGGATTAGAAACAAAATTAATTTTGAAAAAATCTATAAAAAACAATCATACAACAACAAATATACAGTAAAACACTGTATTGTAAGGCCAATGCTTAAAAACACTAAGTGCAATAGAAATAACACTCAACACATAGAGTTGACAATGATTTGATGCAACATCGTATTTATATATATTTACATGTATACATATGTAAATACTTATAAACGCATGTATAAATATTTAACATTTAAGATGATACACCAAAATATTCCTATCCATTACGTACACCACCGTCGGAAAATTTAATTAGTAGAGCGACTTCCGATTAACTTACGATCTTAAATAGTTTTGGAAGTACTATAAATAATTCATACTATAATTTACTTTAATCTTAATTATTATAGCAGCTAGATGGCATAGTGGTAGTTTAAAGTAGGAGAATATTTGCTGAGATTGGCATTTCTTCAGTAACTTTTAACTGTTGAGATAAAACATCAAATATTAATGACGATGTGAATGAAAGTGGACTAATAGAGCCTTCGATACATATAAAAACTAGAAGAAATTTTGTGGTTTTTGTAAGTTATAACATAGAACTGTAATTGTCAATTTCTCAAAAATATCAATCTATTAATTGGAAGTTTAAATTTTTGCATAAATAAATTGGCTGATTTCCGTCTTACTTCCAAATTATTTAATCATTATGCAGTCGACAATTTAGGTCCGCATTAGATGAGTCGCATCGAGTAAAGCATATAAGTCTCTTAGAACGTCTCGTAATTTGAGAGTCCCTTGTAAAAAACAGACATATGTAATTCGCTCTGAAGAAATTCAGAATAATCTTTGCGGGTTGTTAACATTCTCGAAGCCTTTTTGAGTAGAAGTAACAGGTTTCCCAATAAGGACGATATCTGTTTTTAATGAAATTTAAGGTATTTCCCGACGATTCGAACTTCAGTCCCTTAATAGCTCAAGGGTTAAGAGAGTTGTCCGGCAAACCTAAGGGCGTAGATTTTTTTCTTCAGTAAAAAATTCGTATAATTAGCGTCGTATATGTAGAAAGCATTTATTTCAAGGATGATATGTTTTTAAAATTAAATAAAATATTTGAGATAAAAGCAAAACTTTTATTTCACTTTATACGAGTATTGTTCGGAAACTACGTAGTCCTAACACAGAGATGGCGCGAATTCGCAGGAATTTTCTTTACTATCCTGTAGAATCATCCTTTAATAGGTTAAATATGACAGTGCAGAACATTCCGCCAATTAGTTTGTTTTTGATAGTACGCTAAAGTGAACGTCTCGTGTGATTTTGTAATAATGGTAAAACTGGATTTTGAACAGTGGTAAAGTACTTTCACTTGACAACTGAAGTCAAGGTAGAACTGGATCCCACTATTAGAATCCGCTTCTTCGTTTTCAATGGTTAAAAACTGGGTTGCCGAATTTAAGCATGGTCGTATGAGTAGAAATGATGAACCCCGTAGTGGGCGTGAAAAAACTGTTACTGTTCCGGATATTATTGAAAAAGTCCAGCGTATCGTCTTGGATGATGGTCGAGTAAAAGTGCGCGAGATAGTAGACGATGTAGGTATCTCAAATGACAGTGTGCACAGAATTTTAACTGAGGAATTGGAAATGAAAAAAATATTTGTCGCGTTGGATACCGCGTAGCAAAAACTGAATCTTTGAGTGAAAGATGGACTTTGTACACCGTTTCATTACCGTCGATGAAATTTGGGTCCGCCATTTCACTCCCAAAACCAAAAAACAATCCAAATAATAGACAAAAACAGGTTCTCCGACACCAAAGAAGGCAAAAACGGTTTTGTCAGCAGGAAAGGTTATGGCAACTTTTTGGGATTCTCATGGAATTATCTTGGTCGACTACTTAGAAAACGGTAAAACAATAAATGGGGGGTATTATGCCAATTTTTTGCAACAATTAAGCGACAAAATCAAAGAGAAACGGCATCATTTGACAAAGAAGAAAGCGCTTTTCCATCAGGATAACGCACCTGCTCACAAGTCTGGCAAAAATTCATGAAATGGGAGTCGAATTAATGTTTCATTCGCCCTATTCACCAGATTTGGCTCCTAATAGTTATCATTTCTTTCCAAACTTATAAGAGATTTTCGTCTAATTTCGAGGTAATCGCTACTGTAAATAGCTATTTCGAGGACTTTTCGAGGTCGAGCAGAAGACCATATCGACAATAAAATGCTTTTCTTTGTTTAGTCCACGTAATTTTCGAACCATCTTCGTAGTGCAACATGATAATTACGTTTTGAATAACATATCATTCAAATGTCCACTTCGGCTTCATTTGCAGGATCGAATCCGATGAACCCAATTTTCGGTGACTTTTTGCAATAAGTAAATCAGGTGTAATTTCATTAATGCAGCGTTCGATGTTCAATTTCAAAGCATCTCTGTTGGAGGTTTGTTGGCGTAGACCAACGACTTCAAGTATCTTCACAAAAAAATCCAAAGGTGTTAAATCACAAATTCTTGGAGACCAATTAACAGTTACATTTCTGGAGATTACCGACTCCCAATAACTCCATAGCGGATTGGTAAAATGTGGTGTTGCACCATCTTGTTGGAAAAACATGCCTTGCAAATCAATTTTATCTAATTTTGGCCACAAAAATTGATCGATAACGCTCACCATTCATTGTTACTGCTCCATTTCTATTTTCAAACAAATAAGGTCCGATGATGTCACTATGCCATAAACCACACCAAACTGTAACTTTTTCTGGATGGAAACACTTCTCATGAATCTGTTGTGGATTATTTTCACACCAAAAACTACAATTTTGTGTGAGTTTCATCTGAAAAGATAATTTGTTTAAAATTAGGATCAATTTCAAGGTTTTCTAGAGCCCAATCAGCAAACACACGGCGCTTATAATGGTCAAGTGGCTTCAGTTCTTTAGTCAACACAATCTTCTACAGATGTAGTCCCAAATCCTTTCTCAAAATACGCCTAGTTGTCGTTCTTGAAAGGCCAAATTCTTGAGAACGTCGATTAATCGACCGATTTGCATCTCTCTTACGGTGTCAAGTTTCTCTTGGTTTCTTGTCTTTAGTTGTCTTTAGTTTTTAGTCTTTAGTTGGTGTCCCGATATCGTGTAAAGTGAAATTTGTTTCGAATTTTTCAACGATTCGACGAATAGCAAGAACAGAAGGACGATTATGTGGACCATAACCTTCGCGAAGATCATGTTGAGTTTGAACAAAAGAATGATTATTTTTATAAAATTTTTGGATACTAATCAAACGTTGTTTAAACGTGTATTTTGGCATGATGAATTTTCAAACAATACTAAACATAAATGACAGCTAGTGAGATTTCTACCATTTTAAACTTGGCTGCCATGACGTTTTAAAAACATATCATCCCTATTGGGAAACCTTTATGTAGTTAGTGTTGCAAGTAATGTCAATAATTCGCTTAATCTGCAATTGTCGATCTAGAAAAAATATATCATGAATTGTCTATATTATTGGCCATTGCTAGTGACAGGCAGCATCCAGTTTATTGCAAAGGGACGTTAGCAAATACTGTTTAAACGTTGTTCTGCTGAAATTTCGAGGTGTCGAGTTTTTGCTAATATCTCGGAAATTAAAAAGATTGCCGATCGTAATTAGAACCTTAAAATCCATAAAATAAAGGCAAGATGCTTTTCCACCTTTGCATTCACAATTTCACTATATACATACTATATTAGACTTTTCTATCAGTTACGATGTCTTGATAAATTTGACTTACATTTTCCCTTTAGTTTTTTCGTAAATATTTTTGCCCGGTGGAGTTATGAAATAAACACCTGTATATAAATGTGAATTTCGATCTGATTAAAAGACAAAAACTTCCATCCGACATTGAAAATAAGTCGGGGATTGAGTATAAGAGAAACTGTAATTCTTTAGAAAAACTGTGCTGAGATTTATAGAAGAATTTTGACTTATCGAAAGATTCCTTAGTGAAGTGGTGTTCACGATTATGAATGCATTTACTAATATTAAAAAGCATGAAAACATACAATTAAGTTCTGAAATAAGGTCGTAGTTTTCGATGGCCTGCTGAATTATTGGAATACTCAAAAACTTTATGATAAAATTTTGAAGTAATTATTTGATTAAATAAAATTGAAATTACCAAATCCAAGTTCATTAATTTTTTTCTATAATTGGTGTTACTTTAATTAAAGTCATAATTCATTATTAGGTGTTTTAAGTGTTTCATTTAAAATTTGAATTGTAGAATTAAACTTTTCGACGGCAGTGTATATTTAAATTAAAGTAATTACACATATTGTTTTAGGCCACTAGCATCCTGTATATGGATTTTATAAACTGATGAAGAGTATATCTGGATATGACTATGGGATTTGGATATAGCGTTTCGGTATCTTTCTTTTTAGGGAGTTTTATCCTTACCTTCCCTTTGAGCGGGGGCAACTGCAGACATAGGTTGGGGTATTGCCTGGGGGAACTGTCCGTAAACCGCGGGGTAAGCTGCCGACAAATGTAAACAAATCACACCCATACTTTCCATCAATGCAAACTTTCATGCTACTTAATAAGCCCAGTATTCCTGTTCTATACGAAAGTATTAGAAATTGCAGTGATATTGTTTAATTATTATCGATATAATATCTAGTACTTTCGTTGGAACCATTTAAGACTTTACTCAAGTAGTAGTAACTATTACATTTAAAAAATAAAAACTTTTGAGTAAAATCCGTGAAACAAAAATAGAATTATTTTATGTTCGTCCGAATAGGACGATTCAATAAGTCATTTCAGCATTTACTTCGCAATTAGTGGATTTTATCCGTTCTGAGTTGACTTACAGAATCATTTCTAGAACATCATCAAAAGCGACATCTATATGTATAATATATATATATAAGTAAAACATTACTTTTGGCACACAATGTTACGACAATTATCGTGACAACGTTTAACAGATAAATGAGTGATCAAGCTATAGTTGCACAGGATAACTCCAAAATACAACATCTAAATACACAGTTTGAAAACAACACCTGGTGGAATAGACTAAGTGACATCTAATAAAAATGAATGGGCGAGAGGATGACAGATGACGCGCGACATCGCCCACTTACCGACTCCGGGATAAGGTGGCATTCCGGGGTACGCTGCGTGCTGTAACGCCGCCTCCCCATTAGGTAACCCTTGCGCTGGAATGGACAGATGAAGGGCATCTACATTTGGGTAAATACAATATTTTACTTAACAGTGAGGTGAAGAAAGTAACTTCTAGACTGTCTTGCGCAGAATTTCTGTTATCTACTACTTTTATTTAATAAAAATTACTATGAGCTTTTTAAATTTAACTCTCTACACACAAGGCATACTATTTTGCGTCTTAAGATGCTTTCTCATGGCATGTGATGTACAAGATTTTGTTATATTTAGCAGCAACTTAAGGCATTGGATGCTTCTTCGCGTACACTGACGAGAACTAGCAATAGTTCAAAACACGTGTCCGTAAGTATAAGTAACCAATGCAAAAAAATATGCGTTGTGTATATTCAGATATGTTCTATGTTACTGTATTTTACATTTTATGTTAGTTTAACATCGATATGTTTTACATACCTTTTACATGGTGTTCTTTAATAATAATAAGGATAATTTGTTTTTGCCTAATAGATACAATCCAAATAGGACAACAAAATTTTGATTTTACAAGACAATGCACAAATAAATAAATCAATTAATTTCATGAAAATAGAAACATTTTCTTAAATAATTCTTATTGTATTCCTTGACGAATGCACAATATATTCGTTCTCGGTGTTGAAAACACAAAACCTTGGGAGTGTTTAGCAGCAATACGTGGTACAGTTCGTTTCGATTTATTTTAATTTGACTAAATAGGAAGTATGTACTTTTTCAGTATCCCCTCGTGTAAGAGTGCGATCAGCTAATGGTAATGTAAATGAGATTCAGGTACCTTGGACCGTAGATGTGTAGTGGTTATTTTGTAATACAATCGTTCCGTGCAATCATTTATATACAGTGTGTTTCACTTTTCATGGGGACACCTAAATAACTTTTTTATTTTGAAAGCAATCAATATAAAATTTTTATAGGTTGTGTATGAATAGAGTTTTTATAAAGTAAATATCTAGCCAACTATAATTAAAATAAAAAGTAGTGTTTCAAGTAAAGTCATGCTAGCGATTAAGATAGAGCAAAAAAGTATTAGGAAAAGTTTTTACAAATCACTCAAGAACCCTTAATACCAAAATTCGAGGAAAAATTTTCATTTTTAAATTCTTCTACATTTTTATGCTATCAGTAGATAATAGTTTGTTATTGCAATAATAAGAGTGAATTGCCTGCACAGCGTACACTTTGTGTTTACTTACTTAAATATGATCGAAGCCAGTCGTGAGCAATCCCTCTAATGCCCATTCTTTCCAACTAGTACAACACGTATTTATGATTGACACAGTTAAATGCCTTTGCTAGATCAATTAGCAACCCCAATGTTGGATTACGACTATCCTAATTTTTATATATAGCTGTTAATAAGGTATATAGAGCAGTATCGGTATTTTTACCAAGCATGAAGCCATGTTGTGTCTCACTTAGTATGTTATTTCTAATTAGAAAAGACATTAATTTTTTGTTCATCAAATATTCATACACTTTGGAAAATACAGACAGAATATTTATTGGTCTGTAGTTATCAACAGAGTTTATGTCACATTTCTTATAAAGAGGAAGTACAATAGACTTTTTTAGTTTTGAAGGAAATAATCCTTTCTGGAAAGATAAATTGATAGCAAGATGAAGCAAGAAAATAATTTGTCAGTTTAAATGTCAAACGTCAGTTCACTAAACAGTTGATTTCAGTTGAAACTATTGAACTTTGCTGAGCAATGGCCGATAGACATTTAAGTATTGCTCTAAAAGTAGAAATTATTCGAATTGTTGGTGATAATGTACGTTCTACCCGAGAGGCTGCAAGAGAGTTTAACGCGAGACATCCTGAACGTCCACCCATCCGTCATCGAACTGTTGCATACTTGAATAACATTTTCAACACTACTAGAGATGTTGCTAAACCACATCAACATGAATTGAACAATCGAGAACACCATTTCGATGCAGTAATATTAGCAGCGTATCGTAATAATCCTCACGCAAGTTTACGAGATATGGCTAGACATTTAAATATCTCTTACTCCAAAATTTGGAGATGTCTCCGTCGTCACAAATTGAAACCGTATAAGCCAAAATATTTACACGCCCTTGAAGAAGGAGACCTAAATAGAAGAATGGAGTATTGTCTATGGGCTCAAGGCAATTTTCTAAATGACAGGGAATTAAAAAAAAATGTTTAGTGATGAAGCTGCCTTCACTACAAACGGTATTGTTTCATCCCAGAATTGTAGATACTGGGCAACAGAAAACCCAAAATGGGTTATCAATTGTAGAAGGCAATATTCGCAGAAAGTTAAGGTGTGGTGCGGAATTTTAAATACACAAATCATTGGCCCATTTTTCTTTTTTGATACGCTAAATGCAGAAAGGTTTTTAAATTTTTTAAATACTGAATTAATTCATGTGCTTGATGATTTACCATTAGATCTGAGGCGAGATTTACACTTCAAGCTAGATGGATCCTCAGTTCATAACGCAAGAATGGTGCGAGAATGGTTAGACGAAAACTTTCCGTTAAGATAGATAGGCCGTAATAGCCCTTTAATAGAGTGGCTTCCGAGCTCACCTGACATTACACCAATCGACTTTTTTCTTTGGGGGACTATTAAAAATGCTATGTATGCATCTAGACCTCAAAACATACAGGAACTGTGTCAGAAAATCCGACAAGCCTGTCGAGAAATTGCTCCAGAAGTATTACGACGGGTTGTACTGAACCACAAAAGGCGATTGGAAAAATGTATCCGTCTTCAAGGTGATTTAGTGGAAAATATAGTTAAAATATTGTTAGTTAAATTGTTGCTTTTGTTGCCTTTGTTCTTTAATGTTGAATAAAATTTGTGAATTGTTTTCTTGCTTCATGGCAGTCTTATTATTGCAATAACAAACTATTATCTACTGTTGGCATAAAAATGTAGAAGAACTTAAAAAAGAAAATTTTTCTGCGAAATTTGGTATTAAGGGTTCTTGAGTGATTTGTAAAAACTTTTCCTAATACTTTTTTGCTCTATTTTAATCGCTAGCATGACTTTACTTGAAACACTACTTTTTATTTTAATTATAGTTAGCTAGATATTTACTTTATAAAAACTCTATTCATACAAAAAGGTGCGTTGTCGGGCCTATACAACCGATAAAAATTTAATATTGATTGCTTTCAAAATAAAAAAGTTATTTAAGTGTCCCCATGAAAAGTGAAACACACTGTATATAAATATGTCATGGTTAAAATTACATTATTCAACAAATACATTCAAGTTTAATAATAATAATTCATGCCTTAGCATTCCCTTACAGCTTGATGCAAATTACAGGGGGCAATGGCAAGCCATGAGTTATTATTACGTCTGCGCCCGTGGAGCGACTTAAGATGTTCAGCTATCGGCATTCGCCTTGAACGAGAAGGAAAACCATGAACACCTTCTCGGACAGCCTAGTCTCGGATCTAAACTCGGGACTGCCGCCATAATAAGTAAGTGCGCAGATATTTAAAGATGGAAGCAAGTGTACTAAAATTGTGATGCAATATAAGAAGTTAAAAGCTATCATTCATATTGGGTGTATTGGGTAGAGCTTTTTTGAATTGCATTTGTAAATATTAAAACATTGCGTTGAAAGTGTAACGCAATTTCGTTTTTGGTTGAGTGCCTTTAAATGCGGTATTGATCTTGTCGTTAACTTTTTCATACTAAACTATTGAATACGCGTTCAGTACATATACACTTGCAACCTGAGCTATTTTCTGCACCTTCATTGGGCGATCCTTTAACTCCATATCACAGACTTTCTTAATCGTTTCCCTGGTTGTCATTGTAAACGAAGGAGTTGAAGGCTCAGTGTTAATCGAGCTCATACGACCACAACAAAATGTAGCGAGTCACATTCGAATCATACCATATGAAGGGACAGAATCCAAGTAATTCTTTTTAAATTTCATTCGGATTTTTTAATCTTCTTAAACGCAAAAGTACTGCTTTTTATCAACACACCAAATTTGCTTTTCAATATTCAAAATGAACTACATTTTTGTTAGAAGTATTAAATGTCAAACATATTCTGAAGATCCAAGTGCTTTCTATGAAAACGTCACACTACCATGAATTAGATCTTGTATATCAGGATATGACAAATTATGACAAACAATTTGTTTAAAGGTATATTATTGTGGAAGAAATATTCCCTACTTTAATTAATGGAACAATGCTGAATAATGAAGAAATTATACCTCAATATAATCATGAGAAAAAGTACATGTGTTTACCATACCATCCAATTAGGAAAAACATTAATAGAGTCGTTAAAGAACGAGGTCTCCAAGTTGCTTTTCGAACCGAAAATACAATCAGTCTTCTAGGTAATACTAAAGATAAAGTAAATTCGAGTTTGAAATTAGGTATATACGAAATTACTTTCGGCGATTGAAATTTGAAATACATAGGTCAAATGAAACGCTCAATAATAACCCGTTTTAAAGAACATATATCGCATATTAAATTTAGTGTCGCAAACCATGTATTGGATACGTATCATAACATCACGGTAAAAGGGTTAAAACTTGTCAAGAATATAAACAACACCAGAGAGCTCGATGAATACGAAAGCATTCATATCGTTAGAAACAAAACTAATACTTTTAACTCGGACAACGGTCCTTCCCCATATGGTTGCCTTTTTACATTCTTAGAGAAGAGGTAGAAAGAACGTAGAGGTAGGAAAAAAGAGGTAGAAGAAGAACGGTGTACATCTTCACCGTTTCTGAAGAGGGGTAAGTTGATGTAATTTCAGTTCGTGAGTTTGTTTTAAGTCCAGTGTAAACCTGGACGCCGTGTAAGGTTGTACGCGTTTCTTCGTGTTAACTTTACTGTGCATTATGTTCAATATTCTGCTTAGTGGGTTTACCTACTAATGATGACAACTTAGTTGTCGAAATACGTATTTAGAATACGATTATTAATTGTGGTAAAGAGTTTTATATCTTTTTTTTAGTTTTTACTTAACCACAGTCTCAAAAGAAAGTCTTTTTAATATTTTATTATTTAAGTATTTTCACATTTTTTAACATAGGTTTGTAGGCAGAGTGATCATAATTTAGAAATACTTTGATACTCGTTAGTTAAATGTGGTTTCTTTATAAATTGCTTTTTATAATAACGAAGTCAATTTTGTCGTCAATAATTATAAAAATATTTAATTATTTAAATTGTGAAAAAGTATGTAAAGATAAAGATAATTCCGTACGCAAAGACAGTCTCAATAGAGATGGGACAACGCAAACACATATACTACTCACGTGCTGGATACGTTTGTGGAATTCCGTTTGTATAAACAGCCTCTGTGCCGCCTGGTTGACCATTCGGTGTCTGTGCGGCCATGTTAAACGTTGGCATTGTGGGGGAAGGCAAACTTGGGATGGCACCATTGACCGGTTGACCTGAACCGGCACCTACAAGACATCAATGAAGAGATTCATTTTAATGTGCTTTCGTCCACCTCGATCACTTCAATCGAGTGCTGTTTTACCTGAAGTAGGCGGGACAACGGAATTCGCCATTCCGTTTAGTGTGGCGTGTGGTATTTGTGTAGCCAGTGCGGCCATCGGATTGATGTATGTACCTTGCGCCGTTGCTGCAGCCATCAATGCTGCTTGTTGCTGAAATACAATATACCTTTACAAATGTTACATTTACTTTGTGGAATTACAGTGTATACAGAGAATGAAAGATTTATTAAAAGCTATTCCTTGCTCGTATTTTATAGAGATTGTAAATACATGTCCATGTTTGTCCATGTTTACAGTTACATATATGTATATTGCATGTCTGTTTCATTTGTAACAAATGCTTAATACGTGCTTAACGTATTGATATACTTAAACCTTTTTTGTATATTGTAAATACAATATGAAATCTAGATATTCAATGCATTTATCTGATTCCCGAGATACCTCTTAATAAGATAATTTTATAACAAAAACAATATTTTCTACATTACTATAGACATAATTCGTCTAATTTAAAAATACAGGTTGATTGATTCGTGCGATCGTATAGAAATAAAAGTATAATTTAAATAAACAAACTTTATTTTTCTACGTAATCTCCTCTTTATTCGATACATTTGGTCCATCTATGTGCGAGCTTCTTTATTCATTTGTGGATAATTTTTTGCCAATGAGAACATCTTTTAATTTACCCATGCGATCACCTTTCCTGCGGATAAAACTGTCTTGGCCTTCTTTGGAGCTGGTTGTTCGTGATATAATAATGAACCCATGTTTCGTCACAAGTTCTAAATCGGTGCAAAAAATCTGCGTTGAAAAATTTCAAAATTATTCATCGATATTCAATAATGAACACGCCTTTGTTTCGTCGTCAGTAAACGCGGCACCCATCTTGCCGAAAACTTTCTCACATCAAGTTCTTCGTGCAAGATATAAAACACCAGTTCTTTCGAAATACCTACTGTCTTTGCTATTTTTAACGCATTCAATCGTCGGTCACTTAGCAATGGACATTATAAATTCAATTTTAGGCCCATGCGAGTATATTTTGTCTATCTTCTATCTTTCAGATCAGAAGGCCTGAATCTTTTTAGGCTACGCACTTAACTTATGTTCACTAATAGTTTGTTGGCTAACACATTAGTTTGGTTTGCGAACTTTTTACTGTATTTTGCACTAAGATTATTGATCACATTTTTGATAGGGGGTATTAAAAGGTCACGATGTATCATATAATGAGGCACACGGGAAGCACTTTATTTTGAAGTCATTGTGATATAGCCAAGTTGGAATTTGCTGTTGTGGTCCATAATTGAATGGCATACGTCCATATAGGTTCTAGTTCTCTTGATTATTGTCTGCTTTTTTAAGTTAATTTCCTATGAAGGTGCATACAAAGCTGCTTTACTTCATTGTATTGAGGAAGTCTGTGTCCATGCAATCCAACAGGTGGGTATATAGATTTATTCATAGTAAAGGTAATATGAGTGGACTTGTTAACACTCATTTTCCATTTGCTTAACTGCATTTGGTTTTTCCAGATTTTTTTGAAGATTTCTTGTTGCGTGTTCAGGATTTGTGTGCGATGCTAAGATAGCATTGTCATAAGCAAATGTAGCAGCTGTAGTTAGGTTGGTTGTTGGTAAATCAGCTGTGTAGATCAAGTATAACAAAGGCCCTAATACACTTCCTTGTAGCACACCGGACGGTACGGGAAATAGATCGATGTATTCATTATTTTCTTTTACACGAAAATGTCTATTATTTAGCTAGAATTTTAAAATAAGAAAGTGTTGATAAGGAAGATATGTTGTTATCTTGTAGAATAAACCTTCGTGCCAGATCTTTTGTATATAAGGATTTAATACTTTGGATTCATTTGATTAAAAACTGAAATATATTTTTTAAATGATGTATTCTTTAAACAATGTTAGATTAATTTTAGGTTATGCTGAACATTGAAACCTGTAATAGCAAATGTTAATGGCAATGCAGAAGAAGGCAATAAGATTTTAGAAATAAAAGCAAATGTAGAGGAGAATAAAAGTTTGTCCAAGTCAGTATTACAGCTAACTGTACCTTACTGATGCTTGACTTGGGTTATAAACCGCAAATATCAACAAAAACTGGAAACTTGTGAGAGAAAGGTATTGAGATTTATGGTGGGGGAAAACACAAAATATGATTTGAAAATAGAAACACATTCGGAACTGTATGAATTTTACGGGACGAAACAATTGGGACATTTATTAAAGGAGAAATATTGAAGTGGTTGGGCTCCTCGACAGGATGAAGACTAAGAGGGATGTAGTCTAGTAGAAAGCAGGAGGAAGAAGATCTGAGAAGGTGAAGTGATTTTGTGGAAGAGGATTTAATAGATTAGTACCTTAGTGAATTATAGAGCATTTTCTTAGTAATTTTTGACCATAAAGGATTTGATTTTTTACTATTTTAATTAGAGAGATTGGTGCGTTCGCGAAGTCGTTACAAATCATCAACAACTTAGTCAATGTGAAATACTTTCTCTGATCAGTGTAATAAGTACACTGATTTAGAAATTAATGTCTCCTCTTAGTCACGGCTTACGTTCTAGAGCAAAGCCCTGCATTTCCGTTTTTAAATTTATGAACGCTACTAATATGAAGAGAATCACCTTTGTGTTATACAAAACCTTAACAGAACTTCTTGCATCTATTGGAAGATAAAAAGGTTTTAAAAGTTAGCGACGCATGTGTTCACTCTTTGTATAATAGTATTGTTATCTTCTCTTAAATTATAGCTTCCGTAAAATTCTTTTTATTGTAATGATTAGATAAATTTGCTGGATTCGCAAAAAAAATATTTTCGTTTCTATATGATGTATAACAGGCCGATATTTCGCAGTTTGTACAAATTAAGAATTATTATTAAAATTTTCTTTATCCGTAGAGGCAAATGTAAGAGTTTTATTAGCGGTGCAATTTCCGCGAATAAATTCCGCAAAGTAGCGCCAGTGGTAAGGCCGGCACCAAATCATCTCCGTGAAAAATTAATATGTAATAAGGTCCGTACAAGAAACGCTGGGGCGCGTGTTGTTTTTTCTTCCTGGCCCTACACCAGAGACGCCTATAATTTATTTTTATTAAAAGCGCGCGCTCGTTTAAACGACCGTAAAACGTACGTAATTCGGTACGAGATGGCGCTACTTAATCATCAGAAAAAGAACAACCGCGTCGGTGGGATTATACGCGGCGCCCAGCCAATAAAAATACATCTTCTACGTTGCGCGCGGAACGTGTGGGTGGATCGGTGGATCGAAAGGGGTAGAAATATAAGACAATAGGGCGGCAAGATGAGACGTTATGAGGGATGTATGTAATACCCTAGTACGTTACCTGTGCGTAAGCTCCGTATGCTCCGAACTGGTTGAATACAAAGGGGTTTAGAAGACTCATGTTTCCGGCCATCTGCTGCATGCGTCTCAGTTGTCGTTCTTTCTCAGTATCTGCGAATTTTACCACTAAGCTGGAGGAAGCTCCCTGAAACGTGATCATTAATTAGAAAATAAATGCCTAAGCTAACAATTATTGTATCAAGTAGCAATAAGACGTAAAGTTAAAACTTAATTAATGGTTAGAATATGTGAGATTTTAAATTAACTATTCATTAACATAAAATAAAAGACACATCAAAGAATAACAAAATTACGAATTAAGAAGTACCGAATTTTAGAAAGTATTTTATCAGTTTACAGTTTGTATAGTTTTGAAACTCATTTATAAATGTTTCTAAATATTGGTGAGGCATTTTATGTTTTCGAAGTGTATTTTAGTGTATTTTAGTGTCTCATTTTGAACCAGAAAATATTTGATTTGTTACGGAGATTGGTGCTTTTGCAAAGTTGTTACAAATCATCAAAATTAAGACAATGTGAAACACTTTCTCTAATCGATGTACATATTAGCGAAGCCCTACATTTCCACTTTCAAATTCGTAAACGCTACTAATATGAAGAGAATTGCTTTTGTATTATATAAAGGAAAAATTTCACGAAACAATTAATAAATTCTTAAGTATACATTTAGGTTAAAAAAACGTCGATATTTTTATTTCTTTCATTGCAGGTGAATAATAATGCTTCTATTTCTTATATTTTATATAAAATGCGTTTTACATTGAATTTTCTATTTTCTAATTTCTCTATTATGACACAAAAAATCTGCGGACGGTATTTTCTCAATAAACTAGATCGGATTAGTAATATGTATGCATTTCTAATTTATGATTGATCAATTTATTAAAATTATCATATTTGACAAAAGTTTCAAATACAGGCTGATTTATTTTCGACCCTTATCATGGGAATCTCGCTTATTATTGGAGATAGAGGGTAGGTTTAAATTTGGCAAGGTAGCGTTAAATGACGTTCGAATTTTTTTTTTATAGCGAAACAAGCTCAACAATTTTATTGTCCGCGTACTTACTTTTATTTTTTGAACTCTACATTTTTATCTCCTGAAGAAGCATCAAACTCGTTGCGAAATATAGAGATAATTAATAAATCAGTTTTTAATTGACAGACCGCTTGCCCGTTTTTAATTTATTTTATCCAATATATTACGGTCGATAATTTCTTTCAATTTTAAATATATATATATATATATATATATATATATATATATATATATATATAGTAAATTCAATCAGTTGGCGATTTAAGGTCTGGCTTTACTTTAAAGTAAAAATATTTAAAACAACCCAACATGTTTCGGCAACGATGCCTTTATCAAGGATATAAAATATAAATATTTATATTTATATTTTATATCCTTGGGATATCAAGGGCATATTTTTTTCATGTGGTTGCACATGTTTTAGAAATTGCTTCGAGCTGTCAATTTTGTTTATTTAGATATTGTTTCTTTTAATTTTGATCGGCTGTCATAAAGGAAGTTTTTTATCGTATGCTGCGGTCATTTCCATACGATATTTTTACCTTAATAATATTGTTTAATGAGGCAATATTAATCTTTATTTCTTTAATTGTTCCGACCTTTGCTTGATGTAAATCCATATCACAAATAAATAAAACACACATAAGATGTTTTAGATTTAAAACTAAAACATCTTATGTGTGTTTTATTTGATTAATCTTTATACTTTATAAAGATTTTTTTTAAATTTTTTTAAATTTTTGTATTAAAGATTCATTTAAAGTTTGCTGTGTGTATTTTTGACATTTGACTTTTATTTTTCGTTTGTGCTCATAAGTAACTTAATAACATTATCATACCTTTTCTCAAACAAGTTTTGAGTGGCGTCCAATTAAAAACTATTGTACTAATTCAATTGTGTTTTCCACTTTTCTGATTGGAACACTGAGGGAAAAGCAGTCTCATCTTGAAAATTAACCAAGAATATCCAAGCTGGGCAGATTGGTTGTGAATAGTGGTATTATCAAATTCAAAACTACTATTCATAGCAATATGTAGGATGTTCGCAAATTGGGAAACCATCTGCTTCGTTTGTTTATGCACCAGATGAAATAACGAAGAATATTGTGTATCCAAAGGCATTGAAGTGAGAGATTGATTATAATAAAATATTATTGATTCGTTGTTTAGCTAGAGAATAAATAAAAATTATATGTCGGTTAATGGCAGTTAACAAAAAGAAAGTTTTAATTTTTCTATAAAATGTGGCCGAGCCACGCCGGGCTTCGTGTAGCTAGTTTCTAATAAAATGTTCTTTAAATTAAACTCTATTTCCTGTTGTAATTGAAATTGCTTTTAAAAATTTCTGGTTTATGTTAACACCGAGAAATTTCCAGACTCTATTAATAAAATATGGTTATTTATGTGCGCTCTATCATTTCTGAAAATTAGGAATACCTATTTTGTGACACCCTGTATAGGGATATACATAAAAAAAAGATTTATTTTAGTTAATTAAATGGGGTTGTAGCGGACACGGGGCATCCGCTAGTAAAATAAATTTTGTTCTAAAAATCATTTATCCCCACAATATCTAACTAGATACCTTAGGCCTAATAAACAAAACCAAGTTAACCCCTGAAATAAATAACTATACAAAGAATAAGAGTCAAAGTAGGTACATGCTTAGAAAATTTATTTGAAATTATTCTACACGTATCCACCCAAACTATCCAGCAATATTTATTACATTATTACATTTAACTTCAGATAGATTAAACTAAATTTACAAAATCTTTAACGGAATGTATTTAAGATAAATGCGTACTTGTTTTTAGTTTAGTTAATATAAAATTGAAAAAAAATATTTCATTACTTTGTTAAATTACATTTTGTAAAACGGAAAATGGAAGCGAAACGGATTTCTTAATTTTAGGACCTAAAGATACTCTTTAGGTCGCAAGGGTATCAAGTGTAACTTTGTCGTTTTACCTCGTATGTATAATTTATATAGGCGGTCGCCGCGTAGAAACCATGGAGGGAAAACGAGGATCTCTCCATTTAGCAACTTCATGCATGTTTAACACCCAGCCCCGGAGGGTCACTTTATTCTTGAGAAGCTAATGGGAAGTTTTATTCAATTTGCGTGAGGATTAATTTACGACAGAAAACACTCGAGGATTTTCGGTCGTCGAGTGTAAAGGGGAAACGTCGGGTGCTCAAGAGGATGACGCAGAGATAGGGTGTGTTGGAAGAGTAGAAACTGGAAAGAGGTATACTCTAGACTTTAATTAGTGACATCAAAAGTTTCGGTTGCCGGCGAGAGTAGCAAAGAGTCGATTCGAAATTTACGTGTACATATGTGTGTGTGTCGGTGTTCGATATATACCTACGGACGACGGATTCGAAGGTGATGATGCCTTTCGCAAAATTCCGAAACGTCACGAACCGAACGAATACGTTTTATTGCGACGCCTGCTGAGAATTCCCGTAGTGTTCGCACAGCAACCCGCGGCATTCAATAACAGAATGTCTCGGCCGTGATGGTGGAGGTGGCGGTGTAGTGATGGTTTAGGGGAGAAAAGAGTCCATCCCCTCGGGGGGGCACGAATGTTGGAATTGAATGGCGCGTTGCTCTCCACTCGAGCTTGGATTTAACGATTTCTAATAGATTTGTGCGAGCGGCAGAGCGAGAGGAAAGCCTCTTGTCAGTGAGGGATTGTGACCAAATGCTGCTGCTGTACTGGCCGTCTATCCCGGGGCAATGCCAATTGCTTTGCTCTCGAGGATCAGCTCTGGCTTTTCTTCGAATCTGTTCCTTGTACATTTTTCTTCGATATAACAATATTTTAGGGATAAATTCACGACGTCCTTGATATAATTGACGTTTGGACTTCTTTTCCTTTATTTCGATTCTCTTTCGAGGTAAATACCAATGCTGATTCAGGCGAATACAATTTTAGTGACGTAATTCTTTCCAATATTTTTGTTCCGTATATTGAAGATATTATTTTATCTTTACTTGCAGATGCGGGGAAATTGACGTGTAAATGCATACCTTATATATATATATATATATATATATATATATATATATATATATACATATATATATATATATATATACATATATATATATACATATATATATATATATATATATATATATATATATATATATATACAGACCGTTCGATAAAAAGGGCTTATTGTTCTATAAGCTTAATTTGGCAGTTTTATCTCTGATAATATATATTGATATAAAAGTGCTTTGAGCGTTATTAAAGATTATTAATCGAGTTTATGCATATGAACGTAATATATTTCAATTTAATGTTCCAATGTATATAAATTTACTAAAGTTATGCAATAATTATTACAAATTGATGGTGTGTAATACGAAAAGTTAATTTAGAACGTTAATAATAAAATTACGTCAATGGCAGTAGAATAACGATATTATAAATAAAATATTCTGAATTTCAAAATGTGTTTTAATGTTTTCTACAAGGATAAATCGATAGGTAAATGCAATTCTCAATTATTATAGTTTATTTCTGCTTATTATTAAATGACTGAAATGATTGAAAAATTGATATTACATACATGCATTTAAATACCCTCTCTTAAAGAAACGAATTTCAGGTGTACAGGATTAGGTGTTGGATTTCTGTTTAGGCAGCTCACGTGGAAGGAAATCACAGGATCAATGTTATAAAAGGTCTTGAGGGGTCCAAGGATGGTTTCTAAGGGTTTCAAGATACTCAAAATACTGGTTAGTAATTAAATTTTTGTTTAGTTGACGTCTAAAGTGCCGAGAATTATTTCAAAACTATTTGCAGGTATGTTGCAGGTATGTAAATACAGTAGAGGCTCGATAATCCGGATCAATTAAAGCCAGGGTTAATCCGGATTAATAAAAATCTGGACTATCGCATCTTACATTTTTATACAAATAAATTAAAAAAAAACGGTTAAAACAAATCCACTTTATTCTCAAAATCTTCAAAAAATACATTATGTTTGTATAATGTAATTAAAAATATAAGTATAATAAATAAACCTACATATTACATATTGCTGTGGATTTTTCCCCATAAATATTAATAAAATTTATGTATTTATTTTTTTACAATGATTTTGAACGCAAGTGTATATTTTTGAAATTTATTATTTTTTGTGAAAAAAACTGGCTTTATATTGTGAGCCTGCGCGCTTGATTTGACCTTTGGACAGACACTAGTGTTCTGTGAGATAAGAAAGTCGTGCTTATTTAAAGATAAATCTTTATCTTTGTAAAGTAACTTCGGGTTATTTTTGATTTAATTAGTGGTGCTGTTTATATTCATTACCGATAATTTATACGAGTTTGTTTATCTCGTAATTGTTATATTTTTACACTTTCTTACTCACCGTGTCTCGAAGATATATATATATATTTTTTACGTAAGTAAAATATATTATTAAAAGATATTTTTTACATTGAATGAATTGAATATTGTATTTTTCTATTGTATTATTATTATCGTATTGAGATTTTAGTCTTAGATATTTGATATAAATAACAAAGAAGGATTTTTAAAATTTATAGTAAAAAAAATTCTGTAACTATAAAATTTTATACGTTTGGTATCTCAAGGGCATTTTTTGTTACATGTGGGTGCACATGCGTTAGAGTTTGCTTCGGGCTGTCAAATCAGTTTGTTTATTTTGATTTTGTTCTCTTGGGAGAAATTAAAAAGTTTCTTTGTAATTTATTATTTTTAATTTTGATCGGCTGTCCTTAAGGTTTTTTAGACGTATGCTGCGGTCATTTCCATGCGTTATTTTTACCTTTATAATATTGTTAAATGAGGCAATATTAATCTTTATACTTTATAAAGATTATTATTATTATTATTTTTTCCTTGTATTAAATTTTCATTTAAATTTTATATTGTGTTCTTTAATTTAATAATCCTTTCTACACATTTTAATAAGTAACTTAAAGACATTATCATAACTTTTCTCAAACAAATTTTGAGTGGCGCCAGCTATTTTACTAACTCAATTGTTTTCCACATTTCCGATTGGAACCCTGAGAGGAAAGCAGTCCCATTTTGGAAATAAGCCGACTGAATATCCTAGCTGGATAGATTTGTCGTGAGTGGTGGAAAAGCTAATTTCCAAACCACAGTTCATAGCAATATGTAGATTATTTAAAATAGTCCGAGATTTTACTTTATTTTTGATGTGCAATAATTGAAGAATGTTTAACTACGCTTTCTCTTGCATATTTTTTAGTGCAAGAATATCTCCAATGCCAATATTATTTTCTTCAGCCCATTGCAATCCCAATGTAAAATATTTTATTGCATCCACGTGCTTGATTTTTTTTGGCTGGATATCTACTTATTCATCGTCGGTCCCATCATCTATACCCTCAACCTCAGGATCGACATCCTCTATGACATTTTTTACATTTTCCACCCATTCATTCATTTCATCATTTGTATGAAACTCGCCCTCAGTTTTTGTCAGCATGTTTGAAATTTCTTTGTAGCCTTGCCCTATTTGCTTCCGTTTCCTTTGTAATAAGTTTAGAGGAATCAGATCATCTGGGTCATAATTGGGTAAATTGCCTGATAAAAGTTTGTGCCAACACTTTTCTAAAGAGTTAGTTGTCACTTTTTGCCATGAATTATGGAGTAAACAAACTGCATCCAAAAGATTAATACGCTTAATGCATTTACCGATATCATCTCCGTCTTCGAGTAGTGAAAGAATATGCGCTAAAAGGCTTTTTTTGTAATTTAACTTTGTTAATTTGATATCATTTTGATCCATCGATTGTATCAAAGCTGTACAGTTTGGTGGTAAAATCAAAGTGAATATTTTTCCATCTTTACTAATCAATTCCTCGTCGGAGCAGTGACATGGTACAGTGTCAATCAACAGTAAGGCTTTTTTAGGAAGATGTTGGTTTTTTTTAAATAACTTGACTTGTTTGCAAAACGAATTTTGGAAACAATCCTTAAAAAGAGCAGAAGTCATCCATGCATTACCAGTAGAGACGTACTCCACAGGTAAAGTTTTGTTCTTGAATGCCCTTATATTTTTTGCTTTACCAATAACAAGAAGCCGAAGTTTTTGGGTACCGTCACCATTTGTAAAAGCTAGAAACGTGATTCTTTCTTTGCTTGATTTTCTGCCCGGTAGGGAAGAAGATCGTGAGCTTCTATTACTTGCCTTAGTTTGGCAATAAAGGGAGCTACAGCAGATTCATCATTTGTTAATTTCTCTCCGCAGATTTTAGGATGCCTGAGGCCATATCTTTTTTTATATTAAGATGCCAGCCTTTGCTTGCAACAAAGTTATCTTTTCTATAAATATTTTGGTAAAGTTGTCGAGCTTTTGCACCTAGTATTTCAAACAAAATAGGAATATGTTTGCTTCGTTGTTGAGTAAACCAGGAATTCAATTCTCTTTCCATTTCCGGATATTTTGCTTGACGTAAAGTTTAACGACAGCTTGGCCCAGAATGGCAAATTCCAATAAATCTAAATCATTGATAAGTAAGTCTCGTCATCAAAAAGCTTATTCCAAAATAAACTAATCTTATTTCCTTATTTTATCCTCATTTTTTCTTATATCGGACATGGTAGACGTTCCGACGCCGTACTGCAGAGCAAGTGATTTACCGCTAACACCATCTTTTAGTTTGTCTAATATTTCACACCTGTTTTATAGTCAAAGTAAGATGTTTACGTTTTGCTATTATGCACTACACACTAAATTAAAGCAAGTCCGGCCGTCAAATAATCAAAATATAATTGAGATAAATAATACGTTTGCGTTCCGAGACACGTTCAGACAAGTTAGAACCGATAGAACTGATGACCATGCTACGTAACGCTCGTAAATGCTGATTATCGAATCATGCGGTTCGAATTAAAAGGTACATAATTTAACCTTGGTGTCAATCCGGACTACTCAAATATCCGGATTATCGCTCTCCGGGTTATCATGTCTCTACTGTACGTAAATTTCTTCAATTATAAATTAATTGGTTGGAGCACAATATAAAAATGCAGTTGAAAAATCTAAGAAAGAATGCCAACTCTTCTTTCTTTTTCTTTCCACGGTTTCTTCTCTACGATGTCAAATTTGTGTTTTCGAGATCATATTTCAATAATAATATATTATTTAATATATAATATCAATTTTTCAAGAGACGTTAAAATTTATAATTATAATTATAAACTAAATCTTTATACTTTTACATGACTATCATAATCTTAAATACAAAATTTTTAATCTCGTCAAGTCAAATTTACAGTTTTTACATGAAAATGTCATCCTATTTTTAATATTTTAATAAGTTATATTAAATATGAAATTCAATATAATTAATTTAATTTATGCATGAAATTGAACAAATAGAATAATTAAAGAAATATAAAATTTTCATTTCTTAACATAACTTATTTTAGATTTTATATTGAATTCTACACTAATGTATGAAAATTATATGACAAACAATTAAATGCATAAGTGTCCCGTATCGTTATGTTCAAATTTTAGGAGTGTAAAGTAGACTTCATTTCAAGTGACAAAAACGCAAAACTTGTATATCCATTTTTATTTATTTCAAAGTTATAGATCTATGAATATGATTGTCAGATCATGAAAAAAAATGTAATCCTAAAGTCAATAAAAACTGATTTTATTTAAAAAAGTTCAATTAATAATATTTTCGAAATGTTCACCTCCTTGTTGAATGCAGGCTTGTGCCCGTAAACCAACAGAAGAAGTACTTATCCGAATTTCATACTTGTTTTGTTGGATTTGCTCGGCAGCCAGGTGAATACTATCCAGCAACTCTTCTCTTGTGTTCGAAACTTGCGCGTAGACTAAATTTTTCACGTACCTCCATAAATAAAAGTCAAGGGGATTAAGATCGGGTGATCTGGGTGGCCATGCAACAGGACCACCTCGACCAATCCATCTTGGATAATTGACGTTAACCCAATTTCGGACAGCAATTCCGAAATGTGGTGGTGTTCCATCCATGTGAAACCATATGTCTCGTCGAACATTCAGTGGGACATCCTCTAAAGACCTGGCAGTTCGTCAATAAGAAATTGAAGGTAATTGTCCGCATTTAAGCTCCCAGGAAGAACGACAGGACCTATCAACAAGCCATCGATTAGTGCCGCCCAAACGTTAATAGAAAATTCATGTTGAAATTTAGATGGGGGTATAGCTTTGAGATTTTTTGATGACCACCTGTGCAGGTTTCTCAGATTTGTAACACCACTTCTCCCGAACATAGATTCATCTGTCCAGACGCCTGTTCTGCAGAAATTAAAATGAAGCCGTGACTGTCTTAATATCCCTAGACGAGCATAGTGGTCTGCCTCAAGCAAACCGCGTCCCCTGCGATAGTGATATGGATATAAGCCCTCACGTTTTAAAATTCGCCAAACTGTCGTTCGTGGCACTCCTAGTTGTCTAGCGATTCTACGTACACTGAGAGTTGGATCCCTTGTAACAATAGCTATTGCTTCTTCCTCTAAGTCTGCTGGCAAATTTATTCCTCGGTCGAAAAGATAATCACGTAGTCCGCATTCCCGAAATTGTCTGAATACTTCCAGTTCTGTAATGAGGAATGCGCTTATCGGGAAACCGATGTCGCTATTCAATAACTGCTTGACGTACACTGCCGTTACAGTAGCCATACATAAAATGCATGTCCGTATACTCTTGAGAAGAAAATCGGTAAGGCATTTTGAATAAAGATAACGTGTCCACTCACTAATGAACTGAAACGTAATGTAATCCTTTATTAAAAATTGCAACGTTAACAGTCATCTGAATATTTGTTTGTTGTATAATATTCATGGTTCAGCACTTACGAAATAAGTGAGAACATTCTTTATCATAAATCAACTTCCAGTACTATTTTTTGTAGATCTCCAAGAAATTACTGTATGCACGTATATACGACACGTGTTTATTTATTTTAGGATGACATTTTATTATTCGACGTTAACAATCACAGGCCTGTTATTGAATCGTATAACTTTTTTTTAAAGAAAATCAGTTTGTATTGACTTTAGGATTAGATTTTTTTTTCATGATCTGACAATCACATTCATAGATCTGTAACTTTGAAACAAATAAAAATTGAAATACAAGTTTTGCGTTTTTGTTACTTGAAATGAAGTCTACTTTACACTCCTAAAATTTGAACATAATGATACGGGACACTTGTATATTTTAAAAATACAAGCCAATAAGATAATTATTGTATTCTGTTCTAATGTTAAGGTGAAATGGCAGGACTAAATCAATATAACGGCTGTCTTTGAAATAAAAAGACAATGTATGGAAAATGGAAAGATATAATTATATTGAATATGTATCGAAAATATTTTCCCAAAATTCCCTCTTATAAGCGAGAAAAAAATGACAAAGATATCAAAAAAATATATTAAAACTATTTTTGAGTTTCCTCAAATAGGTCTCTGCTAAAAATTTTAATGGAAGGCAGATGAAGCTAAAAGCAAATTTTAATTTAATAGATTTATCTGGAAAAGCCTGACTTGTGCATTAGAGCATATTATTAAGATTGAATACCATTTTCTTAATGAAGTACTGATTTCAGTTTATCCAGAAAGACGAAGCAATATATTTTCCTGATAATTCATCTCCCATGAAGCAAGTCTAGGAAAAGTGTTTCCGATCTCAAAGAATCGTTGCTATTTTTATCACTTGGTATTCTCTGGTGAAAAACATTGTAACAAAGCTACAAAAAATTCAATTTGATAAAAACATTATTGCCAAGAATTCTTGGACCACCATCAATTATAAATGAAGAATGCTATGTAGGTGTTCATTTGATATGCCTCCGACTTCAGTTACATATCCCCATAATGTTTAATCGTTGGTTCATTGGAGATTAAGTCTTTGACTTGATTATTTTTGGAGTTGTTACAACCTAGAGCATTCGTCATCTTGGAAAGAGGTCTTAGCCCGTTCCGCACGGGCCACGGAAGGCATAACTCAGTGCTGTATAAATGGAAACTAGCAGATACTAGCTTTTGCGACTGCAAAAATGCGGAACAACCTATAGCCATATAGCTATGCAGAAATTTCCTTGGCGGCATCCGCGAGTTAAGCAAGGCAACTCCTGCAGCTCTGGGTTTTTTTTTAAATTTAGATATTAGTGCATAAATTAGTATTATGACCATTATTTTCTCATAAAAGTGATTTATACACTAATATCTAAATTTCTATATTGTTTCTCATACGAAATAAATAAAGCGTCCTCTCATTCATCTGTTTAATTTGTCGAATTAGAGTACGAATTGCTGCCTTTTTTTTAATTCCGAACTTGACAAAATGGCTTGGTGGAAAGAAGTTCGGGACAAACGAGGAGGTGATAGCTGCAACAAGTGCATATTTTGGCTTCCTTCCGAAAAATAAGTTTCTAGGTCGTTTCAAAAATTGGAATGTCTCTTGGCTAAGTGGGTAGAATCAGAATTATGTTGAAAAATCAAATATATTTTTTACCCTAAAATGTTTAATTGTAGAATCATTTTCCCGTCAAATCACTCGTAGGCTAGCTAGATACGGATATAATTTGTAATAAAGATAACAAGAAATATGAAATGTATACGCGAAGCATTGGATGCAAAAGCCGGTAAACTGCTTGCAAACACCGAACCAGAGAGAGAAAAAAAAAGGACGAATCTTCAACACTGACGGTACGGCGCCAACAGGTGGTCAGTTATTTTCTCTCGCCGACGCTGGGAGTTGAACTCGGCATATCAATTATATATAACGGTAACGAATTGTGAATCGCTCGAGCTTGATCTTCTCGGTTATGGTGGCGTGTGGCGATCTGCAGACATTACTATCACGGGATTCCGCAAATTCGGACACGGTAACTGTCATCGGACACAAATCAAATTCTGTGAATGGTCCACGATATCAGGTTGTTCCACTGAAATAAAATTCACGATTCTTATTTTGTCATAAAATTTGAGAGCAGCCGGTGAACTGTTCGATGTTTTATGAGGGTTTATTTCGAACAATCGTGTACTATTTTCGATTGAATTTATGGGGGGAGAATTAATAATGTTTTTCATATAAACTTAAATAAAGTTGTTACTAAAAATTATGTACAATTAACGTTACAAATATAGTGTCCAAAATATTTGCAGTATTATGTATTATGTTTGCTTTAAAAAATTAGAGAAAATGGAAATTTAAGAAATACTTATTTTCGTTTTAATAGTAACTTTTCTTAAATTGTGATTTTAAATGCCAATTTATAATCAAAGCGTTCATTTCTGAATCATTGATAGCTAGTTGTGCTCCTTGGCAGAGTGATTTTTACAAATTTGAAGTGGTGACGAAAACTGCGCATATAAAATGTCTGTTTTTCTTTATGTGTTAAAATAGTGCGCAATATTCAGTGGCGTGTCGTGGGGTTTGAGTTTGGAGGGGCGCACCAGAAATCAAATACCAAATGACATATAGGCAAATTGTGCGAAAAAGTATCCATTTATAACATTTATTTAAGTTGAATAAATACATAGGAATTAAAATATATTAATACTTACAATAACGACAAAAACAATAATAATTGTAAATCAGAACGGAAAAAATCCAAAATAAGGGGCTCATTTTAAACAAAAATCCACCTACCTTAATATTCAAGCGGAATAATTTTTATAATGTCAAAAAAAATCACTTCACGAAGTAGGTAGCCGCGGTTTATAAGTAGGAAAAAGAAAGAACAACATATTTACACAGATTAAACTAAACAAAATGGGTGGGTAAGTAATTTTTAAAAATGAAATCCGCTCTGCGGTCCTTCATGGAAATGAATTTTTCCATGACTTTATCATCAAAATTGTTTATTTCGTGCACTTAATTTCGATATATGGACATCATAGCTAAAGCGTTTAGTCTGTCATTAAGCATGGTATTTCGTAAAAATGTTTTTATGTGTTTAAGCGTCGAAAAAGTGCGTTCTGCTTCGGCTGTTGTCATAGGAGTCGTCACGATAATTTTTAATATTTTCGATGTTTCGATAAATGTTTCACTAAGGTTCTTAATCTTGATTTGCTCAACATCAGATAAGATGAACATACATCGTTTAAAACAGTCACAGAGAAATTCCTTTAAAACTCTGAATATTTATCTTTGTTAAAAAGATCAACCGCTTGTAAATGTCTCCGGTAAGAAAAGCGTTCCTTCATTTGTACTGTAATTATATCACAAACTTCTTTGGCAATAACACTTCGAAAATTATCATCCATTCGCCTTCTTTTAGATGTTGGATATTCTGATTCAACAATGTTTTTAAGAGAAACAATTTGATTTTTTCAACTGTACACTGTTATATTATACGATACGGTACGATAGTCCCGTAGACGGCACTGAAACACTGGTCGCTAGATAACTGCGCCGTAAAATATCCTAAATGTTTTTATGGAATCGTGTATTATCGGCCAATATCGGGTCACATTCACCAGGAATCTATAATGACTTATGCAGGCCGCGGCGTATTTGCGCCTTAATATAATTCTGTGGGTTCTAACAACGTTAGACAACGAAAACTGAGTTCAGTTTTTTTAAATTTAGAATTCTAACTACTTATATGAATAATAATAATAAAATGAATAGTAATAATAAATATTTAAATAAACATTTAAATTGTGTGTTATATTAAAAATTCTAGGGGAGGCACGCGGCTTCGCGGCCTTACACAGCTACCGCCACTGGCAATATTATATGATTTTGTGATAAAAAAAGCAATCGTAATGTCAATTAGTTAGTATGGAATTAACAGCTCTCTCGGTAAAATATTTACTTATTTGTATTCTAGTTTCAACGCAATCAGTACTGGTAAAAATACATTTTGTGTAAATTTAAACTTAAATGCAGGGTGAGTTAATATTCACTCCCTAGTCTTTGGATGTATATTCTACAATTAAAAATGAGATAAAAATGAAGAATTCTAAAATCTCAAAAGAGAAGCAGTTTTCTGGTAAAATAGAAATAAAAAATTATCATTTTTAAAATTTTTATTTATTCCTAACGAATCCTTATACAAAAAGAAACTTTCAATATTGGCAAAATTAAAACTGTCTGGGTCGAACTAAACGAAACGGAAACAAAACATCTAATTTCTTAACAAACCTTCAAAATTAATACCATTTTTATTAATACGCGTATGTAACCTATGGCTGAAGTTTCTGGCAATAGAATTGAAATTATTCTCATTTTATATCTACTATAACTTAGTGAATCCAAGCAATAACGTCATCTACTTAGGCAGGCACAGTAAAATAAACTTTTTCGGTTATGAATCCCCACAGCCATAAATCTATTGGACTTAAGTTGGGAGACCGGGGTGGCCACGCTATTGGTCTACCCCAACCAATTCATTTATTATTATGCAGGTAGTCCATCGTGTTGAAAACAATGTTGCACGTTTAAAAGAGTAATGTCTAACAGACCTGGCAAAGTATTCTCGCAAAAATTACTGTAAAAATATGGACTCATGATTCTTTTTCTTAAAATGCCTATCCAAACATTCGAGAGTAAGGTCTTTGCTAATTCCACCGACGTGCAATATGAGAGGATTCTCATAGTGCCAATAATTAAGCTTGTGGTGACTGAAAACTCTTTGTTGGTTGAAATGAGCTTCATCAGTAAAGAAAATATTATGAAAGAAGTCAGGATTGCTCTGAATTTTGTGTAATGACTACGTGCAAAAATTTACTCTCAATGGGTCGTGCAGCATTTGAGCAGGCTGTAAGGGATATGGATACAAGTTGTATCTTCGAAGACGTCTATTGATCATTAAAATATTTAACAAAGTCAGTAGATGGTGGCAAATGATGAGGAGCTGCTTACGAAAGCGAGGATGTCCAAGTCGCGACTGAAGGCAATGGTGACCGTTTTTTTAGATATCCGCGGCATCATTCAACGTTAATATCCTCCTGTCGGCCAGACAGTGTCTGAACAGTTCTATGTTGGCGTCCTGGAGCGGCTGTGGGCATGCATTTTCCGTGTGCGATCCGAACTCGCCGCGAACGGCTGGATTTTACACCACGACAACGCCCCGGCTCATTCCTCGTTTATTGTGCAAGAGTTTTTGGCGAAAAAAGGCATTCCAACGTTGCAGCACCCACCCTATAGCACCGATATTGCCCCCTGCGACTTTTCTTATTCCCCAAGATGAAATCGCACCTCAAGCGAATTCATTATGGCGGCATGCAGAAGGTCAAGGAAGCTGTAACCGCGGTGCTGAACGGGTTAACTTCGGGGGATTACCAAGGATGCATCCAATCGTGGGAGTAACGTTGGAATCATTGTGTTGAGTTAGAGGGAAACTATTGTGAAGGTCGATAATAAAATTTTGCTCGTAATTTAACTTGCTTGTGTTTTATTGACAAATACCCGGAACTTAATTGCCACACATCGTATTACAGAACAGATAATCCTATTAAGCGGTTGCGCAAACTTATAGTAACAATAACACCATCTGCAAAATTATAAATAAGAAATAATTGAAATCGTATTTGTTCCTTTTGCATTAATTATCTCACATACCTAGTCAGATATATAGGTTACCTATGATAATTAATAAAGGGCCCTAATTTGTAGTCAATACGGCCAATGGATTCGTATTAGGTGAACCGTATCCATTCAATAACAATGAGAGAATTATCACCACAGGGGGTGCAACAACAGTTGTAAACACATTAAAAGTTAGTTTCTTATAATTCTGAATGCACTACATATGTACTTACCTTATATAGAATAAGGTCATGTTGAAAATTTTTTAGACTGAGAGTTTAACTTCAACTAATACGGCTTTGATATACGGTACAAAAATGTATAAGGGTTACCTAAACAAAAATTAAAATTTATCAAAATTTAATTGGTGATTATTAGAATAAGGTCATGTTGAAAATTTTTTAGACTGAGAGTTTAACTTCAACTAATACGGCTTTGATATACGGTACAAAAATGTATAAGGGTTACCTAAACAAAAATTAAAATTTATCAAAATTTAATTGGTGATTATTTTATTTTTTTAAATTTAACGTTGCTTATTGTTGTCTAAATGCAAACAATCTAATGAAATAAATATTAAAAGGGGATCGTTGTTATTTTGAGTACACCACATCGTTTTAGGGAACGTTCATATGTCGCTCAGCGGCTTTGATCCGTTCAACTAATGAACTGTAATCCAGGAATAACGAGCGGCAGAGCGGGTACGCGTCGATGAGCTTTAGTTTTGGAGTCGTTTCCTGTACTCCACGCCGTCGCCCCTCTTGCGGAGGCATCAGACACGACAGGACGTGCAGGCCAACGCCACCGCCGCAGGGGCGGGTGTTTTCCGACAGTCCGATGCTTCCAATTACACCCCGTCGGATAATTGCGATTTGTAATGATCTTGTCAATAACGAACTGAACGGCTACTGCTGGGTACACGGTTACCACTCCGATGCTGTATCCACCTATTTTTTTTACTCTCATATATGTCGGACGATTTTCGCCCTCTGGGGTGCGGCAATGTAACGGATAAAATGAACGGTAGAGTTGCAATTTAGGTCCGGATAAAACTCAAGCGAGTATTCGATGAAATGATTTTTCAATGTAATTTCGTTCCTAAGTGAAAACGTTCTCTACAATGAAAATTTCAAACGATTTATCTTAGTTTCGCTACAAAGCTAAAAGAAATGTTTCAAATAATTTTTAGAGCGCTTTTATAAGTTTGATTACATCTTTCGAAATCTCTAATTTTTAAGATGAAAATGTAAAGTAGGAAAATTAATAATTAGAATGGTAATTTTTAGAAAATTACAGAAATATGTGCTAATCTTTCTCAAACATTTTGCGTTGGTTTGGGAGTGTTTTGTTCTTATTTCTTTAAACAAATTCCTTCTTTGGTATTGTTAGTATATTTTAGACAGAATACATAAATAATTTAAAATAGAAATAAAATTAATAGTTAAAATCTTCACTTTATTAATATTTGTTCGTCAAACGACAATTGTTTCGCCAATATAGCGGCTTCGTGAGGCACTCACTAGAGCACGTTACAAACAATTTTTTTTTCTGTTGACGTTTAAAGTATTGAAGGTTATTTTAAAATTATTTTCAGTAGCGTAAATACGATATTAATTACTTAATCAGAACACAATAAAAGTGTCGTTGTAAAAATTTACGAAAGGACGCCGGCTTCTCTTTGCTTTTTTCTTTCCACAGATTTTTTCTACATTTACGAATTTGTGTTTGAATAAAAGTATATTAATAATAATAATTAATTTAAACAGCATCAATTTTTCAAATTTTTCAATTATTATTTAAATTTCTAATCATAATTTGAAACTAAAGTTTTACATTCTTTAAAAGTTATCCTTTATAACATAACCACAAATATATGTTTTAGCCTCGCGAAGTTAAAGTGCATGAAAAATGCAACAATTATTTTTAGTATTTTATTAAATTATATTAGTACGAAATGCAATATAATTAATTCAATTTGTGAATGGAACTGATCAAATATATAAATTGAAGTATTATCAAATTTAAATATGCTTTTAGTTCTTTTATATAACTTATTTGAAATTTCACATTGAATTGTAAAATGGTGTACCAAAATTATATGACATGCAATTAAGTATATATTTCTAAAATAAAAGTCAATGTTTTTATCGTTGTTTTCTGTTCCAATCTCTATATTTCGCAACGAGTTTGTTGCTTCTTCTGGAGATACTACAGGATGAATGAAAGAAGAAAGACATTAAATAATTAATGTATAAAGAAATAGTAAAATACTCACAGAATGTAGAGTTCAAAAAAGGAAAGTGACGGACACGGACATTAAAATTGATTAAATTTTTTTTTCATGATCTGACAATCACATTCATAGATCTGTAACTTTGAAACAAATAAAAATGTATATACAAGTTTTGCGTTTTTGTTACTTGAAATGAAGTCTACTTTACACTCCTCTAAAATTTGAACATAACGATACGGTACAAAATAATACAAATCTGTATAAAAACAAATTTGTATCTGTATATGCATGGACACACAGTACGTATTTACCAGCTTTTGCTTCAACTACCAGACGCATGCGTTTCTGTGTAACCACTTTGTCAATGATAGATTTACGAAGCAAAAGACTGCAGTACACTTGCGGTCAAGTAGTAAGTTTTGTCCTATCCGAAGACAACAGATAACCCTCTTGCCATCTGACGGACAAAACCGACCACGCCGGTGCAAAGTGTTCTTCTCGAATAGCGAAGCTATTACTGATAAAGGAGAAAAATACGCATATTACTGTGAGTCCATTAACTCGTCGCCAGGTGGCGTAGTATAGCAAAAAATAGATTGCTTGTCGATGCGATAATTCACATCAAGCTTTGATACAAAATAATACAAATCTGTATAAAAACAAATTTGTATCTGTATATGCATGGACACACAGTACGTATTTACCAGCTTTTGCTTCAACTACCAGACGCATGCGTTTCTGTGTAACCACTTTGTCGATGATAGATTTACGAAGCAAAAGACTGTAGTACACTTGCGGTCAAGTAGTAAGTTTTGTCCTATCCGAAGACAACAGATAACCTCTTGCCATCTGACGGACAAAACCGACCGTCGGTTTTGTCCGTCAGATGGCAAGAGGTTATCTGTTGTCTTCAGATAGGACAAAACTTACTACTTGACCGCAAGTGTACAGCATGTTTTTTGCTTCGAAAATCTATCATTGACAAAGTGGTTACACAGAAACGCATGCGTCTGGTAGTTGAAGCAAAAGCTGGTAAATACGTACTGTGTGTCCATGCATATACAGATACAAATTTGTTTTTATACAGATTTGTATTATTTTGTATCAAAGCTTGATGTGAATTATCGCATCGACAACCAATCTATTTTTTGACAACGATACGGGACAGCTTGAATATTGTTCTTTCATTTACATAATATAGTGTATATATACCACCAACAATGAGTGTCTAGAATATAATTTTGATAAGGACTTATTACAAGTGACTACAAATCCATAGAATAACATAAACAGATCTGTGTTATTTCCAAAATAATTTCTCTACGTACATACATATCCGTTTACGTGGTGTGTGATGTCTGTAAAATAGAACGCGCCGCTTTGCTTGCGTTGACAGGTAGAATTGGAGGCGAACCCTCCGGCATGTAATTATGGTGCCCTCCTCCTCTTCTTTTCAATTCCCCCTTTCTCACCCACATCGTTCTGGGTTCTCGCTACTTGTTAGTTAATAGCATAGATGGGGTTGCATAATACACAGCGCTAAGCACTAACTTCATACCGATTTCGCCGCATTGATTGCTTTGATCTTTATTTATCTACAGCGTTAAGTGTACTAATAATTATATAAGTTCTACCAACTGACTTTATAATTAACGTTATTGATGTTAAAAGAGACCGAATCGCTGTAGTGTTTTATTATAAAGATGTGTGTTATATGTCAGGATGTATTTCTATTTGGAAAGTGTGGGTGATTAAATCCTAGGTTGGTGAATAAGTGCTTATTGTTTTCGACGATTTGAAAAAATGCACAGCTGGTCAATGAAAGTGGTCCATTTAAGCAAACTTCCTTTTTTGGTGTATTTTTAATACTGTTCTCGACAAAAAAACGGGCCAACTCTTATAAAGATTTTTGGTTAATTTAAATTGTGTTACTATGTTGCATTCCAAATAAGAATCAATCGTTGGGAAAGACAGGGCTTAAAATAAGAGCTTGTGATTGGCTAAAATAGAGGCCGCTTTTATGCAGGCAAAATCAAATTTATTATGTTCTGTCAAATTTTCTTTTTGCTGCCAATACTGTGGTTACGTGTTCGTAGACACGTCCTCATTTCGGCGCGAATTAATGTCTTCTTTTATTTTATTCCGTTCTATTTATTTTGAACCCACCTGTAAGTGCTTACAGTCTTATCTGCAAAAAAGGGGTCCCTTTCGATTATACGGGGTATAATTAAGTGTCACGATTTTTAGTTGCACGTTGCAATTACCCAAACAGGAGATATTTCATGACGATATAAAGAGCCGACTTAATTCCTCCCCAACGACATATACAGTGTAGCGCGATGTTATGTATTAGTAACTACTGGTCGACTATAATGGGCGTGCCAACTTGAATTGCCACACCGACAGCGGGCGTATTATAAGTTATACGTATAAATGTATTCGTAGGCAAATCAAGTGAAAAGCAGTGTAGGGGGTATTGTGTTCCCGATATAAGTAAATATTTGCAGTTGTTTGAAGCATCAGATAATCACTGATAACATCTCAGTGAAGTAACTCATCACAGCTTCATAAACAACATAAAAGAGCAAACATAAATAATCAGAACTTCTAGACTTTAAAATAAAAAAACTTCTTAACGAAAATAATATTTAGTATTATAGTAGTATTATACTCTAAAAACTAAACTATAATAAAATACTTAAAAATAAAATATTTACTTCTTAAAACAGAATTGTAATTCAACATTGCAATAAACCTGCAATTAGCTAAAAGAAAATGTTATTCTTAAGCAATAATTAAATTCGAAATAAATGAATTAGTTAAGTGTTCAAATAAACCTTCCTCTTGACACGAACAGTAACCCAACCGATTATAAAAATTCCGACGCACATTTGTTAACATATCTGCTGTTACAGTATTAGTGACTTCGGTAATTCTCGCGCGAAGTTCCTCTAGATTTGATGGACGTTCATCACCGTATGCGTAGATCGAATTATGTAAAAAGGGCCATAAAAAGAAATCGTTAGGGGCTAGATCAGGAGATCGCGCTGGCCATTTAATAGGACCCGAGTTACCGATCCATCTGTTTTCAAAAACGATATTTATTAGTACGTAAAATATTTTGAGCCGTTGTTTTGCTGATACCCAATTCGCGGGCAATTTGTCGAGACGACATAGTGGGTTTACTTCGACTAAAGCACATACTTGAATTTCTATATCACTTATATTCTTATCCGGAACAACTTTATTTTTATTAGTTACTATAGAAAATGTAGTTTCGAACCGATTAACTGTCCTACGAATGGTGCTTGCATTGGGAATTTGACTTTCAGGGTAATTAGATGCAAATAAAGCTCGAGTTACTTCCGCGGAATTACCACCGTAAAATTGTTTAATCATAAAGAGTTTTTGCTCCGGTGTATAATACTCCATTTTTTAAATGACCGTTACCTACCTACCAACAACGCGGTTTATTAAATAGTGTGAGCGAGTAGTTCCCCCGACGATATAAAAATTGCAACTAACACCCATATGCGGGAGCGACGGCTAATGCAATTGCGCGACTACACCGTATAAATGATTTTTTGGACAAATGCGAGTGCATCATAGGGATATGCGAAATACTAGCTCTGTTGTAATCCAGTAGAACATTGCGTCTACTTCTTTACCGCTCTAACACACGGACACCTCTGTGTGTTTTGCTTACACTACAGGTATCGCTATAGCGCAGACGCACGCGTCCACATGGTATAGTTGCGTTAGAAAAAAACCAATAGGATTTATTCTGGTACGTAACCACTTTTTTGCAGATAAGACCGTAAGCAGGGCACTTACAGGTGGGTTCAAAAATAAATAGAACGGAATAAAATAAAAGATGATGTTAATTCGCGACGAAATGAGGACGTGTATGTGAACACGTAACAATTGATCAGCATTTCTGTCAGCATTTATCAGTGCTACTCACTTACGTGTTTTAGTAGTTGTTTATTGTGCAATTCAATTACTTCATACTTCATAATTTCTTTCATTAATTTATATAATCGCAAACGTTTTAGAGCGCGGATGATGCGGCTTTACCGGGTCCATCAAAAAATCATAAAAATCATCAAAGAAAAATATGCAAAAAGTGGACAGAGGCAGATGGCTTATAATGTGTATTTTAAAAATAAAGCTAATACGTTCAAAACAGCTGCTGTTCGTCAAACTCCAAAGGAAGTAGGGATTAGCAAGAATACTATGTTTGACATTATTAAGGAAATTGAAATGTCTGGAATTACACATTTTCCTTTAAGAAAACGAAGTTGCCGAGATGCTTACAATAAATTGGATGAAGTATTAAAAAGTACGATTTGAAGGCACGTGCATTCATTTGTTTTTAAAAATGAGTTACCGACTTGCACAAAAATAGGTGAAGCTATTAAAGGTGATGCCAGTTTACCTCCTTTAAAACGAACATCACTTAGGAGAATCCTAAAGTAACTTGGATTCAAGTGGGAAAAACGCACACGAAATAACATATTAATTGAACGAAATGATATTATCTTATGGAGACGTTAAAGTTAAAGCCTTAATCAAACCATATTTCTGCTAAAAGCAAAAAAAAATTCATTGTAAAATAGCAGCAATTTATCCCATACATAAGCAAAAAAATAATAATAAGTATTAATAATTAATAATAATTAATAATAAGTATTAATCAGCTATAACTTGGAATAAAGGAACGAACACATATAGACATATAAAAATTTGTATCCAAATTATGTGAAATGATGTGTAGTTAAATTAATTTCCTATTTCCTTATTGCTCTCTCATTATAGATACTATTAAAATAACTGTGTTTTGTAAAATGCTATATTTGTTAACCAAGCGCTAATGTTAAACGATACACAAATTTTATAATTATAATACACTGTCACTATCAATACCTTAATTTTATTAGTTTTACATCTACACAATAGTTTTGTTCTCTAGTAAAACCAAAGTAACATGTAAATATTTCTCCTGTGGTAATTTTAACACATTCTCACTGTATTTACATACAAATTTATTGTAGATGCAACACCTTCAAACAATAAATAACAGATTATAAGATTTTAATTGAAATATTTTATATAAGTCTAATACCTTGCATTGGTATATACCGCGAGACCAAAAATTATATTGATAAAGGACAGCCATGGAATGTAAAACATCCCTTTCAATTTATATAATCCTTTTGAGATAATTCTGATTAAATTATCAGGTTAACTTTCATACTGACATTTGACTAACAAAATTTGTAAATATATGTTTATCTAAAATGATTTACATGTTTGAATAACATTTCATTAAAAATTAATAAACAAATTACAATAAATGTTCGAAATGACCACCGCCTTGTTTGGTGCACAAGTTTTTTCATGCTATCAAAAGCATTTTGCAACATTTATGGCGTTATGTTTGCACATACTTCAATAATATTTTGCTGCAGTTCTTGCAAATTATGTACAGTAGTTCAGAAAATTCTATTTTGTAGTAAGGGAACACAAAATAGTCCATAATAGTCAAACCAGGTGACCTCGGAGGAAACTTAACTTGCGTATGCAAACTTTGCGTATGTAAAGTTTGAATGCAGTGGCGACCTCTTCTTGTGTAATGTTTTCCCATTCCTCACGAAGAGTTATTCGAAGATCCCGAATGGTTACCGGTATGGGTTGTCGGTGCCGAACACGTCGCCCTAATGAAACCCAGAGATTTTCGGTAGGATTTAAGTTCGGGCTTAGAGCTGGTCATTGCAAACGGCGAAAGTTAACCGCATTTAAAATATTGCTCAACCACCCATACGGTGTGAGGTTGCGCATTATCGTGCATCAGAGTAAAGTTTTCACCTATGAATGGAGTAAATGGTACGAGGTGATCAGCTAAACACTCGTTAATGTACCTAACAGTCGTCATGGTGCCATTTTCAATGAGAACAAGCTCAGTTTTCGCGTACAGTGAAATGCCAGCCCAAACTATTATTCCGCCTCCCCCAAATGCCATTCTTGAAGATATACAACAGTCTGAAAATCGTCCACCAGGTTTTCTCCACACACGTTCTCGTTCATCTCGTGAACGCAGACTAAAACGAGACTCATCCGTGAACAATACGAAATTCCATTGATCCATTGTCCAACGTCTATTTTCACAGGCAAATCGTAGTTACTGAACACAATGAGCGCTGGGAGCAAAAGTGGACAAACAACCTGCTGTTTGTCCACTCCTTGACATCAATCGGTGTTCCTTCAATCTTCGGTGAACGGTTTGTGCAGAAACTGCAGTACCGTAAACGTCTTCGACTTGGCGAGACACAATTGTTGATGATAAACCACAATAACACCATAAAACGGTCTTTTTTCCGGTTTGTGGTGTGAGGTCTGCCTGATCCTGGTCTTCTTCTGTTTTCTCCAGTTTGACGATGTCGCTGTATTGCGACAACGGTACTCTTGGGAATATTCAAGACAGCAGCGATGTATCGAATACTGCGTCCATCTTCGTTCAAAGCTACTGCTGGGGCCTATATTTTTTGCTTGCATTTTATCAACCAATCAGTGTCAGTCCCGATAGTTCAAGGGACCTTTCCATACAACGATGAAAGCTGAATAAAGAGCACACCCACCAAGATTTTTCGGGTTGATTGGATTTTTTATGTTCGTCATTATTTCTGTTTTTCTTTTGACTGTTTTGATAAATTAAATGTTTTGTATCTTTTTTAATTTTCAATTCTTATTTCATAGATAAAATTTCATGTTTTGTGAAAAAAAAAACAAAGAAAAGAAGTTTAATTATGATAACAGGCATTTATTTCAATGTCCGTAATTTTTTATTAACTGCTTATCTTCGTATTTTCTCTTTCTCTTTTTTTGAAAACTTATTTTCTATTTAATTAGTAAATTTGTGTAAATTTGAACATACTGAATGTGTTTCTATATCGATGTGAAATAGATATTCTTTGCTCCAGTTTGTTTCTATAACACAAGAACTTCACAACACATCTTCTATTTTACGGAATCCATGTAATATTAAGAAATTTTATTTTAAAATGGGAACATATATAGTAGCATTAAATATTATATGCACTGTTTTATTGGTGCAAGCGTAAACTTGGTCTGGTAGATTTATGTCGTGAAACGTGGATCGCTTAAATATTAATACATGTATTCGTCAAATGTAAAAGGCTATTATGAAATATATACTCGTAAAAGTGTTTCCGCACAGAATTAAAGTTCATTCCTAATATGCTATGGAAATATTTATTTAATAAGGTTTTAAAAGCTCCAGCAGCTTAAATAAAAATTAAATTTATCTTACATATCGCACCTTTATGAGAATGTTATTTTATTCTAAAATGATATTAAAAATAATTGACTATATACTAGGCTAGGCAAATGTATCGATCCATTCGAATATCATTGGTATGGCTACTTAGATTTTAATAAGACTTTCCACAATTAATTAAATGCAAGTCGGGGATTCGATTACTATATTTATATCCGAATCCGACTTCCGGAACAGCTGGAACCGATGTTAACTTTTTTATTTTAAATAAAATTATATATTATATATCTATTTTTATATGTATATTTTTACGAATTTCAATAGAGCTCTGCGCTGGGACTTCAGCAATAATAAGGTATGGCATTCTAGTGTTCAACAACGACAAATATATTTTTGTACTCGCTTATCAAAACCTGTCATTTCACGATTCGATTTGCGTGCGTAAAAACTCACTTTAAACACGAGTGCGTAAGTAAAGTTGGTACTTCCTGGAACTTGATTAATTTAGTGACATTTTAAAATCATAAATCCCTAACCTTAATAATATGCTATCCAGTTCGTTGTTTTTCTATGAAAATAAAAGGAAATGAAATAGAAATTGTTATATTTGGAAGGTATGTAATTCAATGTCAGAACAGCAACAAATATTATTTTTTAAATTTATAGAAAACTAAAAAAAAATTGTCGGAAGTGCGATTCGAACCCACACCATCAGACAGGACCAGAACGCTCGAGAACCCGTATAACGGGCAAGGTAAACCTTGAGTCCGGCGCCTTAGACCGCCCGGCCATCCTGACAGATACTATTAATATTGTTAAAAATACTTATAAATATAAAAGTTTTGACATTATATTTATATTTAATATAAATATTATTATTGTTTATAGTTCTCGTACAAAAAATATTGTACAAACTTCGTGCGTGAAAAGTTTCGCGAATTCGTGACCATAAAGCGCTCGCCTACGGCTCGCGCTTTAAACTGGTCACTCATTCGCGAAATATGATTTCACGCACTTGGTTCGTAAATAACTATTAATTAAAGCTGATATTTTAAAATCATGTCTATGTTTAGTAAGCCATTGAAATAAAATGCAGTACTTGATTTAAATTGTCAAAATTAACATTGCAGACGTCCAAATAATAATAATACAAGCCAACAAAATAAAATTTTTTTCTTGGTGCCGAGAAACTGATAACTGATTTTGGATATATTTAATGTGCTGATTCCAAATATACCTGACTTTTTTTCGTAGCAGCTTTAGTTTTTGGAGATCCATTCCGTTTTAGTAACAGGAAAAATAATGAAATAATGGTATCTTTACACAAAATATCCTTGTTTTTTTGTTTTCTAAAGATCAGCACTGGGTTAACAAAAATTGACCCTTATGAAACGCCATGCTTCCAGGAAAAGAAAATGCAATCAACAAACCTTTCGTTGTCAGAGAGAAAATCATATTTCCACCGTTGCATATCAAGTTGGGAATTATAAAGCAATTCGTATAAGCCTTAAATCGACATGGACTTTGCTTTGGGTAGTTAATACGTAAGATAGCTTAGAAAAAATCACCTACCAGAGCAATGAACGAAATTGAATCTAATGCTTGATATTCCTTTCGTCAAGTAATACAAAATTTTCTTGGCAATTATAAAGCAGCGAATTATACAGAATCAGTGGAATATATGCTTTCCAAATTTAATATTCTTGATTGTAATTTGAGCATGAAACTTCACTATCTCCACAACTACTTAGATCAATTCCCAGAGGTGATTACAGTGAAGAACAGAGTGAAAGTTTTCAATAGGACCTTCAGACGATGGAAGAACGATATAAAAGAAGATGTGATACCCACATGATGGCCTACTAATGTTGGAGTCGGCAGAGACACTGTCCTACTGAACTCCATGCTAGAAAATTGTATACAAGTTTCTTTTTAGTAATAAGCCATAAATGCATATATATATATATATATCTACTTTGTGAATTAAATACCTTACTTTTTATTATTTGTTTTTTTTTTATGGGACTTTGTCGAAGATACTGGTACTTATAACCTGAAATGTATAGTTCTGTTCAAATAAATCTGGGTCAACTTCTTTGATGTGTTATATTTGTGGCTTTCAACATGCTAGTTGTAACTAGATTTCATTAAAGTTTGCCAAAAGGTAAAATTTATTATAATTTTACAGAATCATGATTTAACGAAGAAGTTTTTGAGGCATTTTTCAATCTAAAAGTGTCTTTGGAAAATGTATTTAAACTTTGGCACTTTGACAATTGTGTTAAATAAACTCTGTCATTTTTGGTGATAGTATGAAAACCATGGAAACTTCGTTCAATTTATAAACCATAAATGACATTAGAAAATTAAAATTGTCACAGATTTATTTGAACAGTACTGTACATGAATTAAAAAGAAGATGGTTTTCTTCTAAAAGAGGTGAATGTAGCGTACCTCAAAAATTAGATCTAATGGACTAAATCTGACAGTTGTTTTTGGATTCTACACCAAAAATTACCTTGAAACAGTTAAAAAAGGACAGGCACCAAAATCTGTGTTGGGCTGTGTAATGGTTCAATTAATTGAAAAATAATATATTGAAATTCTGATGATGATTGGTTTTGGTGACCGCTCAGCATTTATGAAGAAGTATGCGATTTATTTAACAATTTGCATCAAGATCGGTATCCCATATCACGAACTGTGGTTGATAAAACTTTGAGAAGGTATAACTTGACCAGAAATGTTAGAAATTTACCGAAAAGTGAACTACCTAAAGTCGTAACTAATGAAGTTACTGATCAAGATATTGCTATAGCATTAGAAGAATTACCACAAACTTATACTACATCCCTCGCACTAAACTATAATATAAATTGCCGATCAGCAGCCAGAGTATTGAAGCAGGAAAAATATCATCTATATAAACCACATTTAGTGCAAGAATTATTCGACGGGGATTTTTATCGTAGAATTGAATTTTGCGAATGGATGATGGAGATTTGCAAAAATGACCAATATTTTACTTATAATTTGCTCTTTTCCGACGAGGCTACGTTTTGTTTGAATGGTGCTGTTAGTCGTCACAATTGTCGATATTTGTCAATAGATAATCCTAATTAGATGCTACAAACGTATACACAACCTCAGCATTTATTAAACGTTTGGACTGGCATTTTCAGGAACCGTATTAATGGTCCTTTTTTCATTCATGATACACTAACTTTTTATCTCTAATTTTATCCCTAATAAAATTATCTCTAAGTGTTTAGTTCCAACAAGATGGAGTAGCTCCTCATTATGCTCTTAATGTTAGAGGTTTTTTTAAACGAAACATTCCGAAATTGGTGGATTGGTCGAACGTAGGTAAATTGGGTGCAAGAATAATCCGTTTACATGCATGTTCAAAATGTTTACTAGGTCTGTAGGTAAATTAGGCGCCAGACTTTTTTTAATGACATAAACATTAATCCAATTTTAAATGATCCCATCATTAACATTAATCGATTATAAATGGTCCGAATATGCAAAGCCAAAATTAGTTTGGTCCTGCGTTTTCCTAGTTGAGTTTATTTCTTTTCTTGATAGTGAAAAGATCGGAATGCACTATTGTGTTTTCGTAGCTTAGTTCTCTTTTTGATATCGAAAATATCGGAATACACTACGAAAATGTCAGTGTCAGTGATAAAAAGTGAACGTGGAAAGGATTTGCTATTATACGAAGATGAGATGTTACCAAAAACGACTGCATTGTAAAGCCAAAATTTACACAGTTAATAACCTAGTCACAATAGTGCACGATGTTCATAACCATGAAGCAGACGAACAAAAGGTAACTAGAAAAGAAGTTTCAAATACTTGCAAGAGAAAAGCTGAAGAAGACATATCCGAAAGGCTTTTAAAAATTATTAGCAAAGAACTAGCATTCAATTTACCATCATCTCTCACAACTATATGTCGGTTATATTTGACGAACCATTTATAACTGTCGCCGAAAGATACTACCAGGTCCAGTGCCTAAAAACAGAGAAGAAGTGCATGGAGCTCTCAGTGCATATAGTGAAATGCTATTAACCAATAAAAATGAACATTTTTTGTTTATTAACGGCATAAAAAATAATATAGTTGTGCTTACATGTGAAACAAACATTAATATTTTAACAGAAATGGATCAACTCTACAGACGGAACATTTTCCTTTTGTCCTAGGTATTTCTTTAAATTTTTCACATTTTACAATACCTGGACTGCAAAATGGCCACTATATTCCCTTAGTATTTTGTTTGTTACCGAGTAAGACTACCGAATGTTACAAAACTTGTTTTACTTTATTAAAGTTGCATGTTTAATCGAAATAAAGTTTTTGTAGATTTTGAAAAGGCCAAACATGTAGCATTACTCAATGTTAGGCTTAATGTTGAAATTAATGGTTGCCGGTTTCCGGTAGGCTCAGAATATGAATCAAAAAGTGAAATTTCTCTATCAAACACATTGGGATTAACCTATTTAAACCCAAATGAAGTAGACAATTGTTTTGTGTTCGATATGATGTCGTACAAGCCACACAATGATTTGTTGGATAAATATTGTGATTATTTGTTAAATTCATATATTATTGAAAATCCAGTATTTTCCCCTTCTATGTGAGCAGAAGAAAGTGCTTCGGTAACAAGAACAACTAATTGTTGTCATTTCATACAAAATTCAATTCCTCATTTTATGCAACAAATCCCTCTATCTATGTCTTTATGGAAAAGATAAAAGAGTGCCAAATTGATACATATATTAAAATATAGTTTGCATGTTACTGCGATACTTAATGATAAAAAGGTAACAGCTAAATTAGCATCGCTTGGTAATCTTGTGAATAGATATAAGTTAGGAGAAATAAGCAGACTACTTTACGTAAAATGTACTTCATTATTATAATATATATACAGGGTTAGTTAAAAGTATGGAGACGGCGATTTATTGTCGTTAATATTCATTTTAGGGAATTATGTTCAATATAAAAGTTTGTTAAGATATTTTGATCTACATTTGTGATTATTTGTTTTTTTTTCTTCAATTGTTTTTTTAGATACGCCTGTTCGCGCATTTTTGTTTAAATGGGAACTGGTAAATTTTGCTCTTCCATTCGATAGAGGTTTTTTTTCTCTTTACAATAATATTTTTTTTTTTTTAATTCATTTTATTAACTTTTTTACAAGAAAAAATTAAACAAATTAATATCAAAGTAAATTAAAGTAAGTGTTCAAATTGTCGTCCATTAGTAATTTGACAATGACCCAATCGATTTACAAAACTCCGAACAGAGTTCTGTAAAAAATCTCGGGGAATTTCTTGTATCGTTCTGGTAATTCGGATTTGTAAATCTTCGATGTTATCGGGCTTTTCTTTGTAAACTTTGTTTTTTACGTATCCCCAAAGAAAAAAATCTAAAGGACTTAAATCTGGCGAACGGGCTGGCCATTCAATGGTTCCTCGTCTTCCAATCCATCTATGGGGAAAAAGGTTGTCCAGATATTGACGAAGATTTACACCATAATGTGGTGGGGCGCCATCTTGCTGGAACCAGACACTGTCATTGGGCAGGTGTTCATTGTTTTCATGAGGATAGAGCGTAGCATAAGCAGGTATTATTTCATTTTGCAATAACTGCAAATACAGAGCCGAAGTTAAATTGCCATTGATGAAAAAGGGACCGATAATATGACCGCCTAGAATGCCAACCCAATCATTAACCTTTTGGGGGTACTACGTATGGTGCTCCAAAAACCGAGAGGGATTTTCCGATGACCAGTATCTGCAGTTATGTCTGTTTACTTCACCGATAAGGAAAAAAGTAGCTTCGTCAGAGAAAAGAATATTGTTGACAAAATTTTCATTATTATTGCAAATATTTAACATTTCTTCAGAAAATTGTAATCTCCTATCAAAATCATCTTCCGTTAACTCGTGTACAAGGTGTACCTTATGAGGTTTATACTTTTCACTTTTTAAAAACGACACGATCGATGACTGTGAAATATTGAAATTGGCCGCTAATTGATTGGTTGATAAATGGTGATATTCAGATACAGCCAATAAAATATCCAGTTTGATATCATCGCTTTTTGCTGTTCTAGATCAACCACTCCTTGGCAAATCTTTAACGCTACCCGTTTGTTCAAAGCGTCTTAAAGTTTTACCAACAACGGATTTAGAAATTGGATTTCTATTTGGATGCGTATCATTAAATAAATTACAAACGTCTTGTAAACTTCTGCGTCTATCTCCATAACCCAACATCGTAAGTATTTCAATTCGTTCATGTTCATTTAAACTCGCCATTGTTAATATTAACAGCTACAAATTGCACAAATTAATTATTTCTGTAAAGATTTGACGTACACAGTAACCACTGATAAAATTATGTCGCTCAAATTTGTTTATCGCTACGCTTCTGTCTATCTGCGATGTACCGAACATCTGTTAAACACATGAACCGGCTTTTTCTTATAAAAAAGTTATTAAAATGAATTTTAAAATAACAAAAAAAAATTAGTAACGAGAAAAAAAATCTCTATCGAATGGTAGAGTAAAATTTACTAGTTCCCATTAAAAAAAAAGGGCGGACAGGCGTAACTAAAAAACAATTGAAGAAAAAAAAAATTCAAATATTCTGAAATGTAGATCAAAATATCCTAACAAACTTTTATATTGAACATAAATCCCTAAAATGAATATTAACGACAATAAATCGCCGTCTCCATACTTTTAACTAACCCTGTATAATATGTCACTGTAATAGTATGTTTATGCGTATTTCGAAATGTGTTTTTTTTAAATAAACTACAAAATGTAAAGTATACATGTAAAGTGTTTCTTTACAGTCAGGTTCTATTAAACAAACCATTTCCATTAGCGCCCAGTTGACGTATGGGATTAAAGGACCCCTTAAATACTTGTGCCTAGTTTACTTGTTCATGTTATGGACCAGGTAAGCTTCGCGCCTAAATTACCACCGTCAGATTGCTCGTAGAGGATTCAGTGAATGTCCCGCACGGTCCCCAAATTTAAATTCCCTAGATTCTTCTTTAGAGTGATTTAAAATCTGTGGTTTATACTAGACGGCCACATAATCTGGAAGAGTTACGGCAGACCATAATTGAGGAAGTGCAATTAATTCGTTTGGAGGCTTTGGCAAATATCATTCAAGATTTTGTTCACAGACTTGCATATTGGCAAGAAGTGGGCGAAAATTTTCTTAACTGATATTCATTTTATTTTTGTTACAAATGAAACAGACATGCATTACACATATCTATATTTGTACACATGGACATACACCCCGCATCTACCAACGTTTACTTCAGACAAAGACACGTGTTTCTGTCTCAATAGACTTCGTCAGTTTGGCTAATGAAGTAAAGTTTGATGGATCGCCTCGCAGGTAAGTAACAAATTTTGTTTCACGTTGTAATTCAGTATAAAATATATCATTAGCTAATCGATTAGGTGGTGTGATTCCTAATATTGTCTCACATAATGTCAGAATGACATTTGTGACAATATTTTGTGCCGCCATCTACGTTTAAATAATTGTACTGCTACATTGAAATTATCTTATTAGGCCCATAACTTTCCTTCTACTGGTCAGATCGAGAATTTCAATAGCTTTAAACCTTCTCGGGAGAACGTGGATCTTTTTGCAAAAGAACGCGCGTAAATCGGTGCAGTAGTTTTTTAGTTTATATCGGACACCCATACGAATATTTTATATATAGAGAGATTAATTTGCAGTTTGCGCCGATCAGAAAAAAATAAAACGCAGGTCAAATTTAAATCACCCTCGCATAAGTTTATCTTTGGCGATCAGTCATTTCATCCATGGTAGATCACAAATAAATTGCGGATTAAACATTCGTGATGTTAAAAGATAATTATAGATACCACCGGGAGAAATATACATAATAGGCATGCCTGAATAAACAGATTGTTTTAAATAACATATCGTAGATTCGAATTATTGAATAAATTTATATGTATCATGAATTATTAATACTCATTCACGATATTTAGTGAGCATATTAATAAAATAAACGCGCACGAAGCCCCACATACAGATGCGTGTAACAGAAAAATATTCGTTTCAGCTTGGGTATTTCATTTTAATTAATAACACAACAATATTAGTAGCAGCAAACATAGCAGGCGTGGACCTAAAGTTGACTGTTTTAAGTACAAAATTACTAATTAATAATATTTGTATAATAAAGTTTCAAAATATTATTGGAACATATATTTATACTGTTAAATTTGTTATATTTGAGTTTGGTAAATTAGGTAGTTAATTATATGTAATTATAAACATTAATTAATGTTTATAGCAAATGTAATAAAAATATAAGCCTGTTTATACAGTTGCGTTTATTAATTATTTGTTTGATGGTAAAAACTAATTGCAAGGCACAATTTTACTTAATTAATTGATAAGGGAGACACTTGTTGAAACTCCATAACTATGATAGTATAAAAAATGCACTGATTTTAAGTTTCAAATAATTTAATCTAACTTTCCACTACAATATCGTTTCATCACACTGTGACTTCATCAGGTGGATGAATAAATGGTGAATTTACAAATGTACAAGGTATATATACAAAGCCTGATAATTATAAATTTAATGAAAGTAGGGGGGGATTACAAATTTCTGTTTGGTCGTTTAATACTAACCCTAATTTCTTATATCTAGAAATTTCTAATGACTAGCAAATCCAGTTTTTTACTTTTTTATCTTGAATATGAAGAATTTTGAAGTTCGTATTAAAGTTGTGGTTATTCTCTATACAATGATTAGCAAAAGTTGAATCTGATTTATTATTTCTATAACTATTTTGATGTTCGGATATCCTTTGAGTGAATGTTCGTCCTGTTTGACCAATATATGACATATTACACTCACAAGTAAACTTATAGACGCCTGAAACAAGTTTTTTATCCGTTTTGTCCTTATTGTTTTTTAAAAAACTTCCAACTGTATTATTGGTTTTGTACGCTACGATAGTATTAGTGGCTTTCTTGATAAGATTACTAATTATGTCTGAAGTTTTCCCGATATACGTTAAGGAAGAATAATATACTACATCTTTTAATTGTTTAGGGTATATTAAAGATCGGGTAAGTATTTTTTGTTTGTGTTGGAGGATTCTATTGATAATATTGTATGGATATCCATTATTTTTAGCAATAGTGTGTATTCTGTTTAATTCTATGTTGAAATTGTTTTTATTAAGGGGTATATGTAAAAGTCTATGTATCATAGATTCATACGCGGCTAATTTGTATTTTAAAAGATGAAAGGAGGACGCACGTATTGTTGTATCTGTATGTGTAGGTTTATGGTATATGGAAAATTCATGTTTATTAGCATTATTTGATATAGTAAGATCTAGGAAATTAATTAAGCCATTCGTTTCTATTTCTAGTGTAAATTTAATATTAGGGTGAACATTATTTAAATAATCAAAAAAAAAATTAAAAAAAAACATTTTTAATTGTCTAGACAATTAAAAATGTTTTTTGATTATTTAAATAATGTTCACCCTAATATTTAATTTACACTAGAAATAGAAAAGAATGGCTTAATTAATTTCCTAGATCTTACTATATCAAATAATGCTAATAAACATGAATTTTCCATTTACCATAAACCTACACATACAGATACAACAATACATGCGTCCTCCTTTCATCCTTTAAAACACAAATTAGCCGCGTATGAATCTACGATACAAAGACTTTTACATCTACCCCTTAATAAAAACAATTTCAACATAGAATTAAACAGAATACACACTATTGCTAAAAATAATGGATATTCATACAAATATTATCAATAGAATCCTCCAACACAAACAAAAAATACTTACCCGCTCTTTAATATACCCTAAACAATTAAAAGATGTAGTATATTATTCTTCCTTAACGTATATCGGGAAAGCTTCAGACATAATTAGTAATCTTATCAAGAAAGCCACTAATACTATCGTAGCGTACAAAACCAATAATACAGTTGGAAGTTTTTTAAAAAACAATAAGGACAAAACGGATAAAAAACTTGTTTCAGGGATCTATAAGTTAACTTGTGAGTGTAATATGTCATATATTGGTCAAACAGGACGAACATTCACTTAAAGGATATCCGAACATCAAAATAGTTATAGAAATAATAAATCAGATTCAACTTTTGCTAATCATTGTATAGAGAATAACCACAACTTTAATACGCACTTCAAAATTTTTCATATTCAAGATAAAAGTAAAAAACTAGATTTGCTAGAGTCATTAGAAATTTCTAGATATAAGAAATTAGGGTTAGTATTAAACGACCAAACAGAAATTTGTAATTCCCCCCTACTTTCATTAAATTTATAATTATCAGGCTTTGTATATATATCTTGTACATTTGTAAATTCACCATTTATTCATCCACCTGATGAAGTCACAGTGTGATGAAACGATATTGTAGTGGAAAGTTAGATTAAATTATTTGAAACTTAAAATCAGTGCATTTTTTATACTATCACAATTTTACTTATTTCAAAGACTAGAAAATATATTTCTAAGAAAGATTCATTACATTAGGCACTAATTCGTCAATTTTCTATGTATGTTATATTTTGCTTTGTACTCTAGTACTATACTAATAGTATAATAATAGCAAATTTCCTATAATATGTTAGGTTTAGAGCAAAAAAAGAGAAACGAAATAATAAATTTATTTATTTCCTATGAGAAGCTATGTAAAAAAAAATTGAAAATTAGATATTAGTATTTAAATTGCTTTTATGACAAAAAGGCTATAAATATAATTTATACACTAATAACAAATTAGCATATTGATGCGAGACCTCGCATCAAGTATTGTTACAAATAATACAAATCTGCATAAAACAAATCTGTATCTGTACACATGGACATACATCATATGAAGTAACGACTGAAGCTCGCTTTCTGGTCAAGGAATTTGGTCATTAAATATACATTTTTCTATTGATGTATGCGATTAATGGCTTACACACGCTGATACACCAAGACCCCACTTAACGTAATCCCTAATCCTTTTGCCGTTAGTCCAACCCGATGTCATGGATATTTGGTATTTCCCCATGAACTCATTCTCAGGAATTGTATTAGTTTTAAGATTCATTGTAATTTTTCATTAATTTGTTTTCACTCTACCTCTAATTTTTCTGTATATGATGTATTTTCATATTATATATAGTCTCGTAGATATTATGTTTAAACAGTGTTACTGATGATGTGTGCAGAGCACACGAAATGTACATTTAGTTTATTAAATCTATTTTTGTGAAAAAGTGTTTTGTTTTATATCGTTATTTCAATATTTTACAAGTGCTCAACAAATAACACTAATTTTTTCTTGTTCCAAAACATGAAAAAATGGCTCGGTGGAAAGAGATTTGGGACAAATGAAGAGGCGATAGTCGCGTTTTAACGGGAAATTGATGGAGTATGATGACCATTATTATATTGACAAATAAAGTATATTCTATACCTAAAATTGATTTCCTTCCCAATTCTGAAAATTGTGATGATAAAAGTGTTTTTAATAAAATGCAAATATTCTTACTTTGCAGGTTCTCACTGCGAATATAGGGACATTGTTAGACCTATATGGCGTTGAAAAAGGTTTAGAACATTTCAGAAGTACAAACGCTTTAAATTTAAAATTCAACTGAAGTATTATCTACAGCGCGAAGTATTTTCATCTCTACCAGATAAACTTCCATTAGCCGAACTAAGAGTGTACGAATACAAAATCGGAGAGATATGCTGTTTGATATGCAGGAAAAAATTCTGCCACAATTTTACCATCTTCAACAAAAAATCACTCTTCAAAATTTTCAGAATATTCTGCCTATTGGCAGAATTAACAGCAGATACCGAAGAATGTACTTATCAAGTTCTGTTACATCCCACCGAAGCGTCTTATGTTGCTCAAACCTTAGTCAATTCTTTGGGGTGTCCATGGGACGAAGAAGATTTTATGAACCTGAGCATGTCCTTGGGTCATTTTGGAATCACACAATTCATTGCAATGCTCGAATCTAAATGCGTAAACAATGTGAAAGATAAAGCTGCCATATCAGAAGCTGTAACTGATATTTATCGTACTCTTGTAGAGGACGTCATTAAAAAATGGGTGTTAGCTAGGAAGGGGTACATATTCCCCACAATAAAGTAATACTGGTTTGTATTGAGACCATCTGAATTGACTTATTATAAAACGCGATCAGAAAAAGCGAAATGTGGCTCAATGGTTATTGAAACCACTAGTAAAGTAGAACCTAAAGAAGGTAAATTTAAATAGAATATATTTATTGTATACCTTCCATCGTGGTAGAGCGTTATCCGAAATAGCGTTAAACGAGATTATGTCGTCATGTAAATACATGATACGGTTAGAGAAAACGGGTAGAAAATTAAAAATATTGTTCAGGTATTTTGGAACTTAAAGTCATTTAATATATTTTTTATAACAATACAACATAAACTTATTTCTTACAAATGGGTATATAAAAATAAACAAAACTCTAAATCATTATTAATGTTTCAGATCAGTCAGAATCTTGAACTTTCTGCCTTTTTACTAAGAAGGTATCTAATGTCGTTAATGTTTTTCTATTACGCTCTGTAAGAAGTTGTCTATAAGTTGTCTAAGTGGAGACACCTCTCTCTTGCCTTTGAACTTTGATCAAAATTCTAATAATTTTCAATAAATTGGTTCATAATCTCTGTTATCATATCTAAACTGGTTTTTAAAAATGCAGTCGATAGTTCTTTTTGCTCTTCCTCAGAATCGCTACTTTCGGTATTTTTTCGATCTTCTTGATTCGCCAACTCCTTGAACTCATCATTAGAAAGACTTACTCCTGTGTCTTGCAAAATTTCTTCCAGATCTTGCACATTTACCTCATCTAAACGTGCTCATTTCGCTAAATCCACTATTTCGTTCATATTAACATCGGAATCGCTACTGTCATTGTTCTTGCATAGATCTGGCCAAATGTGCTTCCACACCCCTTTCAAACATTTTTCCGTTACCTCATTCCAAGAAAAATGTATGTTTTCCACAGCATCCATGATAGTGTACTTCTTCCAAAAATCTCTATCGATTGTTTTTCTTTTCCGTCAGTTTTTTCAAGCATCTGTCTAAATGTTCGCCGCAAGTAATAAGCTTTAAAATTTGATATAATACCTTGATCCATGGGTTGAATTAAGGCAGTTGTGTTAGATGGCAAGAAAACCATTTAAACTGGAATAGATGTTTCTAAGTCAGATAAATTCGTAGGGTGGCTTGGAGAATTATCTATGAAAAGTAGTGCTTTTGGTTCAAGTTCTTTTGTCTCACAATATAGTTTCACAGATGGGCAAAATGTTCAGCAAATCAACTTTTGAAAATCTTCATATTTATCCATGATTTTTGATTAGATTCCCAAATTACTGGTAAAGTTGTTTTAGATATGCCTTCATCGCTCTTGGGTTTTTGGAGTGATAGACCAGTAGTGGTTTTAATTTAAAATCTCCATTGGCGTTGCTACCCAGCAAAAGTGTTAGACGATCTTTTGCGCCTTTAAATCCTGGTACACGCTTTTCTTTACAGCCCCGTCTCATCGACATTAAAAATTAATTCTGGAGGATAGTTTTCACGTTCAATAATCATTTTTAATGTCGCTTTTGCATCTCCACTCACTGCTTCTCTTGTAATCTTTATATTACAAAGACTATTTTGGTGTTTAAATATGTGAAACCATGCCGTACTTGCAACGTTGTGTCACCTGTTTCACCTTAAATATGATTAAAAATTCTTTTAGATTTTTCCATTATAATCGCTTGGCTTAATGGCATATTAAGCTGAACTTCGTCATCAATCCATATGGAAAGTCGTTTTTCCATTTTCTTTATCTCATAATTTCTCGAACGAGTAATTCCAGTGGCAGATGTAGGTGTAGCCGTAGTTGCCGACGAGACTATCTTTTCTTTATTCTTAAGAATTGTCCTTATTGTCAAAGTCGACAAGTTTAATCCAACACCAATTTGAGTTTGGCGTTCACCCGATTCTAATCGTCGAAACACTTGCATTTTAGTGTCTAGTGAACTACTTTTTCTTGACACTTGGGTGTTTTTTTTTATCACCCATAATAAAAACTTAAAATTATTATATTTATCAATATATGAATCCTTATATTACATAAATATATATGTACTTACAATTATGAATTATCAATTTATTTAAAATTTTTGATTTTTTACAATTATGATAACAAATAAACAAATTTTTAAACCCACATATAATGCGCGTGTGTACCACCGCAAGGATGAAGCAAGTCTATCACATTTACATAGTTTGTATGTCGGGGAAGCTCAACGCTGCGTGCAATTTTCGGGGAATACCACTATTCCAATAAAACCGCGTTAAACCGAAACAGCGCTAAGCGAGGTCTTGGTGTACTTTGGTGGAGCTTATTGTAAACTTCAAAATTAAATCTTTTATCGAATTGATGAAGACATAGTAAAGTAAAACAAATGACTACGTTTCTTTCACCATACTATGTAGACTCTAGTCTATACAATAAAAGATATAAAAAAAAGATATAAAACCACATTAATATTCGTATCTTAAACACGTATTTTAATAACTAAGTTGTAATCTTTAGTAGGTAAAAATAACAGTATTAAACATGAGATACAGTAAAGCTAACACAAAAAAAGCAAACACTTTATAAGACGTGCATGCATACGCTGAGTTTTAAGGAACTTAAATTTAGGTCAGTTACCCCTCTTCAGAAATGACACACATATTTTCTAAGAAGACGTAGATGCAGTTATGTGGAATTGGGCCCATATCTGCTTTGCATGTGTTATTTTCGTTTCTAATTATTAAAATACTTTCATAGATGTTGAATTTCCTCAGATTGTTTATATTTTTAATTAGTTTTAAACAATCTGCCGTAATATTATGATTGGTTTCTAATGTATAACATTTTTGCAATGTTTTTAATGAATTATTTAATGAAACATTAAATATTTCGAGATATAGTAGTTTTGGCACAGAAATAATTAATAAATTAATTTGAAAAACTAATTTAAAAAGCAATCCGCGGTTCCATTTGTTCGTTACCTCAAAAAATCGTGGCAAAAAGTTCATACCATATCATCACCAAGTTGCTTCTCGTTTCGGAAATTTAATTAAACTTCTTCTGGGAAGCAAGAAAGGTAGAGTAAATATAAGTTAGAAATCCGGTATACATGAAATTAATTGCCGCCATTGTAAATTGAAATATATTGGTCAAACAAAACGCTAAATTATATCCCGTTATAAAGAACATATAACGCATATTAAATTCAATAGATCGGAAAAATTGAGTGTTGCCCGTCATGCGTCAGAAATCAATCATATCATTACGGCAGATTGAAACTAATATTTAATAAAGATATAAGCGATCTCAGGGAATTGGACATGCTAGTAAAAAAAAGCTTTAGATTTCTGGTATTGATGATTTATAACAAGGATATATACACGTTTCAGGATAGACGTGGCTTTCACACATTTTTTCATTTGTCCTCACAGCCTTTTACGTCTGCATTCTTAGGCAAATGTGATTTTGTCAGATTGGAGAATTTAATGTAACAAATTTAGCGACAATTGCGTGTGAGATGAGATTTTAATAATTATTAATTTTCATGCGCATGAAGTTTGTCATGTATGAAAGTATTTGTATAATTGAAACCGCAAATAACACCTACGACGCAGATAAGGTTCCAATTCCAAATACCTGCTTGTACGATTTCTAGAATGAGGAGGGGGCGTAAGAAAACATATGTGTCATTTATGAAAAAGGGTAAGTGGTCTAAATTTAAGTTCCTTATAGTATACGTGGACGTCTTTGTGTGGTGCTTCGTGATTTTTGTTTACTTAGTGGGTCCAATGTTCAACACTGTTATTTTAACCTATTGAGGATTACAACTTAGTTGTCGAAATACGTATTTAGGATATGAATATTCATTGGAAAGAGGTTTTAAACCAATCAAGTTTTAACTTAACTACAGTCTCCAAAGAAATACTTTTCTACAAACCTTTACTTTGTTAACATTCGTGTTTTGTTAGTGATTAATAGAATTTCAAAATGTATCCCCTTCAGTATCTAAAAATTTAAATACTTATGAAAAGAGTTTTCTATACCATTTTTTCTATTTTGCTTTTTTTACATTAATAAATTGAAATTATTTAATTTGAAAGTAACGAGTTATTTTTATATAAAGTATGCAATTGGTCACATTGATACTTGACTTTTTTAAATTTAAATATTGCTACCCAGGAAATATTATTTATTAGTTTTCGTTGACATTACTTGATATTTTATTTAAAAATACATACATAACTGGCATAGAAAGTTATATATCTCGTACTCCATCCCAATTACGTACTTAAATTCTTAAAATCAAATGACAGAAATAAGATACTTTATTTCTGTGTTCGAATACTACCAACATTGAAAAACGAAAAAAAGCGTAACAAAATGAAGCTCATTTCGATACTCTTTTGGGTTTCATAATTAGTTCATTACGAATGCAAAATAGAAAAAAAAGTATTTAAAATTACAAATATTAAATGTAAATGATACAGTTTCCGTTTTGAGAGCGAAGATCATATATTAGTCTTTAAGTGTAGATTATCAAGAGATTATATACTAAATTTCTAATCTAATTTCATAATTATAAGAGCGTTAGGTATTTATATGTGTAAACTACAATTGTAATACGGAGCAAGTAAATATAGCAATTCATCAAAGAGAAATCCGTCAACTAAATTCCTAATAACATGTGAATAAGCCGTTTATATATAATAGCTAATTAAATCTTCAATGTAGGAAATGTTTAGATTGCAATAATCGTTCATGAATGAACCTTCATAGCTTTCCATAACAAAATTTATATACACTTCTTCTGCTTTGGAATATATTGGTGAATGTAATGAATACTGCCAAAAAAAAACTAAAAATACTCAGGCAGGATTCATTTTACATTTTGAGAAATAAAAGAAAGGTAAAAGCAATGCTCAAGAACTTTACGGTATTTGAAGGCAACTAATAAATGACGTTGAAAAAGATATGACCGGAAAGGAGTTGGAGCGGGAGATTGTATATCCGTATAATTTAGTTTATAATTAACTTTCTTATTAAAAGTTTTTGAGAATAAAAATTTTATTTGGTATTTTCGTTTTTCATTCTGACTGCTTCTGTTTTCTCTTTACTATTTCTTTCCATTTCGTTCTTTTAATGGTTTTTTTTCTGCGAATATTTTCTTTACTGGCTTTTCTTTTAATGAGGTTAGAGGGTAACAAAAAATTCCTACTGTATGAGTTGGATTTATACTTGTTTATTATTATTAAAAATAACTTTCTACACTTCATTTTAAAACTCTTAGATACCTCGTTTTCTTTCTTTCTTTCGCCTTACCATTTCTTTTCTCTTGTTGTTTTCAGTTGTTAATATTCGCAGGAGAATTGAAATTAAATAAATAGTAAATAGGTAAAATATTTTCATAAATATATATATACGGCTGCCCATTTTCTACCTCCGTATATGGATAACTCTCTTAGTATTGAAGATACCGAGTAGGTTTTTGTGGTTTTCCTTCTCGTTCAAGGCGAATGCCGACAGCTTAAAATCTTAAGTCGCTCCACGGGCGCATACATAATAATAACTCATGGCTTTCCAATCCCCCGTAATTGACATCTTGCTGTCGAAAATTCTGAGACATGAATTATATTATTATTAAACGTGATTGTATCTTTGAATATTTTATTTTTATCCATGACAACTACAGATATATAAGTTTTACATTTACGTTTTAACTTTCTTTGAAAAAGACACTATGCGTCGAAACATGTAAGATTGTTTCAAATATATAAATATCAAAGTAAAACAGACCTTAATTCGCCGATTTATTTAATCTACTATAACATATAAAAGTCAAGAAATAATATATATATATATATATATATATATATATATATGAAAAAATGTGTGAATGTCGTATCCATCCGGGATGTGTAGACATCGATGTTTCATAGTTATCACTAATTGTCAATAAACCTTACCCAGAAGTAGATACGACTTTCATTTCCATACTGCGTGTATATATACTTATGATGATAAACGTAATGCTAATGAGAACTCATAATTATTGAATTCTCACATACATGCCATTGCCGCTTTAATTCGTTGCATCAATTTCTACACATGACAAAATCACCTTTGTCTAAGAATGTAGCTGCAACGTGTCACGGCGTCAACCGTCCAGGTTGTCCGGGAAAATGAAAAAATGTATGAAAGTCGTATCCATCCGGGATGTGTAGACATCGATATTTCATAGTTATCACTAATTGTCAATAAACCTTACCCAGAAATAGATACGACTTTCATAAACGTAATGCTAATGAGAACTCATAATTATTGAATTCTCACATATATGCCATTGCCGCTTTAATTCGTTGCATCAATTTCTACACATGACAAAATCATCTTTGTCTAAGAATGTAGCTGCAACGTGTCACGGCGTCAACCGTCCAGGTTGTCCGGGAAAATTGACGCCGTGACAACAATATATATATATATATATATATATATTGTATATATATATTATATATATATATATATACATGTATATATATATTGTTGAAGTGCGCTGAGGGCTCTATTTTAAAAGGCCTCACGTTAAAGCGACAAATGATATATTGCGCTGAGGAGATGATAATAAATAATGAAATAGTTCAAAAATAATAATTTTGAAATAAAAAGATGGGCGCCTTTATATAACTCCTCAAACTGCTCTATCTCTGTTCTAAATTGCCAACTAGTCGGATTGCATGAAACTAAATTAAAAAGCTTAATTAAATGTGAAATCTCAGGCTCTTCGTTGGTAATTAGTAGTTGCTTCCATAAAAGTAAACTATTAATGTTGAAGTTGAAAGAAATAACTGCTACAAGTAAATATTGACAAATAAAAGATTGATATGATAAATAAAATATAATATTTATTGAAATAAAAGGAAACTGTAATAATATAACATGTAAAGCAATGGGTGAAATTAAAGAAACTATGTATAAGAAAGACAACAAAGTGTTACTTAAGAGTAAGGTGGTTATGTGTGTATTAAATTAAGAAAATGTGGATAACGATATTAATAATCTTTTAACTACAATGGTGAGTACCTTTTGAATTAATATTGCTACTTTGACATGTTTATATTTTTAATATTAAAACTAGTATAGGACATTGTTGGTTAGGGTAAACAAAATCGAGAAATTTTATTTGTTTATAAATTTAAAGAATTAAAAATTTTAATAATAAGTACGCTATATCGGTAACCTGTGATTATAGTAATCCTGATGTTTATTTTGTAGAACGTAGGCTTCAAATGGGATGATTCTCGGCGATCGAAAAAGTTCAAATGCTGTACAACTTGTTGGCGGCGTGGGTGGCTGTTTCCGATGACGCTTTCGAAGATTTTCTTCGGTCTTGGTCCCTGATGCCTAATTTCTCCCTGCGTTCTTATCTTGCTGTTGGATTACAGGTATCGATGTGGATTAACGATAATCAATTTCGTAGATGTTCTGTGATTGTTTCTTGATAATATTTCTTTAGAATTACTTGTGATTATAGATGAAACTACGTCTATGATGCTTGGTTGTACGTAAAAACGTAAAAATAGGAATATCTAGTAGAATTTCACTTGTCGATTGTGTTTATTTAACGGCAGGATACTTTTAATTACTTTTTACTAAATTAGCGTTATGAATTAATAATATTTAAGGATTTCTAAGGTTCGGTCTAAAAAACGCGTCTATTACTTAATAAATTTCAAAAGATGATGCCGATAGCACTTGTCTGTTTTACCAAACTTAGCTATCTAATGATGCCAAAAAGTCTCGATGTTTTACCTTATTAACATATTTAAATAGATGGAATTTGACTAATTTTACTATTCTAACAGATTTTAAAAATTATTTAATAAATTAACAAGTTAGGTTAAGGTGAAACTTAATGTTACAAATTGAGTACTGCGCACGATAAATATTTACATTTGCGAGATGTCAATTTGTAGGCGTGTCTTACTAGCGTCGATATAAATTAAAGACATATGAATTTGAATATGTGTTTTTCGCGCTAATATTTGAAATTTGAATTAGAAATAATTAATAAGAAATTAATGAAAGAAATATAAATATAGAAATTTAAGAAAATAATGTTATCGTTATTAAAATTCGTATGCACTTCGACACTACTAATACTTAATAATATCACTTACATAACTTTTTATTACCCTTTTTTACTTTGTATATCTTATTTTTCCCATTTTAGATGCAGCTCAATGTGTATGCCTTGCATCACTACAATATATATATATATATATATATATATATATATATATATATATATAGAGAGAGAGAGAGAGAGAGAGAGAGAGAGAGAGAGAGAGAGAGTGATGATTTATTAGTCGTTCATTTAATGATTTAATGTATCATTTGATAAATTCTTATAATTTCCAAATTAGCATGTTATTTTGAGAGGTAAATGTGAATGTAAACATTGCTGTCTACAAATTACAACGCAAGTTATAAGAAATTTTATTTAAAAATTTTTTTTACATTCACAAAATTTATCAGTTTAAAGTAATCTGTCATATATTTCAAAATAAAGAGCGAAAATTTTAAATTTTAAATTTCAAAATAATATATTAAATGTTCAACTCCTGCAACTGTAAAGTAAATAACCATATTAATCTTAAAAAGTAAATATAAACACACACTTCTAAAATCGAATTAAATGTTCCATGTATAACAGCATATTAAAAACAATCAAAAGGAAACTGTTTTAGAATGTAAATACGAGATATTAAATGTTACAAGAGAAATAACAAGAAAGGTAAATAAAATTCGTAATAAATGAAATGAGGAACAGTATTTTATATTATATCAGCCAATAAAACACAAGCTAACTCCTACCTAACTAGGCAATAGTTTTATTACCGGGTCTCGTCTGCGTAGGTGTATCGCACGACTTCCACTTTTATTGATATTTCTGTTATAGCGGGCAAATATTGTAACAACAGTGCAAATGTATTTTAACGGGCACGTTCCTACAATATTTTCCACTCCGGTATATAACTCAGGTGGGCATTGATTTGACATCCTTTTGTAATAAATGTTTATCAGAACTAGGTATTCTCGTATTGAGTTTCTTTGTGTATTTCGGTTTTAATAACTGATTTTTTTTAAAATCACTCATTAAAGGAATATAAAATGAAAAGCTGTTGTTCCACACAATGTTTCGTAGTTTATTTCACTACATTTTCAAGTGATCCGAAGTAAAATTTTCTTCTTATAAGACTTCTTACCATAAAATTATGTCTAAACTTTTTTTTAATATTACGATTACTTGTGTACTTCTACATTCTCCCTGATTAGAAAAAAATCGCTTACCCAGTTTTTGAATGGCTCCACTTTTGGTGGTCGTTAAACCACTCGTAAACTTGAGAACGGCATACGCATTAATTACTGTATGGTTTTTTAAGTATTTGATGAGTTTAACACAAAAGCTAATGGTAGCTCACTTTCGACAGTTCGCCCTATAATAGTTGACACAACACTAATAAAGGTTTCCGTTTCTGGTAACTTAAAGATACAGGGTTATGATAAAGTAACGCACAAAATTCATAAAACGTACAATGTTCATTTTTGAAAAAAATGCAAAAACACGTCAAACAGTTTATTTTATTCCGCGTCTTTTAACATAAGTCAAAAAAATAAAACGTCAAATTTGTCAAAGTTATGACGTCATCAATATTTTTTTAAAATATGAAGCTTGGTTTTTTTTTACTTTATTTGATAAAGTTTGTTTTTCTGCATTATAAAGAAATAATTGAAGTAGGGGTCACATAAGAAAAAACTGAGAGAATTAATAAAAAAACAAAATAAACTTTATTATAGTAATAACATTTAAATTAACTAAACAGTCCATTAAACCAAAACGATTTCTTACAGGAATTGTTCAAACTGTGTCCCGTTCACTATCTGACATAGGCCAAGACCTGATTTACAGTCTTCGATCATCTGCGGAGTTATACGAGTCATTTCATGTCTAATTCGTTCCATTAAGTCATCTAAATTGTCTGGTCGGTTAACGTAGACCCGACTTTTTAAATGTCCCCACAGAAATAAATCAAGGGGGGTGAGATCAGGTGACCTAGGTGGCCACTCCATTGGTCCACGTCTTCCAATCCACCTTCCTTCAAACTGGTTATCCAGAAACCTTCGAACATTAAGACCATAATGTGATGGTGCACCATCTTGTTGGAACCAAATACTGGGATCCAAGTTTTCCATTATTTGGATCCGGAAATGCCGCAATTAGATCCGGAAGCACTGCCATACGAAGATGTTCCAAATATCGCTCAGCTGTTAAATTCCCACGAAAGAAATAAGGACCAATAAATTTTCCCCTGACGATTCCTACCCATACATTAATTTTTTGTGGGCGCTGGGTGTGTTTTGTCTGAATCCGGTTGGGATTTTCCCGAGCCCAGTAGCGACAATTGTGTCGATTTACTGTACCCCTTAAATAAAACGTTGCCTCGTCTGAAAATACTACACTATTAAGCAAATTTGGATTTTCGTCACAATGCCTCATGAAGATTTCACAAAATTCCAAACGTCTGTCCGGATCATCTTCTGAGAGTTCGTGAACAAGTTGAACTTTGTATGGGTGCAGTTTTTCTTTTTTTAAAAACTTTACTACAAACGACTGACTAACATCTTGTTGTAAGGCAATTTCTGCTGTAGTTGCGTGAGGGTTGTCTTCTAATGACAGCAAAATATCTAACTTTGCATCGTCGCTTATTCCCGGTCTTCCAGATTTTGGAGCATCACCTACGCTTCCTGTTTCATTAAATTTTGCAACAATTCTGCTTACTGTGCTTCTAGCAATTGGAGGTCTTTCAAAATGTGTTTCGTTAAATAAAGCACATGCTTCTTCATGACTTCGAAGTCTATCGCCGTAACCTACAATCATTAGAATTTCTATCCTTTCTCTTTCCGTTAAAGGAGCCATCATAATAAAATTGGTATGACACTAATTGTAAGACTGACACTGACAAACAGTTGTTTTATTACTAGGTAACTTTAAGTTTTAATTCTTTTAATATTTAGTTTCTTTTCATAAATTCAAAAACCAGTTTATTTTGTTTTTTATTAATTCTCTCAGTTTTTTCTTATGTGACCCCTACTTCAATTATTTCTTTATAATGCAGAAAAACAAGCTTTATCAAATAAAGTAAAAAAAAACCAAGCTTCGCATTTAAAAAAAATATTGATGACGTCATAACTTTGACAAATTTGACGTTTTATTTTTTTGACTTATGTTAAAAGACGCGGAATAAAATAAACTGTTTGATGTGTTTTTGCACATTTTTCAAAAATGAACATTGTACGTTTTATGAATTTTGTGCGTTACTTTATCATAACCCTGTATAATAGATGGCATCACGAGTGTATCCTGCTTTAAAATTCCTTGGGCTTTCATGGCCATTGTCGTTTGTAGTACAATCTTCTTGCGGGTTTTACCATGTCGTCGTAATTTCACTCGACGTTTCGCGGTCCATACTGCCAAACTCTTGAAGAATTTGGTATCAGACTGATTCTCTTCATTGTCGTTTTTACTTATATATGACCCGATATGTGACCGTCTTCCTCCATTGGTCGTGACGGATTCTGGTAGTAAGCTCTTCCACGTGCTGCTGAATTTATAGACGTCCTCGCGATTGAAGTTAAGATATTTTTCTATTTCGATAGTTTCTGCAATAATTTTTCGATGGTAATTCTTCGTGGTAGCTAATACTTCTGATTCTTCAAAATTCACGTCCGTTCTCGTGTATATATTCTGCAACCGCTGATTGTCTAATTCCTTTTCTTCGTGTGTCGATTTGATGTTCTTTAACTCTTTTTTTAATCGATCTTACTGTTTGTCCGATGTAGTTTTCTCCATACTCGCATATTAATTAATTTATCCTTGGTACCAAAGAAGTTGTGTTGGATGGCGGTAGTAGTTCTAAAACATTCATTTACATTCTTCTTAGTTTGTTTCCTATTTGCTTGCTGACTCCAGAGATGTAAGGTAGACGGGCGAATCCTGTGGGTGGTTCCGTTGCCGTTGGTGGCGTTATCATTCTGTGCTATTCTAGAGTTCTTCTTATCTCTTCATCGCCGTAATCGTTCTTCTCCAGTGCGGTTGTACCACTCATAAGTTGTTTAAAAGACGAACGTGCGGCGACTAATGATGATGAGCGTGTACCGATCGTCTATCGACGGAAAGCAGACCACAAAATGTGGCAAGAGTGCGTGATGTTATCCTGCAAGACCGAAGGAGAACAATCCAATACATTTGCAGCATTGTCGGCTGGTCGTACGGCCTTAGTTAGCGTATTCTGTTCGACAAACTCAACAAGCAGCGTATTGCAAGGTTACTCAACCTTGAACAGAAACGGCATCGTCTTCATGTGTGTACAGAGCTAAAAGAAACTGCCGAAAGGGATGCGAACTTCAGTACCAGAATGATTGCTAGCGACGAATCATGGGTGTCCAGGTATATTCCCAAAGCAAAGCAGCAGTCGTTGCAGTGGAAAACATCGTTACCACAACCGAAGAAAGCACGCGAAGTTCGAAGCAACGTCAAGTCAATGTTGATTTACTTCTTAGACGTTGATGGTATCTGCACGAAAAAATTCTTCCACCAGGTGAAACAGTTAATGGACGATTTTATTGCGATGTCCTTCGGCGACTAAGAGAAAACATTCGACGCAAGCGGTCTGACAAGTGGGGAAACAATTCGTGGAACTTACACCATAACAATGCACCAATTCACACGTCATTTGTTGTGCGCCAGTTTCTAGTCTCAACGAAGATGGCAGTACTACCCCACCTTTCCTACTCCTCAGATTTTTTCCCTTGTGACTTCTTCCTGTTTTCGAAGCTTGAATTCAAGTTCAATGGGCGCTGTTTTGAGATGATTGAAGAGATTCGGACCGAAACGAAGGCAGTGTTCAACACGTTAACACAGGAATACTTCCAGCACTGCTTCCAGTCATAGATAAGTCGCTAGGATCGGTGTATTCGTGTGCAGGGAAAGTACTTTGAAGGGAATAGTAGTGAATAAGTTGTAAGAACAATTAATTATGTTTTTTTCACATTCCAGGAATTTCTGAGTAGCACCTCGTAAGTATTTCATTGAAAAGTCACTTTCCCATCAACTTACCTTTATATAGACAGATACTTTACGATACTGGAATAAACATTTCATAATTGAAATATTCCATAAAGTTTAATTAATTAAAAAGGTCTTTCATTTCATGTAAACATGTTTTCTTTTCAAAAGTTAGTGTTTGTTTTATTAAAAATATTAATTTGGCTAATTTACTGTTTTAATAATTTATGCTCAAGTTTCAAACAATTAAAAGCAACAAACCCGAATTACCAAAATAAATTTGTAAGCAGATATTACGAGATTAAACGTTGTAGAAGAGACTCAGAATTTGTACATTTTTTTTTCGATGACGACGTAAACAAATGAACTCCGCTGTTGTGTTTGTATACATTCAGTCTTATTTAATCATTTTCTCTATCTTATCCGTTTTGGAGTGTCCCAATGGCAATTTAAGAAATTCTGGATTACGTTTTTTTATATCCTCTCGCCTCGTGCTAAACTGACAGCTTGATAAAGTGCCCGCCATATTTTATAATACCAGTGAAAGTTTTCGGTTATCGGAGCGCGATGGAGAAGAAGCAAGTTCGCCAACTGACGTTTCGACAAAATAAACCAGCCGCCACATTGTTTCTATCCCTTCCTGTTTCCTTTAGCTGTCCCTTTTCCAATCATTCCTCTTCCATCGCTCGGCATACTTACATATATAACAATTATGAAGTTTCGTAGTAAATAATGCAGTTTATCTTTGTTTCGGAATTGGGATTAGAGTTAAGGAGAACGTCGGAGCCTGAAGTTTTGCGGTTCAAATACAACATCCATAATTTATACGCACTTCGAATTTCTCTGTAATAAACTATTAAATTTACTTCGCTCTTTCGGAACCGTTTGTATTGAGTTACGGTGCATTATTCTTGAAGATGCTAAAGTTTTAAATTTTGTTTTGTAAATTAAAAAATGCATTTCTGCAATAGAAGATAAAATTAGATTTAATTTCTTTTTTTGTTACTAATAGTGTTATTGTAATGAATTAAATATTGCTTTCTACATTTTACGACGGTAATTATTCGAACTTTTCTATTGAAAAAATGCGACCTTAAGCAGGATTCGAACCCACATCCATGGTTTGCCGGACCATTGCTCTGCCACTAAGTTATTAAGTACTGTGGTTCCGAATACATCGGGAAGCTTTAAGCTACATTAAGGAAACAAGTTAATATTTTTGCCTGAAGTCGGCAGTTGTTGCAAATTAATTGCATTTTTCGTGAAGTAATGTGAATGAATTAAATATTGTTTTCTACATTTTACGACGCTAATTATTAAAATTTTTCTATTGAAAAAATTCCTTAAGCGGGATGCGAACCCACATCCATGGTTTGCCGGAGTATTGCTCTGCCACTAAGCTATTAAGGACTGTGGGTTTGAATACATTGGGAAGCCTTAAGTTACATTAAGGATACATATATTAATATTTTCCCTGGTTAACATTTTTTATCAGACACTGAAATTCGAGCTGCCGTTCGCAATTGGATCTACCGTAAACAAGAAAGTTTTTTATGGACGGAACGAAGAAATGGATTCATAGCTCGGAGAAATGTGTTCCTCTAAATGGTGATTATGTGGAAAAACAATTATGCATATTGGTAGTACAATAAATTTACTTCATTTTGAGACTGGTTTCATTATTTTGTCTTTTGTTATTCTTATTTTAAAAAGTTAGAGACCCTATATATCAATCCGTCTTCGCACAACCTTATTTTGTCACATCTGGTTTAGAAATTAAGAAATAAATTATTAAATTACTATTAGTAGTGCAAATAAATTAAAGAGATCTTTAGAATTTATACTTCGACCATCGACTTGTACACTGCGATCGTGCTTTTGCCGATGGCGTCCTTTAATAAACATTTTAATAAAATTACTAGAAATTAGTAATATTAGTAAGTTTCTTATGCTAATTCAGCATAGAGATTTGCATAAGTGCATTATATATTTAATTAAATAATTATAACAAAAAAGTGAGGCATTTCAAAAGTAGAACAAGTAAGTTTAAATGTCCTCAAAATGCATATAACGGAAGAACAAAGAAAAAAATTAACATTCTAAATAGTTTCACTTGGAAAGTTAATAATTTTAACTTTTCATATTTATATAATCTCTTTGTTATTGGCTATTTCATATCTAGAAATATGTTAAAAAATCTTTAGAATTTATACTCCGATGTACAAAGCAATTGTGCTTTCGTTGACGGAATATCTAATCTCTCCGTTGTCAGCTATTTCAAATGTACTGGAGAATTTAATCTGCTTAAAAATTATATATTTTTAAAAAAAATGAGATATCTTGGAAGCTGTAGAACATGGATTCACTAAGAACAAATCCACAAGAATAATCACTTCACATCCCATCAATGAGCTTTACGAATATTTAAATAGGGACTGTAAAATGTATTATCGTTTTTATGGATCTCAGCGAAGCTTTTGATGTGGTTGACCGTTCTATTCTTTTGCTTAAACTTTATTTTTATGATATTCTAGAAGGAACATAGTATGTCTGTAGTTAATATTCATAAAGCATAATAAAACCTGTCAATAATGGCCACCAAAAAAAGAAATATTGTTGGCCGTTATATAAAGATGGCCGTAATTGTCACGTTTTTCTCTTACAAATAAAATACATAATTGGTTTTAAAGAATTTTTTTTTTAAATTTTACTAATTAAAATAATAAGTAAATATTATATAAAAATTTAAAAAAAGGTATATAACCCCTTACCACAATTATTAGTCGTATCCTAAATACGTATTTCGACAACTAAGTTGTCATCATCAGTAGGTAAAAACTACTAATTAAAAGTCGCACATGGGGCACAGTTAAAACAAGAGAAACGCTTCCGCACAACTATTATACACTGCAACCCTGTATAGACTGCATTATTCTTGAAGATGCTAAAGTTTTAAATTTTGTTTTGTAAATTAAAAAATGCATTTCTGCAATAGAAGATAAAATTAGATTTAATTTCTTTTTTTGTTACCAATAGTGTTATTGTAATGAATTAAATATTGCTTTCTACATTTTACGACGGTAATTATTCGAACTTTTCTATTGAAAAAATGCGACCTTAAGCAGGATTCGAACCCACATCCATGGTTTGCCGGACCATTGCTCTGCCACTAAGTTATTAAGAACTGTGGTTCCGAATACATCGGGAAGCTTTAAACTACATTAAGGAAACAAGTTAATATTTTTGCCTGAAGTCGGCAGTTGTTGCAAATTAATTGCATTTTTCGTGAAGTAATGTGAATGAATTAAATATTGTTTTCTACATTTTACGACGCTAATTATTAAAATTTTTCTATTCAAAAAATTCCTTAAGCGGGATGCGAACCCACATCCATGGTTTGCCGGAGTATTGCTCTGCCACTAAGCTATTAAGGACTGTGGGTTTGAATACATTGGGAAGCCTTAAGTTACATTAAGGATACATATATTAATATTTTCCCTGGTTAACATTTTTTATCAGACACTGAAATTCGAGCTGCCGTTCGCAATTGGATCTACCGTAAACAAGAAAGTTTTTTATGGACGGAACGAAGAAATGGATTCATAGCTCGGAGAAATGTGTTCCTCTAAATGGTGATTATGTGGAAAAATAATTATGCATATTGGTAGTACAATAAATTTACTTCATTTTGAGACTGGTTTCATTATTTTGTCTTTTGTTATTCTTATTTTAAAAAGTTAGAGACCCTATATATCAATCCGTCTTCGCACAACCTTATTTTGTCACATCTGGTTTAGAAATTAAGAAATAAATTATTAAATTACCATTAGTAGTGCAAATAAATTAAAGAGATCTTTAGAATTTATACTTCGACCATCGACTTGTACACTGCGATCGTGCTTTTGCCGATGGCGTCCTTTAATAAACATTTTAATAAAATTACTAGAAATTAGTACTAGAAATTAGTACTGGAGTCTATACAGGGTTGCAGTGTATAATAGTTGTGCGGAAGCGTTTCTCTTGTTTTAACTGTGCCCCATGTGCGACTTTTAATTAGTAGTTTTTACCTACTGATGATGACAACTTAGTTGTCGAAATACGTATTTAGGATACGACTAATAATTGTGGTAAGGGGTTATATACCTTTTTTTAAATTTTTATTTAACCACAGTCTCCATTGAAAGAATTTTTTAAATATTATATAAATACACATGCGTATACGAAAAACTAAAACTTTTAATGTATGTAATATGTTCAAAACATAGACAAGGCACATATTATAGATATATGGATAATAGATTATATTCATTATACATTATAACGAGCCATCGAAAAAATTTATAATTGGAGTAGACTGTGAAATTGGGTTGGTACTTTAACCATTTCCACATAATGACACATTACTTGATGCTTGACAGTTTCATTTGGTTTCATTGTAAAAAAAAAGGTTATGGCATTGAAATGATACCACAACAAAAAAGAAAACAAATAATTTATTTTTATCGAAATCATAATCAAAATTTACATATAGCTACAGAAGTTGTTGAAAATGTTGTCCATTTACATCTAAACACAAACAATTTTATTAATAAGAGTTTCGAAAAATTTGACACAAACTTATAGTTTCAATATCAAATAATAAATGTCATTATGTGGAAGTGGTTAAAGTACCAACCCAATTTCACAGTCTACTCCAATTATGAATTTTTTCGATGGCTCGTTACATATTATTACAACATATTCATAGGAAAAAACACAATTTGTTAAGCTTTTTATGGTTCAATCTTTGCTTACTTTAAATTTTTTAGCTTCGATTTAAAAACTACAGCTTCATAAGTAAGTAAAATTCGAGAAACATCCATAAAAATTTCACAATTGTTATGGCACAATAAATAATTCTGTAGGTCTCTTAATGTTGTACACGCGTCGATTATACTGGTGGATATAGAAGATTTTGGACTTATACATTTGTCCTCATTACTGCTATAATCAGAGTTATGATCGCATTTATTTCTACAAGTTTCATTTAATTATGTGTAGATACTAACAATACATAATTATGGGCAATTTCGGGCAAATACGAAATATTATTGGGTATTTCCATCAATAAAGATACATCATAAATAGTCCGGCCGATATTGGCAGGTAAATTTCTATGAAGATAGGCTGTAAAAAATTGGATTTATTTGGCCGACGTCGTTTTATAAGTGTTGTCGTAAGTAACGGGTTTATGGGAATTTCTTTATTGTTGATTCGGGAAAATTTAAAACTGTCCGTTACCGCAAGTGGTCGCTTTGGACAGGTACCCGCTAAGGTATGTTATGGTTTTAGTGTACTTATGTGTCCACACCTGTACATATAGCTAGGGTAATTTATAATGTAAATATTAAATAAAACTTTAAGGACAACATTTTTGTGTTCTCCTTTAATTTAATAAAACTTTATTTCGGCACACTACACACGTTCTGTGCCTTTGATGCTCATCATCATTATAATCATTATATTTTAAGTTATTTTTATTATTGTAGATCTCGGTTTCCGGGTTCGAACCGCGAGTTAGGCGTAATTGCCAACGTTTCGTCCACTGTTTCAAGGAAAATCTTCAGGGCTGTACGTAGATGTCCGTCGTTTCGCAGTAGCTTGAAGAATGCTATGATAGAGACCTGCACAACTTATATAGGGGGACCGGGTCAGATGGTGGCCTGCTATTGGCTGGGGACAATGAGCCAATGGCATGCGTCGTATGGGCGTTGTAATTCTTAGTAGAGTTCAGTAGAGTTTGCCACGTCGGATGTAACGTATAGCCATCGTCTTTATTGAGATTGCGGGGATGTTTGTAAATTTCAATAGATTCACGGATTTTCCTAGGGAAATAATGCGATTCACGGGACAGAAGCTTCACATCTTTGAATAGATTTGATGACCGGAGTAGAGTTTGTGTTCTGCCATAGCTGAACCGGCTATATGTAACAGTCTAGTAAAACGTTCATGTTCTGGGCGCTTAGTTTCGCCAATGTACACACTGCCACACGAACACGGAATGCGATACACTCCCTGTGTTTGGAACGGAGATATTTTGTCTTTAACCGAGGGTAAGAGGTCCGAAACTTTAGAATGGGGTCTGAAGACAGTTTTGATTTTATTTCTATGTAGAACCTTTCCTATATGATCGGCGATACCTTGAATATACGGTAAGAAGGCGGTGTTGATGTTAGGATCGGGTACACTCCGAGGTTTGGGGTTACGATGTCTCACTATAGTATAGTGTATGTCGTGGGCGTTATAATTATTCTGGAGTAGAGTGTTAGAAACATGATTCTCTTTTCACGAAGGTCCAGATGCCGGACACAGTGTCAATCATCTCCGACATTATAGCCGCCCACGGCAAACCGAATGATATATCAGAACTCGTAAATGTTTGCCTTACTTCCACTTACTTGCAATTTCGATACAAGTTCTATGAACAAGTGTCGGGAGCCGCTATGGGTTCCCCCTTATCCCCGGTTGTCCCTAACATTTTTATGGAAGCATTCGATAACTAAGCTCATTTCATTTAAAACCTAAGTGTTGGTTTAGATATGTAGACGATACGTTCGTCATCTAGCCGCATGGGCGGCAGTCTTTAGATGAATTCTTACTTTTTCTAAACTCCCAGCACCGTGACATTCGCTTCACCATGGGGGTGGAATCAGACGGAAGTCTCCCGTTTTTAGACGTCTTAGTGTTCCGCAATATCAATGGCAAACTGGCCCACACGGTTTACAGGAAACCGACTCATACGGACCGATATCTGAACGGGTTTTCCCATCATCACCCGGCACACAAACAAACGGTCATCAATACTCTTGTCCATCGTGCGTTTTCTATCTCAGAACCTAGGGCACTACTCTCCGAACCATGCATGTTTCTATATGTGCGACATTCCTATATGTGCATAAGTGTATTATATATTTAATTAAATAATTATAACAAAAAAGTGAGGCATTTCAAAAGTAGAACAAGTAAGCAGTAACGCGCCAAGTATCTTCGGCGCCGTCGTGCGAAATACTGATAGGCGCCTTTGCCCTATATGTATTGAGCCAAAATTACCAGCCACTCTCCCACAGTTCAACATTGAAATTTATGACGAACTCTTTAAACTTGTTAGTACTGGTAGGTATTTTTTATTTGAGGCAAACAATAGGTTCACATACAAAAAAATATTATTAAAATTTTTATTGCACACTGAAACAACAGTAACAAAATAAAAAAACAGTATTCCAAATTATTAAAAAACAAAAGGTCAAATAAAATATTTTTAGAGTGCCCGTGTTTTTAAATAGATAAACGTGAAGGAAAACAACGGAAATGTCTTATAGAAATTGGACTTTTCTAGCTTTACTTTTGGCAAATTCATTAATAAGATTTTCAATATTCAGCTGCTTTAAAAAGTCAGACTCTATAGAAATAATAGCAAGATTATCTAGCCGCTCCTGGCCCATTCTAGATCGTAAGTAATCCTTAATTAACTTTAATTTAGAAAATGATCTTTCGGCTGTAGCTACAGAAATTGGTATAGTTAACAATATACGTAATGCAATTGTAATGTTTGGGAATGAGTGGGTTAAGTTATTTATTGTAATATAATTGAGTGTTTCTACTACAGACGTCACATTTTTGTCGCAATTTTGCAGAAATTGCAATTCATGCGAAAGCGTTTAAATACACCCAAAATTTTGAAAGTTTAAACCTGCAGCCAGATTCTGTAAGCTCGATATCGACCATATACATAATACCTACTAATACACGGCGCACTTGTTATATATGCAATGGTTCTTGAATGAAGCCGAAAAAAGTCTGTATTCGTTTAATAAAATTATTACAGTATGATTATTAGCTTCTATTAAAATGCTTAAGATTTCACCTTTTTTAATTATTAAATAATATTAATTAAGTTAAATTTATACAAAAAACAGGGTAGATGCAAATATCAAGTACACTCTTTGAAGTAACAATAAAATTATTGCTGTCAATGCTAAAATAATTGTAATAATTGTTTTATGTAAATTTGTTGATTTGTTGTAAAGTTTCAAAAAATGTTTTTAATATTTTAAAATTTAACTTATCACAAGTGGCCGTAGGCGCCTTTAAGGCCTTGGCGCCGTTGTGCGCTGCACGATCTTGCCCATATGGACGGGCGCGTCACTGCAAGTAAGTTTAAATGTCATCAAAACGCATATAACGGAAGGACAAGGAAAAAAAAATTAACATTCAAAATAGTTTCAGTTAGAAAGTTAATAATTTTAACTTTTCATATTTATTGAAGTACTCAATCTGCATACGTAGGTACAAACAATATTTTCGAAACTGAAAAGCAGAATTTACAAATTCCTACTATAAACAGATACTCTATCACAAAGAGAAGAGATGAAAGGGGATCGAACAGTACGAAATTACAGTCTATTTGTCGTTGGGTAAAAGCCTTCCGTTTACGAAACGCAATTGCTCCTCCCGAACATGCATTATTACATGTTCATGAAAGGACCGATTGCATGCGCAGATGTGTTGACAACCACTGCGAATATTCGACATTGACAAAACAGAAAATTGTGTAAATGGTAACCGATTCGTATATGTATATATTTAAATGTCTCTTTCGAATGACAAACGAGTGCTTTTTCGGTCATCCCCTGAGATTTCTACACAACAGAAGCAGAAATAATAAGCAACTTGACGAGTTGTTTCCTTCCTAAAAGTGGAGTGGAGATGAAGATGCAAAGGATAAACTTTCTGCAGTAATAGACTAATGTTCGTTTCGTTTCGTAGTTTACGGGAAAATTCGCTTCGAATAACGCTTTCGAGACAACATAAAAAGATAAAAAGAGGAAAAGGTATTTGCAATGTTAGACAAAGAAAGGCTATAAACTATTTTTAGACGAATTCCGTTACAAATTTAATTTAAAGAGAAAGATAGACGGAATAGCAGACAATATATACCCTTGAGCTTCGTACATTTTTGAATAATAGTAGTGAGATATTGGATGCCAGCATCACGGACATGTGGTAAGCTAGAAAAAATAACAATAATAAGAAGAACAGAGACGTTGTCCTTAAAATTCTGTTTGTCTAAATGGAATAATAATAAAAAATTAAAACTTTGAGTAATAATCTAAAATTAATAAATGAAAATATAAGATTTTATGAAACAAACATCAAAGTAAAGATAAATGTTAACAGAAGAAGGAAACAATCAGATACGTGTAAGAAATAGGCAGTTACGAGTGGAAAATTATATGAAATGTAAATTTTGCGAAATGTGTATGTACCAGGGTATTCTTAGCCTACTATTGAAACAATTTAAAGTTGGAAATATTTTATTATTCAACATAGTATTGTTACAGTTTCTTTTCTTTTGTTTTAAAAGTTTAGCGTGGATAAAGTTATACCGCCCGTATTTAAATTTTACATTTAAGACTTAGTATGTTATATTCTTTGATATCGGCTGCGACCTCTGTATGGTTTGTGTGGCCCTTCGACAAGTCGCTCTTCGCGCGGGTGTCTTACGAACACTCCTGTTTGTACGACCAGTGAGTAAGGCTGTTATTCCTTGGTGTACTCCGATAATCGAAATATGTTTCACGCCTGCCTTAAATATTTTGGAAATTAACGCAGTTTGCGGGTTCGACTAGGGTACAGTGAGAAAATTTAAAAAGAAAGCTCATTACCGTATGGAGTATTTGGACGTGATTTGAGGTAAATAGACATATGAAGTCTTCGAGCTCTTCTTTTGTCTATCCATTCGCTAGAAATTTATAATATTTCACATTCTAGGAGAAAAACTAGATAACAATCATTCAACGTATCGAGTCCACTTCGTTCTTACCTGAACACCCATGTCAAGACCCGTACGTCATTTTTTGTGGACCATGCCATCAATATTGTCTTACAGCCGTTGAGAAATATTGTACTATTGTCTTTTTTTTTAATTCAGTGAACTTGAAAATTCTCGCCGATATTTTATTTGCTCTAATTACGATTACGAATTTTAATGCTAATCAAAACAGTATTTCATCTTAGTTTAATTCGTATATGTATTTGGGAACACCCTTAAATTGCTTCTTACGCGATTTACGTAAGGTGTAATAGGATTTATTTCATTATTGTACATTTATGAAAATAATTAACGCTCATATATTTGATATTTAAACATTTATAGAATTAATTTACGTCTATAACTTCCGTTATAAAGATTCTAATCCTAAAATAATTTTGTATTAAATTAATGATAAAATTTAGTTTAATTTCACGTAATAATAATTTTGAATTTTGAATTGATGGTTAATTAGTTGATCTCACACATTTAAGTAGTTCATAATTTTTTTTTGACAATGTTTTTTTGTCATCACGTTATCAGAGGCGTGCGATCAGATATCGGTAAATTTATTACTACACTTGTAAAATACTGTGTGTGTAATCCCAAATGTAAGGTTCAACAACAGATCTGCAATCGAACTACGAATTTTGATCTTAGGTTAAGGCAAATTGAAATTGTTTAAATAATTAATACTAATTGTCATAATTTTGCTATCTCTTGCAGGTTAATTTAATTTATCTGATTTTTGTGTTTTAAGATGATTCAGTATAAACTCATGTAAATTTTTGTAATACGTTCAATAATTTAATGACCTGATATACCCGGCGTTTATATCCCAGTGCCAATTTTTCTTTTCATAATATAAATTTAATTTTACTAATTGCGGCGTGTGAACCATTTGTTTATTACCTGTTAACTACTCGTTAATTACTTGTTGCTTTTTTTATTTACAATATGCGAATTAACTATTTTCCAATTTTTTATTTTGTATTTAGTAAGGGGTTACCCCTTCCTTCTTTAGTTTAGATTGTCCTTTTGTTTCATTTTTAGTAGTCTGTAAGCGCATGCGTCTGCAAACGCGCAAACACTTAGTTTTCAGTTTCGAGTCTCCGTACGTAACACTAAGTAGCGCTACATATCATCTGTTTCAGTCAATCCACACCCGTCTCCACTGCCTAAGATCATATACGATAAATAGAGGCACCCTTAAATTGTGCGTTATGACTACCGATTTCGATCATTTACCGACCATCTTCATTACGCCAGAACTTCGGTTGTGCGGGGTAGGTAGAAGTCTCCTCTTAAATTAATACACTTAATACAGCGATCCTGCAACGCCTTTAGCCCTTCAAAAATAATATTCTTCTTGGTTTGCGAACCAGCTATCCACATCTTCTATTATCTCTTCGTTATACAAAAAAATCACGGCCTTCAAGTTTTTTTTTCAATCGAGGGAACAGATAATAGTCTGAGCGAGTCTGGGGAATAGAGTGGGTGTTCCAGTAATTCGAACCTTAGATCCCGAACTGTATTCATGGTAATACGAGATTGATTTTTATGTAGGGGCATTGTCTTGTAAAAACAACACAGCTTTCGCTAACATGGTACATCTTGTTTCCTTAATTTAACTTGTTTCCCTAATTTAATTTCACTTCCTCGATTATGCTCTGCCGTAACTCGTTCAGATTATGCGGTCGTCTAGTATAAACCACAGATTTGAAATGAGCCTAAAGGAAAAAAATTAGCGTATTTAAATCTGGAGACCGTGATGGCCATTCAATAAATCCTCTACGACCATTCCCCATCTTCCTCAATATTAGGAACAATCTGATCACGTAAAAGATCTTGAGCAATAACTTCATTAGTTGCGACTCTTGCTCGTCCGCTTTTTGGTAAATTTCTAACATTTCCGGTTAAGTTATATCTTCTCAAAGTTTTGCCAAAGACCAGTTCGTGATATTGGATGTCGATCTTAATAGAAATTGTTAAATAAATCGCAATCTTCTTCATAAATTCTGACGCAGTCATCAAAATCAATCATCATAAGAATTTCAAGTTACTAACCATTACTAATATTTGGACGTCTACAAAGTTAATTCTGACAGTTTAATTCAAGTACTGAATTTAATTTCATGGATTACTAAACATAAATACTGATATTTTAAAATATCAGTTTTAATTAAATATCTTTGTGGTTGTTGAACAAAAGGCTGCCAAACCGTATTATTTATGAACTTCCAGAGCGCAGCACCATTGAAATTCGTAAAAATATATAGGGTATTTCATTTAGAAAAAGAGTTGATATAGTTTTCCGCTAAACCGGAAGTTGATTCGGATATAAATATACTCATCGAATCCCCGTTTTGCATTTAATTAATTGTGGAAAGTTTTATTAAAAGCTATGTAGTCATATCAAAGATATTCGAATGGATCTATACATTTACGTAACCCTGCATATAAATCCGCTCTCGAAGATACGAGTTGAAAAAAGTCGGTAGTAGAAGCCAAAAGTTTATACATTATTTATTAGAATTTTATGATCTATCCTGCCAAAATGCCTTGGCATGGTTGTTGTGTACGACATGGAACTGCCTCTGATTATATACCATTAAAAGTCAATCTTCGATCACATCATTTATTATTTCCCAACAATATTTTTACGTAAAACGATATTTTAAGTTTTATTGCGAAATTCGTTAATGTATCAGAATAATTGAAACATACATGAGTAGGTAAACCCCACCAGTTTTGTATAATACAAAGGTATTTTTAATAATATAAAATATTATTAAAAATCTGGTGTGAAGAACACAAATGCAGGTTCACTATTAATATTTTCTGTGAACGTGTCCAAATATATCCTATCCCCAGAGACGTAGATACGTATTTCGCTTTTCTACAAGCTCATCGGTACGCCCCTGCTGGAGAAAGGATATTTCCAGACACATTCATAGAAAAGAACCACCTCGCCCTATCACCGTAATTATCCAGACCGAGCGCAGAAGTAAATTCGGCGCTACCTGTTGTCAGACAGCCGAAGTACCTCGCATACCGTCTACATAATTAATGTGAAGTAACGACGCCCTTCCAAAGGTTAGCACAGCCAACTCTCTAGAAAACTGCATTTTGTTTGTGCCTTCACTCATACTACGGCTTAACCGCATGTGTAATGTATCAGAATAATTGAAACATACATGAGTAGGTAAACCCCACCAGTTTTGTATAATACAAAGGTATTTTTAATAATATAAAATATTATTAAAAATGTAGAAAAGCGAAATACGTATCTACGTCTCTGGGGATAGGATATATTCGGACACGTTCACAGAAAATATTAATAGTGAACCTGCGTTTGTGTTCTTCACACCAGATTTTTGATAATATTTTATATTATTAAAAATAAATTCGTTAATAACAAAGCAATGCCACAGAAATTAAGGGAAAGTCTAGGGGAAGTAATATTATCTACTTATCATTTGATCTGGTATATGATCTCACTTAGTGTACAATTCTAACCATCAACTCGCCATCTAGGATAACATTTACTCCCCTTATGTTAATGCAAACATGTCTTTAGTATTTAGCAAGATGATAATTTAGCATAATCGACCGTTCTCCGTTTAGTTTTGCGGCCGCATCGCGTAAGCCATTTACAAACTTCGCGCGGATCTCGGGGTGAAGAGAGGGCTTTTAGTCCTAGTTAACAGTTCCCTTGTTTCTCTTAACTGACATAATTTTCCTCTTAAATGCATTAAGTGTGGAGAGTGCAGGAACGAGAAAGTAACCGTTTGCCTCAACGACGACGACGTTGCTGACGACCTAGTCCCTAGCCACGGATGACAACTCATATTTAATTGACGGCAGCCTCCAAAATACGAAAGATGTCGCTTTGCAACTAACAGATTGCAAACTGTTTTCCTCTCGCCGTCACTCTCTAACCCGTCTCTTCTATACGGTTTTAGAGCCTTCTTCGTTAAACATGGACGGAAGTAAACGTGAAAGTTGAAACAACTCTACTTCAATTAGGTGTAGCGTATATATAAGGCAGGTAATTTACCTTGTGGACTTAACAAACCGTTCAAAATAATAAGAAGTATAGTTGACACGATTCTACGCTTAACACAGCGCTTGTTCCTTGTTTATTCCTCGTTGGTGTCTCCACGTGGGTGTCTATTTAGATAAAACTGTTTTGGGAATAACAATATCTTTAACTTGAAGCACGTTAAATTTATTCAAATGTGTTTTTGGGAGCGAAATTTGATTAAAAAATTAATTTAATTAAATTCAGGGTTAATCTATTTACATGATATACTTAACTACACGGCTTTACATTAAACAGATGCTTATTTAATTTTAAAACTAAATCCTTTAGAATTAAATTGAAGTTGGTTGTCGAGGATACATTTAATATCATTTTGTAATATTTTAATTTAAAACATTTTTTATTGTTAAATATAAGTAAATATAGGATATAGGATTCAAACATAACATTTCCAATTTTATAAATATTTAACATCCATTTTCAAATTTAAACCACTGTACAACATAATTTTATTATCACATTCAAATTGTAAAACTTTGTTTAAGTTTTAAGAATTTTTTAATTTGAAAATCAGTCTATTACCTACTTTATAATTTAGACCACTTGTTTTATTACCAAGGGTTATTAATAATCGGGATCTTTTCCAAATTTACTTATTGCTTTATATATTAAACCGCTCGTTTTATTATCTTTGGTTATAGTGAACAAAGGGCTTAATCTGTGTATTCATTCTTAAGATCGCGATTCTTATTCCTATTCCGATATGTATAATAAATTATATTACTTTAACAAGGGACGATCCGGAACTACATACTTAGATTTATAACACCAACACTTAATTAGTAATGCTATTTTATTATGTATTTATAAGTTAAAATTAAATTTTTAAGACATTATGGCAAATTTGGGTAGAATTTACACGAATTATACAGAAAAATTCCCCGTTATGACGTCAGTCAAACAATACAATCTTCAACGAATACGCACATTTTAATTATGAAGTAGTTAGGGGTAGTGGTATATTTTTACCCACTTGTAAAACAGTACAGAATAGATCAGTATGAACTCAACAATAGCACAAGACACACAGTCTTGATTTAAAACTCAACGTAACAATAATACTTTAACAAGAGACACCATACTCAACAAGAGTTTTATGTTAGTATAAGTCGTTGAATATCCAAAAATAAATGTATATAGTGTAAATAAATATATTTAGGTGAAAGTGTATTTATTTATTTATATAACAAATAGTCACCGAAGATTTGAATAGGAAAGTGTTTACAGCCTCACAACCTGTGCGCGGTGAGGTAACATCGGGGTCGTGATTCTAAGAACCGGATACAACCATAACATTGGTCCTTCCTAACCAGTTGGTTCCAAGAACCGACATCCCTAGCACTTGCGATTAGCACTTCCCTAGCACTTGCGATAGAAATATATAACTTTTGTAACTACATTTATTAGAAGTCTAACGACAACGACAACAATGAAATATGTTTCAATGTTACAAGAACCAAAGAAAGTGTTTTTTCAAAGATTTCTTCTAGTTATTCCGAATATGCTGTCCAAATAGTCCCAGCTCGTAACGTTTTTGAGTAAACTCATTTGAAATTTCAGAATTTTTTGAGAGATAACGTAGGTACATAATATTTACAAAACATATTTCTATTTGACTTTCATCTATACTTCGTTAGTAGCTCGCCCAAGCAGTAGTCCGCCAGCATGGTTTCGTTCCATTTTCTCGAGCGATTCAATTTTGCTGATATGATTGTGAAATCTCTCGTCATGTTCATCTCTCACATCACCGAGATTGTCTGGAAAAGATCCAGATGTGAACGGGAGGAATTAATATTCGCGGAAATACTTGGTCCTAAATCATTATAATTTTGCGGCAGCTCATTAATCAGCTGTTTATAGTTTTCAACTTTTTTATTTCCCAGGTAGTTTGTTAGTACAGTTTTGAAGGACTGCCAATGTAAGGTATTGTCTGGTATCTTTCATTAGATTCCTAATTTAGGGTCCCAGAAATATTTCCTATTTTATTTTAGCTTTACTTTTCTGGATAATTTATTTCTTAAAAAGAAATTTTTCATCATCTTTTTTGACTGCCTTTGCGAAGTTTTGCATCAATTCAAATTTAATGCGAAAATATTCCCAATGCGTAAAGCTAAGCTGTAAATATCTATACCGTATACCAACAAGGGAACAGGCAACAATTCGCTCGAGCGATTGGGGTGCCGGTATCTAGTACCAGGGATGGATCACAATCCAATCGGGGCATAAGTGCAAGAATAATAATAATAATAATAATGATAATAATAATAATACATTTACCGATAATTACATGGAATGATACAATGAAAAAGAAAACTATACATACATTAATGAATATAGCTTAAATACTATTATTTATATTAACTGGGTGTTACGTATTGTAAGTAAAGAAATCTTCTATTTTATATAAGGCTCTATGTAGTAGAGGCTGTTTTATTTGTATTCTAAATTTATTTGATGGTATTTCCTTGGTTTTTGTTTGAAATGATTATAAAATTTTCTGGCTTGGTATTTAGCAGATTGTTGAGTTAAAGTTAACCTGTGATATGGTATTTGGAAAGATGACTTGTTCCTAGTTATGTAGCAATGGATATCAGATTGTGATTCGAAGTTGTTTATGTTTGCTTTAGCAAAAAGCAAACATTATTATTATTATTAACAGTTGTATATAAATAGAGATGGAATTACAATTGAAACAGACATGTAATATACATATCTGTAACTGTACACATGGATAATACACCTCGTATTTTCGGCATTTACTTCTGCTTAAGACACGTGTTTCTGCCATTACTATTAGGCGTCATCAGTTAAGCTAGTGAAGCAATGTAATAAAAATGATACAAATCTTTATGAATAGATTTGTATCTGTGTATAACATTAAGCCGAAATCGCCTACAAGATAAAGCAAATTTCATTCTGTAAGGTGGCACTTATTTAATAAGTGACATCTGACGGACGAAAGAGACTTTTCCGAACTTTTTCGAACTGATAAAGAAAAAGCAGACGAATTCGCGAACGCGTAAAAACGACAATTTGAAACGAATCAGACAATACCAAAACACAACACATTTTCTAACCAAATTGAACGGGAACGAAATAATCAAATAAAAATAATCGAAGGCGAAATCGACGCGACAAACACTGACGAAATGGAAAAAATAATTAAAAACCTAAAAAACCGAAAAGCCCCCGGAGCGGACGGAATAACAAATGTAGCAATTAAAAACCTACCAAAAACCGGAATACAAATAATAATTGACATAATAAACGGAATAATAAAACACGGACACTATCCCGCGATTTGGAAACACGCGCAGACAATAATGATCCACAAACCTGGAAAAACAACAAAAACAACCGCAGATTACCGGCCAATCAGCTTACTTCCGTCAATAAGTAAGCTGGCAGAACGCGTGATACAGACAAGACTTGAAAATGAAGTCGAAAACAAAAACATAATCCCAAATTTTCAATACGGTTTCCGGAAAAAACACTCAACTACACAACAGGCACTAAGACTGAAAGAACACATAACCGAAAAAATGAACATATCGACATCAACGGGTGCAATCTTTCTCGACATTGAAAAGGCCTTCGACCGGGTTTGGCACGCCGGCCTCATGCACAAAATGAAACGTCACAAAATATCAAACACATTAATAAAAATAACCGACAATTATCTAAAGAACCGTACATTTAATGTCACAATCGGAAACGAAAAATCGACAATCAAACACATACAGCAGCAGTCCCACAAGGATCCGTCCTCGGACCGCTCCTGTATAACATATACACTTCGGATATTCCCACAATAGAAAAATGTAATATCGCACAATACGCAGACGACACCGCTATATACATAAGCAGCAGACGAATATCATACATACATAAACAGTTACAAAACAATCTAGTATTCCTAAAGGACTGGTACGACAAATGGAAAATTAAAATTAACCCATTAAAAACCGCGGCAGTTTACTTCCAACACAGAAAACGACACAAAAGGCCGGACGAAGTCAAACTCGAAGGTCACACAATACACTGGCAGGAAAAAGTTAAATATCTCGGGGTCACAATGGACTCACAACTTACATACACGGCACATATTAAAGAAATAAAACGAAAAATAGGGTTCACAACACACGCACTGTACCCGATACTAAACGGCAAAAGCAAACTAACACTGGAAAATAAAATATTAATAATAAAAACGATAATACTCGCGGGCGCGACATACGCCGGAGAAATATGGCATCAAGCCAGCGAAAGGCAAAGACGATCGGTACAAGGGAAAATAAACAAGGTTATTAGACTCGCGATACATGCACCGCGATATATGACAAACGCGCAAATACATAAAGAGACGAAACTAGAAACACTGGAAACAATAATATGCAAACGAACACTAAAAACAATAGAAACAATAAAGTCACACGAAAACCCCACAATAAGGAAAGTAATAAACCCAAAACGGAGACTAATTAAAAAAGACGGACTCAAACAAATTAAAAGACGCGCAGAGGATAACGATATCCAATTAGCCGCGAAAAAAATCAAAAATTAACAGTTAAACAGAGGTCAACACAAACACACAAAAATGTAGCAAAACACACAGCATTCCTTATAGGCAAAACAAACGTAACACACAATCACACATCTACACACAATAACACAAAACATTCACAACCCCGGGTAATGAAATTGAAGTGGAAATGGAGGCAACTTCGACCACCAAACAAAATTAAAAGGACTCATATAGGCTTAATGTTATATACAGATACAAATCTATTCATAAAGATTTGTATCATTTGTATTACATTGCTTCACTAGCTTAACTGATGACGCCTAATAGTAATGGCAGAAACACGTGTCTTAAGCAGAAGTAAATGCTGAAAATACGAGGTGTATTGTCCATGTGTACAGTTACAGATATGTATATTACATGTAACAAAAGCGTTATACGTGCATAAACGTATAGATATACTTAAAACCTTTTTGTACAGATGGAATTGTTAATATTTACACTTATGAAGTGTGGTTTGCAATGTTCTCTACTAGATCACTAATCATTGTTCTTACACATTTTTTTTGTATTTTAAAAACTCTCTCTGTGTGTCCTGTACTGCCCCAGAGTATAGTACTGCTATTGGTGAATGAGTAAAAATTCGAGTATATATTAGTTTTGCTGTATGTATGTTTGTTATTTCTATGGTTCCTCGTATTTGATATGCAGTTGTACTTAGTTCTTCACATAGATAGCTTGCATACATTTTTTTGTCTTGTAGACGTTCAATTTGGGGTCCTACAAAAATTCAATCTTTAGATTTTGCATCTAAGATTTCGGAATATTTTTGTTTAAGTTATTGGAATTGACGATCACCTTCATCCATTGCTGTCACAAAATTTTTCATCAAACCTCATTTTATATGTAATGGCGGTAGAAGTATGTTATCAGGTTTCAACTAGTGACCATCAAGTATGATCTTTTGTCGAGGAATAGACGGAGCCCTGTCTGGCCAGTCTTTAACAACGCAGTGGGAATTTCTTGTTCGACTGTCCCACTCACAAAGAAACCAGTAATTATTTGTATACTCTAGTTGTAAACCGAGTAGAATTGCTACAAATTTTCAGGTCTGGGCTGATATAACATTTGTACATTTTGTAATTTGTAATTCTGTCTAGAAGAAAAGTCATATTTTCACATGTTTCTTTTAAGCGGATTGCGTGGTACACAGGGACGGATGGATAAATGTTTCCTATGTGAAGAAGGACAACTATCAAATTCAATTTCGATAGCATCGATAAAAAGACGCTATTCTTCGGGATGGGATTGGAGATCTAATGCCAAAATCAAATCGTCGACATTACTGCAGTATGAAAGACCGTCGTTGGTTGAAAAATACTGTGATAGTTCTTTCTGACGATTACGATACCCAGAAATATGTGTGCTTGTATATAACAGTGTTCCATCCTTGGAATCTAGATCCTAGTATTTCTGCTTCAGTTTTTGACAAATTTAGGTCTCGAATAAGATCATTTAATTCTAACTGATTTATTAGGTGTGATATGCCCTCTCCAGATGCCAAATATTTATCATCATTGGTCTATAGAAATCTTTCTTTGGAGACTGTGGTTAAGTAAAAACTCAAAAAAAGGTATAAAACCCCTTACCACAATTAATAATAGTATCTTAAATACGTATTTCGACAACTAAGTTGTCATCATAAGTAGGTAAAACAACTAACCAAAGTGTCGTACATGGGGCACAGTGAAGTTAGCACATATAAACGCGCAACAACTTTACACGGCGTCCACGTATACACTAACTTTAAAATCAAAATTCACAGACTAAAAATTACGACAAACCTACCTCTCTTAAGAAAACGACATCACATGTGTTTATTATCTGTTCTCCGCCCTCAACATTTTCCACCTCTTGTCTAAGAATTAAAAAAGACAACTGTATGGTATAGGACCGTTGCCCGAGTTCAATGTATTGCATTTATTTTTAACGATATGAATGCCTTCATACGCGTCGAGATCTCTGGTGTTATTGATGGCTTTGACAAGTTTTAACTCTTTGGCCGACACGTTGTGATCTGTGTGTAAAGCGTTATAAGTCACGATAGATTTTTCTGGTATATCAAATCTAATATGTGATATGTGTTCTATAAAACGGGTTATTGAGCGTTATTGAGCGTTTCGTTTGACCTATATATTTTAAATTGCAATCGTCGCAATTAATTTCGTAAATACCTGATTTCAAATCCTTAGGTACCTATTCCAGAAACTTTGATATATTTAGAAGACTTGCTTCATAGGAATAACATTGAACCTTCAAAAATAAAGAAATACAGAGTCGGATTCAGAAACAGCATGACAAAAGACATAAACTAAACGTATTGGTGTATAAGAAAACCAAACTGTGTTTACCAGCGTTATTATTAAAAATAATGTATTTATCAAATTAATTAGTCAATCTATTTGCCATAAACTTTCTAAAAATTTTTGAAAACAACGTCAGAAAGAATTAGGCTGATGATTTCTCATAGCTGATTCAAGGACGCTCTGTGCAGATGTTTAATTTTGGCAATCTCTAAATCATCAGAATATATTCCATTCATCACTGAATCATTAATGATGTATGCTAATGAAAATGCCAACAGATCAATACACCGTTTCAAAGTAAACACATTAATACCATCACGACCTCATAAATAAGTTGTAAATCCACGCATGATATCTATGACGTCAATGGCGTAAAATAAAAGGGGTTATTAACGATAGCTATTTATCCATTCATCATGTCATAGTTATCAGGTACAAGAGCCGTTATCACATCATCAAAATAAACATTGAAAGAAGATGCTACAGTACCACAATAACTAACCCGTAAGCGAGTGCATTACCACTATGCCAGCCTGTATTACTCATAACAAAGAAAATCGGTATTAGTCTTCAAATTTTCTTAGAAATCTTTCCAATGATCCAAGAAAATAATTGATGATTTGGCTTTTTCTTAAAAAATCTTTGCAAATATGTTTTCGCCAACCTGGGCTTCGTCAGACATATAACTAACTTATTTACAAAATATTTTTTATATTAAGCACAAGTGTTTAATATAAAAAATATTTTGTAAATAAGCACAAGTGTTTAATATAAAAAATATTTTGTAAATAAGTTAGTTATATGTCTGACGAAGCCCAGGTTGGTGCGAAACGACTCGTTACAGTGATAATTAAAAAGTGAAATTCATAAAATTTGTTTTATTTTATCTTAATAGTTATAATGGAATTTCATCAAGTAAAGGCCGAAACAATCATATATTATTTATATCGCTTACCTTTAACCTAAAGACGTTTTTAAGGAACGTACTTAACTAATTGGCAATTGAAATGTTAATTTTTTCGATAGAGAATCTTTATTTTTATGGGATTTAGATATTTCCCAACGAAGATGCACTTAGTAGATTATGTATAATCCTATAATCCATTATATACGCACATTATTATTGCATTAACTTTTAACGCGATCTTCGAATCTACAATTAATATCCTTTCCGTGGTTTATGCTAATTCCTTTGTGTGTAACCGTATATTAACCATCCTTTGATAAATAATTAAGTCTCGAATTAGTACACGTTTTCGGAATAAATCCGCGTAAAACGGTAAACTTATCCATTCCACCACAAGGAGTTTAATTTACGTAGTTTGAAATTATTCACGGGGTTAGTTGTTTGCGATCCCTTAGGTCGCACAAGGATTTTGGATAAACATACCCGTCGTTTCGCAAAAAAAATCCTAAATATCCGTAATAATATATACAGCGTGTCCGCGAGACTTGGCAAACACAACAGCATGCAATATTAATGAAGACAGCGGACGGTGAATTTACCCGGCGAAACCGCCGTCGGCTGTTATTCTATGTAAATGATTCGACGACCTGCAGGTTGCAAATGAGGTAATGCCGACGTACCGGGGGACATACGGTTCGTTCATTTCCCCCGACTCCCGCCACACACCAATGCCCCAGTATGCAGATGATGTGTACTCAGTCATTAGAACCACTTGAGCGTTGTGTTTGTTCTGGCCCTGCCTCAGAAAGAGCGCTTTTCCATGTTCGTCCCCACTTGATAAAAATCATTTCGACTTATACAGTGTGAAATTTCGTCGACTATCGACCAAGTGGTTGGTTGTTCCAACGTGCCCGACGAGGCAGTCAGAATTTTTTTCTGTTTTTCTTTCAGGACTTTAATGGACTTCGAATTAATATTTAAAATAAAGTACCCCGGAGTAGAAACGAAAAAGAGATGATATCTATTTATTCACCGAAAGAAAATTGAATAAATGAATAAAAATGAAGACAATATCGATATTTAAAATAATGTCCATTTAACGAATTAAGACAAAAATGAATCTCGTTTTTTCAATTACGCTATAAATGAAATTGAAATATATTTTATAATAAATAAAGTTATATTGTAAATGAAATCATTATAACAATTAATAATCTTAAGGCTAATTCTCGATAATAGATTATTTACTTTTAATATAATTCTTGCCTAATATTAATACAGTGACAAATATCGTCATTGTTGCATAAATATATGAAATTATGTCAGAGAATTGCATAACAACATAAACGTCTCGAAAGTAGTGTTGGGACATCGTTGGAAAACATCGATGTTATTGAATAAGAAGCAAAAAGAAGAAAAAAAATGGTTTATTGATAAATTAATAAATTACAAAATTAAAAACTACGTAACATAATGAATTTGCTGTAAATAAGAACTAATGAGTATTAAATCTCATTTTACATGCAAATGTCGCTTAATGCGCTGCGTTAATTTCTATTTTCGACGAACTAAGTTTGTTAGGATAAAGAAAAATTCGTAAAAAGTCACATCTATCCCGGAATGTGTGGATGCATTTCGTTCTTATTGGAGCTTATCAACACACAGTATCCTGGACAGTCATGACTTTCACTTCTATACTTCGCGCATAGACAGCGACCGCCATATTGTTCGCATCATATGGGAAAAATTTTGATTGTAGAGTTTTTTAAAAATCGTTTTCTATCAGTTGTTTATGCATGCCTGATAACTTAAAATGGAGTTCACGAAAAGCTTTTTCCTTATACAGTGTCGACAAAAAAGCCTAATCCATATGGGAAAACGGAGGCCATAGTGGGTCTCCCTCCGCTGGAGCTATTTGTAAAGGTGGAGGCAATGGCTGCGATCCTGAGGCTGAAGGCCAATGACGTATGGGGTACTAAGGTTGTAGGGAGCCATACAGATATCACAGGAACTATACTGGAAGAGCCGATATTTCAAATGCCGGCGGACAGTATGGCACCTGAGATTATGTTTACAGCTAAGCTGAACATATTTATACCGACCAGGGAACAGGCAAAAAGTCGCTCGAGCGATTGTGGTGCGGGCACGTGGTACACTGATGGATCACAATCTAGTCAGAGGGCAGGTGCAGACATATGCGGAATGTGCCCTAGAAGGAAGATATCGATATGTCTGGAGAAACATACAACGGTTTTCGGAGGAAATTCGGGAAGCCGGGTGCGCAAACATAAAATAAATATAATGACTGATAGTTACGCGGCTATTAAAGCCATTATGAACCCATCTACCAGGTCTAAGCTAGTGAAATATTGTAAACAGGTCCTCAATAAACTGGAACAAGACAATACTGTGTCGCTGATATGGGTGCCAGGACATGAGGGAATTAAAGGCAATGAGATAGCCGACGAACTGGCCAAAGAAGGTACTAATAGGAACTTCATAGGAGCAGAACTTGTATGTGGAATCGCTAAGAATTCCGCTAAAAGAGAGATCTGGTTATGGCTAGAAAAAGAACATAAAAATAAATGGAGGTTAACGGAAGGTCAACTCCATACTAAAACACTACTAAGGGAGCTGGATGGAAAGTTTTCAGCAAACCTAATTCGTAGTAACAAAAAAGAAATTAAAATAATTACAGGGTTAATAACCGGACATTGTCCTTTAAGGAAGAATCTGTACAGCATGCCTGAAACAAGCCTTCATGTAATATGCACGTGTGAGGAACCGAAGGAACTCAGACAGAAATATTTCGGGAGAAATCTATTGGATCCTTCGAGTGTACTCAAACTTCGTGGCTTTTATCGAGGACACAAGACTAACAGAGTGGAACTGAGAGATCTATTGGGGATAGTACAAAGAGCAGTGTGCTCAAGTGCCTGGACGTGTTGGCGTCCAACCTAAAACGGAAGAAGAAGAAGAAGATATGGGAAAACTTTTTGATTAATTGATTTATTGAAAAATTGTTTTTGGCATTAAACTCTGCTTCACCTCCAACTACCAAAAAGTCTTGTTCTATCATTAAACGACGTTTGAAATTTAAGAATGGGCTAAAACGACCTTATTTATCAAAATGAGAAAAAGTATATGAAAAACTAAAAATAATTTAGTATATATATATTTAATAGTTATTTAAGTAATAAGGGAGGTAAGTAACATTTACTAGTCGAGGACTAGTTTGCGTCCGAGGGCTTGCCCGAGGACTTGCAATAGAGTTTGAGACTGGTAAATGTTACCTCCCGAATTGCTTATAACATTTTCCCACTTCCCAGACAATAAAATCCTCAAAAATTAAATGTAATCATGATAAACAGTAACGGTGAACAACCTCGGAATTTAATAAATTAGACACATCTGAAACGTTACTAGGCAGTCCCTACATACAAATGTTTATAAACAGAAATAAAACGAAATTTGACAATTCAGTTGTGTTAATTGTGATTAAAAATGAGTGTTCCCAATGTAGAAGACGAAGCGAAAGAGGCTTGTTTGGAGTTGCTTCCGGAGAAGTCGATGAAACGCTACGAGTTAACATACAAATTGTTCAAGAAATGGTGTCAAGTTAAGGATAACACCATCGTTTCGGAGTCCCTGCTGTTAGCGTATTTTCTGGAGAAATCTAAAAAATTCAAGGCTCCATCCAGTTTGTGGTGTGAATACTCGATGCTCAAGAGTACATTATTTATAAATGAAAATATTGACATATTAAAGTATCCCAAATTACGTGCGTTTTTGAAAAGAAAAAATGATGGATACAGGCCTAAAAAGTCATGTGTGTTCACAAGGGAAGAGATAAATTTATTTCCTGAAAGCGCTCCGGATGATATGCACTTACTTATGAAGGTATGCTAAACTTTTAATTGTAATCTCTTCTAAATTGAACATTTCAGGTAGTGATGTTAATGGGAATTGCTGGAGCATGTCGCGGCCAGGAGTTATGCGAAATGAAATTGATGGATGTGAAAGAAATAAATGAAATAATTATTGTTACAATACCAGATGCGAAAAATGGAATGCCGCGTACATTTACAATTACAGCCTCTAAAGGAAATAACTATTGCTATTTGCAAATTGTCAAAAAATATATCAACATTAGATCCAAAATTGCAAATGTACGTTTTTTCATGCGTTATCATGGAGGGAGATGTTATAATCAACCTGTCGGTAAAAATACAATCGCGGAAATACCTTGTAAGATAGCAAAATATCTGAATTTAGACAACCCCAAACTCTATACAGGTCATTCGTTCAGAAAAACGTCAACAACATTATTAGCGAATACTGGAGTAGAAGTTCTCACACTAAGAGGCACGGGGGTTGGAAGTCTAGTAGTATTGCGGAAACCTACGTAGCCGATTCTATTGCCAACAAAAAAGCGATTGCTAATAAGGTTTTATATGATAATCAGGGTACAAATTATACTGAAGCATCTTCGGCGATGATAGTGTCAAATGAAACCACGGAATTAAGTGTTGCTGATAAAGTAGGTGATAATAACATTGAATTATCTAGAAATATAAATAAATATCCCAATTTTGTTAATAATGTTACTAATTGTACAAACTGTAATATTACCATAAATATAAATTAATAGAACACGTGTTTTGATGCACTTTTTTTCCCTAAAGGACGTAAGTAAATTACTTACGCCCCGTTGTCATAGCAATCACAGTCATTTCAGTAAAACCAACTTACGTCTATAGAAACAATGTATTAATGGTATGCTTACTATAAGGGGAGTGGGAAAAAGTTATTTATAAGCTAAGTAAATAAAAAATTGAAATGAAAAATTAAAAATTTTAATTTTGGTAACAAAAATGTCTAATATTTCCACATGTCTTCCCTCGTTTTCTATGCACATAGCTCTGTTGTACAATTTATTTGACATATTTCTTAGGTATACAGGTAGAATCTGAAGAACATAGTTTCTAATGGTATCTTCTAGGTAGTTAGTATTTATAAATGAGCGATATTTGTTTACTTGATTTTTCTAATATTACCAAAGAAAAAAATCGCAAGATGTCAGATCCGGGGTTCGTGGTGGTTACGGATTCTCAGAAAAGCGACCTATAAATTTCTTTTGTAATATTATATTGTACTAGTTTAGTTAATTTTTTAAGACAAATATAAACAACTAACTATGCTTAGATTTGAAATTATTAAAATTCAAAATTACACGAGAAAGTTGAAATTTTAAAAATAACTTTTTTTGGACATCTGTTGAAGATACTTATCTGGTTTCATAATTGGCATCGCATTTACTGAATATTTAACTAATGTTACCAAAATTTCGTCAAAAATGCTTTTCATTTTAAAATTAATTTTTTTTTTATACAGCGTGTTCAAAAAATGTAAAAAATGTACTAAAGTTATACTTTTCTAAATTGAACGCAATGTATTTTTTTACATTTTGGGATTCCCCTCGATAGTGCGATTTAGATTTTGGAATATTTATCTCTCGATATTTTTAATATCAAAAAGTATTCATCATTAAAATAAAAATCTTTACAATTCGAAATGTAAGTACAACAATTTCATTTATTTCTTCTTCTGTTGTGGCGATTAGAAAAAAAATTTAGTCGAACAAAAAGTTAACGTGAATTATACAATCTTTTAAATTTTATCACAAGGTCTAGTAGTTTGTGGCATTTAAAAGTTTCATGAAATAATTGTCGTTTGTCAATTATGGTTGAATTAAATGAAAGAGAAAGAATACAAATACTTAGAACGATGGCTTTTCATTCCTAATTTTCGTGTCTAAAATGTTATTACAAAATCTTTCTTAATTTAACAGATATTTATATGGTTCTATTCGTTTGCCCATCATTGTATAGATTTGGTATAAGTAAGTGGGAGAAATACTATCCTATATTGTTTTGACACTTTCAACAATAAAGGTCATATATATATATATATATATATATATATATATATTTTGTTATAAGCCAAAAGGGCTTTTAAGTAATATGTGTAATTTAAAGTAAAATAAATTAATTGATTACTTTGAAAAATACAAATTATTTGAATATACACGTAAGGAGTTATAAATGTGACATATAGATGGCGTTAAGTTAGATTTATATTGTTGACACAGGTGTAATATATATTCGAACATGAATACAATTATATATACAATATATACTTAACTTTTACTGGCCTCCTTTGCGTGCTAAACTTATTACTAAGTATTTTATGGGTATCTTATCTAAAATATTTGCTAGCTCAGTCTTTATGGAGACAAAATTAATGTGTATGTAGGTTCGGTACGTTGATTGAATATAAGCATATGTGTTTCAAAACAAGTTATTCGAAGTTAAAGACATTCCGAAGTTAACTACAAGAATAAAACAAGAGGATAAGTTGTAAATATCACTGGTTTAATCAGAATCTCTAAGGAAAAGGTAAGTTTAAAAACAATATAACAGAATATCATAAGCATGAAAAGTCACGTGATCTGATATTATTATTAAAGTAAGGTTAAATATTTTTATAAAATTGCTAATGCTCCAAAGTAATCTATGTAACTGTAATTCAACTTGAAAAGAACTGTATTTTTCGATTTTAGCTGTATATGGACTAAATGCTAACAATTTTTGGTATCTATATGAAATACTAACGATTATTTTCAACATGTAAAGTAAATAATTTTATGTTTTAGGAGATAAATAAATAGGTACTCAAGTTGATGATGGTTGAGTTTTCTGGATGGTCAATGGATATTCGAGTCTTTATATACAGGAAAAACGGGCTCAGGTGTAGGAGAAAGGCTGGTATCGTTCTAGGCGGGTTTGGCGTCCCCTCGAAGCTGGATATTCTTTAACAGCCATCAGGCAGGTCCAGGGTTGGTTAAACTTCGTAAAACTATCTCTGGTGGATAGGAAACTTGTGGGATATGTTTTGGTAAGAATTCACTAGTTTATTTTCGATTTTTATCCCTTAAATACTGCAACACACTTTTTATAAAAATTCGACGCGTTGTACCATTTTTAATTACACAAGCTAACTCTCTATTGTTTTTTGTTCATTCTCCAGGCATCTTATTTTGAATGTTGTTTATATTTATTTAATCTCGTCAATAAAATCTATCAAAATTAATAAGTTACTGTTGCTGATCGTTTACATATTTCACTTAAATTATTATTTTAATTTTGCAATTAATAAAAATGTATTTTCAATGATTAAATCTCCGCAAAATACCTATTTACATTTGGGATAATTCCCGCCTTATCTGATTCAAAATTAAGTACAGCTATGACCATAATATGACATATAATTCCAATCAATTAAGTTAAATATCTTCGGTGACATAAATATGTAAATGAAAATGACTAAAGTGAATGATTACTAGAAATTCAATGAATGTGTGATACAAATTTGATTAATTAAAAACGCGGTATTAACTTTATTGATATGGCATGAGAAAAATGCAGTTCTAACTATGACTTATTCTAAAAATTAAATATTTAAATCTTAACTCTATATTTTTGTTCTAGGCATCCTTATGTGTAGGCCTGACCCACTACAATATATATAAAAATATATCATTTTCAAGGCTAAAGTATAGGGGTTGGCGAAAAAAGCCAAAATTACATACAGGCTAAAGGGAGCGTAATTTATGTCAGCTTCACCAAGCTTACGCAAAAAAGCCAAGCACATCTAGATAAAGAAACCAAGTATCGAAAACCAGTAGTGACTTCTCTTTCGAAGCTACTAACATCTAATTGAAGCAACAAGGATTGAGTTTGAAAGAAGGATGAACCAGGACCATCTACCGCAGGTTGTGAGTGTCAACACGGTAGAGAAAATGGATCCGAATGCTTGATAAGGAAATTTGATCAGCTAAGCTATTTGAAATTTGAAAAATTATTAAATTGGTGTTAACCTCCTACACTTCAGAGTCTAACTGGCGTATTAGTATTATATTTATTTCTGTTTATCACAAATACTGTATAATATTGCGCATTATTTTTGCAAGAAAGGAAAAAGCTGACATTTCGTAAACAGCGATTTAATAGTATAGGAAGACAATTGTAATATTAAATTAATTTTAAATAATACCGTATCAATTTGAGTTGAGGTTTCTGGAAATTAAATTCGACAACATAATACATGCACATAAAAATAATGAAGTTTTAATAAAAATTATGAGGGTAAGAACTTAAATAAACGTTGTTGTTATTGTTGGCATGTGCTTTGATGTTCTGGTAACTATATAAAAGTTGGTCTTGTTTTATGAGGTAAGCGTTACATATAAAACGTTTAAATTACATGGGTTTCAAAAATAAATAACTGAAGAGATATTTCACTATAATTTCAAGCATGCCGTCCTTTGAAATGTAAGTTTTAATTGTTAATTTATTCTAAAAGGCAAAATGTTTGTACTTTGTTCTCTATTACAATACGCAAAAAACGCTAATATTTATGCATGCAGCTTTTACGTAAATGTCGTTTTTTTATTAATTTCAAGATGTCTGAAATCCACAGAACAGAAGCGTGAAGTAATTATGACGAGTAGCTACGTGAATAATTAATAAAGTCGTAACAATTCGCTCATCTTTGTTCTTAGTTCTTCCCGCCCCGAACGATATCACGGCAACGACAAAAGTACTTTATAAAGAGATTCATAATTAAATCGCCTGAAGTTAACACCCACTAGTATAGGTTGGTAAATAAATAAGGCGATGGCGGAAAGAATGGAAGAGAAAGATCCAGGAGAAGGAAATGACGAAAGAAAAACAAGCAATGTTCGTGTAATTAGCGACGTCTCCTTAATACGAAAGAACCCCCGGCTATATTTCCGAGGCGTAGTCCGAATGAGATTCGTGTTGTCTATGTCTATGTGGAAAATACAGGGCTGCTTGGCTGTCGGGGAAGTACGAGGAAATGGTATGGAGATGTTGACGGCGGACGAGAGTTCGAGGTGTGGTAGTTCCGTGCTTTCAAATAATTAGTCGATATTAAGAGCTTTCCATAACAGACGGTAGCGATTAACGCCGACTTAAATGTTGGCGCATTATGCACACGAACGCATGTTTGTCAGGCGTTGTAAATGATATTGATGCAATCCGGCGTTTCATTTGAATTAGTAAGCGTTCTTGCTATAAATTCAAAATATTCAAACTTTCATTAACTTCCAAGGTAGGGTGAGTTGCTTTGGTGCTAATAATTCGTTATCATTGTCTCAAGTAGTGAAGGACTGGAAGTGTTTGAAGATTAAAACTAGCTAATAAAATATCGCATTTTGCCTAATAAACTAGTCGTTGGTATGACAATCGTTACGTCTTACATTAAGTTCGTGTAATGTTAACTGGGAAAGCAAGTATGAATATTTTATGAATATGAGTCTTTTTTTAACAGTTGTTATAAAATTAAGGAGACTACATTTGCGGAGACAGCTATAAGGATTCGAGAAGGATGTGCAAAATCCACCTGAACTTTTAATATATTTTCATGTAAAAATAGATATCTCGTATTTGGAGGGTATAGTAAATCCCATTACGCAACTAGTGAACTGCGTATGCTAACTTCCGTCCTAACAATTTCATTAGATTATTACTTTAATATTAACATCTGTCAAGTAAAAAAATTCCTCTATTTCACTCTATATTTCATAACGAATTTCTTACTTTCTAGTGTCTACATGTTTAATAAAACCACAATATATTAAACAATATGACAATAACAAAATACTTACAATTGGGAGTTAAAATTTAGCAAATAACGACACTAAACATGTTAAAATTAATCAAATTTAAAACATTAAATTAATATGATGTTGGTTTATCGTCAACCTTTTAAAAACAAATATACATAAATGTTAAAATATAAAACTAAACTTATAAAACACACACCAAAAAACTGATGTCATAGAAAATCGAAACCAACAACAACTACAAATCAAATGATACAAGGACTGGTTAATAAAATTTGGCAGGTCAATTAACTGCCAACACCGAGTATATTGCAATATATTATACTTAATCCATTAGTATCCGACTTATAATTTACACTATTAGTGTCTCCGTTGATATGAACCATTTCTAAAAAGCATCTTTTTTTGTAATTATTTTCAGCGTCCACAATTCTGACATCGCCAAAGTTAAATGTATGGCCGAGATCAAGTGCATGATTCACCAGAGCACAAGATCTCTTATCAATACGGACATCACTTTTGTGTTGTGTGATACGCTGTTTTAGCCATTGTGACGTTTGGCCTATGTACACGCCACGACAATCCGAACATGGTATCCTGTACAAGCTAGTGAAGCTTGCTTCACTAGCTTGACTGATGACGCCTATAGATGGCAGAAACACGTGTCTTAAGCAGAAGTAAGTGCTGTAAAATACGAGGTGTATTGTCCATGTGTACAGTTACAGATGTGTATACGAGCATGTCTGTTTCATTTGTAATTTAAAAATATTTAAAATATTTAATATAAAACCGAAACTCCAAGAATTTATCAAATGATATATGTATATAATATATATATATATATATAAATATATGTAAATATATGTACATATATTAGCAGTTATCTTAATTATAAATGCTTAATTATTTTGTGGAATTCGGCTTGGTAACTATTCATTAAATAAAAATACTCATTTTAATGTTTCGACCTTTATGATTGTTTTTGTCAGAAAAAATGTTGATTATAATACTGGGTGTTCTCTGTAGATGTAAATTTAAACTAATAATAATACATTAATTACATATGTTGTAGGGTACTGAATTTTACCTGAGCTAAACAGGCAGGGGTGAACACAAAAATTTTAAAATAAATGCATGCTTTAGGTCCAGCAAAATTCAGTTTCCTCTCACATGTGGAAAAGTCAATGCATCACATTATATTTAGATAAAATAGTTAAAAATGTAGAAAATGTAAAAATAATGAATACACATTGTAAGTACCTTGCCACATATACAGGTGTCCTTGAAATAAAAAGGCAACGTATGGAAAGTGGAAAGATGTAATTATATAGAATATGAAACCAAAATATCATGGGTCAATTACGACACGAACCCCAAAATTAAAACCCCCCTGAAATTCAGACTATTTTGAATGCATTGGCAATGTCGCCAATGCATTCAAAATAGTACGAATGTATATATGTACCCCTATTGAACTTATACACACTGTATGCTTACATACTAAGAGCTGTCGATGTTATAAAAGGTATAATATCATGTATGCTAAAGTCAATACCTCGTACAAAATTAGCATACATTCAAGTAAATATCTAATTAAAAATTAAGATGTGTGTTAGTTAGATTTATTTATAAATACATTTAAAAAATCATAACTAAAATTTCATGTGTATTATTAGAACTTTTTTTGTTAGATAAAATTAAATACGAAAGTCGGATTCAGAATGCCCTATTGTATTCAGAGGCGGCAATGTTTATAAGAACAAGCGATGAGTTTTGTTATGGCAAGGGTTCAATAACGTGAGTCGGTTCCTTATTTATATAAATTTATACTTATGAATTCTTGAAGCTGGCATATTGAAAGAACGTGCAAGATGTATGGTTTACGTGAATTTAAGTTACAATCTATTACCTTTAATCGAAAAATTGTAACGATCGACAACAAAATGAACTTATATATACAATAACAAAACTATACATTTTGTTATTGTAGGTCATCTGTAAGATTTCGTCTCCGATAGTATTTATTATATATTCAGTAGCGTAACACAATTTTTGAAATATCTTTGTTATTTTTCTCCCGCTTGTCAGAGGAAATTTTGGATAAAATCTTTAGGTTATATATTCTATAACTAAATACACAGCCAATATTAAGGCTCATTTTCCCTAAAATTTAGTTCCAACGTTTGAAACACGAAAACGTTTCTGTTTATAATACAATATTTTAGGAAAATGAATTCGTTTTTTGTTAGGTACTTGTTTCATTTTCTGTGAAAACATATTTACGGTGAATATAAGGCATTATAATCAGCGAAGGACATATAACAAAGAAATCACTTTGACGTTGAAAATAAAAACAAGCAAGAACAGAAGAACAACAACAAAGTGTAAACTTTATTCCCAAGTAGTTTCTGAATTGAAAGCAAGTGCTTATGATTAAAAATTGATGAAAATTCCCACCGCACTTGTAAACTTCAAAGTAATAATGAAAGGCACAAAAGTAGCAAAAAAAACTCGAAGTTTATTAAAAACCATTTTTTTCCCATTTTCTGTTACAATTTCACAAAGCGAGTGAAAAAGGAAAGTAGAATGAAAAAAGAAGTGTATCTCTTTTTTTGATTTGTCGCCGCTTCTCTCGGTGAAAATTCTCGAAAAAGTGTAGGATAAAAGGCGGAAAAAAGAAACAATGTTAGCGCCGCCGGGGAATATGTAACAGGTTGTACGCGACAATGGCGTAGACATAGAATAATTTGCTGTCACCGGAGCTGGATTTTAAAAAGGCACGAACGACGTATGTCGTCTCATATACATACGTGTCAGTTGGCCTCTTTTTGTTTTTATCATTTCATTTAGTTCAGAATTTATTTGTACAGTACTCCAATTATACCGGTTCGTAGCATCTCAAACAAATTGTATTAATCAAAGGATTCTATGAATTGTATCCTTCCATATGTATAGTAGTTACATATATAGTCGGTTCAAAAAAAAACCGAACTAATTTGAAAAGAAAAACGTAGTGTTCCATAAATCTTATTATTTAGTTTTTCACTATCTATCACGCTAAATACGATGTTTATATACAGAAATAAACAAGAAAAATCCCTAACCAAAATATAAATAAATGAACTCTATTACTTATTTCGTCAACTAAGTTGACATCTTCAGTAAAACACTGAAAAAAAAATAGTGTTAAACTTAGGCTAAGGTAAAACCTTTGAAGATATGCTCTTCGCCAGATCGCCAGTGGAATAACACTAAATTACTGACATTAAAGGAAATCCTTACAACAAAACATACAAATTCGACTGAGGAATTGGTCCATTGTCAGAATTTATTAAATTATTTTTGTTTCTATCTATATAAATACTTTCGTAACTATTTAGTTCTCTATAATTATTTACCGTTTTAATTAATCTAAGATTATTTGGTGGCATAGAGTGCACCGTGCCCCAAATATGTCCGGCAACGCTAGATTTTTCGGGTGTACTCAATCTAAAATGGGAAATATGTTCCTTGTAACGAGTTGAAATTGAACGTTTATACGATATGTTTTTGGTTACAATCGTTACAATTTATTTCATGGATACCAGGTATTAAAATCACTTTTAGGTAACACCAAGGATAAAACTGAAGTAGGACAAAATCCTGGTATCCATGAAATAAATTGTAACGATCTTAACTAAAAATGTATATTCGACAAATTAAACGTTCAATTTCAACTCGCTACAAAGAACATATTTACCATTTTAGATTCAATATACCTGGAAAATCTAGCGTTGCCCGACATATTTAGGATACAGGCCACTGTGCCGCCAAATTATGTTAGAGTAATTAAAAAGATAAATAATTCTAGAGAATTAGATAGCTATGAAAGTAGGTAATTATGGGTCTAGGAAAGTTCACCGAAAATAATTCACCGAAAACAATTCAGCGAAAACAATTCACTGAAAACCAATTCTCCGAGATAGTAATTCACCGAAAGGAAAGTTCACCGAAAAACATATTCGCCGAAATGTTCATTTAATAACTTAAATTATGTGCTATGCCTTTTATTCACATAACCGTTGTTTAAATAAATACTTTGTCTATACCTTTTCAACTTCAAATTGAGTATAATCAACTTCAAATTGCGAATAATCCACTTCAACTTGAGAATAATAAACTTCAAATTCAGAATTAATAAATTTACTTCACGTGTTGATGTTACAAAACAATAACAAACATCAGTGGTTACTGAGTATCATTTAGCGTCAGTGGTAAGACATTTACTGACATTTACCATACTTACATTTACCATGGCTTGCGATTAGATTGGGCGTTAATAAATCGACTTCCTACCGAAGGGTCAAAGAATCAAGAAAATGAGGAAAAGTCACGTGGGGGAGTAAAATTTGTGAAAATCACGGAGGAGCATAGTCGATTTATCGTTCAATATATTAAAGAAAATCCAAAATTAACATTAAAGAATTTAAACTAAAAATGAAAGTGCAACATCAAATAAGAGTACCTATCTAAAGAACCACTTCGAAAACATTTGGACAAATTGTTGTTCACATTAAAACACATACGAAAAGAACCTGAAAGAGCAAATAGTGATGAAAATAAGATAAAACCTCGTGAGTATATTCAGCAACTTTTTATTTATCAAGTAGATAATGTGCCAATCGCATATATGCATGGACAAAACAAATTTTAATTTATTCATATCAGAAAGACCAGAACGATCAAGAAAGGGATCCCTCTGCAATAATATAATGGCTGGTTACCGCGGAGACAATATACACGTTATAGGCTGTATTGGTAATATGGGAATGATTCACAAGGTCAGAAGAGGTGTCTTCAGAATGACGCAAATCAATTTGTCCGTTAGTGTTTGCGTGTAACCTATAACATTTTTCAAACTCATGTGGCGTTGATAATTAACAATGCTTCGTGCCATGCCCGTCTAGAAACTGTATTTACTGAAAATGAATTCGGCAGCCATAAATTGCTTAAGACCTTACAGCCCAATGCTAAATCCAATTGAAATGACTTGGTCCAGCCTAAAATCTGTTGTTAAATGGGATTTAAATATGCGTTTGCTACATATTTTAGCTGGTGAAGGCAGAGAAAATTTAAACCAGACGGAGTTTCGTCTACACCATCGTTTCTTAAACTGTGTTCCGCGGAACCCCGGGGTTCCGTGGAGATCACTCAGGGGTTCCGCGAAAGTTACGTGCTTTTTTTATAACATTCACGGAAGTAACATAAAAAAAGTAATAAAAATTTAAAGACACAACTAAATTCCACTTACTAATCTTGATAGTCGGTGCAAATGCGACAGTCCGACGTCGCGAATTGTAACGGCGTCGTCGGGACAATTTTTGGTATTTAAAAGCAGCCGCCCTGGTATAATCACGGGAAATCCCGGTATCGGTGATTCCCCGGCTCAATTCTTTATTGATCATTACACTGCGAATATCCGGGCATAATAGTCACTTGCCGATGTGTGTCTTATAAATAAAGTGATTGAAAATTAAAATAAAGTGATTGATAGATAAATAAACTGATTGATAGTTATTGATAAAGTGATTTTGTTTATTGATAAACTTTATTGGTTGTGTCTAAAACCAATTGTTTAAAACCAAACTGTCTAAAAACTGTGTTAAAACCTAGAAATTGTAATTGTTTGTGTTTAATATTTCACTGTTAAAAATAATATCAACGTAAGTAACCTTTAAACTTTATTCGGTCTTAATCCGGAATTCGGTCTTTATTCGGTTCTCATTTTTTGAATAGAAACACGATGATTTTTAATAATTTTTTTTAAAGAGGATTGTTTTTTTATATTCAGAAACTTTTTTTTAATGCTTTACGCATATCTTTGCAAAAACAAATTGTGTTTTAATTTGCCTCTGTAGCAGAGGCCGTTAAAGTTGACGCCCGAAAAACGAGATACCAAACGGTAGCAAAGATTATTTCTGTTGAGTAAAATAAGATCTTTTCAAAAAATTAAAAATTATAAGAATGGGCGCGCATTTTATTAAAAATTTGAAAAAACGACCTTTTTAGATTAGGAAAAGTGGAATTAAAGCTGAAATATAGCATTTTAATCAAAGATCCTAGTTTTCCCACTGGTGTACACGTTTACAAACATAATACAAAAAGATCTAGATCTAGATTGGTCAATTAGCGTCTGAGAAATTCTTGTTACCGATTTCAGAAACATCATTTTGGGAAAAATTTGCTTAAACTTTATACGAGTGATGTATACAGCTTGCATACAAGTGATACATAAAGCTATAACTTTTATACGGAACCGAGAACTTATTCTAGACTTATTCTAGACACAGATAACATTAAGATAATAAAAGAAAAAAAAACTTTTTTTAATTAAAAAATAAGAACTCCCTCTCAAAAGGTAACTGGTGCTGTTATTTTTGTCTTAAAACCATTTTCGATATTTTGTTGCAGAATGGAGAGGTGGCTTAAAGAAGGCACTTTAAAGCGTTCTGCTGCAGAACTTGACTCTTCTGTTTCGGACCCAGCAACTAGCTCTTTTGCTAAAGATAACTATGGTAATAATAACAGTGATGCAACTGAAATCGCCACAAACGAAATTAGGCCAGTAATGGCCTCTACAAGTAATCAACCCAGAGCAGTTACTAAAAAACTAAGGAAATATGATGAAAGTTATATATGTTTAGGATTCATGAACGATAATGATAATCCTCAGTGTGTTATATGCAACAAAGTTCTACCAAATAGCTCTATGGCTCCAGCTAAAATGCGTCGTTATTTAGAATCTGTTCATGTCGAGCTTAAAGGAAAAAATGTTGAATTCTTCATTCGAAAGCGTGACGAACTTTTAAAATTAAAAACCGTTATGGTTTAAACCACAAAAACGGTGAATGAAAAAGCAAGTGAGGCTTCTTACTTAGTCAGCTATCTGATAGCTCAACGCGGTGAAGCATACTCAATTGCGGAAAATCTTATTAAACCTTCATGTATGGAGATGGTAAAATGTGTGTTAGGTGAAAAATCTGCAAAAGAAATGTCAAGATTCCACATTCGAATTACACGGTAGCTCAGCGCATCAGAGATTTAGCAGCCAATATAAAGAATGAACTTACTTTTCGTCTCAAATCATGCAAATTTTTATTACAAATGGATGACTCAACCGATGTATTTGGACTCGCAATATTAACTGTAATCGTTAGATATCAGCACGAAAGCGCATTATTGGAAGATCTTCTTTTATGCAAATCTCTACGAACACGTACTACTGGAGTCGAAATATTCGGTCTTCTAAATTCTTTCCTTGAAGAGAATAAAATACCATGGGACAACTGTATTGATGTCTGTACCGATGGAGCAAAGGCCATGAGTTGCATAATTAATGGGGCTGTACAGCTTATTAAAAATATAGCTAAAAACTGTACTAGTAGCCACTGCATGATCCATAGGCAGGCACTTGCTGCTAAAAAATTATCCACCAGTTATAAGAATGCTCTTGATGAGGTCATCAAAATCATTAACTTCATAAAATCTCGCCCGCAAAATAATCGTTTATTCAAAATACTCTGTGAGAAGATTGGAAGTATACATACATCTCTTCTTTTACATACTGAAGTCAGATGGTTATCTCGAGGAAAGATACTAACCCGTTTTCTTGTGTTAAGGGACGAGGTGTGTGCTTTTTCTTTAGAACACAATTTTGAATTGAAAGGTCGATTATTTGATAGAAATTGGTTACTTAAAATTGCCTATTTAAGCGACATTTTTACAAAGATAAATGAACTTAATTTAACCCTCCAGGGCAAACAAGTAAATGTATTTATTGCCCACGAAAAAATTCTTGCTTTCAAGAAAAAAATAGAATTTTGGACAATTTGTATGCGCTCCAACGAGTTTGATTGTTTCCCAACAATAAAAGGCTTTTTATAAGAAGAAGGGGTTGAAATGGCAGAGGCATTTTTTGAAGAAATTATTCAACATCTGAAAGGATTGAGTGAAGCTTTTAATAAGTATTTTCTAAATGAACAGCAGATTAAATAACAAAATGAATTGTGGTTTAAAAACTCATTTATTTTCAATGCACGACCTTCGACCATGTCAACGGAAGAATACGAAACTTTTATTGAAATGACATCTCATTCATCATTGCAAAATAAATTTAAATTAATGCCATTAACGGAATTCTGGTGCAGTATAAAAGATGAATATTCTCAATTGTCGCAAAAGGCCGTGTTGGTGGTTTTACCATTTGTAACCACATATATGTGCGAAACGGGGTTCTCAGCTTATTTGTCGACAAAAACTAAATACCGGAACAGACTTGATGCCGAACCTGACATAAGAATTCAACTTTCATCAATTAAGCCTAATATTAAGTTTTATTTGTGATAATAAAAAGCAATATCACTCATCCCATTAAAATTACAATTTAAAAGTCCTGTAAATGTAAATTTAAGTTGTTTTAAGAACTTTTATGTTAATTTTTGAATTACTTTTTGAAGAAAATAAATATTTTTTGAAATAATTGTCATTTTTATTTTTGTTGCATATAATCCATTTACAGAATGTTACATTAAAAACATACTATTGAAACAAATCATGGGGTTCCACAATAAAAGTTACTACTAAAAAGGGTTCCACTTATCAAAAACATTAAGAAACGCTGGTCTACACCAATTAGAGGAGATAATACATATTAATGTTAATGCAATAAATCTGGCAAACTATCTAAGATATGTAGTGCATATTCAATGATTTATAGCGGACGCATTAAATTTAAACGGTCTAATAATATTTCTCATGATGATTGGGTTTGGAGATAGACGTCGAAATGTTAGGGAAGTCACGGAGTTGTTTAATGAAACGCATCCTGAACTGGACCCTATCGGTTTTTCAACTGTAAGCAAAATCCACAGAAAATTTTTGGAAGAAGGATTCGTTCGAGATTAACCAAAAAGTGGGCGTTCAACAACGGCCCTAGACAACTCAAGTTGACATTTTGTTAACAGGTCAAGAACGCCCTCACACAAGCACACGGCAACTTAGTAGTAGAGAATTTGACGTAGCAAGGGGTAGAATTGGGAAATTTTGCAGAAATCAAAGTATCATCCCTATAAAATGAATTTAGTTCAAGAGTTGTTTGAGGGCGATTTTGATCGGTGTTTGGAATATTGTGAACGGTTGATGCAAATTTGTGACCATGACCCTCTATTTCTCTTCAAAATTTTGTTTTCTGACTAAGTTACTTTCACATTGAATGGCATTGTGAATAGACAACACCGATTTTGGTCGACTGATAATCCTCATTGGATGCAAGAGACACATACCCAATACTCGCAAAAACTAAATGTATGTATCGGCAATCGCATTGTGGGACCGTTTTTCTTTGATGGGAACTTGACTGGGGAAATATGCTTGAATTTTTTAAGGAATGAATTGGTACCCGTTTTAGCGGTTCTTTTTCCAAAAACATTTGCCAGATCGTAGAATTTTGTATCACCAGGATGGTGCTCCTCCGCACTATACGCTACAAGTAAGGCAATACCTTAATAATACGTTTCCTAACAGATGGATTGGAAGAAGAGGGGCAATTGAATGGCCAGCTAGATTGCCAGATTTATCCCCGCTGCACTTCTTCTTGTGGGGTTTCTTAAAATCAAAAGTCTATGCGACACAACCGGAAAATTTGGACGTTTTACGACAACGCATCATCAACGAAACCAGACTAATCACTCAGAATGTGAGAAATTGAATTTATCATCGCTTAGGATTTTTCAACAAAATGTAGGAAAACATTTTGAGCATTTGTTATAAATTTGATACTGAAAATGTCAAAAATAAAATTTAGAATTAGAACACAATTTACTCAAAAATTTTCTAATGTAACATACCAAAATTTTTACATCATCGAATAAAGAATTGTGAAAGCTTCCAAATTCTTAAAAAAAATGGGGTTGACCTTAAAAAAATTATCAATGACGTCCGAACTTATTCAAGGTCGACGGAAAAAAACAAATCGTAGCATCTAAATATAGCTAAGCAAAAATATTAATCGACATATTTTTGTATTTTGTCAAATAATGCACAATAACGTTAACGGGCTTGTGTTCATACTTTATGGAGGCACTGTATATATTTTATATAAGGTAATGTACTATCGTACACTTACCTAATTTTTGTCTTTTACGTAACCGAATCTCATTTCTGTAATTACGGATTTCAATATTTCCGAATGTTCTATGCCTGTTTTGGTTTATTAGCATATCCTTTGATTTAGATTGCATAAGTTAGTAATGGTCGTTCTTAGATATTGCTGTTAGCTTTAATTCTCACATAAAAATTACAATATTTTACCTTCATAGACAAATATTGTCTATCTGGCGTACTTTCAGAAAACCAGACTTTAAATTGAATCCAGAAATAATATCAACCGAAGAATAAGTGCTGAGACTAAAATCTTGCTAACACTAAGATTTTTTGCAACAGGTACAGTGTTAACAGTTATTATTAATTTTGTTGGAGTAGATAAGACTTCTGCATGTACTATTGCAAAAAATATGGCACATACAACAATTATTAAATTAAATAAATTTATTACTTCTGAACTAAGGTTTAGCTTTTTCAAATTTTGATGCTGTATTAGTGGCTTTGTTTTCTGCAATAATGGTTTTTAGTTAATATCAATTATCAATGTTAAAATTGAATGGTAAGCAATCTGCTTACCAATGATACCGTTGTGTCTTTCTTTAACAGAAACTAGTACGTTAATTTTATTAAACGAAGAATTTGTTGAACGTATTCGTTTCATTGCTCACACGCGTAATGTCAATAATTTCGGCACAAAAATAAACTTATTTCACAACAAATAAGTTTGTTTGTATTATAGGTTATATTTACACACCATAAATGCATACTGTGATTTCAAGTGTTTATAACGATATTTATACCAAACTCAACTCATCTACGCTTTGGTATAAGTGTCAAGCTAAACTGCAATATATTCCAAATTTTAAATGTACTGTAGAACGTTTAACTAGAGATTAGCTAAACTTTATGCACATTCAGGTTATTTGACAATATAATTGACGGGTTGAAGTGTATTGTAGGACCGGCCCTTAATCTATAAAAGTTAATTAAGAATAAACCTTTACCGGAATGTAGTTTTAGTTCTGGAATTTCGACAAATAAGTTGTCATTATCAGAAATAGAAAAAATACACTTAAAGAACTAATATATCTTTTACACAAACAAAGCATATTACTATACCACCGCCGTATTAATACTAAAGAGAATCTATAGCTTTACTTGTGTAAATTGTGTGCTAGTGCTTGTGGTAAGAGTTTATTTTTAATTATCATTTGATCTAGATTTTATTTCAACACATAATTCAAATTTATTTTTTTTAAATTTTTTTTTTATGAAGTTGCGTTAGTTATAAGGAGATGGATAGTAAGAAAATATATAATTAATATTAATAATTTTTTTCAAGAAACTATTTTCTAAAAAAATTTAAAGAAATTGAAATTAATAGTTATTTATGTACCTCGGTTCGTAAGTACAGTTTTATGGTCGAGAATACGATTGCAAACGGAGACCCGTAGGGTCGAGGTTTGCATGTATTCGAGACCATGAAAGTGTACTGTACGAACCGTGGTGCATATGAGATTTTTCGTCATACCTACGTTTTTTTTTAAATAGACGAATTTGAATGATTTTCCACTTTACTTTTACTATATGTATGCTCAATGACATGGAAACTGCAACACCAAGAAGTGGTGCGAATTTTTTGACCAAACTTGGTAGAAACGTATAACTAGTCAAACGTAATAATTGATTAAAATTTTGTTGCGATATATCAAGTGGTCATGGCACTTCTGACACTTCATTCAATTTTCGCTGACATTAATGTGTGGTGTATTTATTGTTTGTTTCAAATTTATTTCAACGGTTTTGTCTTATTATACCTTTGTTTAACGTGTTTAGAGAGTTTTATTATGCCTAGAGTGCGGCAACGTGGAAATTATCGCCAATTAAGCGAATTCGACAGAGGTCGAATTGTTGGTTTGCGAGAAGGTGGTTTTTCATACAGGGAAATTGCAAATCGCCTTAACCGGAACGAATCCACTATTATGCGCTGTTATCAATCATGGACTAGGGAGGGTCAGGAAAGACGCCGAAGAGTAACCGGAGGCCGAAGAAGAACTAATGGGATACAGGACCGCCGCCTTCGCCTAATGGCACTAAGATACAGGTTCTCCAGTACCAGATCAATTGCTGACGTGTGGTTAGGTAATCAAGGTCGTTCAGTAACCCTTCGAACCGTTTATCACCGAATTAGGGGTTTCGGCTTACAATCTTATCGTCCACATCTTGTGTTACCACTTACGGCTCAACACCGACAGCAACGTTTGGAGTGGTGTAGATTGCGAATGCATTGGATCGTGGAGTGGCATAAGGTGGTGTTTAGTGATGAATCTCGATTTTGTCTAGGGATGCATGATGGCCGTATGAGGGTCAGACGAAGACGTGGGGAACGTAGTGATATTCAGTTTTCCGTTGAAAGGCATGTGCATCGAGCAGTGGGTGTTATGGTATGGGGTGCTATAACATATGGGAGTAGGTCTCAGCTGGTGTTCATCCAAGCCACCATGAACGCCCAGCGTTACATTGATGAGGTGGTAGAACCCCAAATTCTTCCATATCTTCAAATGCTAGAAGACCCACTTTTCCAGCAGGATAATGCCCCTCCCCACGTAGCGAGAATTTCTCTAAATCGCTTCGAAGAGGCTCATGTCAATATCTTGCCATGGCCACCCAAATCCCCCGACCTCTCGCCAATAGAACATGTGTGGGACATTATGGGACGAAAACTTATGAATTTAGCCAATCCCCCGCAGACACTAATAGTTCTCCGGCATTAATCACAGGTTGCTTGGGACTCCATACCCCAAGAGGATATCGACCACCTAGTCGAATCAATGCCACGAAGAGTGAGGGAGTGTGTAACTAATAGGGGCGGCTCGACACATTATTAATAAAAATTATGTTAAATTGTGTTAGTCTTTTGTTTTTTTTCTTTGAAATTTTAATCAATTATTGCCTTTGAATAGTTATACGTTTCTACCAAGTTTGGTCAAAAAATTCGCACCCCTTCTTGGTGTTGCAGTTTCCATGTCATACAGTATATACACATTAGTAACATCAAGTCAGGAATATTTGTCGTATCTATGGTAACCATGTTTGTGTCGATATAAATTCATATTTTTGATAAATGTCAAAGTATATGCAATAGATTTTCAAAAGTTTTTCCTTCTAAATAAAATTTATAAACATGAATCAAATAGAGATGGATGCTATTATAGCTTGCACTGAGATTTTGCCGGAGAAATCTAAAAGCAGATACAATGAAACCTATAAAATGTTCAAAGATTGGTGTCACCAGAGGTATGTGGAGAGTATTTCAGAAAGTGTAATGCTGGCATATTTTCGTGATAGATCTATGAAGTTAAAATCACCAAACAGTTTATGGTATGAATACTCCATGTTAAAAACTACCATATTTATTAACAAAAATAAAGATATTTCAAAATATCCTAAATTGAAAGGATTTTTGAAGCGAAAAAATGATGGTTTTAAGACTAAAAAGTCTAGTATCTTTACAAGAGAGGAAATGAATAAATTTCTTATTGAAGTTTTGACGATACATATTTGTTGATGAAGGTAAGTTTACAGAATGATTCTTTTTAATTCGTGTTCATTCTATACTAATTTTTTGCAGGTGGTTATGATTATGGGAATTGCTGGGGCTTGTAGGAAAGATGAACTAGTTAAAATGAAAATTCAAGATGTGGAAAATAAAAATGATGTAAGAATAATTAAAATACCGGATACTAAAAATGGATTAAAACGTTCTTTTACAATTATTGCGAAGGAAGAATATCCAATTAATTTTATGCTAATTATTAAAAAATACATTGGTCTGAGATTAGAAAATATTACCAATGATAGATTTTTCTTAAAGTACAGTTTTGGTAAATGTCGAAATCAGCCTGTAGGAAAAAACACTCTCGCAAAAATTCCTACCCAAATAGCATAATACTTGTCGTTGGAGAACCCCACTACCTACACTGGACATTCCTTTCGAAGGACCTCGGCAACATTATTAGCCGATTCAGGAATTGATGTTCTTGGTCTGAAAAGACACGGCGGATGGAAATCTTCTACCGTGGCAGAGAGCTATGTTTCCGATTCATATAAACTTGCCTAGTAAGAAGGAAGACTCTATTGTTCAGATAGCTAATTGTTCTAATTGTTCGTTTACATTTAATATTACAAAATCATAAGTTTTTGTACAAGATTCTATTTTTCCTAGTTATGCTAATTAATCATGTTTGAAATAAATTTGTCATAAATTTTCTAATATTGCTATTATTTCCCTAGGGTCGTAATAAATATTACAGCCCGCTACCATAGCAACTGTCAGTACGGTATGTAAAGTGTCACTTACGTTTAAAAAAAAGGTGTCATAATTGTTTACTTACGCAGTAGGTGTGACGAAAAATATTTTTATATGTTGAAAATGAATTTCTTTGGTTGTATTAATTTTGTAGATTTTAAATTAAGTTGTGATGTTCAATGTACATGCATTTTCGAGACTTTTACAATACGACTACCATGCATATTATACTTTATCTAGTATCTATCTATCACATTAGCATGCGTTCGAAATAAGAAGACTTTCTTTAGTATGCGAAAGTCATACTGAAGAGATGTATGGCATAGGTTTAAATGTTTTAAATGTTTTAAATTTAGACGATTGTTTTTAACATGTTTAGAGGCGTCTTTGATAGATTTTAACTCTTAATTGTAAGTACTTTATTATTGTCATATTGATTAATATATGGTAGTTTTGTTAAACGTGTAGGAACTCCTGAAGAAGTAACAAATTCGTTATGAAATATATAGAGTAAAATAAATGAGTTTTTTATTAGATAGACCGCTCACCCGTTAATTAATTTTTACTATATATATATATATATATATATATAACAATTGATAAATTATTGGAGTTTTTCGGCTTTTATATGAAATATTTACAAATATCAAGTTAGTATGTATGTAATTGCAAAGTAAGGGGGGATGCAAACATTGCTGTCTACAAATTACAAAGCAAATCATACGAAATTTTTTTAATTTGAAAAATATGGTCTACGTTGGGACTCGAACCCAAGTCTACAGCTATCCGGGCTGTCGCTTTTACCACTAAGCCACAATAGACCCAGGTTCGAGCTATTTAGAAATGCATTATAAAGTAACAGTGTTAATGAATCAGATGTCAGTTATTGAATGTAGATGTCAAGTTGAAAGCAGAAGTCAGTTTTGAAAGCTCATGTCAGTTTTGATAGCAGATGTCAGTTAGTGAAAGCAAATGTCAGTTAATGAAAGCAGATGTCTGATTTGAAAGCAGGTGTGGCTTAGTGGTAAAAGCGACAGCCCGGATAGCTGTAGACTTGGGTTCGAGTCCCAACGTAGACCATATTTTTCAAATAAAAAAATTTCGTATGATTTGCTTTGTAATTTGTAGACAGCAATGTTTACATCCCCACTTACTCTGCAATTACATATATTCTAATTTGATATTTGTAAATATTTCATATAAAAGCCGAAAAACTCCAATAATTTATCAATTGTTATATTTAATAAACGGCTAAGAAATTATCTAAACAAATATATATATATATATATATATATATATATATATATATATAGTATATTGACTGATATACCGACTGATGAAAAATATCTTAAAAAAGGGCGGCTATACATTCACACAGTCGTATAATAAAACATATAATGAAAAAGGATTTGGTAAATAAATCTTCAATAAATTATGAGAATGGTGATTAATTCTTGATTAATATCGTGCAGTACCAGAGTTATATCGTGAATGTTTTCGAAATGTTGACTTATCAGTTATGCTTGTAAGGCGAACAAGAAGCCATAGTTTATGACGTACAAGGATGATTTGACGGGAAGAGTGACCTTTCAATTCAATAGTTTAAAAAATATATTTTATTGTTCAACATAAATCCTATCTTTCAAATGAAACAGACATGCAATATACACATCTGTAACTGTACACATGGACAATACACCTCGTATTTCCCAGCATTTACTTCTGCTTAACACACGTGTTTCTGCCATCTACTATTAGGCGTCATCAGTTAAGCTAGTGAAGTAAATAAGGCTTAAATCGCCTATAAGGTATAGCAAATTTCGTCCTATCAGGTAGCACCATATAATCTAGTGACATCTGACGGACGAGTCTCTTTCGTCCGAATTGGGAACTAGCTCCCAATTCTTTTAAGCCGTCTAAAAATGTTCGAAAGTTCGTCAAAATAGGTATTCGTTGCGGTTATCGACACCTCATTTGTCTTGAATTTCTTTCCACCATGTAATTTTTTGAAGTTTGGGAGCAAGAAAATATCACTCGAAGCCAGATGTGGTAAATATGACGAATTATGGAATCAAATTTTTTTCTTTCGAATAAATGCGGTCTCTTTATTTTTTCTTACTTCGCTTTCGTAAATAATCGATAAATATTACGTTTTTGGCATCCTAAAAAATCGCGATCAAAATTTTAATGGCGGAGAAAACGATTCTTGTCTTCTTTGGAGCACGTTCAACAGAAGAAATATATACTGTGTCAGTCTCTGGGGTTTAGCCATGTATCCAGGTTTCATCTATGGTGACATATCGACGAAAAATTTTCTTATACGAGGTGTGACAATTAAATAACGAGAATATTTCCCAGTTGCCTTTAATAAGTAAAATTACATGGCATTAAGCATTTATTTCTTCACAATAGCCTCATTCAAGTATGATACACTTGTTTTAGCAATTATTCCATTGCTGGAGCATCATAAAATTCATCTAAAGTTAACTTCTTCAGAACATTCGCCGTGCGTCTTTTGATATCTTTAATCACATCAAAACGGTGGTCTATCAGCGAAGTTTCCATATTGGGAAATATGAAAAAGTCTGCAGGAGCCAGATCCGAGGTGTGGGTGGGGTGGAAGAGCACTGGAATGGTTTTTATCGCCAACAGTTGCGGCACAACGATCGTAGTGTGGGCATCGACGTTATTATGATGCAGAATCTATTCATTTTTGGCCAATTCCGGTCTCGCTCGGGCAACTCTGGCACGCAAACGCTGTAGAACATTGAGGTATAAGGCACTGTTAACAGTTATACATTCTTCTTTTTTTTTTTTTTAATTGTGTTTTTAAATTTGTGTTTCCTTCAGATTGAAGAAATATTTCGCAGTGATTTGGTCTCAATTTCTTAAGTCATTATGCCTAGGCACTGTTTACAGAACAATTTAAGTGAATCCTAAAGGGGGAGCATTGTTGATATGTGGGAAGGTGGTTTTCAAAAATACAAATTTCCGACCGCATGGGATGCAGTGTGTCAGCAGTGTAACCAACCGTGGACCACTAGTGTTGGTCCAGGTGGTATGAAGAGGGAATCGATAACTGTCGTCATGGATCCGGACGACCTAGAGCAACTACGTACGGGAACATCGTCCTTTCAGCATTGCGGCTTTACAAGAAATTGTTTTCACAACCCGGGTGATTGGTAATGTTTTTTGGGAGTTTTATAGCACAGAGTTTCTATGGAAACGATATATCGCAGTATACGCACTTTTGGGCTTCATTCGTATAGAACATTTTTATATCTCTCACTGACAACTCGACATCATGCTGCTCGGATTGAGTGGTGTAGCACTAGATCAAATTGGAATGCTGAATGGAGTCGTGTTGTGTTCTCTGACTAGTCCCAATTCTATCTTTGGGTCCACGATGGTCGCCGAAGAGTTAGACGATTTCGTGGAGAACGCAGAAATTTTGAATTTGTTGTGGAACGGCATACGACGGGTGTGATGGTATGGAGTGTGAGAACCTACGGTAGCAGATCACCTTTAGTTTTTATTGATAGAACTTTTAATGCAAATGATTATATACGAAACGCACTGCAGCATGTTGCACTGCCATACCTACGAAGGTTAATTCAACCCCTTCTCCAACAAGACAACGCACGTCCTTATACAGTTAGGGTTACTACAAGATTTTTACAAGACCCTGTGACCTTGTTACAATGATCATCTCACTCCCCAGACTTGTCACCAATCGAACATGTGTGGTATGATTGATACTCGAATGGGTAATTTACCCCAACCACCAAATAACCTACTTGACCTTCGTCAGTGAATTCAAGAAGCTTGGAGCGACATTCCTCAAGATACCATGAATCATTTAATTTCAAGCATGCCTCGAAGAGTTATCGAATGCATACGAAACCTCGGCGGAGCCACTTATTATTAAATAACTGTTATTTTTTAATATTTTAGTTTGAAAACGTAATCACTTATTAAGTTTGATTAACCTTCTGTCGGGCGCGGTCATAATCGTAATAAGATCAGGCGCGCTGTATTAAAATGATCACTATGATCATTCTTTCTTTTCAACCGCGAAAAAAAGTGTTAAAACAAAAAGTAATTACATACTTCTCTTTTGGTATAGGTATTTTGACTGAGAATACTGAAATTAATGAAAATAATGAACATGCGCACTTTAATAAAGAAATTTATTACAATAATGTTGCAACAGAAGAATATATAATAGCACTTGTTGATTGTGCTTGAAAATGAAAATAGTGACATATCTAAATATACATAAATACAAGAACTAAAAAGAATGTAAAATATAACGGAGGATATAGATTTAAGTCTTCAATCTGAGCTCTCATGGTCGTCCTGTTGCAAATTACAAACTATTTGACATATTGATTTGTTGCATTTGACACACTTATATTTAGTTAAACGTCTCTTCTCAGTACATATTTCACATCTCTTCCTCTTACTTCCTCTTTCGCTAACTGCTTCCGTATTCTCGTTTTCTTCCACTGGTCTGTACCGCTGAAGTTTCAGTTTTAGGTCCATATGCATCCCCGAAGTATTTGCGCTTCTTCTAATTATATTAGGTAAAACTAGTTCACTTGATAATTGTTTTATGAATTGACTTCTTCTGATAGTGTCCTGATCATTGCCAAAATAGATCACTTGGGCATTGATCCGACTCATGTTCAACATGGCAAAAAATATTACCATCGGCCAACGACGAACATTCCTAGCCACATTGTAAGAGGCGCATAGCTTATCTGTTGTATCAACACCCCCTTTCGTATGATTGTAAAATGTAATCATCGAAGGCTTTTGCTTATGGCCACTCTCAGAATCTATATAATTATCATTATGTAATGTAGATGCCAAAATTACACATTTTCCTTTTTTTGGTATATATGATAATAACGTACATCCCTTTCTAAATCCAAAAAGGCTACTATATAGATCTTTGCCTTTTGTAGAGCTAAATTCCAACGGAAACTCTCTTTTGTTTTTTTTCATGGTACTTACATATGAAAGGCCTTTTTCTGTTAGTTTTTCTAATAGTTCCATACTACCAAACCAATTGTCTGCAGTAATATTTCATGGGTTTGTTGCTCAAACAATATGGACCATTTGGTTGCACTCCAGCATATATTTCTAAATTGTATACTAATTCGTATATTGAAGAATGATTTTCAAAATATCATTAGATATGAGGCAACTCCAACATTCCAAAGAAGTTCGAGCTGTTCTTGCCTCACCTATCACGCCCGGCAGTTTTCGAATTATATTGTGTCTTCCGCAGCGCACTCTTTGTGAGGGAGGAGTTTTATTCCATTTCGTAGTGTTGTCTTTCCCAAGGAAGCAGTTTTCTTCACTTTCTGGAAAATCGTCGCCTGATGCATCTTCTTCTGTTCCTGAATCTCCTTCACGAGTTTCAGTTACATCTTCACCATCAGTGTCACTTTCGTCCTCGAAATTTTCTTGCAAATCATCATTGTCATCAAACATAATCCTTTCCAATTCTTCTACATCTTTCGCATTTGTTAAATCATATTTTTTACCCTTGCCAGCCATTTTAGGTGTAAGTAAACTGAAAGATAAATATTTTTCTTACAAAATATTTCCTATTATTATTATTCGGGTGCGGTGTATCAATTTGATATTTGCGCGGTGGTAAAATAAAAATAAAACCGATAATGAAATGATTGACATTTATGTATCCATATAAGAGAAAGGTACTTACCTACGCACAAGAATAACTAAATTCTATATTTTTAAATTATAACAAGAACGGGCGCAGTGTATCAAAGTGATATAAAACTCCAGAACTGACCAGCCTAACAGTTGCCATAAAACTAAATGTAGTGATAATGTAGTGCATTAGGAAAAAATGAAGCTACCAGAAAGTAGATGTCGCTACACATTATAATTTACAAGTACCAAATGAAACCGTTTGGTGTGTATCAATTGGATCAGGCGCGCCCGACAGAAGGTTAAACAAATATTATGTATAAATTTTATTAAAAATTAATCAACTCCTACTGGGTGTTCGGATTTTTTGAAAGTCAGTATACAAATATTGTAACAATTTAGGTTAATAATTAAGAGTCTTATATAATACAAGCATATTTACAAACATTGTATAATAAAATAGGAATGCAAGCAATATACTTACTTTGCTTCATGCTGTGTTTACAGAAACAGAAAGCGATTTTACGTCAAAAAAGACGATTTAACGGAAATGTGTTACTTTATTTAGGCAACATCTTTCCGATAAATATGTAGCATGCTGATGCAAAATATGCATTAAAAAGAAACGACTTTAATCATGCCAGTCGAGGGTGGTAGTTTTAAGAATATTGTGTGAACTTACCGGCATCGTCTGGCTGCCGTGCAAGCTATTAATGGCTGCCTGTGCCTCCTGATGTGAACTGAATTTCACGAAAGCGCAACCTATAAAAATAAAAAAACGACACAATAAATTAACGAAAAAACTAGTATTGAAAGTAAAATTAAAAGCAATATTTTTTTATATATTTTTCGTTTCTATTTAACTGCGTTGTTCGCGAAAAAAGAAAATAGGATTCAGAAGAATTTACGACACAGTTTACCCTAGCTTGCACGAGCTTCATTTTCATAAAACTCAAAGCACTTTTGTGTTGATAATTTGTTGTATTTTAAGGTTTATTTGTAGTATGGTCATTTCAGTTATAAATGTACAGTTGTGCAGATAATATAAGTGTAATAATTTTATGTTACAAAACCTGCACTTTACTAGAAATAATATATTTTATACACGACTGTACATTTAATAGCATCGTTGACTCTGTGTGCATTCCTTTAACGAAAAGATAACGCTAAGGGGACGTTATCTTGGTACATTAAGTGAAATAGTCTATATCTAAAACGTTTACAGTGAACCTATTAGACGACATCGAACTAAAACATTAAGCTAAGTCAACAACACATAAGTACAACAACACTGCCATCGAAATAACATCTAATCAGTACGAGAATTCTTAAAAACAGTACGAACACATTTAGTGAGTGAAGAAGACAATTGAATTACTGTTTTTAAAAATCCTTACTTTCCTTTTTATTTCTTTTTTTTTGCTGGTGTAAATTTACATGCTTTTAGTTGATTGTTTGTGTGAACATTAATAGCACAATTACATAAAATTTCTATATTGTCTTGATAATGTGTAAATATTGAAATTTATGGCGGTAACCACTTATTGAGTCACGATAAGTAGATATGGTTTTTTGAATAAAGAAACATGTAAAATAAGTATTTGATTGGATCTTTTTTTTTAGTTAAAAATTTTATAATAACAACAACAATAATAATAATAAATAGTTTTATTGTCCAGCAGTTGTACACCAATAATAGGAATAAATTCGAAAATTAAATGCACATAAACAATGATTTAATAAAACAAAATAGAAAAAAATAATAAGGAAGGTTACAAAACATATATATTGAGAATAAAACACTTGGCTATATTTCACTAATTTTATTAGAATATTAGAATAACTCCAATATATGCTGCGACTGCTATGCCATTATCGCAAAGATATCTTTAAATCTATAGGCTGTTCGTCAATATAACAATCCAACCTTTTAAGATTTAAAAGGATTATTTGGGACTATCCGCTACCTCGTGTCACAGTTACCGAGAAAACTTGTAAATGAGATATCGTATTAGTAGAAATTAGACTTTCTTAAGTAGAGAAGTAATTATGTTTCGTTTAATATAATCAATTAACTAATTTGTAAAGCTGTTCGGAATATTACACAGGTAGATAAGAGAAATTGTATTCGATAGGTAGCTACAGGTGGCAATTTATAATTCATTTAAGTGATAGTGGTGAAATGAGCATCGAAAATTTCGGAGAAGGTTAATGCATAAATATATCTATATATCTTGAAGATGCATTTAATATCCTTTCGTAATATTTTAATTTCAAACATTTTTTATTGTTAAATATAAGTAAATCTAGGATATAGAACTCAAACTTAAATATTTCCAATTTTATAAAATATTTAACATTTATTTTGTTGTTTAAACCACCATATAACATGCTTTATCAGCACATTATCAAAACTTTCTTTAAATTCTAAGAAAGCGATATCCTTTACACTTGCAAATTTATTTATTACCTAGGGTTATTTAATAATCGGCATCCTTTTCTAAATTTATTTATTGCTTTATGCATCAGATCGCTTATATTATTGTTTTATTGCCTAAGGTTATTAGTGAACAAAGTGTAATTTGGATATTCATTGTTAAGATCTCGTTTCGCAGATATGTATAATAAATTTTATTAATCTAACAAGGGATGACTCGGAACTGCATACTTCGGTTTATGACACCTACTAATACTTAATTAGTAATAATATTTTATTATTTATTAGTTAAGATTAGACTTTTAATACATTATTGTAAATCTTCCGGTCCGGTTGAGATAGTGGTGTGTCGTGTTTGCGTTCAGTGTTTATATGTAGATACATATATATATATATATATATATATATATATATATAGCTTCGCCATCTTTACATTTAATGGTATATACACCTGACTTATCTAATTTATCTATTTTGTCTTTATTGTTGTTTTATTTTATTATCTTATATTATTTTAATGTCTAATTTTCTTAATATTTTCTTTAATTTATCTGTAATGGAGGGGGGGGGGGGGGTTATGTAATCGAATGTCATATAGTTTTGTCTATTTCTGTGTATTCAAATTTTTTGATATTATTTCTTTCTTTGTGTTTTAGCATATTAATAATGATTTTGGGATTATATCCATTATTTTCTGCTATCATTTTGATAATGTTAAGTTCTTCTTTAAAGGTCTGATTATTTAATAGTATGCGTGATGCTCTATGCATGTAACTATCAAATGTTGATATTTTGTGATTCTTTTGCTTTAACATGTAGTATATTTTTGTAAATATAGGTTTTATATAAATTTTGTATGACAACTTATTTATATCGTATATCGTAATATCTAAAAAGTTTGAATTGTTATCGTCTTCCTTTTCTATTGTAAACTGTATCTTGTGTTTCAGAGAATTAAGTAGTTTTAAGTATTCTGTTAATTTTCTTTCTGTATCTGTCCAAATACACAATATATCATCCACGTACGTCGCCCAATAATGTATCTCTTTAGTTAGGATAATAGTTAATCTGGAATAATTCTTGTTCAAAGTAATCCATGTAAATTTAGGCCAATAATGGCAATATACACTATTGTAAATATGAATTAACCACCTTCCCACCATACTTACATTACATTCAATAAGTTAGATTTAAAGATATCTCTTTGATAATGGCATAACAGACGAAACATATGTTGGAGTTTTTATAATAAAATTTGTAAAATATAAGTCAAGTGTTTTTATTCTCAATATTTAAACTAAGTCAGTTACTAAAATGTTTCACCAAGAAGTGTCTGCAACAACAATTAATGAAAAAAATATATATGTAGCTAACGTGAAAATTAAGAGATTTTAAATTGTACCAGTAAATATCACGATGTCAGAGGCTATTGTGGATCTCCTTCCGCTGGAACTACTTGCGAAAGCGGAAGCCATGACTGCGATCCTGAGGCTGAAGGCCAATGGCTTATGGTATTCCAATAATGTAGTTGGGAGCCTTACAGATATCGCGGGAACTGTAATGAAGGAGCCGGTATTACAAATGCCGACAGGCAGTATGGCACTTGAGATTATGTTTTCAGTTAAACTGAATATATCTATACCGACCAGGGAACCGGCAAAGTCGCTCGAGGGATTGGGGCTTCGGTACTTGTTTTACGGATGGAATGCAATCCAATCATGGCGCAGGTATAGGTATCTATGGAATGTGCCCTAGAAGGAAGAGATCACTGAGTCTGAGGAAATACATGACGATTATGCAGGCTGAGTTGTTTGCAGACGTAATCTATGCCGAGGAAATTCGGGGAGCCGGTTGTGGAAATAGAAAGATAAACATAATAATTCATAGTTAGGCGATTATTACGGCCATTATGAACTCAATTATAGAATTGTTGTAAGCAAATCCTCAACAGACTGGCATGAGACAATACTGGATCACTGATTGGGTGCTATGGTATGAGGAGATTAAGGGCCCATGAACTGGACAAGGAAGACTCAAAGAGGAATTTCATAGCACCAGAACCTGTATGTGGAATCGCTAAGGATGCCAGAAGGGAGATTTGGTTGTAGCTAGAAAAAGAACACGAAATTAATTGGAGGCTAATGGAAGGTCAATTTAATATTAAGGTACTACTGGAAGAGTTGGATGCTAGTATTTCAGTCAACCTAATTAGAAATAATAAAAATAAACTAAAACTGTCAACGACTTGATAACCGGATATTGTCCACTGGTGTAGGAGATGTGAAAAACAGAAGAAAACTAGTCTTTTTGCAATTTGTAATTGCGAGGAACTGAGGAGACAGAAACATTTCGAAAGGTTTATTGTATTTTACGAGGGTACTAAAATTTCCTTTACCGAGGATAGCGGCTTTTATTGAGGACATAAAGCTAACAGATTGGAGATGACACAAGGAGCATTGTGTTCAAGTACCTGGTGTCCAAGCCTAAAGAATCAGAATAAGAAAGAAGAAAGCACGATGTGAAATGATTCTCCGAAAAAAGACCATTGGGTTGATAGTTATTTATATAATTGGTGTTTTTTCAAAATATTCGTTATTGCTTTATGAACCACAAAGGCAATAGACGAACAAGTAATGTATGGTGAGGTAAAGAAACCAACTTTGGATAGTAATGAAAGAATTAATGATAAATTTAGTAAAAAACTGCGCAATATGCTCATTTCTTCTAGCTAAAAGTGCCGTCAAACCATGTTTGTTGAAAGATCGTTATATGCTTTTCCATGAAGAGGACAATCTCCATTCAATTTTAAAGGATCAGAATTTGAGAGATCTCTTTGTACGCGCTCGAATTTGAGATTGACAAATTATTGATCTTCTGCGGTAGTAGAGATGGAAGCAATATGTTTTGAGAAGGGACGAAGAGAATTCTCAAATCTTTTTTCCAAGTAATAAAACAATTATCACTGTTGTAGTCAAGCTTGATTACAGTATCAAGCTTCTGTAGGATATAACCCAGCATTTATTTACATTCGGTAAAATCATATTTTCTGAGCACCAATTATTAGCAATATTTAAACTTTCATGAAAATAGTACGCATCGGTAATATTGCTAACATTAGTGTATATCTTCAGATCATTCACGTATTAATTGAAGTAACTGTAAGTACTTACTGTAAGTAAGTAACTGAAAATGAAAGGAGCGATAGTCATTATAGGAGTCAGCAAATAGCTCAGGCATGTATAATAAGAAGAAAGCTAGGAAGAGGTGATCGAAGCTGAAGGTATAGAGTTTTTCCATTAAGAACCTTTGGTGTAGTGTCTCAAATGCTTTGGATAAATCCGTATATACCGGTGTTCTTGAAGTAAAAAGACAACGTATGAAAAATGGAAAGATGTAATATTTTCCCAAAATTCCCTCTTATAAGCAAGAAAAAAAAATGCCAGAAATATTCAAAAAAAATTTGTCACGCCACTGTGCGATTATAAAGAAGTATCAGAGACGGTATATTAAAGTTGCCCGACAATAACAAAAAGAATAGTTTCGCTATTGTCCATCTCATCAAGCTGTTACGTATGTCAACATACGCTACAGCGTATGTCTGTGGGAGGTATTTATTATTTATATACATTGTGAGTATTTTGAATTCATAGGCGTCACGTAATACAATTACATCTTTCCATTATATAATTACATCTTTCCAGTTATCATATGTTGTCCCTTTACTTCAGAGGCAACTGTATATCGTTAGCCAACTATCAATCGCCTAACTAATGCACTGTAAAATCTCCAGAAAGTTCGCAATAGTTGAAAACCATAACAGGCCTAGTATGGTATAAAATGTCACAAGATAATCGAATACTTTGGTAAAATTACACACAAAACTCACATATAATTGTTAATATCACTTTGAAAATCGTTCAAATTGAAAATATTCTACTAATCTTTTAAGGAGTTGGGAAGCAATATGTTTGACAGAATAAATTATATATTGCATAGATACGGTTGCTTTTTTTGTAATACATTGTATTTTTAAACACAGAAGTTACAAAATAAGTTTCAGAAGCGTTTTAAAGAAGTACATTTCGTCTTTCTTCTTAAAATAATAGCGTGTGTAGTGTGTATGCTATTATACGTACATTTAGATTGCGATTTATTTTATTATCTAAGATTAATCTTTAGGTCTACAATCAATTGCGTTTGGAAAACTGCATTATAAGTCAAGGGAAGTGTGGTTATTGTAGATAAATTAGTTTTTAACCAATGCTTTATTGTCCCTCATTGCAAATAAGAAAAGTAAATTATGTCGAAAAATCGTATAAATAATAGCTCCTTCCGTTGTCAAAAATCATTGAATAGGTTGTTTATTCTACGCGCATGTGAACAAAAAGAAATCGCTAAGTGCCAAATTAATGCTTTGTTCAATAATTCCATGTTTTGATCGGTCAAATATCGAATTGTTTGTGCCGATGTGTCAGAGCTCGCATTGTCATGGTAAAGAATCATCGTGCGTCGCTGGTTGTTTTTTTATTTCTTCAAAGACTTCTTCTTCTTCTCCTACCTCTTCTTTTTCTTCTTCATCTTCTTCTTTGTCTCCTTTTTCTTCTTCTTTGTTTTCTTTTTCTTCTTCCTCTTCTTCTTTGACTTCTTTTTCTTTTCCTTTTTCTTCTTTTTCTTATTCTCCTTCTTCTTCTTCTGCTTCTTCTTCTTCTTCTTCTCTTCTTCTTCTAATTTAAGATCTGGTCGATCTGTTAATTTTGAGCCTGCCTCTGTAAAATTTCAGAAGATGTAGATGTAGATGTAGGTTGTTCCTCCATCTCTTCGGCAGTTTTCCAGGTGAATGTTTGCCCGCTGGTCTACCACGCGTCGTATTAGAAGGTAGTTTCTAATACGACGCGAGGTAGTCTGTCAGCCTTTTTACATGGTTATACACCTCTCTTATCTTCTGCCTTCTCCATCTCACTATATATTGTACATCGCACTGCTCTCTGACGTCAAATATTTCATACGCGATCTCTTCTTGTTCTTCCGTCGATCCTTCCTAGTACTCTCATTTCTGCGACGCGCAGCATACTTTTGGTTTTGCTGGTGTCCTCTTTTACTTCTAGTCCATACATAGTTATCAGCCTTACACATTGTCTTGTATATTTTAATACAAGAACCCATACAGTTTCCCTTAGGCAGCCCGATATTATAGCAGATTTATTAATCTGGCCCTTTAAGTCATGCCCGGTCATGAGCACTAGAAAAGTCTATGCCGAGGTATTTAAATTGCATACCGGCTTGCTCTACCGGTTTGTTCTCTATTGCCAGCTTACATCTGAGGGGTTGCCTTACAATGGTCATGCTTTTCGATTTTTCGATGGATATGTCCATAGTGAGTTGCTGGCTAATTTGGTGGAATTTAAATAATTGCCTCTGCAAGTCGTTCTCATTTTCTGCAAGTATTACTGTATCGTCGGCATAACATACTATGATGATTGCAGTATCAATGATACTCTAAAGATTTCAAACAAAAAAACTTTCAAAACAGAATGTTCTTGCTTAGTCTCACGGTATATCATATGACGTTCTTATATTGTCAGTTCGTGCAGGATTGATGTTTTCTGGCATAGCAACCGATTTTGAAGACGTTTCTTAAATTAATCCGTGAGCGAACGACGGCCACGATTGAATTCACTAAATTAGTTATATACAATTATTTTAGATACTCCCTCATTGCCAAAAGTGAGCTGAAGGATGTACTGTTGTTGAGATCGTCCACGTTGAAAGTCTTAGTAAATCAAATTTTACGAGTTAATTCCATTTTTTCAAAATTTCATGATTAAGGAATGTTCTGTACTTTAATCACCCATTCATCACTCGGCCACAGTAGAAAGTGAGGCTGCTTTCTAGTAGTCTGATCATTACCAGCGCTATGGTCCAAGCCACACACTGCGAGAGTGAGGCTGCTCTCTAATCCTATTACCATTATTTTATCCTATTTATTATATTATCACTATTAAGCACTGTGTCGTTAAGCCACCCATTTAACCACAGTAGAAAATGAGGCTTCTAACAGTGTTTATCCTTTTCTTAAGCTATAGACCAAGCCAAAATGTCGGGAGTGAAGTTGCTCTCAGTAGTACAAAACTTCCCACTTTCCTATTTGAACATATCCCTTTAAAATCACTATATATAAATTATAAAAGTAACAAATTACATTTTTTGCTCCAGGTAACGAATGAACATGGACACATAAAATGAACTTTCGCAGAAACAGTAAGAATTGGGCCAGTCCATGACCAAGCTGGTTGCTAACGCAAAGAAAGATCCATCGAGTAGAAAAGACCAAGAATACTTTTCGAAGAGGATCAACGCACTAAACTAGTATTGGAACCGAGTTGAAATAAATCACAAACAAACGTCCACTATGGATCAATTACACCAAAACTTCAAGATTGATTGCTACAGTCAACTACACAACGAATACTATGAAGCCAAAGCGTACCTCGCAGCCGCTCAAGAAAATATAAGACAAACAGGAAACAAGAAAAACATAGAGACCTTCGATGAAAGAAACAATTAAGAAATGCGATTGAAGAGACAACAAACAAGAATTCAGCAAATCCTGACATCCATAGACAAAGCAAAACAAAAAATCGAAGACAACAAATCCAAATTCAAGTATGAAGTGCGACTAAAGAAAATCACAAGGCAATGGGAAGTGATTTACGAACACAACGATGACATAATGGTGTTTGAGGAAAGTTACACAAACGAATACTTCGTACAAAATACATTCGCCAAACCAAACGTAAACCTTCCCCAAATAAACATCTCCATCTTCTACGGTGACTACGATTCCTGGACCATCTTCCATGATATATTCCTCAGAATTATTCACTCAAACCCATCATTGAGTAAATCCGAAAAAATACAATAAATAAAAACCCATGTCTGAAGTGAACCAATCCGAGTAATTACACATCTCGAAGGCAAATTATGAAGACGCACGGGAACTACTGAAGAGAAGATATCACATTACCAGATTAAGGAACGTACTGTTAATTAATCACCTGTTCATGGCGAAATTTTGAAATTACTGTAAACACCTCAACTAGCCGTATGACAAACGGTCTGTGTACATATATTGTCAAAAATGTCAATCTTTACGATCACTTTCGAATACATACATAGCTACCGTCGTACAATGGCTACGAGTTTTCCTTCTATTAGATTATTAAGACATTGCTGCTTTAATATTAAAAACGGTTCTGTGTTTTACTTTAAAAATAAATTTTAATCAAAAACCGTTTACGTACTTACAGAGAAATTGAACTTGCAAACTGAGCTTCTAGAAAAGCAAAATATTCTTCAATATCCCACTAAACTGAAACTTCGTTATGTGCATTTTAAAATATAATCGATCCCTTAAATCAATTCATCCCGCGTTATATTGGAAATACAATGGGGACTATATAAATTTTTAAATGGCTAACACTAATTCCATAAACAAAATTTTAATTAAATATTAAACTGGTCGGCAGTCCCCTTTTATTCTCTCGACTCGCGTTATTCGAGGAGAACGGTACGTAGCTGAGATTTCATAGTTATCATTTAATGATCGAATCTGTTTAATGGATTTTTAAACCATTTTTCGCTAATCCCGGCCACTACTTTATCGGTCCATTTTACGTTCTCTTCACCGGACAATTTAATTGTGCTTAAATGAAAATTCAATTTGCTCGGGCACAAACAGAATTTCATAAAATAAAACGACCGAACGAATATTATGCGAGAGACTCTGAATATAATATTCTATTATATTAAATGTCACGTAAAATACTGTAAACCACAACTCATAGAAGTCCCCTGCATTCGATAAAAAATAAAATAATATCAATACTTGCAGGTTCTAAATTACAGTAAAACATATTAAAACATATTCTACAGAAATAGAAATATTTACAGTTCTGTATTTTAAATGCTTTTAATTATTTTCATTTAGTAAATGTAACTTGGAATTCGTTGAATACAAATTAGTAGAAATATGTTAAAAACGTATCTGTATCTATACACATGGACATTTACAACGTATTTAACCAATGGTCACTTGAATTACAAACACATATTGCAATGGATTTTTCCCCGAAGAAAGAAATTAAAAGAAACTATAAAAGACTATATATTTATGTACATTTATTCCAGTGAGATAATTATAAAGATTTGATATTTTATGTAAAAATTTATTATAATGTGTATTTTTGTCCACATCTGTAGATCGTTCGTGACGGTCGGATGTTTGCAGTTCCCGCCACTTTGGAAGTTATAGTATTTTGCATATTGTAGATGTTTTGACTTATGTTAGGTAGGGCTATCATGCTGTTTCCGGGATACTGATGCTTTTAGAGATTCACTTGCAGTTGAACAGATAGGTCGAAGTTTTTTTTATTACTGAATAAACTTCTTTTATACAGTAAGTTTTTGGATAAGTTCGGTTTGTGTTTTTTGTGTGGTGATATTGATGTATTTAGACTAATTCTCGAGTTATTACGAGTCTTTAAACTTGTAATTTTTAATTTATAAGACCTATCTGAAAAAAAAAATCTCTCATTTTAGTGAAGTGATAATTACATTAATTAATGTATGTATATTTCTCTTAATATATTTATGTCTTTAGAAATAATTCAATTATATAGAAGAGCTCAGTAAATTCAGTAATTTTAAATTTGTAAAATTGTTGTAATCGTATGAATATTAAGAAGGTTATCAGATGTTTTTTTTTTGAAGTGTAGTTTTTTAAATAAAATGTTCTAGAAGGATAGAAGGTGGGAAAACCTATTTGCTTCATGTTATTTGTGCGCATGAATTAATTTTGGTTGCGTGCGAAAATAGATAATTTTCTATTTGACGTTTGATTTTGGGGATAACGTAATTGTTGATATCTTTTTTATATATTTAATTAGGAGTTTGCTCGCGGTCATTTTGTGTGAGGTTTTTAGCCTAGTGTATGTCATTTTTACACAAGTTTTCCTCACTTGATAGATGTTTCAATACAACTTTATACTTTGTAAAGTTTAAATTTTTTTTTCTTTCTTTTTTTTTGGGAGTAAATAATTTTCGGGGAAAAATTTTGTTTCTGTTCCTAATACCTGTTGTTTTAATTATTTTTCCACGGACCCTATGAGGGTAAACTCTGAAGATTGAAGAGCTCCAGGAAGGCGACCCAACTGAGATAGCCCGGCAAAGCTGCTGTGTATTGTGAATCTAAGTCAAATAAGCTACCAACATCACAATTCACTGCAATATGTATCGATCTTACGAAATTGACTTCGCATAGAATTTTGATATTATCAGCAAAAAAAGATGTTTACAGGAAATAATCGTTGATAAGTATGTCATTGATATAGATTAAGAATAATAAGGAGCCAATATTTGATCCTTGCGGTACACCTGAAGTTGGGCTAAACGCAGTAGATCTGAGGTGTTCGACATGTTGATTCCCTCTAAATAAATATGATGAAGATGCAAATCCTATCTGTTTGAGTTTTACAAGAAGAACTTAATTATCAATCTGGTTTAGAACTTTTTGGAAATCCGTCTATATTACGTTTACTTGCCCCTGTTTATACGATACTTCTTATACATATTGAGCGAAGCAAGTAAGATTTGTAGTCTTAACACATATAAAGAAAGTATTAATCATGTGGGTAATTTTACCGTATTGTTGAGTAATCAGGTCGTACCTTGCTATGTGTTTTGGGTTTACATTCTCTATTTCATCAGAAACCTTTTTCTAAGTCGTAGGGGTAAGACCTTCTTGTGCAACGACGTTTATTGAAGAGACATCATGTTGTTTTTCTAATGTTGAAGTATTTTTCTTAAATGTTTTGCAAATATCTGCCTCCTCTGTATTACTTCTAGGCTATATTCCATTTGGCTCTTGGATTGAAGGTACTTACGCAAAAGATCTTTTCAAAGTCTTAGTTACTTTCCATAGACAATCATTATTAGGGACCGGACTCTTGAGCATAAATTTATGCATGCAATGAAGTTATAATGCCCTTAACCCAAGTATATAGATAGTCGTTACTGTCTCAGAAACTTTAGCAAATATACAAGTTACCGGTATCGGTCTGTAATTTGTAATTTCCAATATCTTCTTTAAAAACACAAGTTATGACGTTGTATGGGAAACATTGTAGCTGGTGTACTACATCCAACTATTCCATATAATGCATATGTAATAGCAACAAAAGTTATAAATACACTTGATGCGGAAACAATAGCTAAAACATTTACGAGAATATGCACCGAATACTTCATTCGGACGACAGGTGTTAAAACCAGACAGGCTATTCAAGGAAACATATCCTAATATGCTGCATATTACTTGTGTAGCACATGCTCTCTACAGAATCTGTGAATATATTAAAAACACCTTTCCGGAAGTTGATAGACTTGTATCCGCTTTTAAAAAAGTTTTCGGAAAAGCACCATTGAGAGTAGCCCTTTACAGGGAAAAACTTCCATCTTTGTTACTGCCTCCCTCTCCAGTAATAACTAGATGGGGAACATGGTTGGAAGCTACTAGTTTTTGTGCAGAAAATTTCGATAGTTTACAAAATTTCGTTACGTGTTTAAATGACGGTGCTCGAAGTATTTCAGAGTGCAAGGAACTAATACAAATTCCAAATTTAAGAAATCTGTTGTACTTTCTTCAGGAACACTTAGGATAATATGCCAAAACTAATCACTTATTTTGAAAACCAAAATCTCAAATTAAATGATGGATTAACCACATTAGATGTGACTATAAATAATTTGAAAAATATTCCAAGCGACTTCGGATGTGGCCCTCCTCAAAAGTTTTAATAGAAATCCGGATTTAATAACATTTTGGCAATTGTGTATAGTGGCAATGCCTTAAAATCTAACTGTTAAATACGCTGAAATAAAACATATTTTCAGTATTGGGGTTACTGGGGTTATAGGTGCAACCCCAGTTGCGATATAGAAAGGACGTTTTCCATCTAAAAGGATGTATTTCATTCAAAGAGAATAAATTTTACAGAAGAGCACATTGAGAAAGTATTGCTAGTTAATATTAATACTCTTTTATTCAACTTGAACTACAAAATGAACAAATAAAAATGTATTTCGTATTTTATAGATTACCACCCGTTTGTTTTTCGATTATATAAATAAAATTAAAAACTCTTTAAAAATATACATTTTCAATAGCACGCCCGTGGGCGATAAGTTATCGGCCTCTCGTGTCCGGTCCCTACTAATAAACATGCTGGATTTCGAAGCAAAAAGTCAGGAATTTTGTTGAATTCGGTCAGAAAATTATTCTTACATTTTTTTAAAATTCAACAGAACTTCGTCCTCATGAAGAATTTAATTTGCCTTAATTTTTTCACATTGTTCATCCGATTGACGATAAAAATTACTAAAGTAATCGCCGAATAATTCTTATTTGTTGTGGAGTGTTCAGTTCAGATGTATCATATGTCATTACTAGGGAACGGACATTCTTACCACATGACTCGGCGTAATTCAATGAAGTATTTGTTAGACTTACCCGGCCATCTGGTCCGCAGCGTTAACAATGCACAAGCCCGCTATTGTATTCGGAGAATATATTCCATTAGACGCAATCGGCAATTGGAAATGTTTATAAACTTCTTGGAAATGTTTATAAACTTTGCTCAGAACATCCCGGCGTAATACAATGAAGATTTTGTGTTTGACTTGCTCGGACACCTGCTCTCGCAGCGATAACAATAACAATATAGTCATGTGGTAAGAATGTCCGTTCTCTAGTCATTACACCCAGATGTTTTGCTTACGTTTGTTGCTGTTCGTATTTATATTTTTTGAGTTGTGTTTGAGTTATTCTGCGACACTACAATACTTGATGTGAAAGAGCAAAGAATGCACATAAAATTCTGCTTAGAACTTGGTAAAACAGCAGCGGAAAGTCTGAACATGCTTAACTAAGGATGCTTTAGGCCGGACGCAACTTATAAGTGGTATAACCGTTGGAAAAATGGACTTGTGTCAGTTGATGACGATGAGCGTTCCGGTGGTCCATCGACGGAAAACACGCCAAAAGATGGCCAAAAGATGTGGCAAAAGTAGGTGATGCTATCCTGCAAGATCTAAGGGGAACAATCCATGATATTTGTAACATGCAGGGTACTGCTGCGAAGATTGGCCCAAGGTTACTCAGCATTATGTACATATGTGCACAGAGCTAAAAGAAACTCCTGACAGCTTCAATACCAGAATCATTACTTACGAAGAATCATAGGTGTACGGGTATGAGTCATCATCCCAGTTGAAGACGCTATCGTCACCACGACCGAAGAAAGCACGGCAAGTTCGGAACAATATCAAGTTGATGTTGATTTGATTTGTTCTTTGGCGCTTATGGCATTGTGCACAAAGAACTTCTCCCGCCAGGTGAAGCAGTTAATGAACGATTTTATTGCGATGCTCTTTGGCTACTAAGAGAAAACATTCGACGCAAGCGATCTGCCAAGTGACGCAACAATTCGTGGATCCTACACCACGACAATGCATCAACCCACACGCCAGTTTCAGGATCAATGAAGACGGCTGCATTATGCCATCCTCCTTACTCCCCATATCTCGCCCGTTGTGACTTCTTCCTGTTTCCGAAGTTGAAACTGAAGTTCAAGGGGCGCCGTTTTGAGATGGTTGAGGAGATTCAGACAGATTTTGACAGCTTCAATACCAGAATCATTCCTCACGAAGAATCATAGGTGTACGGTTATGAGTCATCATCCCAGTTGAAGACGCTATCGTCACCACGACCGAAGAAAGCACGGCAAGTTCGAAACAATATCAAGTTGATGTTGATTTGATTTGTTCTTTGGCGCTAATGGCATTGTGCACAAAGAACTTCTCCCGCCAGGTGAAACAGTTAATGAAAGATTTTATTGCGATGCTCTTTGGCTACTAAGAGAAAACATTCGACGCAAGCGATCTGCCAAGTGACGCAACAATTCGTGGATCCTACACCACGACAATGCATCAACCCACACGCCAGTTTTCAGGATCAACGAAGACGGCTGCATTATGCCATCCTCCTTACTCCCCATATCTCGCCCCTTGTGACTTCTTCCTGTTTCAGAAGTTGAAACTGAAGTTCAAGGGGCGCCGTTTTGAGATGGTTGAGGAGATTCAGACAGAATCGCAGGCAGTGTTGGACACGTTGGACACGCAAAGACTTCCAGCAGTGCTTCTAGTCATGGACAAGTCACTGGGATCGGTATATTAATCTAGAAGAAGAGTATTTTGAAGAGGATGGTAGTGAATAAGTTGTTTATTATTATTTTAATTATTGCGTTTTTTCCACATTCCGGGGATTTCTGAGTAGCACCTCGTATATGTACGAGTACGTACTTCACGAAATCAGCATTTACTCGTTTTCGAATACTTTTTTTTTAAATTTGTTCTTTGCAAAGAAAGCTAGCGTTATTCAAATTTATAATTTTTTGGAGTTCATTACATACATTAAAACAAGTATATGCTGTTGATATGATACTTCAACATGAAACATACAAGTTTTATGAAATCTAAAACTCCAACAAACATTATGATTGCGAATTTACTCGAAACACAGCATTGTTTCTCTTTCCGAATAAACTTCTAATTAACTAACAGCTTCGCTTTGATCATCCTCCAAAGATCATCCCCGTGTCTCGTCAAGGATTTTCTCCTCTCCAGCAGACACCTATATCCGATGATTTCCCCTCTCGCTTTTTTCCTCGCATCCGTGACCTCGGTCGCCTCGCAGTAGCTTTTTGATAACGAAACAATATTATTAAAAGCAAAAAATATTAAAAATTACTTTGCTGAAAACAAAACCTCCGCGATACGATACCCAAATGGCGTGTTACAGTTTTCGCCCTTCGGTAATTAGGATTTCAGAACAAAGCGCGTGCCCGACGGCTTAGAACACGTATAACCGCCTCCGGATGTACAGCGCCCGCCATCAACCTCTCCCTGTTTCAGTCGAACGCCAGCGCCAGAACGTATACCCTCTGACCCGAGGCAGTTGAGTTGTTAGTAGCGGCGCATTCTGAAATGCAAATTAGACCGTTCCGACAGAAGGGTGCAGAAGGAAGGGGTGCATTGTATTAAATTTTCCTTGTTGCATTCCACAAATCCCCGCATATACATATAAACATTGTATATTTGAGTGTACACTGTTTTTGGTATAACAAGATTTTGGCAGATGATAGCCTATGAACTAGTTTGAAGAGATTCGTGTTTTCCTTGTTAAACATCAAAAGACCATAAATCTAAATGTCTCTTTGATATTTATATGGATCTTTTCTAGTACAGATACAAAAGCGTCTATTGTCTATTGACTTTTTAAGCGTGCGTTCACATTTTCCTGTTATTGATGTAAGTTTTTTTATTTACATTATGATTGCTTTCCTAATTTCGGACTCAATTCGCGTCCTTGACACTCTTTCCTTCTTGGTCGACGTTTCGTTGACTCTTGCAACATATTCAGGGCTGCTACTACTGTTGTCGTTGCTGTACTGAACCAGAAAGTTCGTTAGTTTTGGACAGGATTAAATAGGAACTATCCCAGGTCACAGGAGTGTCTCGGTTACGTTTGAGTTTCTTTGAGATAGAAGTGTTTGCCAGGTATTACGTAGAGACTGTTCGTCACCTCGACTTACACATGTCTAAATGGATATATATTTCACAATTTGCACCACACCTGGAAAAGCCTATCGAAACAACTCAATCGTAAACATGTTGCTTCAGTGGCCGAGAAGAGCTGTTAAATAACCTTGTTCCAAACAAAGAGACTTTCAGTTTTAGTGCAGCAACGGCAACTGTTGTAGCAGTTAGATTTCTCTAACAAAAGTGAACAAAATGTTGACCAGGAAAGAAACAATACCAAAGACGTGTTTCCAGAAATATATTCTAGAAGCAATCATGGAGACAACAGCCATAGAAACGTACAAGCCATAATTATTTTAGTTTTCTTATATTATAAAAATATCTTTAATTTACATTCTGGGTATAACCATTTGGATGCTTCAGCATTATCACCATCAGTGCTTGGCCCAAGTCGTTAATATCGTATTACTTCAGAGAAGCAGGAACTGTAAGAATTGACAAAATGACTAATACCAGTGGAAGAAACGTCGAGTCTACAATTTAGAAGAAAAAACGAATGTGAATTAACCATAAGAACTTTACAAACACTCGCCGAACTTACTCAAATAAACGTTTTTGTGTTTGATAAAATGGATACCAGATCAAGCCGGCGTATTCCAGGTAGTACCTTACCAATGTATTGTATAAAGAATTCAGTACGTTCACATTAGAAAAATATTGACATTTTTGTTGCATTTAGTAACTTCAGAAAACTACTTCTAATATAATAACAATAAAACGTTTCTATTCATCAAAATATATGATCGCTATAATTAAAGGAGAATATATAATTTTTAATATCAAACATGGTAGGTACTATCAAATGCAAAAAAAAGTTGTACAGTCATATTTTAATCGGTTTAAATTAGGCTGCGTGAATGTAGATATACAGGTGACTTACGGGAAACTGACATTTTTAAAATAGATAATATAAAGGCGTTAGTGGTGGGAGGAAGAAGGTGGAGGGGTCATACGCGTCGGCATGACTTACCGTTTCAGTTACAATGGAGCAGTGGACAATACACACCGCATATTCGCGTACGATACTTTTCTCAAAAATGGCGAATCAGTTATCATAACACAACGAATTTTCCGCCGACATTTCAATATCCGCCGGAATAGCGCGGTTCCAAGCCGCAATACAATCCTGAAATGGGTGCAAACGTTGAGAACAACAGGGAATATTGCAAAGAAGAAGCCGCCAGGCCCTGCAAGAACAGCGAGAACGCCTGAAAACATCGACGAAGTGAGAGAGGCAATGAACAGGAGCCCAAGTCGATCTGCACGGCGACATGCACGTGACTTGCAGTTAAGCCGTGATTCATATAAAATGCAGGTTGTTCAGAAGCTCAACGAGAGGGACTATGTTGAACGCGAAGACTTCGCCGTACGTATGCAAGTGTTGTTTGAGGAAAACCCAATAGTGATAATGAGCGATGAAGTTCATTTTAGCTTGGATGGCTAAGTAAATAAACAAAACTTTCGTTACTGGGCCCCACAAAATTCTCGCATTACCCGTGAAAGGCCTCTTCACTCCGCGCGTGTGACCGTATGGTGCGCTGTTGCGGCTTTTGGTGTTATTGGACCGTATTTTTTTGATGAGAATGGCGTTACGGTGACAGTGAATTCGGAGCGTTACATTCACATGTTAAATACGTTTTTTTCTACTTGAACTACGAAGAAGACAGATAAACCTCAGAAATGTTCATTTTCAGCAGGATGGTGCCACAGCACACACTGCAAATGCATCAATGGAAGTTTTGAGAAACATGTTTCCTGGGCGCCTCATTTCTCGTTTCGGTGACGTGCCGTGGCCCCCAAGATCGCCGGACTTGCCGTCTTGTGACTTTTTCTTGTGGGGGTACTTGAAAGAACGTGTTTATGTTCACAAACCCCGTACTTTAATTGCGTTGCAAGATATCATTACAGAAGAGGTGCATGCGATTGACCAAGAGCTATTGGCACGAGTTGTGAATGAATTTTGGCAGAGACTTGAAATCTGTATTGAAGCGGACGGCCGTCACTTGAGTGATATAATTTTCCATAAATGACAATGTTACATTAAATGGTAAATATTAATCTTTCGTTTTGTAAAAATAAACTTCTTCTTTATTGAAAAACAATTGAGTAATGTTCATTTGAAAACCGTCAGTTTCCCGTAAGTCACCCTGTATATTAAATGTAGGCGTTAAATTTAAATATTCAAATAACCTATAAGTGGCAAATAACATATACGTTGTTAAACAGACAGGTGTAAGTGTCAAAAATGACTTTTGCACATTACTACGACCTTAAGTATCTTAGCAACGTCACAATACTAAAATGCTTAAAAATTGAGTTTACATAACTATAACTTCATTACTGTACCACTTTTTTTGCATTCGAAGTAACGGGTGCTCAGAAACATTCGAAGTCAAAGTAGTCCTTGAAAATATGATGTCATGTCTAAGATAGATTGATTTTTGACAGACAACAGTTGACATTTAATAATTATTACAAATCAGATACTTAAGTAAATATGTACGATTTTTTGTTCAGAGCCCACTTGACTTCGAATGTTTCTGAACACCCGTTACATACCAAGATTTCCACTAAAATGACAGTGACAGTTGACAAATATATTGGAGAATCGGAACAACAATGGCTAGGAATAATCATTTGCATAAGAAGATGGAATTGAACAAAGCGTTAGTAACCAGCTGATGAGAACAAGAGACAGGGTAGGGTGCTAATACTCAATTAATAGCAAAATCTTTGAGGTTTATGTACAGCAGCCTAATGATTTCAAAAATTAGAACATTGAAGACTGTTAATATTGTTATAATTTTTCAAAGTACAGCCAAAATCCGATAGTTTTTACGAGATTAATTTTAGGAACACGTTTTTACAAAACTTGAATAATTTCAACAATCTTTTTATGGACTTTGGAATGTCGATATAAATCTTTGAGAAATGTTTAGCTTATCATTTTTGGTAGTTGTTAGACCTTTTCTTATTTTAAACCAGTTAGGTACTGAAAAAGTTATTACTTTCTGAAAAAAATGAATTGATCCTGATAATCTATTACCATGTCTTCTATATCATTTGGTCTCGAATTTTTTGATTTTTTCGTAAAAGGTTTTATTAAATAAAAATAGTAGCGCAGAAATGCATTTTGCTTTATTAGCAGAACAACTTATAATTAGAAAATCGAAAAATACCTCAAGCAATCTTACTTTTATTAGTCTTAACTTGATGTTTTTGTAAATCCATGGCGCACGGTCTAATTAATGAAGCTGAGTTCGTAGATCAAAATGGAAACAAAGTTAATAGATTGTTCAAAGTGAATTTCTTCTTCAGATCGAGTAATTATTGGAAGGATCTCTACACATCTTGTGGTATGTCCCCGAGAGTCAATGTCACAGTCTTTTGGAGATCTTCAACATCCAGCATATGCTCTTGTTTTCGGGGCAAGGTGGCTTGTCATAAAGCGAGGACCAACTGCCTGGTGTTGAATATTTAGATCTCACGTCAGAAATTCACTTTAGTGTGCGTTCTGAAATATTAAAATAGAAATTTCCAGTGACGGTCTGTCGTTCAGGGTAAAATTTTTAGTGATTCCTTTACTATCGTAAAAGTACACAAGCGATATAAGGTAATGTTTGAGTTGTGGGATTGTAGCTGAAAAAGTGTCTCCGCACTAATGAAATTCATGAATTTTTTTCCTACAAGCTGTTTGAAACACGTCCTTTATGTATTGAACACAGTCACATTTTCGACCTTCAGACAACAAATGAAACAAACCGAGATCTTCTACTAAGATGCGTCGAATCGTTTTTCGGCTTACACCAAACTTATCTGTCAACAGTCTGAAAATTACACAACGATCTTCTTTAATTCGTTCTCTATGCACTGATGTTGGTCGTACAGGCCTTGCTGTTTCCACACCATTTTTAAATCTCTCATACCACCTCAATATTTCCAACAATTATCTCCATATTTCTAACGTGACAACTATTGACACAAAATACCGTTTTAGCTCCCATTGTACATGAAGGTTGGGCATTTCGATGGCATGCCAATGTATTGCCAACGGCATTTCCTTCTTTCTCACAATAAAATCCATTTATTGTTATTCTATTTATACAAGGTGGGGCAAAAGTCCCGCTACCATTTTGATTGCCTATAACTTTGTTGAAAGAAAAGATAAGTAAGTTTGGTTTTCATAAAAATTTATTTGCCCTTTACATTTTTTTTCGTTATGATTGGAAAATTATATCGGCTAAATGGTGACCGCGATTCGCTATGCAACTTTCGGCTCTTTTTAAGGAATTTTTCATGACATCCTGCAACATCTCAGGTTGAATTTCTTCAATTTCTTGACGAATATTCTCTTTAAGATGTTGAATCGTTTGGGGCTTATTCACATAAACTTTTGATTTTAAAAAACCCCATATGAAAAAGTCAGGTGCAGCTAAATTCGGAGATCTGGCTGGCCATGCTAAATCGCCATTTCGCGAAATTAGTCTTCGTGGAAAAACGTCATTCAATAATTGAATTGTTGAATGATCTGTGTGTGCTGTGGCCCCATCCTGCTGAAACCACATTTCCTCTAGTCCTTGCTCTTCCATTTCAGGCACAAGAAAATTTCGAATCATGTCTTGGTACCGTTCAGCAGTAACAGTAACTCCAACACCTTCGTCAGTTTCCAAAAAATAGGGACCAATGATGTTTCCAGCATGAATACCACACCATACAGTTGTTTTTTGTGGATGCAATGACGTTTTATGAATTAATTGAGAATTCTGTGTCCCCACAAACCCGACTGTTCTGTTTATTGACGTGGCCACTGAGAAGAAAATGGGCTTCATCGTTCATTATCAATTTAGACGAAAAATCTTCAATTTCATCAGACAGCCTTAGGATTACATTACTGTACTCAACTCGTTGATCTTGATCTCTCGGTAGCAATTTATGGACTAATTGAATTTTGTACGGGAACATTTTGAAATCAGTTTTCAAAATTCGCCTTAAACTGCGTGCAGACATGTGTAACTGGGAACCACGTCTCCGAATTGATGTTTCTGGAGACTCTACGACACTATCGCGCACCAGAGCCACATTTTCAGCGTTACGAGACGTCCGTTGTCTTCCAGAACGAGGCCTGTCTGCTGTCGTACCGTACTGTCGAAAATTCACATGTAAACGATAAATTGTGGTTTTGTGAGGCACTGGACGATTAGGATATTTTTGACGCAATTTCCGCTGAGTGGCAATAATGGAACGATTATTTTCAATAAATATTGTCACTATTTCTGCTCGTTCTTGTGGCGTATATTTATCCATAATAAAATTTGGACGTCTACACAACACAATGGTTAAAGCTAAACTGAACTAAACGTCACATAACCAAGATGGCGCGCAATCTAAATGGTAGCGGGACTTTTGCCCCACTCGTTATTTCCTAATGAAACAAATACTCTACATTATAATTTCTTCTCTATAACATTGAAGTGATTGTATATGCCTTATACTCCATGACTTAATCTGAAATAATTTTTGACTTTATACAACTTCTCTACGTAACCTTACATTATTGGGTTGTTTAGGCCAGCGATTGTTTGTTTAGTGGAAATCATATACCTTTAGAATGGTATATTATAGACCAGGCGTGAAAAGTTCTTATTATAGCTGATTATACAGTGGAATGTGCGAGGCAATTAAAATGCCTTCGCTGCCGTGTACTATATACTATTTTTTTCAGGCGTTTAATTGAAATATTTCTTTGAGATTTTGTAAATCATTTTTAGGTTAGGCTCAAATGCACATTACACATTTAAATCTCTTTATTAATGATAATGTTGGTGTTTGACGTTTTAGGTTAGTTGCCCAAATATCTGTAGAATGAATTTGCGTTACATACCAGGCAGAATACATAGAGGGAGACACTCTTCCCGTGTTATTTAAATGTATTATTTTCTGCGCCGCCTTACAATAACAACAACAAAATTGCCGCCTGATAAAAATGAACTCTTTCAATATAAGGTCGCGAATAGTATAATATCGAAATTATTATATGCTTGAAAGAAAACGTTTTCAGTAATAATGAAATTTTGGTTTCACCATTGTTCAAAATACTGCACGTTTATAAAGTGAAAATATTGAGAAGTGGCGTTAGTTTTAATTATCCTTTTCCAAAATAAATTAAGGAGATCTTAGGATTTTAATATACCTTACGTTTTTACAAATTCAGTGCAAAGCTTCTCGTATAAAACTACTTATTTACAGCTAGGTGTTGATCTTATTAGCTTTAAAAATATTGTGGTTAATTTATCTAACAAGGGCTCTAATTCCAATTGTATTCTGGCGATGATATTTTATTTCGAAATAAGAACATCTCACTATGCACATATAAGTAGATATGTACTTAAACCATTATTCATTTCTTCTAATTACATTCTCTTTGACATATTTTTGCATATGATGTCAATAAGTGAATTTATAACATTTTTATACGACCGGAGATGTAAAACTTGGCAACACATTAATATTAAAGAAACTATAGTAAGGTCTTCTTGCATCAATAAATCGACAAACGAGTTAATAAAAGGAAAGTACTAAAAGTTAAAGGTGATCCACCCGAGATTTATTGAGACCGCCCCAGGGGCCTTGTAGAGGTTTTTCCGGGGCCGTACCCACCTAACGGTTGCTGATATCGCAGTGTCATAAAGTGCAACTAAAAGTTTAATAAAACTTTAATTAGAAATTTTTGCCGGTAACTTTGTTTCACTTTTAGTGTGGCGGAGGGAATGATACCTCCTTCTCGCTCTTCTTTACGCGTCACCTTTAATATGCCCGCTTTTAAAGATTAAACTCGATTTGGTTTCTTTTTCATGCTGTTTTTAAAGATTTTTAAAGGTCATCATGGTAAATTTGCAATTTCTGGACTTTAACTTAAATATTTATACAACGATATTATTATACTACAGAGTTGTACTGCAAATTTGCTTAGTGTAGTGCATTCAGAAATATAGGGTTGACTATCTCTGTATTATTATATAAACTAATTTATGCCGACTTAGCTTGCGGAGAAACAATGAGTGGTAAGTATTTACATATGTATATCTTTTTAATTCTTATGAAACAAATTTAAGTATAAAAAGTCTTTCTTTGGAGACGGTGGTTAAGTAAAAACTTAAAAAAGGTATATAACCTAAAAAGGTATATATATAGCTATATATAGCTATATACCTTTTTTAAATTTAAGTATATTCAAACAAGAAATCAAATATTAAACTTTTATTTATTTATTTTGTATGAGAAGCGAAATCGAAATTTAGAGATTAATGTATAAATCACTTTTATGCAAAAAAGGGTCATAAAACTAATTTATACACTAACATCTAAATTTTTCAAGTCCAGAGCTCCAGGAACTGCCTTGCTCAGATCGTGGATGCCACAAGGGAAACTTCTTATGGGGTAATCGTTTACTATGTGGGTCATAGTTTATTCCACATTTCCGCACTCGCAGAGGTTAGTATCTGCTAATTGCCTTGCGCAGATCGTGGATGCCACAAGGGAAACTTCTTATGGGGTAATCGTTTACTATGTGGGTCATAGTTTATTCCACTTTTCTGCACTCGCAGAGGTTAGTATCTGCTAATTTCCATTTATACAGCATTGAGTTGCACCTTCCGTGGCCTGTGAGGAACCTATTTAATTGAGACCATTGCTTAAGTGGGAGGGTTACGGCCGGCAGAGGTTCTGAAGGATAGAAATGAAATCCCTATTCCTCAATGCAGGGTGTTGTCCGAGGTGGGTTATCCAGCAATTATTCACATTGATGCTATGCTGAGTGATCTATACTGAATCGATATTCTAGATTTCAGCCGGGTCCTACAAACGCTCTCCAAATCATCGTGTATGCGAAGATCAATGTTGTTGGAAATATTAGCCCATTCATTTTGTGCTGTGGCAAGACGTCTGATATCCGGCGGGGCAATGTTAAAAAGAATCGGGAACCAGAAACTAGGAATGGATTTAATAGTACCGATGACGATCCTTATTGTATCGTTATGTTGAATATCGTCTAGCTTGGTGTGATAGCTTCGACACCAGATAACAGCACAGTATTCAGCAGGAAAGTAATCCAGTACAATGGCTGCCGTTCGCATGGTCTCCCCATTTGCTCCTCATCAATTGCTGGCAAGTTTATGCGATATATTATAGCGGGTCTTCGCCTTTTGACTGGTTTTATAGATGTGCTGCTTCGATGTCAGAGATTGGTCTAACGTTATGCCCAGATACTTAGGGTGGGGGTTGTGGTTAATTACACTGCCACTAAATTCAACATTCAGCTCTCAGCTGGCTTCTGTATTACAGAAATGCAAGGCACATGATTCAGATTTAGAAAGGTTTAGTTGTACGCGCAATTTCTTATAATATTTGTCTACAGCTTGCAAATCTTTAGCCAGTTGTAATTCTCCGTGCTCTAAATTCTTGGTTTGGGTGTATAAAGGCAGGGATATCTACATATAGAAATTTTCGTGATTTCGTGGGTTATTGATGTTAATGTTGAACATTAGAGGAGCTAGAACCGAGCCTTGAGGAAGTCCATTATTCAAGGTTTTGCTATTACTAGTTCGATTGTTTAGACAGACTAGGATTCGGCGATTGCTCAGCATATTCTCTATATTAAGTTTGATTAATTTAGCACATAGGATGATGTTTTGGAATTTAAAAATCATTATATTCTTCGAGACTGTGTCATATGCGCTGGAGAGATGGACAAAAGCAGCGGATGACTTCAAGCGCTTCTGAAAACATGTTTCAAGGTGCGTTAACGCAAAGACTTGGTCACAGCAGTTCCATCTCGTTCTGAAACCGGCCTGGTACTTACTAAGAATCTCGTCGACGATGGGCGCTATTCTATTGTAGATAAGCCGTTCTGGAAGTTTGTAGCAAACAGATAAGATAGGTATAGGCTTGTAGCCTCTAAGTTCCGGGGACTTCTAATATTGCTGGGATTTTTAAACGTTTATTTTCTATATCTTATTTAGAAACATGTGTGTATACAGGGTGTTAGGGAATAGGGTGTTAGGGAACATTTACAGATCGATTTATTTATAAAATACAAACAAAATAGTTATATGCCATTTTTGTGAAATATGTAGCGTTTTAGAGAAAAAGTATAGTTAAATTCATTACTAATAAAGACAAGATACAAACAATAAAAGTGCTTATAGGCAACACGTTTATTTGTTACAGATGTCTATGAAATCTATAATATTTTAAGCACTGTCACTGTGACGTTTAGTTAAGTTTAGAAAAGTTTCATCAAATTCAAGGAAATGTTGAAAATGTCCACCATTTTCTTCAAGACAAGCTTCAGCACGCCTGTTTAGTGACTAACTTACGCGAGTTAGTTCATTTTCCTTCTTTATTATAAATTCTGCAACCGCCATAACGCGATTTTCAAGATCTTCCACATTCTCTACAGTAGTCTTGTAGACCAGTGATTTCATGTAGCTCCAAACATAGTAATCACAGCACTTAAGATCAGGTGATCGAGGTGGCCCGGCATGTGGTCCAACTCGTCCAATCCACTGTTTACCGTAAATTTCAATTAAAGGGTTTCTGACCTGTAGAATCAAATGTACAGGGGCCCCGTCATGCATGAACCACATTATTCCAGACAATTCCGAAGGTAATACTTCTAGTAACCCTGGCAATACTTCTTGTAAAAAATGTTAATACCTCTTTCCATTTAAACGATTTGGTAAAACATGTTATTATTATTATTCGGGTGCCAATTATTCTAGCCACATTGATAGAAAATCGACGTTGAAAATTTTGTTCAATTATTGCATAAGGATTGATATCGGCCCAGACAGGCCTGTTCCTGAATTCCACCTCTAGTAAAACAACATTCGTCAGTCACTAAAATTTGTTCCGAAAACAGAGAGTTTTCTGCAATTTTTGTTAACAGTCAATTGCAAAATTGACGCCGAACGACAAAATAGTCCCTGTTCAAACCCTTTCGAAATGATAAGAATACCAAAGAGATTCTTTAAGAGTCCTCCACATTGTCCAGTGACTAACACCAACACGGCGAGTTACCTCTCTAATGCTGATTGAAGGATCTACTTCAACAATTTGAAGAATATTTTCCTTAACAGACACCATTCTTTCATCACGTCCTCTTCCCACTTCTTGGTTTTTTGGTACTACCGAACCTGTTTCCCGAAGTTTTTGGTGCGCCTCTATGAAACTATTTTTGTTAGGTATTCTACCGTTCTGCATATCTTCTAACTGCGTTCCTGCATTTCCACCACATTCACCAAACACATAGTGCATATCAGCGTACTCTTGAATGGTATTGAACCATTTTAAATTGAGCAGAATTACTGTCAATTTAACATAATGCTTTACTTTCTAAAATTGCATCCTAAATATTTTAATCAATACGTCATGTTACGCTTAGCATATAAGAATAATTTTAATTTATTTTTTAAATAATATATTTCTTCTTTAAATATCTCGATTTAAAATATTTTAACTTAGACATTTTTCTTCTGTATATTCGTGTCCAAAGAGAGAGCATGTCTTTTGTTATATCCTGACCGAGACCCTTCGTTTTCTACCTGACCGTCAGCAACCCTAACGTTACTGTGGAATTTTTTTCTATATACATTTCATTTTAAATTGTTTTAATTGAATTACAGACATCTTCTTTTATATGTTGTGTTTCATATCATTAGAAAGTTTATGTCGCAAGGGTTATTTTAATAATATTTATGCCATCGATAGAACAACTCTTCAGGTCCCGCTTCTTATTAATTATTATTCAAGATATCGACCCTCTCTTCGACTTAGATCATAAAACAGACCGTTTTCAAAAACCAGTGTTCTGTCGACAAAACTATCAGTCTATCTTCTCGTTAGAACTCTCGTAAGATCCACATCTTACCCGCGGTACTGTTCAAGTACTGGCCACGATGCACGTGCCACTGCATCTCATCGCAATTAAAAGGTAATTGTGTATTGTTCAATATATATTATTCTTTTAAGCGAATCCATATTAATTTAACTAATTAATTTCTTATTCCTCCGGCCAAATATCGCACTACATATACTTGACCAGGTATATCTTCGAACGCCACGTGACCATCATCGCCACACAAAGGTAACTCTGTATTGTTCGATACACAGATTATTTTATATTAATCGTAATTAATTAACATTTAATTTACTACTCAAGTTAACGTTCGTTCTCAGGGTATTTGGTGTTAATTTTTAATTACTTATTTACCGCTCCTTGTGTATATATTACTTTTGTTTTAATTACTTTTAAATATAACAATTTCAATTTCTTTTTTATGTAAATATAATTACAAACTTTAAGGACAACGCTTATATGTTTTATTTATTTAGTAAGTAAGTTATGTATATATGTTTTAATTAACAATCATCACGCACGTACTGGACCTTTGAAGAAACTTCACCAGCACCACTAATTATTTTATTTATCTTGCAATAATTTCATTATTATTAGCACGGCACACCCACATCCCGATATCCAGCACAAGCCGCCGTTTGTAATAGTCACTTGATAAATAAAAGGAGATATCAGTAGTTGCCTAAATTTTTGGGGTCTATCTTGTACATTGTGTTTCTCGAAAACCATACGATTAGGAGAAACGCGATAATAAGCTTTTTTTTGCAGAACTTTTTATGAAGAATTTGTCCTTTAATTTTGACTAAAGCATTCATTCCCTAACACGTTAATATCATTATTTTAATATTTTTGTCTTTATTTTTAAGTAACAGAATAAATGGAAAATGCATAAGAATTATATTTTATTTAACGAGAAAAATATCAATTTATATTATGAAAAGTAGTAGTTGAGCAGTAGAGCTAATTATAAATGTACATTTTAATATAACTAGGCAATAAACATAGAATGTCCACCTTCTAAGTACCGGACATACTCTCGTTAGTTTACAACAATTAAAAAAGATTGATATAGCTAATTTCTAGACTAAATAAAATTGTCAATAGATATGTGAAAATGTTTCCACAATCCTTCAGCAAAAAAGTCGGTATATGATCGTCTCCCGTCGTAGACTTGTTGTGTATAGTTTTTAGCATTTTTTGTGATTACTTTTAAGAAATTTACTACTTCTTTATTAACGAATTGTAACTGTGTGTACGAATGTACGTGGTTTAACAGAACTTTATAAAAGTTTACATTTGCAAAACTTGATAAGCGCATTTCATACTATATAATTTCAGTTAAAGTTATGACATTATCTTCAGATACGTTCATGTTCGTGTCATTTGACATGATTGGCGCAAAGTTTTACTGTCCACCACGGAGACTCGTACTTCCGTCTTATCTAATTATTGTTAAACACTATTAATTTTGACATTGAATGTATATCTTCAGTTTTCAGAATAGATTAAAAAGATCCTGTTGAGAAGTTTTTATTACAAGCTATTACAACTAAGATGGGTACCGTTATGTGTTATACAGAAAGTTAGATGAAGTTGTCTGAGTCTTTTGTAATGTATGTGTTTTGTTCTCATGTCCAGAATAAATTTTTGGAGCAAACCTAAAATTACACAAAAAATCGAAGTTTCTGTCTGAATTCGAGAGAATTAAGAAATACATACGATGGTTGTCTTTTATATTTCGCATATACCGTGTAGAAATGTGGTGACCGAACGACACTGCTGCGCAAGCCGCGTTCCCGTCAACGTAACTTCCCCGACATGTTTATTCAATGTATAGTGTAGCATTTGATTGTTTAAGTATGTGTGATATACACATACGTATTGCCTGTGTACTCGTATTTAAACACAGACACGCCAATTGATAGGTCACAAGTAGGTGTGGTATATACATACGTATTGTGTATATACTCATATTTCAACACAGACACAGCTGGCGCCTGGTGTACTGGTGTTCTGGAGGGGTATCGTTTATCTGTCCGCCAATCTTCCACCACAGTTCCGTACGGTATACCTGAAATAAAACAAGTATTTTCCACGAAGATTAATTCATTTTTGCATGTGCTCGAACCAACTCTGGAAGCAGTTATTCCACTCGTTTTTTGGTACAGTCAAAATAGCGTTTTTAAAGGCATCGACTTTTGACCACGCAGTCCGTCCTTGATTTTCGGAACGGTAAAGAATTCATTGGGACTTAGGTCTTAGGACGGAGGATGGTCTAACAATTCGATGTTTTGTTGCGTTGAAAATTCAATTGTCTTGCGAGCTGTGCGCGAACTAACTTCCATTGTTTTGATGTCGGATAATTCGTCGTTGTGGGTTGGTTGTTCTGAGCTCAGTGATGATTTGTGTTAAACAAATCTAGAAAAATTGTTTCTACAGGACCTGCGTTCGAGTCAAATATCGCGACCATCTTTTTGGAGACACTTCAAGAACGGATGACTTTTGTCGGCTTTTCTTCACATTGGAACACCCAAACAGACGACTAGTGTTTATTTTCTGGCTCGTATGAGTAACTCCAAGATTCATCAACACTAAAGATGTTGTACACTTCTTAGAGTTTCCTGCGTTCTTCATTTTCCAATGGTTTTCATAGCTACCCACAATGAGGTATTCACATTTACTTATATTTATTTTAAGACCCGCTAGTGTGTATTCTTCATTCAGCTTTTTAACCATGTAACTCAAATCCTGCATGCCCTCTGCGATTACTACCTGATCATCTGCGAAAAAGTGAGTGTATGGGGTTACCATCACCAACTTGGAGACCCACGTTCTTATATTTGCATGTCCAGCCTTTTAGGGATTGTTCTAGATATATTTAAATAAGGTAAGACATAGACAACACCCTTGTCTGAGTCCCTTTGTGGTGTTGAAGTATTCAGTCAATGATTTTCCAACTTTGATTGCAATAAAATTTTGTTTGTAATATTGTTGGACGGCCCTAATTAATGTTGATCTAATGTCGAGCTTTTCCATTGTTTTCCATAACTGTGATACTGGATACTGGGACACTCATAAGTTTTTTCAAGATAAATGAAAGCTATATGTGTTTCTCTATCGATTTTCTAATGTTATTTTCAAAGTAAAAAGATTGTACGTCGTAGAGCTTCCCGCCCGGAATCCCGCTTGTTCTTCCGGTTGTTGATCTTCAATGTCTTCTTCAATTAGGTTTCTAAGAATCCGAGAATATATTCTTCCTTTTATTGGGATGTCTTCTATGCCCGAGTAATTCTTGGGATCGTCTCTTGAAACTTTTTATGGATAGTAGATATATAGGAAGTTCTCCATTCAGTCGGTGTTTCTCGCCATTTCAGCATCTTTAAAATAAAGATTTTAGTATTCTTATCAGCTTTTCCGGTCCCTATTTTATGAATTCCGGGTGTATCCTTCCAGGCCCAGGAGATTTTCTCAATTTTATGTCTTTTACGGATTGTTGTACTAGTTTTAATTGAAGATCTGTATCTCTGTTAAATTACCTATTTGGGATTGTTCTCCCAGAAATTCAACGCGTTTTTCTTCCAAAAGGTGTACCCAGTCTTTTTTTGTTATGCTGCTCAAGTTAAATCCTTGTTTGTTTGATGCTTTTACCGATTTTATGGTCTTCCAAGCTTCTGAGCTTCGGGTTCCTCCTATTTGTTGCTGTATGTACTCAAACTTTTTTTCCAAGATTGATTATTTTTCTTAATGATTTCGTTACCTCCCTGTTTGCTCGTCTGTATTCTTCTCTTTTCATGTCGTCGTTCTTTTGTAGAAGTTTTTGGTAAAGTTGTTTTTTGTTTTTAACTTGTTGTTCTATCCCCGCATCCCACCAATCAGGTTTGTTAGTCATCTGAATTATTCCAACAGTCAGTCTCGTCTGCAGCTTCAAGAATACATGTTTTTATATGATCATATTCTTCTTCTGTTGTTTGTTCAGTTTCAATTAATTTTTACTCTAATCTATTGGTATATGAATATTTGGTACTGTCATGTTCAAGGCTTTTGAAGTTATAATTTGTCGTGTTAAACTTATTCTCGGTGAAGCTGTTGGTGTTAGTCGATAAATGAGATGCAACAAAGGGAATATATATTTTTGATTCCAACAATGAGATAAACAATAATTGATTTAAGTCCTCTTGTTTGTTGATACCAAGTATATTTATGTATATCCTTGTGTGCGAAAAAGGTGTTAGCAATTATTAGGTCGAACTGATCACAGAGATTTATCACTCTGTTACCGTTATCGTTAACAGTTTCTTCCCCACCTTTGCATACTACGCTACTATTTCTTTGTCTTCCGATTCGACCATTTAGATCTCCTCCTATGATGATCTTATGACTACACGGGATTTGATCGATTATATTTCTAAGAGTATCTCTAAACAGATCCTTGACATAAACTGTATTATCGTTGTTTAGCGCGTATACACCGGGAATTGTTATAAATCTTCCCCTCAATATTATTAATAAATATCAGAAATAGAAAATGATTCAAAACCTGTCCTTGGGGTACTCCGCCGATGGAATGATAAGTAAAGGACCCAAAGCTCTTGTATCCGACATAATTATTCCTGTTTGTAAAATATGAATGGAGTAAATCAATAAGATCGTCCGCAATACCAAAAATTCAGCGACGAAATCGTTGGGGCAAGAAAAATTCGATAGGTTTTCTTGTCAGTAAGCAGACAAATACGGTTATTACGTCTATCGCATCTCTGTTGTGTTAGTTCTGTGGTGTGCGATATATCAGGCCAAGTTTAGGAGCGCTGATTTCTTGTTTCATCATTATCCAGGATAGAAGTTAGCGGAAAGAAGTTAATATGTAAATTACCAAGAACATTAATTTATGAAGAGTTGAAAACTGTGATTTTGGAATTGTCTATTTGTCTGTTACATGAAAATTCTGGGGATGAAAATAATTTATCAGAATAATTGAAACATACATGAGTAGGTAAACCCCACCAGTTTTGTATAATACAAAGGTATTTTTAATAATATAAAATATTATTAAAAATCTGGTGTGAAGAACACAAATGCAGGTTCACTATTAATATTTTCTGTGAACGTGTCCGAATATATCCTATCCCCAGAGACGTAGATACGTATTTCGCTTTTCTACAAGCTCATCGGTACGCCCCTGCTGGAGAAAGGATATTTCCAGACACATTCACAGAAAAGAACCACCTCGCCCTATCACCGTAATTATCCAGACCGAGCGCAGAAGTAAATTCGGCGCTACCTGTTGTCAGACAGCCGAAGTACCTCGCATACCGTCCACATAATTAATGTGAAGTAACGACGCCCTTCCAAAGGTTAGCACAGCCAACTCTCTAGAAAACTGCATTTTGTTTGTGCCTTCACTCATACTACGGCTTAACCGCATGTGTAATGTATCAGAATAATTGAAACATACATGAGTAGGTAAACCCCACCAGTTTTGTATAATACAAAGGTATTTTTAATAATATTTTATATTATTAAAAATACCTTTGTATGAAAATAATTAATTGTAAGGTGAGTCTAGAAGAAAATGCTTTTATTATAAATACAGAAAGTAATTCTGATAACACAGTGCATGAGTTACAGCACAGTTTAATACATTACGAACTAATTTTGACAGAAAATCGATTTTGGTATCTTACTTTGTACCTTTCCCCATTATTTACTATATTAATATATCCAAAGAATGGTAACTTTATAAAGATATTAAAGACTTCGTCAATACAAAAATCGCTTTATTTATAAGAGATTTTATTCTTAGTGCGTTTTTCTTCATCATCTTATATATCGTCGTTTGTTTATTAAGTTCGTAGAGTCGGTCTCTTCAATTTTATAGTCCGCCGGTCTCGGAGCGACCTATGGGATGCGAAAAGCACGCATGGGACGATTCCAACCTCTCTACGAACGACTTTACTCGGTGAACTTTTAAATTTAGACAGTTGCAGGTCTCCCGGGAGGATGGCAAAAGAGTTCCGAAGGAAACTTTTCTATCCACTGATGTGTGTGACTACTTTGTTTAGACATCAAACTTATTGCTGCTTATTGTCACGGGAATTGAAGGAAAATGCAAGTGTTATTTAAAACCTATTTGGTACGGCTACATGTTTACAAGATTTTTCTAGTTTATGTGGTAGCACCTTTTCGCTATTTTAGTTTACAATATATTATCTACACGCTGTCCTTGAAATAAAGACACAACGCATGAAAAATAGAAAGATGTAATTATATAGAATACATATCCAAAATACTTTCCCAAAACTTTCATAAGTGAGAAAAAAAAGACGAAGATATTTAAAAAAATTGTGTCTTGCCACTGTGCGACCGACTATATCGCAAATATTAGCGGAAACGATATCTTAAAGCTGACTAATAATAAAAAAATAGTAGTTTTGTTATTGTCCGTCTCGCTTTAAATTTTTAACAGCTACTTTTCTCGAATCCCTAGCATACAAAGCAGTCCAAACAAGGTTATCTTGAAGAGTTTTTGTAAATATGAACATTGCAGCGTCTGCTTACATGTAAATATTCTTTTATATACATTCTGAATCATATTATTATTTTATTTTTATTCGACAATGCGATAAAAAAATTACAAAGATATTTAGAAAATATTTGTCGCCTTTAGCGTCTCTCAACGCTGAAGACACTTCGAACATTTAATTTAAGCTTTCCACCTGTTTCACCTATTTACAAATTGGTTCTGTTCAGAACCAACAGTTGTTACATTCAAACATAAAGAAAGAGTTTATACCTTAGTTGCAGCTGATATATTCGTACGTAATCATATTGAGGTTACTGAACCCTAAGTAAATAACGCTGCTCCATTGTTGAGGTTTTGTCAATCGTCAGCCGCCTAAACAATGTTATCCTTTGGAGTTTTTATAAATGTAAACATTTCAGCGTATCTTTCCGTGTAAACTCCATTGAGGTTTCTTTTATAGACATTATAATCCATGGGCGGCACATAATTTTATTTTCAGGGAATTTTTAATTTTGGGTTCCTGTCGTAATTGGCTCATAATATTTTGGATTTATATTCTATATAATTACATCTTTTTATTTTTCATACATTGTCTCGTTATTTGAAGGACGCCTGTATATATTGTATATTTTTCTTTCTCCCTCTGAATGTATTGTTTTTGGATTTCTTGATTGGGTGTGGATTTTGTTCAAAGAAGGATCGTTTGAATGTTGTAATGAGATCGCACTAGTTATCATTTGGAGTTGATTATGTGGATTTCCTGGTGAGGTCTGCGACTATTCTGCGTTGAAGTTACTAATACATTGCTGCGTTTGAAGTCGAGTACTCTGCTGCTAACTTTATCCACATTTCCCGATTTTAGGCATTATTGATATAAAAGGCGTGGTTGATATTTGCTTTCCTTGCTACAACCCCTTTACTTTTTCAGATAAATTGAAATAGAAATAAAATTAATGGTTAAACTCTTGACTTTTTGGCACGTAATCGTAAAATGCCAGCACCGTGGCATCATTATTTTAAATTATGGATCTCCATCAAGTAAAAGCCGAAACAATTCAATTAGATAAATTGAATTCTACACTTTTTTTTTCTTTTCTTTATTTCATTTTCATTTTAATCTAGCTATTGAGCTATAGTCATTTGGTATCAATATATCTTTCCTTCTGGTAAAAAGAAGTTTAGTAAGTGCTGAGGAATGCGCATTATTATTTCGAAGGAAATTCTACCTAATTTCAAGACGGCCAATCGCTCAGGCAAGTCTTTTTTTAGCATTGTTTTTACATTACATGACAGGACATGAAACCAATCCTTGTTCATTTCACATACACAGTTTGACGTTTCTGAGATTACCAGGGAATTGAATCTTTTTGCATGAGAACTATGTCTTGTCAAAAAACTAGTTTACTCGTACAGGGTTCCAACCATATATAACCTTACTTTTTTGTGTTTTATCCCATTCGCCTTACCAATCAACAAATATCCTCCCCACTAACTGGTCGCACAGTAATTTGGTTTCTGCTCTAATCCATATCGTAGGTCCAAGCTCAATATCTATTTATATTTAGTTTCTTCCTAATAATACAGTGTTACATGCATGACTTACAAATCAGGGGCAGAGACCCACCCAGAAATTCTGGAGCCTCATTTGATACTGTGCGGCATGCTCTTGTTACTGGTGGCAAAAATGGTCTATGTCCCATCCTCAACGCACTAAAGACATGTTGATTAGAAAATCTCTAACCCCAGGCAGCGGTATAATATGTAAGTATAGTAATACTTAAATACTTATAAATACTATCCATGATGCCACTTTTCAGACTCCATTCTCCTACCACAACACGCTTAAATTTCTCAATGAAGAACTTCAGGTTATTCCTAATATATCTCACATATGGTAAAAAGGTAAGTCTAGCATGTAGTATTAATTCCAAATTTTTGCCAATATGGTTTCATTTAAGTGCCCACATTGAAAACCTAACTGTATATTGTGGTATATTTTTATCCAGTTTATCATTTTGTTTTGTTTGGCCCAATCATCAACATAACCAATTGTCAATGCACACTTTCTCTCCTGATCTACCCTGCTACTAACAGGTATTAATATAGCTAGATCGCCCGCGTAAGCAATTTTATAGCAAAATTCTATGGGTCATATAGTACAGAAGATGCTGAAGGTCCGGAGCCTTTATTTGCAGAAATATTTTCCAGAAATGATTAATAAAGTCCACACTATTCCGACATCCGAATAAAAATGTGTCAAATAGCTAACTAATATCATAAAGATTTCAACCGAATGAGTACAGAATATTTTGCATAAACGTTTAAATATGAAAAAGATAACGGCAAGATGGGTACCGCGTTTGCTTACTTTGAGCTAAAGCGAATTTGTGTTGCATTTCAAATGACCCTATGGCCAAGTTCAAATGAAAGCCAAGCTAATAAACAGTTATTTGAAATGCCAATACGAGTTCAAATTCAAGATTCAATAGAATTTTTTCACGAGAGCTTTTTTTTTTGTCCAAGTAAATTTGAAATTTTAATGAGAATGTCGTTGCTTGGCAATATAATGATAATATAGTAATGAACTGGCCTAATTGAAAAAGAAAAAATCTTCAAAATATTTGTTGGTAATAGTGCTCATAATGAAGATAGGGGAACGCTGCAACACATTGGTCATCGTCGTAGGCATATGAGCGACGGAGTTGAAACGTGAATGAAGCCTCAGCACGTGTAGGAAAATTATTGACAGAAGGAACGGGTAATCGACCTTATTATTTAAAAGTTTCAACATGAAGGTAGCACCCTGGCGATCTCTTCTGTCCAAGAGCGAAGGCATATTATATCGCTGCAGCAAATCTACTTATTCCGGTAGGTGAATATACTTATCAATTTTAATGGGGAGAAATTTTAAAAATCGTCGGTGTATTCTATCCAAAATTAATCTATGGGAGGGTTACCAAACAATAGCTGCATAGTCAATTTTGCGAAATTCAATACCTCAGCAAGTCAATGTTAGTAGAAGCACGTTGGCAGAAACACGTATAATGAAGCCCAGAGCTTTGCAAGAAGATGTATACACAGCTTGCAATTGTTGCTTAAAAGACAATTCAGAATCAAATAGTACACCCAGGTCCTTAATGACAGTTTTCCTTTCCAAGTAAGTATTATTAATTATATACTGTAACAGTATAGGAGATTTCGAGCGGGTGTAATTTACAGAACAACAATTCTTAGTATTTACTTCCAATTTGAAGCACTTACACCTATTTGACATTGTATCCAAATTATCTTACAGAGGAGAAGTATCGTCGACACTAGTTATCTCAGAATATATCATTAAATCATCCGCATATGCTAAAACTAGACAGGTGAGAGTAGCCAGCAGGTCGTTGATAAAAAACACGAAAAGAAGTGGTTCCAAGTTGGTATCTTGAGGCGCACCAAATTTCGTAATGAATTCAAATGAGCGAAAGACGTTGTAAAATATGTAACAAATTCCATTTTCTAAATACGATTTCATGAAATTTAAAGTAGATGACGCTAAGCCAAAGGAACAAAGTTTAGAAAGTAAGGTTTTACGACTTATAGTGTCAAGTGCATGCGAAAAGTTAGTATAGATAACATTTAGCTGGCCGCGCCTATCCAGAACCTCACTCAAGACTTGAGAGGCACTACACAAATTAGTTAATGTGGAACTCCCATGCTTGTTGTGGGATAAGAACTGACAGATATTTCCATATATTATAGTATATAAAACCTGTTCAAAGATCTTCGCAAAATTGGATAGAATGGAAATAGGGCGATAGTTCCACAACAATGATTTATCTCCTTTTTTTATAAACGGGGCAAACAACTGCTCGCTTCCATAGATCAGGAAAGGTTTCTGTTTTTATGGAAAGATTCATAATCACACCTAAAGGGGAGGCAAATACAAATCTGCAATGTACTAAAAATTTTGGTAAAAGGTCAAACTTATTGTTAAAATTGGACATACATTTAACCCGCTCAACCACAGTAATCGCAGGGAAGGTGACAGATGGACAATACACAAAGGATTTTGGATAATTTGAACTGTCATTTTGTAAGTATACGTTTGAAAATGTGTGGGCAAATGCACTAACTATGTTTGAATGTTCGGAAAATTTAATGTCGTTGTCAAAGAGAGTACCAGGAATTCTAGTGGATTTACGTTTATTGTTAAGAAATTTCCATAAATCTCTAGGGTTTGATTTAACGTCTTCTTCTATCTTTGCTATGTAAACAATGTACGCTCGAGAAATTACAGACTTAGAAATCTTAAGCGCTTATACTCATTAAAAAATACAATATTCTTTGAACGGCGAAAATTTTCCTTATTTTTCAAATTAGTTTTGATCTCTCGTGTAAACCATGCAGGATAGTAGGATCTGGATTTAGTTTTTTGGGAACGTATTTATCTATAATAGAATACAGAACGTCATAAAATTTTGCCAAAGCAGCATACGCTGTTATGACAATCAAGAATTGACCAATCGAAATGAGAAAATTCAGTGTACAGTGAGACATAGTCAGCTTTATGAAATTTTAATGATATTTAGAAAATTTTCAAATTTATTTTAAAAAATAGCCGTCGCATTTTCGTAATATCATTTATATTATATTATAATAAATCCATTAGACTGCAAGAACTAGGATTTTATCTGCATTGTGCTCTATTAATATATAATAGAATATTAGAACATATTATCGGAGACGTGTCTACTAGACCGAACGTCCTTATATATGCCCATGCGATAACTAAATACACAAGTCTGTTTTTGTAGAGCATAATTCAATAACAAGTTTGAAATATATTTTTAAAAAGACAATTTATAAAATTAGCAATTTTAGCAAAGTTTATTTAATAGATCCGAAGCTTTATAAAGTGTAACATAAATTATATTTAATGTGTCACTTTATTCGTCGTGTATATAATGAAACAAAATAATTTTCGTTTTACTGAACCCCACACGTTGGGCGCCAGTTTTATTACCGCTATCAAAAGTTTTCAATCACTCTTGTTATATAACATTATCTGTATTATATATATATATATAACATAAGCATTTAATTACTCTCTTAGTTACATTGTAAATTATTAGATTTTATTTTACAAATGTGTCGATCGTTAGTTTTATTTCTACTATGTTATTTATGACAACAATCTAAGTAATGCTATATTTACATCTGAGATCACGTGTATATTAAAATAGACGATTATATTTGATTTTGTTGAAGTTGTCGAAGTTCTAAATTAGATTTTAGAAGTGTTAACGTAACTATACATTTGCGCCATGTTTATTTAATATATAAAGTATGCCAATTACGTAACACATTTGGGTATAATAAAAATTGCAATCAAGTTCCTTAAAATCGGAATGGTAAAAATAAATATTAGCTATCATTTAAGTACAGTGACAAAGCATTTCTAGCGATAGTTAGTTATGTACTTAGCAACGATTGTGATAGTCAATCAGTAATAATTAAAAAAAAACTCAAAATTGGCTAAAATTTTGAATGACTTAGCTAATAGGTAGTTAAAATTGTTACCAATTGTTATATTAAAATCCTTTTAATATAATAGTTGGATACATCTTAAGCATTTATGAAAAATAATTTCGTTTATTTAAAACACGTGACCTAAGATATTATCTACTAACAACGTCAACAGAAACAGAAACATAATTACCTTTACTAGCTCCGTCTGGACCACGTAAAATAGTACACTCTTCTATTGTTCCGAACGGTGCGAATAATTGCCTAACATCCTCTTCAGTTTGTTGCTTGCTGAGCATACCAACGAACAGCTTTCTGTCTGCGATTTGCAAAAGATACACATTAGATACGTGATAGGTATACATCGAGCATTGACGATATATAAACACAGAAACATATCTAACGCTGGTGCAAGTTCCACTTAATCGTCGGCTAAAGTATTGACACTCAAGGTATACGAGCTTAGGAGCTAGCGATCGATTTTACTGGAGAACTGTTTGTTCTTGGGGACCGAGCATCGATGTGGGTGAGGAGCAAGGATCAGGTGGGGGTGGTGGAGAGAAGAACACGAAAAATGACGGAAGGAAGAAGGATGTGGAGGAAGTAGTGAAGGAGAATGAGGAGGACTTTTCTAGAAGACCGGTTTAGCGTAATTGGATCAAAGGCACACTCCAAATCGGGACAGGATATTATGAAAGGATTATAGTAAAAGGAGAAGCCGTTCGACCCCAGACACCGTACTCTCGGGGTCGGATTCTTTTCAGTCGTCCGGACAGACATTTCAGCATTAACGGAGGTTACTTTGATATGTCACAAAGGCGATTTTTAGATGGGTAATTATACCGGCCTTACTCATGTAACTATTTCAAATAAAATATAGAATGTAAATACTTGCTTAATGCTTTGTATAATTTTCATCATCTTTTATAATTGTTACGAAGTTGTCATCGTCCTCTAAGAAAAAAATAGGTACATTTCTCTATAATTTTATGTTATACAATTTTATCATACTTTCTAAAGTTTTCATGATTTAAATAACAAAGTTGTTATCTTCAAATGCAATGAAATGGTATATTGTTTTTGAAGTACAGTGTGATTTTTAATATCCGAGGACAGTCTGAATTTGTCGTCGTAGTTTTGAGTGTATATCACATTTTGAAGTTGCCTATTATGTTAATTGTCTTACTAAATGCCACTGATAAAATTTCAGGAGCAACTCGCTAACTGCATAATTTGGTTTTTGTTATATTTTCCTATTTCTTCGTAGATTTATTTTCGTTATTTATGAGTGAATGGCTATATTCATATATTATACAACAAGCCACTTGCAAATACTCGATTATACGAGACGTATTGTTTTTTTAGGCAATACGTCGAGTTTCGAGAATTTTCAAATGTCGAGTTGTATACAGGTAGATTATACAAGGTGTCTCGTATCGTTATGTTCAAATTTTAGGAGTTTAAAGTAGACTTCATTTCAAGTAACAAAAAACGCAAAACTTGTATATCCATTTTTATTTGTTTCGAAGTTACAGGTCTATGATGTGATTGTCAGATCATGAAAAAAATGTAATCCTAAAGTCAATACAAACTGATTTTAAAAAAAGTTATACGATTCAATAACAGGCCTGTGATTGTTAACGTTGCATAATAAAATGTTATCCTAAAATAAATAAACACGTGTCGTAGTGCATACAGTAATTTCTTGGAGATCTACAAAAAAAGTACTGGAAATTGATTTATGATAAAGAAGTTTCTTATTTATTTTGTAAGTGCTGAACCATGAATATCATACAATAAACAAATGTTCAAATGACTGTTAACGTTGCATTTTTCAATAAAGGATTAGATTACGTTTCAGTTCATATAACAGCTGATTAGTGAGTGGACATGTTTTCTTTATTCAAAATGCCTCATAAATTTTCTTCTCAAGAGTATGGGGACATGCATTTTGTGTATGGCTACTGTAACGGTAGTGATCGTCAAGCAGTTATTGAATACCGAAATCGGTTTCCCGTTACGCGCATTTCTCATTACAGAACGTTTCTGGAAGTACACAGACAACTTCGGGAATGCGGACTGCGTGATTATCTTTTCGACCGAGGAGTAAATTTGCCAGCAGATTTAGAGGAAGAAGCAGTAGCTATTGTTACAAGGGATCCAACTCTCAGTGTACGTCGAACAGCTAGACAACTAGGAGTGCCACGAACGACAGTTTGGCGAATTTTAAAACGTGACGGCTTATATCTATATCACTATCGCACGGGACACGGTTTGCTTGAGGCAGACCACAATGCTCGTCTAGTTCATTCTACCTTGGATATTAAGACAGTCACGGCTTCATTTTAATTTCTGCAGAACAGTCCTCTGGACAGATGAATCTGCGTTCACGAGAAGTGATGTTATAAATCTGAGAAAACTGCACAGGTGGTCATAAGAAAATCCCAAAACTATAAGTCCATCTAAATTTCAACATGAATTTTCTATTAACGTATGGACGGCCCTTATCGATGACTTGTTGGTTGGTCCTGTCGTTCTTCCTGGGAGGTTAAATGCGGACAATTACCTTCAATTTCTTACTGAAGAACTGCCAGGACTTTTAGAGGATGTCCCACTGAATGTTCGACGAGACATGTGGTTTCACATGGATGGGGCACCACCACATTTCGGAATTGCTGTCCAAAATTGGGTTAAGGTCAATTATCCAAGATGGATTGGTCGAGGTGGTCCTGTTGCATGGCCACCCAGATCGTCCGATCTTAATCCCCTTGACTTTTATTGTTAGTAGTACATGCAAAATTTAGTCTACGCGCAAGTTTCGAACACAAGAGAAGAGTTGTTGGATCGTATTCACCTGGCTGCCGAGCAAATCCGACAAAACAATTATGAAATTCGGATAAGTACTTCTTCTGTTGGCTTACGGGCACAAGCCTGCATTCAACAAGCAGGTGGACATTTCGAAAATATTATTAATTGAACTTTTTTAAATAAAATCACTTTTTATTGACTTTAGGATAACATTTTTTTTTCGTGATCTGATAATCACATTCATAGATCTGTAACTTTGAAACAAATAAAAATGGATATACAAGTTTTGTGTTTTTGTTACTTGAAATGAAGTCTACTTTACACTCCTAAAATTTGAACATAACGATACGGGACACTTGTATATCATGAAAATAAAAAGCGAAAAGTAGTGCGAAACGAAGCATGATGATCACTAACAAATCTGACAATTCAGTACTGTCAAATTATGGAAATCGAAACCATAGTAATAATCGTAGTTTTGGCAGCGAATATACAAGAGTTTATATATTCGATTATACAAAGGACCGCATTGTCTCAACAAAGTGCTTTCGCAACATCGACCTAGCATTATTATTATTAGCATTCTGCTAATCGATTTGAATACAAAAAATGTATTTGTAAGGGCAAATTCAATGGACGACCAATAGTTTTAACAGAAGATGTTGATGATGTAAGACAACGGATTGAGGCAAGCTCTGACAAATCAATTAGAAAATTTGCTGTGCAATCAGGGAAATGCATTTAGTTAATTTTGTCACATACTAATTTTGTTCGTTCTTTCTTAGGTTTATCTTATAGTACTATTGGAGTATAATGTAGACTAGCCTTCTTGTGGTGTACTCTGGAAACGTGACCTGATACGGCTAAATAGTCTACATCATTAGGCTGGACCTAGGAAGGATTTCCCAGCAAAGAAAGAATAGAATCAACATGAACAGTAAAATTATAGCAAATGAATCTCTTCCACGATGAATATTTACTTAGGCTCCTGAACGATCATTCGGTGGACGTCGCCCTATTACAAAAGAACTATTGTGCTGATACATTTTATATGTTAGTTAATGCTCTATTCAATATGCCATGCGAAATATAAATATATAGTACCACTAGAAAAGTTTTAGTAAAAAATTTATCTATGTACCTTATAGAATAACCGTTATATAACAACTATTGGATATTGATTATCAACGAAGAGTTCAATACTACCAATGGTTCACTGAAAATATAAATGATAAAACTTTAAATGTTATATTTACTACAGACAAAGTTTGGTTTCATTTATCAGTATGTATCTATTAACCAAAATTATAGAAAGTGGGCAACTAGAAATTCACTCAATTTTGTAGAAATGAGTTTGCACCCTGTGAAAATTGGTGTTTGGGTAATGATGTCAAGACATTGAAATAATTAACGAATATTTTTTAATAATACAATTAACGCAGAGCGATATCGCACAGAACTACTGCACACATTTTGGATATGCCGATTGCTTGAATCTTGTATTCTGGAGTAAAACTATAGAGGGAGCTAGCTAATAACATACTTTCAGTGGACCTGTCCGTTCTGGGAAAAAACTTCGCTGACTGCAGGCTTTCACCTCAATAATAAACAAGCACATATAGAGCCGCAAGTGTACTCCACTAACAACTTGCTACGTTATAATCCTTACCCAAAATATCTAGGAGTAGCTATGGATCGAAAATTCTCATATAGAGTTCTAAGCCAGATGGCACCCTCCGCCATCCGGAGACCTGACAACCTAGTTAGAGAATATAATAATGCTTGATGCCGACCTGTCGAGTCTGAAGTCTAGATCTCTTCCACTACTGCTAGCAGAACAACTTATAGCAGAAAATTTCAAGTAAAATGATAGACGGAGAGTATTGGCAAACTTTGAAACCCGCTCAAGCGGTCCATGTCACCAATTCTACTGTACCTTTACCAGGAATGGAGCTATCTCGTCACGAATGGAAGATACTCAATAGAATAAGAGTATCCTACGGCATTTGTCGTGACTCATTCCATAAATGGGAACCGAATGTAGAAAACCTCACCAGACTATTCACCATATTACAATTGAGTAGACTTCTTTGAAGCCATTGACTCCGTGTTGGACTGGATCGGTGGCCTTGATTTTAAAATTTACTTTAAATTTCAATCCACTTAAGCCATACGATAAATAATAATAACTGCAAATATTTACAAACGAATTACATCCTGACGATTTGCAAAGAGGATATTTCCGTAAAGATGGAGCACAACCACATGTTCATAATATTTTACAGTTTCTCGTAGATAATTTCGGTGATGGATTAATTACTGAAAACGCTTGGCTATCATATTCGCCCGTTTAATAACACCTTTGTATTTTTATCTATTTGACTTCATTCTTTAGAGGTATTGCAAGCATCTATTATAAATGAGATAAATAGTATAGATGAACAAAAGTTTCAACGCAAATGGTTGGATATTTTGAACATTTAGTCTTAGATAACATTCTCTTATGGTTTAGTCTACATTTATTTATTGTATAATTATTTTCTTGATTTTTTTTTGCATTTATTAAAATAATTTATTTTCGATTTTATGTTGGTAAAAATTCTTTCAATGGAGACTGTGGTTAAACAACAATTTAAAAAAGGTATATAACCCCTTACCACAATTATTAGTCGTATCCTAAATACGTATTTCGACAACTAAGTTGTCATCATCAGTAGGTAAAAACTACTAATTAAAAGTCACACATGGGGCACAGTAAAGTAAAATAAACGCTTCCGCACAACTACTATACACTGCAACCCTGTAAAGACTAAATTTAACATGCCAATCTCAAAACTACGAGACAAACACTTGCCTCTTAAGGAAAAGGTTTTAAACATGTGTTAAATTATCGAAAAAAGGAACGGCAGAAATTCTTCTCTAAAGGAGGCGCCAACTAAAAACGATTTTTAAAAGCTACGATGACCTATTATTAAACTTAAATGAAACACCTTATATTTTCACAAAACACTAGTATATTTAACTATGTGTATATTTCATGTGCATTGTACACATCAGTAGTTATTATTTAAACGTATTATTTCGAGTACAAGTATAGTAACAAAATCTATATTGGGTAGGGGTGTAAAAATTTTCCATTACAAATGGTTAAAACGTATGGTCGTATATTGTAAAAGCCGAACTCTCTTGCAAATTCTGAGAAAGACAAAATTAAGAAGGGGCGTTACATGTGAAAAAACAAGACATCCGACTGTGTTGTGTTATATTAAATGAGAATCAATTAACGTGAAAAGGGTCTATGAATTATTAGATATTGTAGGTATATAATTTAGAAGTTAAATATAAATAGGTGACATGTCCTAGTTAAGGAGTTAAGCACTTTAGTATAATGTATAGAATTCACGGTTGGCTCTAGGTGAAACAAGATTTATAATTTACTAACCAAGGGAATACTAGGGAATACTAAAGATAGAATTAATTCCAATTCGAAATCAGGGATCTATGAAATTAGTTGCGCGGATTGTAATTTGAAATATATAGGCCAAACTAAACGACCTATAATAACACGTTTTAAAGAACACATAGCACATATCAAATACAATAGACCGGATAAATCAAATGTCGCAAATCACGCTTTGAGCACACTGCACAATGTACCGATTACAGGTTTGAAATTGATAAAAGGAATTAATAAACCCCATGAAGTTGATGCTTATGAAAGTATATTTTTCGCGAAAAATAAACATACCTCCTTGAATAGCGATAAATCTCCAATACCGTTCAGCTGTCTATTCACATTTTTATAAGTGGGTGGGGGAGGTAACAGCAGAAATATAGACATGTGGGAATCCATACACGTGAAAGAATGCAAAATTACCTCCTTAACAATGGTTTGCTGAATGAAGCACTCGGTGTGTTTGTTTCACGAAATGTAAAATGTTTCGCGTTTTGTGGAACAGATGTACCGGGTGTTTTGGTTAGTAAATTATGAATCTTGTTTCACCTAGAGCCAACCGTGAATTCTATACATTATACTAAAGTGCTTAACTCCTTAACTAGGACATGTCATCTATTTATATTTAACTTTTAAATTATATACCTACAATATCTAATAATTCATAGACCCTTTTCACGTTAATTGATTCTCATTTAATATAACACAACACAGTCGGATGTCTTGTTTTTTCACATGTAACGCCCCTTCTTAATTTTGTCTTTCTCAGAATTTGCAAGAGAGTTCGGCTTTTACAATATACGACCATACGTTTTAACCATTTGTAATGGAAAATTTTTACACTCCTACCCAATATAGATTTTGTTCCTATACTTGTACTCGAAATAATACGTTTAAATAATAACTACTGATGTGTACAATGCACATGAAATATACACATAGTTAAATATACTAGTGTTTTGTGAAAATATAAGGTGTTTCAATTAAGTTTAATAATAGGTCATCGTAGCTTTTAAAAATCGTTTTTAGTTGGCGCCTCCTTTAGAGAAGAATTTCTGCCGTTCCTTTGTTCGATAATTTAACATGTGTAACAATGTTTAAAACCTTTTCCTTAAGAGGCAAGTGTTTGTCTCGTAGTTTTGAGATTGGCATGTTAAATTTAGTCTTTACAGGGTTGCAGTGTATAGTAGTTGTGCGGAAGCGTTTATTTTACTTTACTGTGCCCCATGTGTGACTTTTAATTAGTAGTTTTTACCTACTGATTATGACAACTTAGTTGTCGAAATACATATTTAGGATACGACTAATAATTGTGGTAAGGGATTATATACCTTTTTTAAATTTGTGTTGGTAAATAAATTGTTCATAGATATCATTTATATTCACATTTCCTTGTTAATTCGATTGAAATAAATGTAATTAATTTGAATGTACCAACGATATTTGATTTTGGAGACACGAATTATTATTATTATTCATTTAATTTATGTTTGCCTTTCAGGCATTATGGACTTCACATTGTGCTCTTTATTATGGATTTGGTATAGGTATTATTTTTGATCAATAAATTATAATTATTAATGTGCTTCTCGTTCAGTAATGAATCAGTCAATATGAGACGTTACTGGCAAAAAACAAAAGAAACAAACAGTAAATGATGCCAACACTTGAACAATTTTGTATGACGGTAAATTCAAATTATCCTCAGAGATTAAAAATTACACCGTATTTAAATTTTCTGATTTCACTATTCAATTCATTCAGAAATCATAAGAATATTTTTCTTATAATAGCATGAAAGCATAGATTTTGTGAAAGATTTTAAATTTTAATAATAAAATAAATAAAAAAATAGAATCAATACAAAAATTAAATTAAATTAAAAAATAGATAAATTGTATTATTAAATATTAATAATATAAAATTTTTAATTATACATACATTTATATATATATTCATTAATTTTGAACATGTTATAATTACTACGTTTTCTAGATTTGCTTTATATTTTCTTTATTTTATATGAAATAAAATAGATTTATTTTAATATCATCTGCAGTGATTTTGAACTCATCTTTTCAATATTTACATGATAAAGAAACTATAATATTTTACTCTTATTAACAGATATTGCAGAGAGTTCTCGATAAGACATTGTATTTATATATTCTTAATACAAATTATAAACACCCCTAATAATAGACACAATCATGTAACAATGATACATAGGTACACTTGTATATTACATAGTAAGTTGTGCCCTGCATTTAGTTGAATAAGATATTTCTTTGGGAATGTTAAAAGCTAGCGAAACGATATTGTCAGAAACAATAAAATAAAACAGATCAATTTATCAAGTGTTTTTGATAATTTGTATTAAGTATATATAATATTTTATATTAAATTTCGATCAATTTCTTACATGAGTCTGGACTATATAAGCTTTGGATGGTCGTTGTTCATGATTGTTTTTCAAATTACGGGCTGGGACCGCGCCTTTCGCATTACTTCTTTCTTGGCCGACGTTTCGTCTACTCTTACAAGGTAGCCCTGAAGATTTCTCTCTCACAAGTGGATGAAACGTCAGTGAAGAAGAAAGCAGTGCGAAGGGTTCTGTTAGAACTTAGATGCAGATAAGCACTAATTCTTAATTGAATGTTTAATCATTTTTATAGCTTTGTGGTAACGTTTTGCGCTATATATTTAGACAAAATTTTGGCTAAAAAGTCTTCCTTCGGATATTGTGGTTAAGTAAAAACGAAAAAATGTATAAAACCCCTTACTACGATTAATAATTGTATCCTAAATATGTATTTCGACAACTAAGTTGTCATCATCAGTAGGTAAAACTACTAATCCAAGCGTCGCACATGGGGCACAGTACAGTTAACACATATAATAACGTAACAACTTTACACGGCGTCCACTAATACAATCTGGTCAGTGTATACGTGGACGCCGTGAAAAGTCCTCTTCTTCTCTTCTTCTTCTGTTTTGGGTTGGACGCCAGAACGTCCAGGCACTTGAGCGCACTGCTCTTTGTACTATCCCCAATAGATCTCTCAGTTCCACTCTGCTAGTCTGGTGTCCTCGATAAAAGCCACAATCCTCCTCAGGGGAAGTTTGAGTACACTCGAAGGATCCAATAGATCTCTCCCGAAATATTTCTGTATGAGTTCCTTCAGTTCCTCACAACGTGCATATTACATGAAGGCTAGTTTGCTCCTGTTTTTTCACATCTCCTACACCAGGGCACGCTAATCAAGCCCATGCTGTATAGATGCTTCCTTAAAGGACAATGTCCGGTTATTAACCTGGTAATTATTTTAATTTATTTTTTTGTTACTACGAATTAGGTTGGCTGAAAACTTTCCGGTCAGCTCCCTTAGTAGTGTTTGGTATGGAGTTGACCTTCCGTTAACCTCCATTTACTTTTATGTTCTTTTTATAGCCATAACCAGATCTCCCTTTGTGTAAAGTTGTTGCGTTATTATATTTGTTAGCTTTACTGTGGTCCATGTGCGACACTTTGATTAGTAGTCAAAATTATTACCGACAAAGTTTGATATTTATGAATTTACGAAACATGATACGATATTTTAACATTAAGATTTTTTATCCAGAACCGAACGAAGAATGTCGCTGCGTGTAGCTTTTGCGACATTTTATACACACGGTGTATATGAAAATTGCCGAAAAAGACAAACAAATTATGCATATTCAAATTTGAAAATATAATTTTCACTTTCTTTGATTAACTTCCGATATTAATTTCTGTTATTAATTTTCCGCTGGTTGTTATACGTGAAATTTTAAAAAGCTTCATTTTCCTGGTGGTTTAGATTTCGGAATTTGTAAACTGACGAAATAGAAAAATTCGGAAAATAGAACAAATCGCAGAAAAAAGATCAGGAAACTTAATGGAATTTGGTTTAAAAGAACAGATAGAGTTATATAAGGGTAGAAATCAATTTAAAAAACAGATAATTGAGTTATATAATGGTAGAAATCAATGAGACGAACTGTTGGTTCTCTCCAAACCATTGATACTGCAAATGGTATTTATAAATGTGTGTCTGTAGATATCCGCGAAAATCATAACTACAGTGGTGAATACCTAATCTCCCAAGGAAAAAATTAATGTACACGTTCAAACAAAGCAGTTGCATCTGGATATTATATGATAGTAATTATCCATTAACGTTGCTTACGTTAAGCAAGGATGACATTTATCAGCGACCATAGCACCAACCAAAAGTTAAAATGGCCCTAAGGAAAGATGATGCGACATAATTGTATTGCTTAGGCTTTGCTAACGATCAAAAGATTATAGCCCGCGATTCTTATGGGATGGTATTTAGACTAATAGGACTTAATGTTCCTGATATAAACTGGGACAGGCAAATATTCGATTTGATGAGATAAAAATATCACACGTAGAAATAAAAAAAATGAAACAATGGCAGAAACAATTTGAACGTGTTGATGTGAAGTGTGGATGCTGAAAGAGAAAAATATAATATGAAGATCAAAGTAGGATAAAAACTACCAGTAAAGAAGCGCCAGAATATTGCGAATAGAAAAGCTTAAGAATAATTAAATAAGAGACGACATTTTTGACAATGCAGAAGGCACGATAGAATTAAATTAAAAGAAAAGCTTGTAGTGGCTTGGACCGTTTTTAAGGATGAAGCTAGTTAGTCTACATAATTAACCAATTGAAACCTCTTGGAAAAGAGTAACAGAGTGAGGAAAGCAAAGACCTGGCGTATTGTAGAGAATGATCTAGAAGATGACCATAAAGGACACAGATTGGAATTGGGATGCGCCAACTGGTTGCATAATTAACAAAAATAAATAGAAAAAATTCATGTGTCAGTATTACGGCCCACTGTATTGTATGGATGCGAGGTTTGGATTACAAATCACGAAAATCCAAAAAATCTAGGAAAACAAATTGGAAATTTTGGAAAGAATTATGATGGGAAAAATAGAACGCCGTTGGGAAAAACGAACAAATTTGGAACTATATGAACTTTATGGGTAAAAACAATGGAAGAATTTATTAAAAGATGAAGATTGGAGTGGTTGAGGCGTCTGAAAAGGATGAAAAACAAGAAGGAGATAAAATATGTATTTTGGAGGAGTCCAGAAGGAAGAAGATCTCGGGAATGCTGGAAAATACTGTGGGGAACAATTTGGAAGGTACACTAACTTTTCTGTTCATTTTTAACATGCACATGCTTGTTCGAATTATTTCCTTTATGTGTTTTAAGAAAGTAAAGTCAAATAAAACGAAAAATAAAGTTTGTTATTGAAATATTAACTGATTTAGAACGTTTTCAGTCCTTAAGCTAATAAAGACCTTACAATATTGTCTCTGGGTGTACAATAAGGAAGTTTTTGTTTTTTTTTTGAAAAGCTTTTAAATCAATATAATATAACCATGTCCATAGGTTGAAAGCTGACTTTCCAGAAATTTATTGTTACAGTAGTACTTATATTTTTTATGATGATATCATTATATTACCATCGCTGTAGTCTCAGCGAATAGTTCTTCCTAATAATGCTAATGGAATATTAAATATTTAATAAGGTATATACAAATATTGATGTTATTGCAGGACATATAGAAAGAATCGATAATCCATTTTTATAATAAAATTTTAATAATTTAATAATTTGTTGGTAAATTGCTGCATACATTATGAATAATTGCAGGATTTAGACTGTAAATTTAGTCATGTGGATATTTTATTTCTACGGTAATCTACTTTTTGAGGATAAGATGATTCGTAACTATTGTATTTATAATTACATGTCATTAAGCAAAATTTATTCTATTAAAATACTGTTAGTACATACGAAATTTACCACGAATTGAAAAATAAAATAAATACAATTTTGTATAAATGTGATTTAAGTAAAACACTTATACTAATTTCCAGTATATATAAGTGTTTTACTTAAATCCCATTTACATATTATGGATTTCCAGCAAGTATCGGCCGATTCAATTTTAAATTTTTTCAATTTTTTCAAATAAAAAAAAAATACAATTTTAATTAGAATTATATATTGTCTGGATCGTCGATGGCTTAAGGATATCTGGTAAAACAATAGGCATATGTAAGAGAAGAGATAGAAAGAAAGAGAAAGATAAACAGAGATAAAATAATAGAGATATGTATAGACAGAGTTATGACAGTGCTCTGGTAGTTGCGTTGTAACATAAGTCGGCTGTACATCGATCATATATACTTACCGATCCGCACCTATTGTGCAGACGGTTTGCGTGCAGTGACTTCTAAGAAAAAATCGCGGGGGTGTAATAAGGAGGAATGCTTAAAGGTCAAATTGCCTTCTTAAACAAGGGTTACTATACATTCGTTGCTGTTTCTGTAAGCTGAATCAAAAATTATGTACATACATTGAAAGTAGTAATTAAACGATTAATTTTAATGTTTGTAATTTTCTATTGCATTAGTCTAATGTTATAAATATTCCTGGATGAACAAAATGCGTACTTGAACTATTAAAGGAGCAGTTAATTGAGCTGCTCCTTAGACAAACTAAACTAAGAGCTTTTTTAGCCGTTAATTACAGTAACCAAAGTGTTCTTGCGTTTACGTTTTATCCTAGTATTATCTTAATTAAATGAAAAACTATGTATTGAAAATGTCAGAAACTAATGCCAATTAACTTTTTGAAAGAAATAGTGTAGTTTCTAATATAATCCTCACCATTTTAGATTTCTCCAGTTTCCAAACTTTTCTCCGCATTTTACGTATGTGAAACGTAATATACATTTTATGTTCCAGATCGATATTTTTTTAATAACTTTTAAATGAAATGCAATTTTATCTAAACTAATATTATAAAGAGGAAACATTTGTGTTTTTGTATGTATGTTTGTAATGTTTTCACACAAAAACTACTGGACCGATTTCAAAAATTCTTTCACTATTAGAAAGCTGCATTTCAGTGACATAGGCTAAAAAGGGATCCCCAATAAAAATGCATTAATGTAACCCAAGGTGTGAAAAAATTAGTCACAAAAAATATGTCATCGCGTACGCTGCGGAAACTATTGTTGATAGAACAAAAAAATGCTCTACAGTATTATAGAACGTATTAATATCTACAAAAAAGTCCGCGAAACCATATGTCCAACTACTGTAGTTATGCCACTATAACTACTTTTTTACATTTTAAAAGTTAATAAAAGTGCCGACAATAATCAAACCATATTATCCATACCTCTGTAGTATTCCTGATCCTATTAAATGATATTTTATTAAAGACGATTTCAATACCGGTAAAATACTTTTTAAATTATTAAAATCGGACATTCCATTCAAAAGATATAACGAATTTAAAAATGTCAATCTAAAGAAAATAATGTTATAATATAATGTAGTAGTATAGCGATGGCCATATTCATTTTGTTTGTAATAAATTGACAATCGAAAAATTATAACTGTAATAAGAATAGTATTGGCAGAAGGAATTTAATAACAAGTTCAATGAGAATGAAAAGTAATAGGAAACAGGCACAGAGAAGCTGTTATAGAAAGAAGTTAAACATAAAGTGATATAAAATCCAAAAATTAAGGATCACAAGAAAGGAAGATTAAATATTTAAGAGAATATACTCACTATTGTATTTATTCAAGGTAGGATCGAAGAAAAGAGAACATATCCAATACAAATTTTATTAAAAGAATTTAAATAACACTGAGATATTTGAAAGGTGACGGTTTTGAAGTAATTTCAACAATGTGTCAAAAGCCAAGTGACAGGAACATTATTAAAATAGCGGGTTACATTGTTTATAAGTTATATTAAATAACTAAATGGACTAAACAAAAAATGTAATCAATTCATCAGCTTTACAATTACAAAAATAATTTTTTAGTCAAAAACATTTTTTTTCCTTTAACTTCACATAGCCACAGCAACGCAATTGGATGATTTGTTTTCCAAGTGAATTTATATTTACTATAATACATTTATCTCTTTTCTCATTCATTTCATTTCAGATTGAGTCACAGCGAAGCGTGGTCGGGGTTAGCTAGTAATATATATTTAATTGAACGGGTTTTCCAATAGGGGTGTCATATCTTTGGACTGTCGTATCGGCCATTTTTGTTATTTTCTCTCTGACAGCGTTTTTGACATTTGCTTTCAGAAAAGTTTTACAAATCATAATAAATCGTTACACAGACTAACAACGTTTACAAATCGTTTAAATTTATTACGCAAATCAACGATCAGTTCGTTAAACTTATAGAGCACTTGAACTTACTGTGCTCTCTAAGTGAATTCTATACGTGAATTTTACGGTGTTCATAATCGACCAAGTGGACGTGCTATTCGTCGAATTCTTCAAAGATTCGAACGTAATTTATCTCTTATTGATGTGTCAGTGCCAGTGAGACAAAGAAATACCAGAAGTGAAGCCAATATTGCTGCCGTTGAGCAGAATATTCGCGATTATCAAAATTTGTTGATTCCACGCGATTCTCAGGAATTAGGCCTATCTGTCACCACAACTTGCCGAATTTTACGCAAAGATTTAGGTTTGCACTCGTATAAGATTCAATTGGTCCAAGAATTGAAACCAAATTATCAGCATTATTATCGAAAAATTGTGTTTTTTGACGAAGCTCATTTTTTGGTTAACTGGGTTTGTCAATAAACAAAATTGTCGGATTTGGAATGAAAATAACCCACACGAATATCTACAGACTACACTTCATCCACATAAATTATTGACTGTTTGGTGTGGATTTCATGCTGATGGGATCATCGGACCTTTTTTCTTTCAAAATGTCCGGAGAGCATGTAACCGTCAATGGAGCACGATACAGAGAAATGATTAACGAATATTTGTTTCCTAACATGCGTGACATTGATGCAGACGAGTTTTGGTTCCAACAAGACGGCGCTAAGTGCGATACAGCAGCAGAAATAATCAATTCATTGCAAACCAAATTTCATGAGATTCAATCATTCCTCGAAATTGTCCTGTCAATTGGCCATCAGGATCTTGCGATGTGACTGCTTTGGATTATTTTCTGTGTGGATATGTCAAGTCGCAAGACTATGTCGACAAACTAGTCGCAAATGAATCATTTAAATACAATATTATCCGTGTTGTTAACGAAATAAGGCCACAAATGTTGGCAAAAGTGACTTAAAATTGGGTTTATCGGATGTAGTGGTTGAAGCGGAGTTGTGGAGCGCGTATAAATGAAATAATATATCATCTTTAGCGTTATGGACCAAGCTTTCAACAAAACAAGAATTAACCTTGTATCTTAACATTTTGTTTTTTTTATTTCAGTTTAAAAATAGGACACGTTTATTGAAAAACTTTGTATATGGTCTTTAACATTACGTACACATTTTACATAACAATTTCGCAGGCTTCTGGTGTTGGTGTTCTTTTATTTCAGAAATTTCGAATGCTGTCCTTTAACATAAAGGTTGTGGTTGATTTGTTGGGGTACACTTTTTCCTTCAAGTACCCCAATGGGAAGAAATCGGGAGGTGTCAAATCAAGGGATTGTGGGAACCAGTCGATATCAAAATTTTGTTACATTATTTGGTTGGGAAAAATTTGTCGCAAAATTGATATCGTAGCCCGAGCCGTGTCTGATCTGCCACCGTTTTATTGGAGCCACATGTTCTGTAGACCTAATTGATCCAATTCGAGTATAAGAATGTTTTCTCACATGTCGCGATCACGGCCACCAGTAAGTGTTACAGCATTGCCCCTAGAATCCTCAAAAAATATAAGACCCAGTGATGCCGCCGGCCCAAATGAGGCACCATACAGTTACTCTACGAGGTTGTGGTGGTCTTTGGTGTATCAATTGAGGGTTTCACCCTCAATTGTACCTCAATTGTGGCGATTCTGTTTATTAACAAAGCCAGCCAAGACGAAATGTACTTCGTTGGTTATAATGATTGTTTGCCAAAAATAGTGGTCGTCTATATCAAGCTGTAAAATTCGAGCACTCCAATCTCGTCGCAATTCACGGTAATTTTCCTGAAGTTGTTGTGTCAATTGAATTTTATACGGGTAAAAATGTAAATCTTTTTTGAGAATTTTTAGCAAACATCATGGGGGGACATTCCCAATTCTTGTACACGGCGTCGATTAGAGATATCCGGACTGCATCAATCTTGTGTACGTTGGCTTAATTGTCGGACAGTCTTTAATTTATCTCCCAGTCCATGCGTATTTTCAAAATTATTCAATACGCGATAAATAGTTGACTTGCTCGGCGCAAGATTAACATAAAAAAGTTACGTAATTTTCTCCGCGTATTCACAATTGAATGATTATTTAAATAAAATGTAATTTTAACACGTTATGGCAGCGTTAGATGCTCTATAATAAATTGATATCGACCACTCTTTACGACTGTTAAATTACGACTGACAAATGTCACCCAAACGAAAACGCCGGCCAAAAAAAATTCGACTTGGAACATAAAACGCAGCCTGTATTTAGTATGTTATACTTGATAATCGATCAGTAGTGGATAATAATCAATATATTCTTATTCGTGTATCATTAAGAGCATTATTATATTGTTAGTGCATAGAGAAATAATATATATTCAATTATCATTACTCATTATGCAAACTCTGTGAGAGTATAATAATTTTTATTTATAATTAGCTCATGCATCTAACAAATTGATGAGCTGCGTGAGTAGATAAGCTATGCTGAGTCGATGACAAAATCCTATGAATTTTATTATCGACGTTCGTTTTCGCCTTTCAAGATCATTTGAGTGGTGACGTCACAACTTGATAGTTCTGTCAGTGAAACAGACAGACCTGTATTGTCAAGTAAAACAGACAGACCTGTATTGTCAAGTAAAACAGACAGCTTATAAGCTGTAAAACAGGCGGTTTATACAGGTCCATCTGTTTCACAGACAGATCTTTCTGTTTTACCTGTTTTATATAAACTGCTTGTTTCATCTAATAATACAGGTCTGTCTGTTTCATAGACAGACTTGTCTAGCTGTAACCTCAAGCTCCGACGAGCTCGAAACGCGAAAACGTACCTCCATAAAAAATATATGGGATTTTGTCCCCGGATCTGCATAGCTTATCAACTTATGTGACAAAGAAACGATATCTGTGTATGTTTCTAGCATAGGGTCTCTTTATCGATTGGATTTGGCTATCTTTAGATTATCAAAGTAGATTGACATTTCCCCCTTTAATTTTTATCGGGAAAAAACTTTTTTCTTTTTATTCAAAATTTCAAGTTGATGAAAAGTTGTCTTCATAGACACACATACCACAAAAAAAAATTAACCGATTGAAAAAATCTCTCGCAACGATCCTTAAAGTTTATAACTTTTTCCAAAAAATTAATTTTTCTAATAACGAAGGTCATGAGTTGTATTTTAAAATTGAAAAATTTTAGCAATACGATGTGAAATAAAAATATAAAAAAGTATTACTTCAAGGCAACATTTAGGCCTCCTGCAGTTGGTCTAAATTTGAGTAATTTTAACAAATTTCCGTTAATTTTGTAGTTCATGTAAATTAGTATCTGTTGCTGGGAATGACAAATCTAACAGCATCTAACAATTGTTTTTTTCAAGCCTCAAACAAATTTTATGTGATCTGAAAGGATTTTCCATACAAGATGTCTTACGATACCAAACAAAATTATGCGTTTCTACATCGCATCATGTCATCCGATTCTATAACTATATAATATAGCTGAATTTACAATAAAAGTTTATGTTCCCTTTTGGTTTACTATTAAATGTGAGCCTACAATAATTCGTGCAAAAAAAAACATTTTTTAAAGTGCTACAATGCGGCAAGTACTTACTTACATTGATGTTAAGCGTATTAACCGTTCAACACAGCAAAGAAACGCATTAATGGCTAATTCGGAGTATCTTTTCTTAAGAATGCTGTTTGATCAACGCAATACATTAGAGTATTTGCATGCAAGAGGATCCAAAAAGTTCGTCAAAATAAGAAGAAAGGATTGAGGGTCTTCAAACCACCCCAAGTCAATTTTAATGTTGAAGATTATATATTCACCTCTTGTGGCAAAGTCACCTCTCATTAGCGGAATTAGGAATTTAGAATTAGAATTAGTTGCAGAAACTGGGGTTAGTGAAAGGAAGTAGTTCAAAATATTTCACACATTCATAACATGATTGTGAAAGAGATCTCGTGGGCTTCAAAATATGTCTGCGGTTTCAAGGAAAGAGATCCGAGCTTTATCCGGTTAAAGCTGTTAGACCGAAAATATCTACCCTATCTTGAGACGGACATGTTCTCTTGGGAATGTTGTTTGACCAACGCAATACATTAAAATAACTTGCATGTAAAAGGGTACAAAAAGCTCGTCAAAATAAGAAGAAAGAATTGAGGGTCTTCAAACCACCCTAAGTCAATTTTAATGTTGAGGATTATATAGATTTGATTGATTAGCAATCCACAACTGCGGTAAAGCCACCTCTCGTTTCCGAAATTAGCAATCATTAGAGCTAGAATTAATTACAGAAACTGGCGTTAGTGAAAAGGAGTGCAAAATTTGTCTCACATGAAAAAGGTCTCGTGGGCTTCAAAACATGTCTGCGGTTTCAAGGGAAGAGGCGGCTTCATCCGATCAAAGCTGTTATATTGAAAAAATATTCCGTATTTTGAGACAAAAAGTAATTTGAAAACACTAATCCGAATTGAACAACAAATAAGTGGTCTGTTTTATTTTGAAACAAACAGTATCATTATTTTTCCATAAAATACTAAAAAGGGCTTGATAAACCTAATATTTGTCTATTTTCTAATAGTGTAAGTATGGTTGTGTCGGTTCAAAGTTTGTCAGCAACAACAAATTAGACGAACGCAGAATGGATTTGGCTTCAAATTGAGAACGGCGAAAACAAAATTCACAAAATTCTCTAGAGCTGTCGACAAAATAGCAATGGAAAGAATATAATCATAATAAAATATCAATTTATATAATCATATATCAAGATAAATTCTGAATTCGAGTTTTTGTATTTCATTCTTTTAATAATACTCGTATATAGAAGAGCACGCAAAGATGGTCGACATCAAACTCAATGAGACCATGAGAATAATTAGAGGTTGTTTAGAAAGTACACCGTTACCTTGGCTACTCGTTCTAAACCATATTGCACCGCTCACCAACTGGAGATAGAGAAGCCTGGTTAGAGAATATAATAAAATAATATCAAATCTCCATCCACCAGTACACAGTAACCTCTCTGATGCTGGCCTGTAGAGACTGAAGTCTAGATGTCCTCCACTACTGCTAGCAGAACAACTTATAGCAAACGATTTTGAACCAAATGGATGGAGAGAGTATTAGAAAGCCTTGAAACTGCTCAAGTGGCCAACATCACCGTTTCTACTGTACCCTTACCAGGAATGGAGTTGAGTCTTCACGAATGGAAGATACTCAGTAGAATAAGAACATCCAACGGCATCTGTCGCGACTCATTATATAAACGGGGACTGGCTGAGACACCAGCTTGCGAATGCGGAGAACCTAACCATTACCGCTTTACAGCATATGGAGGTGAAATGACTGAATTCTTTGAAGCCACTGAATGCCAATGAAAGCCAATAGTTTGATTTTAAAATATAACTCTGTTCTGTGGATGTATATGTAACTTTAAATTTAAATCCATGTTAGCCATACGCTAATTAATAATAAGAGAAACATTTCATTTTACTTAAAATTCTTTAAGTTTGAATAAAATGCAGGGAACTGAAATGTTGTTGTTTAGAGTAACACTTTTCTAAAATTTTTATTTTACATCGTATTGTTAAAATTTTTCAATTTGAAAAAACGAATGTTTTCGCCCTTGATATATGTATATAAAAAAAACAAGAAAAAATTTTTCGAATAAAATTATAAACCTGGGGGCACCTTGCTAGAGATCAAGTGGTACATGTGGATCTATAGAAACAATTTTTTATCAACTCGAAATTTTGAACTTCCAAAGAGAAGTTTTTTTCGATATATCCTACAGTTCAGGATAAAAACCAAGGCTGCCAATTAATAATATTTTTGATTATAGTAGGCATCGAAAGTTTTACGATACCTTCTCCATTAGAGAATTTATGTGCTGTAGTTTGTGAGTCTTTTCTGATTTGCAGATCTTATAAGTTTTTGTTCAGCAGTTAGTTCTATTTTCAAGGAAGGTTGTTTGGCCTTTAAATATTTCAATGAGACTTTGATGGGACGCCATAGTTTTGCAAACGGAGGTTCCATTATTCAAACAAAAATACGAAATTTTATTGTGTTCGATTTGAATGCAAGCAAATTAAAGGCAATAGTTTCCTATTGTTCTGATAGTAATGATCTACGTCCAAGCTATGATTTTGTATTGATAGTAAGCAAAAGACTATCATTTTACATTCATGGTTATTAATCAGAATACTTGCTTTAATTTGATCAATTTAAAATTAAAAAGATTGCAAGATTTGTCTTTAGTTTGTCAGTCTCTATGCAACATATTGGACATAATTTATGATATTTATAGCATAGATGTAATGCAGAATTAATCATTATTATAAATCATTGTAGCTAAGAGAAGTATTGGAAGTCTACATGCACTTGGAAAATATATATTAATCTCATGGCTTCATGATTTTTGGAGGAAAATAATTCCAATTAGGTTATTAAACTGAAAGCATCAACTCATTTTATAGATTCGCCTTATTTAAGGAATTCTATCACAGATTTCCAGGAGACAACTTGACATAGCTTAGTACTCCCGCGGTCAGTGCCTTTGAAGTAACTGCACATTAATAGGCAAACACGAATAATAATGATAATAATAAACATGTAAAACGCACTATACATCAATCAGAGGTTACACAACGGCTAGACATACATCGAAAGAACGAGCTGACCATGGCTGCACAGGAACAACGCACTACAACAGTCTCTAATACGCACGACACTGTCACATGGCCACAACAAGGACGGGACGTGGTCTTACTTGACCGGGTCCGGGCGGGGCTGTATGATTGTAGGGGGAGCTAGCTTATCTCCTCGTTACCTTGCCCCTACTTCGAGCAGTAGACGCCGCCACTGGTCGCCACGGCCGCCATCGCGAGCTCTGCAATGAGAACAGAACTAGGAGGCGGCTTCAAGGGCGGCTTCGAGTCTCTAGGTCGCCTAGCCTGGATATCAGAATATATAGATGTACACTAAATTTTGTTCACCAGCGACAAAATTAACAATGTTACAAAACAATTTCACCAAACAATTAATAAACAAGTGATTACTTTCAAATGTTCATCAATCAATTATAGCTTGAATGAATGGTTCTGCTTAGTAGACTTGGACCTAAATGTGGACAAAATGTAAAAAACAAATGTTTAAAATTGTGAACTTTAATACAAGACCTGGTTTAAATATTATCTCTTTTTTTTTGTTATAATTCAATAGTGAAATTACTAGTCTGTCGAAGAAAAAGTGCTTCAGGACTTCCTGAGATGTTGATAGGTATGATCATACATTTTTCTTATTAGAAGAATAGTAATCTTCTAGAAATAAAAAGAACTATTTTGAAGTTTTAATTAAGTTTTGAATTAACCAATGAAATATAGAAAATATTTTTTTTGAATTACGAAACAAAATATTAGCCAGTGAATGTTTCGGAGACTACGAATCAAAAAATATATTTTCTATATTTCATTGGTTAATTAGAGATTTAACTAATACTCAAAAGTAGTTTTTTATGTCATAAGATTACTATTCTTGCAAAAGTGTTATCTCTGATAGAATTTGGAAACGCAATTTTTTAAAATTTATTTTACTAGGCTTAATTCAAAATTTACCGCATCCACACATGTGTTTCATGGTTTGTTTACACACACTTACATAAAGATAACTTAAATGAATGGCATCAAGTAGCTGCATTCATTTGAATCAATTTTACCGAATAAGAGGACGTTCATCATTAACCTTAGATCTTTCAAGACTTGTGCACTATTTTAGAAGCATAATTTTTCCATGTCTATTGCCAAGTCTCAAGCAATATCGCCTAAAGTTTCTTTTTGTTTTGTGTATCATTGATGATGCAGCCTTCTTCCGGGTTTTGCCTTCTAGTTCTTCTAGCAACAGACATTCTTCTGTTCATACTACTAGCTTCTTCAGGGTCTGTTATCAAATTTATTCTCTTTTCCTTAATGCATATTGAAACTTCATTGGTGCGCAATCTTCATGCTTCTTTGACAACGACAGGCTTTTGTATTAAATCGTTCCAAATATTGTTTAATTCTCAACCATCCTCTCAGCTAAAGCAACATCGAAAGCATCGGAACATCAAAACATCAAAGCTTTAACTTCGAGGACGGCTGCGCACCAATAAAAAACAAACGTTATTGAACCGTATCAGTTTGATAGCAGATCCTGAGGAAGCCGGGAGTGTGAACAGAAAAACGTCGATTGTTACATCAGCTATGCGACCCAGAAGAAGATTGTATCGAATAATTAGTAAGCTAATAGTTTTATAATTTAGGCGCTAAAGCTTTGGAATCTCCGAAAATATTTTGCTGTAAGTTTCGACGTTGTGTTCAGTATTATTTTGCTAAATCAGGGCATATATGAGATGTCTGATTTTGTTAAGTAAAGAATTTGCATAAAATTTTGTTTGCGAAATTAAATTTCTGCCACATATTCGTTTAAAATGTTAGAAAAAGTTACGGTGACAAGCGAGTGTTAAGAACAAGAGCGCTTGAGTGTTTTTAATATGTTAAAAATAGGTAGAGAATGCGTTGGACAAAGAGCGATCTGGACGACTTTCAACACCATCTGATAAAAATTATTTAAAGGAAATAAATGATCTCACGCTGCTCAGAAACAATCGGTTGGCAGAGACCAGAAAATATTACAATTTCATTTGATTCGATCCAAGCAATTTTAAAACATCATGTGGGCCTCGAACGTGCCTTATATACAATGGTTCTAAAATCGCTCAATTTTTTGGAGATAGAACGACATGTTAGCATCTCTATAAAGATGATTTCTGGCTAGCAATCTGTGATGAAACCCATCATTATGGGCGATGAGATATGTTTCTATGCTTATGATTCCGAAACAGTTGACCAATCTAGTTAATATCACGCCAAGGGTGAAGCAAGACCGAAAAAAACACGTTGAAGTCGTTGCAAAAGTGATGTTTCTTTAAATACCATGGTATAGTGCACCATGTATAAAGTCTCTACGGAAATGATATCTGACCGGCAATCTGTCATGAAACACATCATTATTGGCGAGGTGATATGGTTCTTTTATTTTGATTTCCGAAACAATCGACCAATCCAGTAAATATAATGCCAAGGGTGAAGTAAGTTCGAAAAAAAAACACTTTAAATTCTTTGAAAAAATGAAATGATGTAAATAGTTTTCTTTGATTACCATGGTATAGTGCACCATGTATAAAGTCTTTACAGAGATGATTTCTGACTAGCAATCTGCCAAGAAACGCATCATTATGGGCAATGCGATATGTTTATATGCTTATGATTCCGTAACAGTCGACTAATCCAGTAAATATCGTGCTAAGGGTGAAGCAAGACCGAAATTAACACGTCGAACACGTTGAAAAAGTGAAGTCTTGTAAATAGTTTTCTTTGATTACCACCATGCATCATGTATGGGATCTCTACAGAGATGATTTCTGACTAGCAATCTGCCAAGAAACGCATCATTATGGGCGATGAGATATGTTTCTATGCTTATAATTTCGAAACAGTCAATCAATTCAGTCAATATCATGCTGGGTTGAAGCAAGACTGAAAATAACATGTTGAAGTTGTTGAAAAAAAGTCGTGAATATAGTTTTCTTTGAGAATGCACTATGTATGGGGTTTCTATAGAGGTGATATCCGATTAGCAATTTCTCATGAAACGCTACATTATGGGCATCGTGATATGTTTCTTATTTATGATTCCGAAACAGTCGACCAAATCAGTAAATCTCATGCCAGAGGTGAACCAAGACCAAGAAAAATACGTTGAAGTGGTTGACAGAAAGAAGTCATGTGAATAGTTTTCTTTGATTGCCGTCATGTAGTGCACCATAAATTTATTCTAATCGGCCAAAGTATTAGAAGGAATATTAAGTAAATGTCATACGTCGTTTGCGCGAAGCCATAAAATACCGCAGCATTATGGAAAGATAATTGGTGATTTTCGCATTACGATAATGCAGCATGTTACACTTCATTTTCATTATCATGGCTCGAAGGACTGCTCCGTGGACACCACTTTGAATCTATTGAAGAAATTAAACAGAATTTGAAACGCACTTAGAAAGATATACCAGAAATCAATTTTCAGAACTGATATGATGGTAGGAAAAAATGTAAAAAAACTATACCAATTGACCCATTTAATTTCTTCGTCCCAAATAAAAAGTATCCCATAAAAAAGCTATTATATCGACTATAATTTTCATATGTTTTAAATTTAAATTAATTCAAAAACATTTTTAATAAAATAAAAATACTATTAAAAATCGAGTGTGGAGAACACAATACAAGTTAATATTTTTGAAAAAATATCTTTCCAAACATGCAGGCACGCGTTTCATTTTACTGTGGAATCAAGAGTACATGCTGTTGGAAAGATACTTTCACTATAAATAGCACCCTTATTACATTACAAAAGTTATTAAGACACAGCACAGGAGAACATTCAGCGCCCCTTATTGACTATAGTCAACATCACGAATGCCAAAACAACCGTCGCTGTTTTTATGACAAGTGTGAGACTTAGCCAGGAGTTTATATCTGGTGGACACAACCGCAACCTTAGAAAACTGTATTAATATGTCTCCACTCTACATCAGACAACCGATAGCGTATATAACAATATAATTTGAAACATGTTTCAAATTATTTTGTTTAAGTAAATTACCAGCACAAAGTAATACAGATAATCTGTAGAAAGTTTAAGCCGTTTAATTTGTTAATCAGGTTCTTTAAATATATGCTTGTTTTAATTTTAAGCTTTCTTTAGGAAAAAAAAAATGAAAAAAAGCTCGTGTCCTTGCGAAATTTATGTAAACGAATGTTACGCCATTTAAAGAGTATTAAATAAAATGAATTTCAAAGCGTTTCGGAGAAAGAAAAACGAAAAAGGAAAGAAACAACCGAAGCTTTTTCGTTCTTGAATAGACACACATCGTGTAAGTTAAATTTTAAAGTTGAGCACGGGGAGAATCTGGCAGTCGCAGTCGATCTCGAAGACTACGGGACCGGAAAGGGAGATAAGAAAAGTGAAACAGCAGCGACTGCTTTTATGGTCCTGTCAGAAGACATCGGCCATCAATCTAGACGAGCGAACGGAAGGTACGGGGACTACATAAACCCTCGGCAGTCGCAAGACAAAGAGAAACATCAGTCAGAGACGGGCTCCGTCGAAATACGTGAAGTTTAAGTAAATGCCGCGATTTAGCCGAAGAAATGAACTCTGATCCGGAGGGAACTTAAGTTTAAATATACTATCGCAGGGGGGTGCCCATTCAGCTGATGTCAAATATAACGTCTTCACAAAAGATAAAACCTATTAATGAAGTCGCTCTACGTCCGACATCCAGCTAATAAATTTCTTTCTGAATAGATTTTATAATACGGGAAAAGTTAACTAACTTAAAAAGAGATATTATTAATGCGAGGGAGTACATATAAAAAGGAAAATGTATTTAGACAGACGTTTTTTCTTAAATATGGAACGTTCGTAATTTAGATAACTAATGTTCGCCATATTTTAGGAACGACTTTTTTAAATTACTCTTAAAAACATTTTGAGACTATTATATTATATAATTGTTATTAAATAAATGTTATTTTTGTTTTAATTCAATGATCTAATTTTCATAGAGTTTGAATTAATTTTATAAATAACACTGGCCTACAACCATTTTGGTGCTAGAGATTTTAGACCCGATTTTAAGTATGTCTTACATGGCGATATCAAAAATGTTACCCGTTTTCTTCTGTCAGCTCTAGTTCCCGAGAAAAAAAAAACACAATTCACGAAAAAATATATATTTTATTGACATTAAACATCAAGAAATTGTCTTTTGAGTGATTTTCTAGAATGAAACTGACTCGGGCAATCTCGCATGATTCCCCAGCAATAGTCAGCCATCATATGACTGTCCCACCTTCCTTGGTATCTATTCTCCATTGTTTTTAGGTCTTGGTGGAAACGTTCTCCTTGTTCTTCGCTTAGATCTTCTAAATTGTGTTGGAAATGTTGTAGATGACTATTGAGATAGTGTAATTTTATACTCATATTACAGCCTAAATCTTTGAATCGCACCAGCATTTCCTCTACTAGTTCTACATAGTTGTCAGCCTTATGATTTCCGAGGAAATTTTGTGCAACTGCTACAAAAGATTGCCAGGCAAGCCTCTCCACATTATTCATACAAGTCTCAAAATTAGTTGTGTCTTTCATCAATTTACGTATTTGAGGTCCATCAAAGATACCTGCTTTTAGTTTTTCAGTACTTAAACCAGGAAATTTGTGAGAAATAAACTGGAAACATTGACCATTTCTATCGAGAGCCTTAACAAATTGCTTCATTAGCCCTAATTTTATATGCAATGGCGGAAGAATGATTTTTTCTCTTGAAACTAAGGGTTCATTTATAACATTTCTTTCCCCAACAACAAGAGCATCGCTCACAGGCCAATTTTTTGCAGTCCAATGACGTGATTTAGCTCGACTGTCCCAGAGACAAATAAAACATAGGTATTTAGTATAACCACTCTGTTGACCCAATAAAAAATTAACCATCTTCAAGTCGACGCAGATCACCCAGTTTACCCACACTTTATCTTGGTGTAGAATTTCAATACCGAAGTAAGCAAAATACAAACGACGCACTGTGTTTGTAATCGATTTACGCTGATTTTTCAGTATGTATTCACCACAAACACAACAAAATATATCAGGATCGTTAACACAACGTCTGGACGTACTAGCCATAATGAAATAGTAACACAAACTTTATCGATGATATTGTAATAATGACTAGTTACGAACAAGACCGACAACAATTCACAATGAGGGTAGTAGGTAAACTAAAGCTGATGAGTTAAAATGACGTATGTCAATATACTGTACATTACCTACTTTATCGACAATTCAAACAAACAGAGAAGCACCAAAAAAAATTTCTTTTGTAGGCCTGTGTAATCAATAGTATGTAATAAACTGATAGGTTTTATTTACAGGTGCAAATAGCGCAATAATTATTCGACAAAATTGTACTGAAAATAATTCTAAAACATTATATCTGCTTCTTCTCCTTACGTTAGGTCAGTGACCTGTGTTTTTACTGGAGTTTAGTCCCCCTGTTCTTGGGGAATTGATGACCAGCTGTCTCGCTAACTTTACAGGGGTCTTCCTGGTTGTCTGGATCCTTCTGATTTTTCTTCGCGTGCCTTTTTGACTATCCTTTCGTTGTCCATCTTTGAGATGTGTTGGTTCCATTGTCTCCTTCTTTCTCTCCCCCATCTTACGATGTCTTGTATTTGACATTGCTCTCTTACATTTTGGTTTCTGATGCGGTCAAGTCTTGTTTTCCCTACTATAGCCCTTAAAATTTTCATTTACGATGTTCTTAATAATTGTTTTGTTTTATTGTTATGGGCTCTGGTTTCTATGGCGTATGTCAGTATTGGGCGAACGCAACTCTTATGAATTTGTGTTTTACATTCTGTTGTAAGATGTTTATTTCTCCATATGATAGTCGTCAGTGCCTCTGAAACGGTAGCTGCCTTTTTTACTTAATTTTGTAGTTTTTTATGGATATTGCAATAGCTTGTAATTACAGTTTCCTTTTATAAATATTGCTTTCTACTTTTACGACGCTAATTACTCGAATTTTTTTAAATGAAAAAATTCGCCTTTAAGCAGGATTCGAACCCACGTCCATGGCTTGCCGGACCATTGCTCTCCATTGAGCTATTAAGGACTGTGATTCCGAATATATAGGGAAGCCTTAAGTTACATTAAGGAATAGATGTTAATACTTTATCTGTAGTTGGCACTTGTTGTAAATTAATTGCATTTTCGCGTAATGTGAATGTAAATATTGCTGTCTACATTTTACGAAGTTAATTAATAAGCAGGATGCTCCGGTAAGATATGGGCGTGAGTTCGAATCTTGCTTAAGAGCGAATTTTTTCAATTAAAAAATTCGAATAATTAGCGTCATAAAATGTAGAAAGCAATATTTACATTACTTCGTGAAAATGCAATTAATTTGCACTGTTCTCACTTATTTCTAGTTTACATCTTACTGGTTCTTTAGATGCCGTGAGACATTTTGTTTTCTCGACCGAAATAGTCATGTTATATTCTTCAACCGTGTTGTTGACTTTATGTAGGAATTTTTGTAGTTTATTTTCGCTATTAGCTATAAGGACTGCATTATCTGCATAACAGACTATGTTGAAGTTATAATTGCCAAGTTTGTATCCTTCCATTAACTTCATACTTTCCACGATCTTATTCATCACTAGGTTGAATAGAACTGTCCTTAAACTATCACGTTGTCTGATTCCAGCGTTCACTGGGATATATTCCGTTAGTTTACCTCCCGTTCTTATTTTGGTACCGCTGTTCGTGTTTGGCTCTTCTATCAGTCTAATAATTTTGAGAGGGACTTGTTTCTCTTTATTTTATCTATTTTTAATCATATTTCTGTTTAAATATCTCGTTTTAAAATATATTTAACGTAAGACATTTTTACATTTGTACAACTGTACATATTCGTACAAAGAGAAAGCATTTCTTTTGTCATATTCCGAAGCGAAACCCTTACTTTTCTACCTGACCGATAACCGTTACTGTGGAATTTCTTTCTATTTACATCTCTTTTTTTAGATTGTTTTAATTCAATTATACATCTTCCTTTATATATGGTGTTTCATATTATTAGAAAGCTTATGTGACAAGGGTTATTCTAATAATAATTATGTCATTGACAGATCAACCCGTCAGATCGCGCTTCTTATTAATTATAATTCAAGTTATCGACCCTCTCTTCGTCAGGTCATAAAACAGACCGTTTTCTAGACCTTTTCTTTTCGATACAAACTATCAGTCCTGCTTCTCTTTCGAACGTTCGTGAGTTACACACACATCTTACGCGCGGTACTGTTCAAGTACACGCCACCATGCCGCCCGGTGTCTTTCGCTTCTAAGGTAAACTGTATTGTTCTATACATTTTATTCTTTTAAGCGAACCCATATTAATTCACATTAATTTAAACTAATTAATTTGTGTTCCTCCGGCCAAACATCGCTCTGCATATCTGTCCAGGTATACGACGCACCACGTGGCTGCCCATCGTCGCAAATAAAAGGTAACTCTGTATTCTTCGATACAGAGGTTATTTTATATACATTAATTAACCTATAATTTACTGCTCAATTTAACGTTCGTTTCAGAGTATTTTTTGTGTTAATTTTCAGCTACTTAATTACCGCTCCTCGTGTACATATTACTTTTGTTTTAATTACTTTTAAATATAACAATTTCAATTTCTTTCTTATGTAAATATAAATACAAACTTTAAGGACAATATGTGTTTTATTTAGTAAGTAAGTTGTAGTATATTTATTTTAATTAACCATCATCACGCACGTCCTGGACCTTTGAAGGAACTTCACCAGCATACGTAATTATTTTATTATCTATCAAATAATTTTATTATTATAATAGCCGCTATTTGTAATAAGTGCCCCCCCCCTAATTTGTAATAATATGTAGTATGTCAGTCACATCTGATAATTTTATTTTGTCAAAAGTTTTTATTAGATCGACCAAACAAATGAATATTGGATTACCAATTTAAATAGCTTTCTCGATGACATATATGGCGTCCGTTGTGGATAGATTTTTCCTAAATCCTTGTTCTTCTTCAAAGTCGTGAATTGAGTCCGCAATTATTCCAGCAAACAATTTCATGGTTGTATACAGTGATGATATTCGTCTGTAATTTGCTAGGTTTCTTTTGTCGCCTTTTTTTAAATATCAATATGGTGATGCTAGTTTTCCACTAATTTGAAATAATTTCCTCTTCGAATATTTTATTAATATTCGAAGTGTGTCTGTACTTTATTTGTTCAATACTGCTCGTATTTGTTCCTCGTGCCTTTCAATTTTTTTAAATTTCTTTATTGCGCGTGTTACTAGGTCCTCTGTGATTACCCGGTCTGTTCCTCTTGTTTCTGTTTTTAGCATAGGTGTGTTTTCTTCGTTGTTATAGATTTGTTTAAAGTAGTTCCTACATTTATCTATTTCTAGTGTTAGTTTGACACTGTTATTAACATATCAATTTTGACTATAATTGTTTCAATTTTATGTCATCATCGATTCGTAAACTTAAAAATGCCGAGAAATCTAACAGAAGCTCAAAAAATGCTGACCATCAGCAAACTAAAAGAAGGTTGGATCCTGAGGCGCGTTGCGGCAAACCACAGTTGCATTTCCAAAATAAAAACGAGGTCCACACTCTACTACACAGTTGCATGGGCTGTTACGTCAGGACGTTCTAAAGTAACAAATGACAAAGAGGATGCAGCTTTGACTGACCACATCAACCAAAATTCGTTTTCTAACGCTGTGGAGGCGCGGCAAATTGCAAATTTCTCTGGTTCAGTAAGAACTATCCGAAGAAGAATAAAAGCAGCCGGCTTGTCTAGCGGGAGTGCTACCAGAAAGCTTTTTTTTTAGCAGTAGCACTGAAAGAAAACAGGGTTGGATTTGCACTTTAACATTTGAATGAATGATTTTTGGAACGAAGTTGTGTTTTCGGACGAAAAGTCTTCATTCTTGTTATAATGAGAGAGAGAACCTTCAAGAGAACCTGGATCGTGTAACAAATTGGTGCTCTTCAAACGAATTAAATTTAAACATCGTCAAATGCTGTTTCATACCTTTCACCAGAAAACCCAATAGATATCTTTCCAATTATTCTATTAACAATATCGCAATTAACCGAAAAACACATGTCAATGATCTTGGAGTTATTTTTGATGAAAAGCTGAACTATGCTGATCATATTTCCCAAGTCACTACGTCAGCATATCGATAATTGGGTTTCATTATCCGTATGTGTAAGGACTTCACAACATAGCTTCACTCAAGTCTCTTTTTTATGCGCTAGTTGTTAGCAAGTTAGAATATGCCGTTGTCGTGTGGTATCCAATATATGACTGCTATATTAATGCTGTTGGATCCATACAGCGCAAGTTTCTAAAGCATTTAAGTTATAAAGTTGATGGACCGTATCCTCCTCGTGGTTTGGACTACAGGTTACAGGTTACTCTTGGATAGTCATGGAGTTGAATCGCTGGAAGCTAGACGACACCTAATTAGTTCAAATTTTATCAAAAATGTAATTCTTTATAAGATCTATTCAGCTTATTTGCTTGCAGAATGCAGTGAATGAAGTGCTTCTACTTCCAACGGCTAGAACAAATATATTGCTGAGGGCTTCCATGGTGCATTCTGCCAAGAACTTCAACAGTTTAAATAATTTTTCTGCGGACATGTTTCGTTAATTTGTTTCTTCGTTTAATGTTTTTTTTTTTCTTTTCTTTCACTACTCTTTTATATGTAGGCAGTTTGATTATATTATTGAATTATACTTAGTTTTTAATTCTTTTTCACATATGTATTATAATTATTATTTGTTTAAGTTGTCTGTATTGGGGTGAGCTGTTGGACAATTAATAAATATTATTATTATTATTATTATTATTATTATGGCAGAATCTGTGTGTATACACCAAGAAATGAAAGATATAGTGAAAGATATACACATAAATTGCACACCAGTGGGGAAGTTCTCAGTAAGCGCATGGGCCTAGATTAGCGCGGATGGTCAGGGCGTATGCTTCAAAATTAACGAAAGGCTAACTGGTGTAGTTTATAGAGATATTCAAGAGAACGCAATGTTACCAAGCGTAATAGAATGTTTTATCACTGGAAATTTCGTCTTTCTGCAGGCCAATGCCCATTCATACTAGTAGAATAGTGCAGGATTGGCTACGGGTCAATAATATTGACGTGTTGGAGTGGCCTTCGCCTTGTTCAGACCCAAATCCTGTAGAAAATGTTTGGGGTTTAATGGTGGAGAAAATTCGTTCATGGAATATCGTTCTCAGAAATAGGGAAGAATTGTGAAGAGCGATCCAACAGGCTTGGATAGAGCTGAACGAAGAACACGTAAGAAATGCAATTGAATCAATGAACAGAAGACTGGTAAACGTAATAGAAATGAATGGTGCCACCACTAAATATTAAAAAGTGTTAAGACAAATTTGCTTTATTTTAATAATGAAAGTTTTACTAGTAACACTGTTCGAAAGGCTATGAAATGTAATTAAAATATTATGAACAACATAGGTTGCTAACTCGGTGTTTTATCGTGATCTGTAAACTGTGATAAATTTAGAAGCATATTTATAAAAAGATATCAAACTTGGGTGCATTTAGCAGACTGTAGTGCTTCAAAACCGTTTCTAACGAGCGCGTATTTAAGGGAAACCTTCGCTTCGGCTGCGACAGTCTGTTGAATGCGCTCAACTATGACACGGGGGACATGAGTTCATGATATATCGCTTACACTATCATTTTAGAAATATTAGAAATATCCAGTGAACTAGATTAGGGTGATATTTCCAAATTAATGGCCGCCACTGTACATGTTGAGTCCTCTTATATAAGTAAGTTCGAAACAATGAGGTTAAAGGTAAAAACTAATTAGGTCAAGCTTAAGTAAGAGTATCTTGTGTCAAAATGTTTGTCAGAATCAACTTGTTCATTGTTATCTAGATATGTTGACAGTATTGAGTAAGAATAGATAAACTGATAACGGTTTATTCACGAAGCCATGCTGATCATCAGGTAAGACTTGTTGTTGATTAAATTGACACAGAAATAGTGTTTTGGTTAGTGATATATAGAGTTTTCAAGTATTTTTAAAGAGACCATACTAGTTACGGTTATCATTTGTAAGTATTAGATCTTCGCTAGTCTTCTGAGCATTTATCGTGGTTCTTATAAGTTTTATAGGGCTCTATGGTTCAGTCGTGTTAAAAGTGAAGTCAAATGTAGATCTAATGTGATGTTGTGTGTAAATTGGTGCGAACTATTTGCTACTTTTGATAAATGATAAATAAATAAAATAATAGTCCGAAGAATGAAAATAGTTTTGAGAAGTTTCAACGAGTTCTTGTTGTATTTCACAAGCGGCGATGATTAAGGTTAGTACATGATAATATGGCAGCTTTTATTCTCTCACCCTGCACTAAAATCTTCTACAATTGCATCTCCCTTCCCTTGTATTATTTCATGGTAAATACGTACGAAACACAAAAGTATCGGGGAAGGAGTGATATCAATAATTCAAACAGTTTCGTGTAGTTTAGAGAATGCTTTCAAAATATTCTGAATAAATTATCGATTTATTAAATATACATGAATCCATGTATTTCGAATATATTCCTGTATACTTACTTTTTATACAGCTGTAATGTATGTGATAGAAAGTAATAAAAAATTCCTATGCCAAATTGCATTTAGGAAAAGAGCATGACAAGGAAAGTCTATTCAACTATGTAATCAATAGTACCTTCTAATAAAATATAAGTATTTATCGCAACTCAAATTATGATTAAATAAGATTTTGTGCTTTCGGAAAGAGAAGATTAACTGGTGAAATATGGTAAAATAAATACATACGTCGAATGCAAGATGGTGCATTGCGAAGTGCTGATGTTTAGTCCAAGTTAATAATCTTCATGGACTTTATGAAGCGAAGCTAATTACTGAAGTTTATTCCACAGCATATATTTGGAAGTTATTAACCGTATTGGAATATTTACTTTTACCAAATAAGTAGATATATAATTACCAGTTCTAGACCATACGAGGGTGGTTCGGAAACTACGTGGCCTAATAAAATGCAAGTTATTATATAATCTGTTCGGTCAGCACACTTATTCCAACGATATTCGAAATTAGTAATGCCTTCATTGCAGGACGATGAATCCAAGTCCTCGAAATAACTATTTACAGCAGTGATTACTTCGGAATTAGACGAAAATCTTTTACCGCTCAGACTTTTTCTCAGGTTTGGAAAAAGTTGATAATCACTGGGAGCCAAATCTGGAGAGTAGGGTGAATGAGGCACCAATTCAAATCACAATTCTTGAAGTTTTGCCATTGCAATCGCAGACTTGTGGGCAGGTGCTTTATCCCGACGAAAAAACACTTTCTTCTTTGCCAAATGAGGCCGTTTCTCTTTGATTTTGTCGCTTAATTGTTGCAACAAATTGGAATAATACTCCCCATTTATTATTTTCCCCTTGCCTAAGTAGTCGACCAAGATAATTCCATGAGTATCCTAAAAAACAATTGTCATAATCTTTCCTACCGACGAAATTGTTTTCTGCCTTCTGCTTTGGTGGCAGAAGACGTTTTTTTGTCAATTGTTTCGATTGTCCTTTGGTTTTGAGAGTGTAATGGTGGACGGTAATGAAACGGCGTACAAAGTTTGATTGCGGAGAAAACGTGCTAAAAGGTCGCGAGAAACACTCAAATGATCCAATTTTTGCTCATGTGTGAGTAACTGCGGCACCCAACGTGCTGAATATTTTTTCATTTTCAATGCTTCGGTTAAACTTCTGTGCACACTATCATTTGAGAGATTTTGACTCGAAGGTCATCCAAGACGATACGATGGACTTTTCGAATCATATCCGGAACAGTAATAGCTTTTGGACGTCCACTACGGGGTTTATTATTTGCACTTATACGACCACGCTTAAATTCGGCAACCCAGTTTTTAACCATTGAAAACGAAGGAGCAGATTATAATAGTGTTGAATCCAGCTCTACTTTGATTTTGGTTGTTGTTAAGCCCTTCAAATGAAAGTATTTTATCACTGCCCTCTACTCAGCTTCTTCCATTGTTAGAAAATAAGACGGGACGTATATTAATATGGATTCAGAGTGTCTTTAAAAAGACGGTTACCGAATTTACACGCAAACGCATATTGCAATGTTTATGTATATAGAAATTCTAGAAGATAACTTTGTTTAGACAGCTTTGTATGCTAAGGGTGCGATAACTTGGTACGAAAAGTTAGCTGTTAAAAATTGTTACTTTTTGAAGAAGATTTATTAAAAGAAGATGTAAGATGTGTACTTTACGGGCATTTCACGTCCAATTTGGTAACGATCTACCTTTAACCGAAGACGTAAATGCTAATAATATCGCACGTACGAATGTACACATGTAACGATCGACAACTGACTGAATCGGAGACGTTACTTAAAGCGAGACCGACAATAACAAATCTAACAAATGAAAATAATAATGACAAATTTACAATTTAAAAATTGTGTTAAACAAAAAAAATCAAACAAACCAATTATGATAGAGAAATTGACACTACTCAATTATTTACAAGTTATAATTAACTATTAGGCTTTGAAAAGTTTCTGTAAAATTACGAATAATAATTCACAAATCAAAATCGGACATGACCTCTGCATGACACATTAAATTCGGGTACCATGTATACGCAAAAATTAATGGTATTGATTACTTAAATTTTACTAAATGAAATATATATATATAAAAAAATAGAAAATAAATGACTAGCCAAAGCTAATCACTTATTTTGAAAATCGAAATCTCAAATTAAATTATAGATTGATCACATTAGATGTGGGTATTAATAATTTGAAAAATATTCCAAGTGACTTCGGATGTGGCCTTCGGCAAAAGCTAAACGCAATTTTTAATGGAAATTCAGATTTAATAACAATGTGGCAATTGTGTATGGGGATAATGCTTCAAAATCTAACTGCTAAATACTCTGAAATAAGAGAATATTTCCAGTATGCACCTATAATCTGTTGGGATGTAGAAAGGACGTTTTCTATCTACAAGGATGTATTTCATTTAAAGAGAACACATTTTAGAGAAGAGAACCTTGAAGAAAGTATTGCTAGTTAATATTAATAGTCCTTTACTCAACTTGAACTACAAAACGAACTAATAAAAATGTACTTCGTATTTTATAGATCACCACCCGTTTGTTTTCCAATAATATAAATAAAATCTAAAACTCTTTAAAAATACAAATTTTCAATAGTACGCCCGTGGGCGATGAATCGGCCTCTCGTGTCCAGTTTTTAGTAATTATATAGAATGTAAATCCAAAATATTGGGAGTCAATTATGACGCGAACCTCAAAATTGAAAACCCCCTGAAAATAGTATTACGTGATTCCTATGAATTCAAAATATTCAGAATGTGTATAAATAATAAATACCTCATACACACAGCCAATGTTTACATACGTAACAGCTGGACGCGATGGACAATAACAAAACTATTCTTTTTGTTATTGTCGGGCAACTTTAAGGTATCGTCTTTTATAATATAGTAGATCGCACAGTGGCGTGACGAAAATTTATTAAACATTTTTGTCATTTATTTCCTTGCTTATGAGAGGGAATTTTGGGAAAATATTTTGGATTTATATTCCATATAATTACATCTTTCCATTTTTCATACGCTGTCTTTCTATTTCAGGGACACTCAGTATATATAGAGATAGAGATATAATTCCATTTCTCCATTTTTCATTGGTTGTCTCTTTATTTCAAGAACAGCCTGTATATTGCACGTATTATCTAGATTTTATTTTATAAACATTTTTGTTATAATACATATTTTTGATCGATTTCGTTTTATCGCAAAATTTTAGTTCGTAGATTTATTTTAAGACTTTAAAAATTTTATAAAAGAAAACTTTCAAAAAGCGTATTTATCAAAGTTATCGCAGACCGAGACGAGAACTACCTCATGATATAGTTTGTTTGGTTGTAAGGAAACTCATAGTTCCGACGTAAACTGATAAAAAGAATCATTTTTAATAGCGTGAACTTTGCGTGATTCCGCATTCACTCGAAAGTGTTCACGATTAGTTCAACCATACAAGACCACAAGACCGGCAGAGACGAGTTCGTCTTTCCAGAGGGAAAATTCTCGTTTATCATTCAGAACGCAACTGTTGAATCTCTTATCCTTCGCTCCGAGCGACTAATTCGCTTCGCCTTGACTCGTGATTCGAACAGAAAGAGTGAGAGAAAGAGAGAGAGAAAGAGTGAAAAAGTCAGGATAATTGACAGTAACGATATCGAATAAAAAAGATGCCACCGGCGTAGATGAATGAAAGCATTTACATTAATCAGGTGCTTTTGTGCTCGCGTGAGATAGTAGTCATAAATAGGCGAAGGTACACAGGTGAAAAATGCGGGGTGATTCTTGTGTCGTGTTGTCGGAAGTCGAAGTTTTTGTCGACGACTCACTCAAGGGTGTATAATTAATGGATGAGGAGTAAGAATTATTAGCACAATACGAGCGTAAGTGCTTGAGTCTCTTCTACATCCTCAGCGGAACATTGAACAAGGTTTTAAATAGTTTTTGAGATTTAATATGGATACTCTTGATATTTATTTCAGAATTGAGTAATTGGTGTTTCATTAATTGAGTCAATTTGTTAATTTACCAAATTCAAGTATTTTCTTTTCGAGTTAATTATAAAATAGTATGAAGCTATTTCACATTTTTGATAATAATATTAATTATAATAATAAGAATAAGTGGTATGAAGAGCTTGCTATGAAAATGGAGCGCCAAGGAAATTGAAACAAACTGATAACGATGCCAATTATTATTTCTCTAACAGCAGCAATTCCACAAACACTGAAAGCCAGTCTTCTGGAATTGGCGTTTTAAGTAAGATTGTACTAATTGATTACACGGGATGTTACTTTTTGGAACTCCATATTAAAATTAAATAATTAAATAAAATCGTTTCAACTAATTTATTATATTATAACGCCCTACAATATCGTTTCGTTAAAACTGCGTGGCTTCATGAGGTGAGGATAATTGAATGTTTATAAAATTATGTACAGTATATGAATTCCTACAAAAGTGTGGGGTTATTACAAGTTGGGGTGTTACTAACAATTTAGAAACCCAGTAGAGGGGAGTGATTTAATTCAGTTTGTTCATTTAGTGCCAGACCTATTTTACTATATTAATTAATTTCTAAGGCTTCAAATGAATTACATTTTCTGTCTTTATTCTGCACATGTAAGATTTTAAGTCTTTGTTAAATTTGTGGTTTAGTTCTAGGCAATGATAAGCGAATGTTGGGTCCTTTTTTTATCGTTGTAACTTTTTTCATGTTCCTTAATCCTCTGTTCAAGGTACGTACTGTTTGACAATCACAAGTAGAAATCAAAGAATAAGGTTGAAGTGGTTTGGTCTAAGGATGCCAGATGGGGGATGAGCGAAGAAGATTTTTCAATGCAGACCACAAAAAAGAAGAAAGAGAGGTAGATGTTGAAGATCGTGAAGTGAGAAGTGAGGACATTCGTCAAGTTAGCACTGCTCACAAGGGATACTGCGAGCAGTGCCATTGCGGGAAGCTGATGACAACATTTATTGTGACTCTAAACTTTATAGAGGAATATGAATATATATAATGGGTGATTCATTTGGAGATACCTTTTTAGGTGGGGATTTAATGGCTGAGCGCGCATGCGACGCGTCAGCGGACTGCGCATTCTGGTTCAGTACTATTTGACATTACGTAATGGAAAGACTTAGCCCGGCACAGCGTCTACAAATAGTACAGCTTTATTACGAAAATGGGCGTTCTACAAGGAATGTGTATCGTGCGCTTAGAACAACATATGGGCCACATAATCGGCCTACCGAACGCACAATTCGCTATACCATCAATAAGTTTGAAACTCAATTTACAATAATGGATAATACGCGACCTCATCCAGCACGTAGTGAAGGAAATATAGCGGCAGTAGCAGCGAGTGTACGCGAAGACCGGGAAGAATCAATTCGTCGCCGTTCTCAACAGCTTGGTTTGTCGTATGCAACAACTTGGCGTATTTTACGAAAGGATCTTGGTTTAAAAGCATACAAAATTCAACTAGTGCAAGAACTAAAGGCGACCGACCTTCCGAATCGTTTCAGTTTCAGCCGTTGGACTCTTGATAAACTTGCAGAAGATCCACTGTTTTCGACAAAAATTTTGTTCTCCGATGAGGCCCATTTCTGGCTTAATGGGTACGTGAATAAGCAAAATGCCCGTATTTGGGGTGATGAGCAACCTGAAGAGATTGAAGTGATACCATTACATCCAGACAAAACAACAGTTTGGTGCGGATTATGGGCCGGTGGAATAATTGGTCCATATTTCTTCAAAACAGAAGCCGGCCGGAATGTGACTGTGAATGGCGACCGTTATCGCGCCTTAATAAGGGACTATTTGCTGCCTGAACTTGACACCCGTGGTCTACAAGACATTTACTTCCAACAAGATGGCGCCTCTAGCCATACAGCTCGTGAAACTATGGCTTTACTGCGAGAACGATTCGGTGAACATTTAATTTCACGCTTCGGACCAGTAAATTGGCCGCCTAGATCTTGTGACATCACACCATTAGACTTTTTTCTGTGGGGCTACGTGAAGTCTAAAGTCTACATGGATAAACCGGCTACAATTGAGGCATTGGAGGCCAATATTACTCGGGTCATTGGACAAATACCACTCGAAATGCTAGAACGCGTCATTGAAAATTGGAACAGTTTCTTAAATAAATTGGCCTTTTTCATTTGTTCTTTGCTTTTGGAAAAAGTATCTCTAAATGAATCACCCATTATATATTGTTGTGAGGCAAATTACCTCGAACAATATATTTCAATTTAGTTATTTCATATATAAATAAAATTTGGAAAAATTATAAATATTATTATATACATTTTTAGACACTAAGTATAAGTAAAGGAAAATCAAAGGATATATAAATATAATATTATGAATAGTTTTTAATATCCAAATTTAGAATATGTAATAAGTTGTATGTAATTAATTCAGATGGAAATTGTAATTGATACAAATTCGAACATTAATTCAAATTATAAAAATTATACATCATTTCCGTTGTTCAAACAAACCAATGGGAGGATGTGTAGAAGATTTTAAGGGGACGCTTTTGTTTTTTATCGGCGTCTATGGAGAGTCGTTGTATTAAGTCCATCAGAGACGGTCGCCATTTTTCGAAAGATATCAGCGTTGTTCCTAGTCCGAATATTACTAAAATAGATATTTAAAATAATTACAACGTTTTAAAGTGTTTAAAATATATTCAAAAGATAGCTTAACGTTTAATTAATTAATGAAAAGTCATTTTAACGGCGTACACCAGTGATTATATAATTTATCATCGAAAGCATCATTTTAAATTTAGAAATCCAACATGGCGACTACCGATTTTTAGTTTTAAAACTCAATATATCAAGAAGATTACCTTATTTTGGAAACTTCAAGTAGAAAATTAATCATCCTGTACTTCCTGTCCTTATTCAAGACTAGTATTTTAAGAAATCCTAGAAGAATTCGGGACAATCCCGAAGAATTCCTTCGCAGAGCAGCTTAGCAATACCGTTTATGTAATTAAGTCATTCCCGGTCCAGATCTAGAAGATCCGAGAGATTTTTCCTGTTACCAGTATTACTTGATGTAATACCCAAGATCCTTCCTTTTATCCGGATTCAACTTAGCATCCCGATTTAGAAGGTACATCAAATTACACGCATAAGAGAGTAATCATTTGGTAATTAGTTTAAAATATATCGATAAACTTTGTCATAGTCGTAACTTAACCACACTTGGAAACTATTCAGAATACATTTTTCCATGAACCATTTGGATCATACTTATTACTAGAGCTGAGGATGTTTGCGGTATAACCATGGTTATATCATGTAACCATAGTAAATTACTATGGTTATATGATATAACCATGGTTATACCGCAAACATCCTCAGCTCTACTTATTACTAATTTAAAGTTTATAGTCCATTCTAGAGCTATCAATCATTTATTTTGGGTCATTTAGATGTGAATTACCTCATCAAGGTAATTCCTTCTCCGTACACATCGGTTATACTGTTATCAGTGTATTATTGCATCACAAAGTTCTTTTTGATTCATGCATTTTATGTTTTAAATAATTTATATTTCCTTTGATGCAAACAAACTAACGTTCTGTAGTTTTGTTTTATTACATTTCCTGAAAGAACATATTAACTTAGCTTATTGTAGCATAATAATTTTAGTGAGTAAGAGTATTGAAAACAAATACCTACCTGTTAAGGTATTCATTATACAATCACCGTATTTGTTACTTCCATTTCTTAGCGTTTTTTTTTTAAATAAATATTTTATATGACTTTGTCTGAAGTAGAAGTTTTATTGTTTATGATTAACCGTAATCATATATGGAAGGGTTTCTTTTTTGTCTACCTATTTAGAGTAGACCTAAACCTTGTTGATTTCACTAAGTGAGTTACGTCTAACCTGATATAGATGTCAGCTTGTCCGACAAAAGGTTTAACTGATCGATAAATATCCTTTCCTAATCGATATATATCTTTTTATAGAAATTGGTATAAAAATAAAGGTTTTTTTATGTGTATGTTTTCTTTCCTCAGCTTTTAGAAACGGACCAATTCACACGTCTGAGATATTTATTATTGATTTGTAAGAGTCTCGTTTATATTACTAAATGTTGTAAACTTCCGCATCGAACATTATTTAGCCGTCCGAACGCGAGACATCATATTGTTGCAGTAGCATTTCTAGCACATTCGCTGTCGGGGTTTACTACAATATATATATATATATATATATATATATATATATATATATATATATATATATATATATATCGTAATCGACAAATTTTAATTTCTGGTACGAAAATAGAAGAGGAAAAGAGCGCGACGGAGAAAAGTAAAGAAACACATATAGCGAGGTTGCCAATGAATGTAAGCAAGTAGATTAAGTGAGTAAGATTATAGCTAGTTAGTAAGTCTATTGCTTTAGAGGGTTGTAGAACGCATATTAGAAATACGTATAAAATTCGCCACGAATATTTACAGAAAAATATTTATTTCATGGTGTATTACTTTTATGAGGATGTACAACAAAGCTTATGTTTTCCACGCATAAATAAAATGAAATGAAATATTAATTCTAATTTATGTAAAAAGAAAATAAATGTAACTCTCATGAAAAGAAAATAAGTTAACTTTTCTCCAATAATAATAAAAAATAAATATTCTAAATTAGAGGTTCAAATAATCCACCACATTATTCTTGGCCAACCTATAATAAAATTCTTGACGCATGTCAGGTATTAAAGTTAAGAATGCTCTCAATATGTTTTCTCGCAATTCATTTATATTATGCATTCTTTCGTGGAGGTTACTGCAAACTTTTTGTTTGATATGTCCCTATAGAAAGAACCGACAATTGAATTATTTAAAATACCAGCCCATACATTTAATTTTTGTGGATATCGCGTATGTACAGGTACATTGAGGTGTCTACAGGCATAATACCATTTTATGATTTGTGTCTGTTCTTGAGTTGTAAAAACATGTATGTTGAAATCGACTATTAATATACGCACGTGGAGAAATAAGTGTTGTACATCCGGCAAGTGTTTCTTAGGGTATAGAGCATATTAAATGTGTATGTGTGTCTACCACTCTGCTTTTTCCCTCCACTGTTTGAAAGCAGGCAACGTTGGATATAACAAGCATACACCTTATACGAAAACAGAAATTAAAATTTGTCGACTACGGTATATATACTGTAATGTGAGTCATGAAATGATGTCACCCGCTAACGCTTCGAGAGACGATTGTGAAGCGTCCGGAAAAACACCGGAAGAATCTAGAAGGCTCAAGCCGGATTATATTTATACCATTCGGAAGGGATAGCAATCATTCAACGAATAATCGCCGTCAGGTTGATATTGCGATATAAATGCGAAGTAAATATTGAAATAAATACTGTTACTATTAGTTATTAGTTATTAAGTGTATTTGGTGTGTTTTAGTATTAATATAGTGTGTTTTAAATTGTCGTTAGTTGTATTTAAAAGAACCCAGAAAGACAAGTATTTTATAGTGGTGATCAGGTGTTAGGGATTAACAAATAATGGACTAAACTGATAATTATTGGTTTAAATAAATATACAGTGCCAAAAGACGTTTATTTTAAATATCGCGATGGCGAACAAAGCGAAGCTCACTAATTTAAAAGTGACTGACCTGAAACGAGAATTAGAGGAGAGGGATGAGGATACTACCGGTAAAAAGGTCATGCTCCAGCATCGACTTGGAGATGTATTAACAAAAGAGAAGGTTATTTCTTCCAAGGTCCAAGTGGGGATGCTGGCGTGGATGAGTTGTTAATAAAAATAGTACAAATGGACATGAAAACGATACTGAGCTAGGAAAACGAAATAGTTTACGATGCCGAATATGAGTAATTGACTGTTGCCTTGGCAAAAATACAAACGATTTTCAAGAAATTTCTGGAAAATTATTTTATGGTTAAAAAACATATTGTTTATAAAAATTTCTGCTAACAATACGATCTGAATAGGCTTTGACTTATTTTTGTAAAAGTTGATTTAAAAAGAAACACATAAATTATCATCATCAGCAATAGAAAAAGTATTTTACTGGGAACCCTACCATGCAGTTTACAACAGCAAAACATATCACTACATCGCCGAGTATTAATACATTTATGGTATAGAGATGTACTTTGCTGGTGTAAAGTGTGCGTTAGAGCTCTTAGTGCGATACTTTTTCTACTGCTGAAAATGACAACTTAGTTATCGAAATACGTATTCAGGATTTAAAGTTACACTGTGATAAGGATTCTTTTAAAATCAACTTTGTCATAAAATAATAGACAAAATTTATCACGTAGTTCTTTTATAGAATTAAATTTAAAATATGTATATGCAAAGATTTAGCATGTATTTTAAATTTAAAGCTATAAATAAAGCAGTTCGTCAGTTTCTTTTGTATATTTTAAAGCTATCAAAAACTTTTTAAAGAATATATGTTTGTATTGAATGGGGATATTTTAATTTTATCCTTTGTGAGTCTAAAAGTAATATTGTAACATTTTAAGGTTATAACCATTTAAACTGAACACCATTTTACACCAAAATAACTAATTTTATTGGCCTGTAATTTTCTATTCCAGTTTTCATTTCTTACTTTGTGATAGTTACGATAAGATAAAATAATATGATGTTGGGCATTAAATTCATAAAAATGATAATATTCGGAAACCAGGTCTTGTATCATCACATTTTGTGTTCACAATTGTAACAGTTGTAAAAATGTATATTAAACTAGTTTCATGTGGCCGGTATTCTGTTTGTTCTGTAAGTTAAAATAAAATATTAAGTATAGCTATCTACTCCTGAAACGAAAAGAGATAAGAACAATATATGGGCATTCACTAACAAGACAATTCATAAACAATATTGTGTAACTTGTCTATATAATAATAATAATAACAACGATTTTAAAAATGCATGCGAACTGTGGAATGAATTGAGTTGCAAAAATCAAGATTAATTAATTGCTAGATTATCAATTTATTCCAAAAAATACCAATTCAATAATAACAACAATGTTTATATATTAACAAGTGTATATTCAGTAGTGTAGGTTTATCATACATAGAAATACACTGATCAATAATGAGAACACGTAGGTATAATTGGGAGACTCACCACCGCGGTTTTCACTGTCCGCTGGTTTAACTTGGATGGGTCGGTTCATCTGAAACGAAAAGATTTAATTTACTAAAAATGAATTTATAAAATAAACGGAATAAAATTATGAATTATGGTAGAAGAATAACGGAAACGAATAGAAATAGATTAAAAATCATAGATGACCTATTAATGTTATGTCAAGTATTAGTTGAATGGTGATTCTTGTTCTTAGTTTATTTGTTCGCGGTCGTTTATCGCATGCCTTTAAAAAAAAATCATGATTTTCTATATACCAGGTGCGAGCCATATGTTCCCGGACTGATACTGGCGGTCGCTCTAGAAATAGTTTCCTTGTGCAGCTATGCATTGGTTCCAGCATTTTCCCGCTCTGGAAGATATTCAATCGTTCAATCTGTGGATGGGTAGAGTACTACTTGCGGTTGAATTTCTTTAATGCTATCAAAACGTTGGTCTTTTAGTTGCAATTTGGGTTTTTGGAGGAGATCAAAGTCGCAGGGCACCAGATCTGACGAATAGGGTCGAGTGGAGAACGATAGTCGTTGATACTTTCGTCAAAAAGGCTTGAGTGAAAAACGAATGATGAGGCGGTCGTATTGCAGCGACCAATTTCCTGCTCGCCAATGTTCTGGCCGTTTGCGTACGAAATCCTCGCGGAGTGAGGAGCCAGATCTAGAGGAGGCTCTGGATCTGGATTCTGGATCATAAACTTAAATTCAGTTCTTGTCGCCAGTAATTATACTGACAAAAATTTTCCATCGTCAGCTAAAAGTTGTTTAAGCTCAGTGTGAATAACAATTCGTTCCTGTTTTTGATCGTAGTCAGAAGTCTCGCTACCGGGTCAAACCACTTAAAAGTTTCTGTTCGGCTCATTGGATTGTTCACCGAATGCTTGCTAAATCATTCTATATGTTGATTAAAACAAAATTTAATCCATGCGCGTTGCTCACATTTTAATGATCGTATAAGGATAGAATTACCACTGTACGTAATCGCACGTAGCTTAGCGAAAACTGCACCGATCATGTTGAAATTTGTCACACATTTTCCGTAGACACATACCTCCTATCATTTATCGGCGCGCACCGGTATTATATTGGGTTTTAGTGCTATTGCATCAGTCAGGAAGCACCTGGATCGCGCCTTGTCCATCTACATGATATTGCTATATTGGTGAGATATAAAATTTGCAGCAAGCAATTTTGAAGAACTTTTCGTCATAAAATATTTTATAAATAATTTAGGTTAGTCCGCAAAAATAATATAAAATTTGAAAATGGGTTTTAGAGTTCACATTCGAAAAGACAGTAATTTGTAAATAAAATGTTGCTAACGGTTTGGTACTTCCCTACTTGCTCATTACCTATCTAGCCGATTTTTAATTATTCTGGCTAAGACTTCAGAGGTAACATCTAGAAGCGATATTCGCCGATAAATATTGGAGTCTCTGTTTTTTCTTTTCATGTTCCCAAATTTTTGTAATGATCTTTAAAATTCTCTTGGTCATCCTGTTGGGGCTTGATGTACCAATGTTATGATTGTATCCGATTTAGAATCACGATCCTGATGTTGTTGCACCGTGCACAGGTTGTGAGGTTGTATACACTTTATTATTTAAATCTTGGGTGATTGTTTGTTAAATGAATAAATGTACATTCGTCTAAATATATTATATACATTTATTCTGGATCTACAACGACTTATACTAACATAAAACTACTTTTGAGACTAGCGTCTTTTGTTAAAAATATGATTGTTATGTTGTTGTTTAAAGTAAAACTATGTATCTTGTGTTGTTGCTTGTTATGGTGTTAAATATGAGGCTGTTGTCTTAATACTGTGTGTCTTATATTGATGTTTATTAGTTGATTGTGTTTGAGAATGTTGTGTTAAGACTGTGTGTCTTATACTCATGTTTAGTTGATATTGTATTTGAGTTCATACTGATCTATTCTGCACTGTGTTACAAGCAGGTAAAAATATACCACTATCCATACACTATTACATATTAATGTACGTGGATTGGTTGCAAAGTGTATTGTTTGACGTTTACGATAGTGTCTTAAAAATATAATCTTAACTAATAAATAATAAAATATCATTACTAATTAAGGATCGGTGTTACCTATAAATCTAAATTTGATGTTCCGGATCGAAAGTAATAAAATTTCTTAAACATATTTGGAAACGTAATCTCAAGAATAGATATCCAGATTAAAACCTTTGTTCACTATAACCCAATGTAATAAAACTACAGACTGACGTATAAGCAATAAATAAATTTGGAAAAAGTTAACCCTAGGTAAACGAGAAAAAACGAGAGGGCTAAATTATAAAGTAGGTAATAAATATATTTTTAGATGTAAAGAATTCTTAGAACTTAAAGAAAGTTTTTGCAATTTGAATGTGCGAATAAAAGTATGTTATACAAACTTTCAAATGAACGTTAAATATTTTATAAAATTGGAAATGTTAATGTTTGAATATATATCCTAGATCTACTTATATATATCAATAAAAAACGTTCTTATTCTTTTTCGTCGTTCTTTTCTTCGATCGTTATACATCCGAAATGAAGTAACAATTTAAAAAATGGGCTAAGGCTGGGCAAGTGGTTTGAAGAAGACAAAGTTTGTACACTCAACTGGAAATGCGATAGCTACTGTTTTTTGACTGGCAGTGAGATTCTTTCTATTGATTATCTTCAGAAAGATAAAACGATAAGAAGTGAATAATATGGTTCTTTTTAATTGAACTGCACTATACAACACAACGCAAAAGGTTTCACTTAATGAAGAAACGTCGACTTTTTCTTCAGGATAATTTACGTGTTGACTTTTCCACTGTTTCAATGACAAAAACTACATCTCCAACTGCTCCAGACATCCAGTTTATTTACCAGATTTGGTCACTTGAACTTTTTCCTTTTTACAAACACGAAAACTTTACTCAACGGCAAAAGATTTTGGTCGAATGACTTGAATTTGTGGACTAATTGCATTGTTTTATAAGAAGAATACGTTCAAAAATAACGTTTCCTTGTCCAGGCCCACTAATTAATGAGCTTCTGTCATATCATGGTTAATTATGTTAATTAGGATTAATATATATTTGTGATAATACCGAATAATTTTTAATTAAGAAAACTGCATATTTGTCGCATTTCAATTAACACGCATAAATAAATTAGAACTAAACACATCTCATACCTAAATCAATAGTTAATTAAAGTCACTATTCTATCTCAATTCATAAGTGTAGACAGTCGTTTGGATACCGTGTTGAATGAGAAAATTATGGAGATTATATTTATACAATCAGTCAAGAGAAACGCTTTCCGATTTCGCTTAATTAAAACAATATCATTTCTATTCAATTACGGAAAATACATTCTGTTCTATTAAGGATATGGAATATACGCATTTTACACGGCCTTTTCCAATTGATTACACCGACAGTATTTAGACGTACACACTACACACGAACAGTACGATGTAATATTTTTAATGGATTAGCAAAACAGAATGAGGTTCAGAAATGATGAAATAATATATTATCAAATATTTGAAGTATACATATAAATATTGATCCCTGTCACGACATGACGTTAACTCAATAAAAGTAATGATATTGTATTGAGTATACATACTGCTTTGAATAAAAAATACATCTGTTATTTAATATAGGTTTCGGTGTGTCTAGGAAGTGATTAAATGAAATAATTTTAAAGGAAAATTAATTTAGTAATCAAGTATAGCAAGCGTCAAATAAGATAAGCGAGCGGTGGGAGTAACTTCTCGCAGCACTAGAAGTATAGGGGAGATTTGTATTTGGTTTTACATAAAATTGCAAGATACCACAGGCGGCGTAAACTACACATCTATCACTATCATAGATTTATTGTAAAATCAATTAGACGTTACAGAAACAATTAAACATATTGCTATGGACTTTTCCCCGCAAACATTTTGAAAAATTTTAATTATTTTTGATTGAACTATTATTTTGGTTGCTAGTGTATAAATTGTGAATTTATTATTTTGATTTGCGCAGTGGGAGCACGCCGTTTGTTCGGCTAGGCAAATTTTACCTTGAAAATATATTTTTTTTGATAGAGAGCCTGTGAGCTATCTGTGGACAGACACTAATTGTCATCAGAGTTAAGAAGACGTGAGCTATAAGATATTTTTTTTTATCTTAGTTTTAGTAGCTTCGTGATTTTTATTAATTAGTTTTGGTGATTTATTTCATTCCGATTGATTTACGAGTGTGCAGAACTCGTAGTTGTTAAATTTTGTACGTTCTACTAACTCTGGTGTCTCGTATAAAAAAAAAACAATTTTATTTACGTAAGTAAAAGAAATTATTCTCATTATCTTTATTATTATTTTCTTGTATGTATTGATTTGTATTTTACCATTGTGGTAATTTTGATATATATTTTATCTTAGATATATATAAATGACAAAGAACGTATTTTAAAATTTCTATATAAAAATTTTTATATAACTTTAACTTTTGCACGTTGGAGTTAAGGGCATTTTTTTTATTACATGTGACTGCGCATGTGTTAGAGATTTGCTTCGGTCTGTCAGTTCTGTTTGTTTACTTTTTGAGGTTGTTTATTCGGAGTGAAATTAAAAACATCTTTGCAATTTATTAGATTTAATTTAGTTCGGGTGTAATCAGAGGACGTTTGGATTTGTTTTGCGGTCATTTTCAACAAATTCTTTTACCTCTAAGTGTAAGTTTGTATTACACAATTCTTTATACTTTATAAAGAATTTTTTTTTTTTTTTTATATATATATTAAAGATTCATTTGAGTAAAGATGTGTATCGTTTTAATTATCCTTCTACTTGTGTGCTTAACAGTAACTTCAGTAAAACTAACAATTTTCACAAATAAATTTTGTGTGGCGCCTGATTGTGGTATTAATTAAATTATTTTTCCACGTTTTCCATTAGAAACCCGGAGAGGAAAGCAGTCCTATTTAAAGAAAGTAAACGACTGAGTATTTAAGCTGGACAGTGTTGGTGTGAATAGTGGTACATCTAACTACTAACCCACTATTCATAGCAATATGTATATTGACATATATGCATATACGTTCATTACCAAACGAAATGATATTACCCTTCCCACCAGAAAAATTGGAAATTGACGTACAGAAAATTGTGTTTTATGTTTTCTAATCTGTTTAATTATGGCTTTTTTCAAAGAGGTTAGAATTATCTGATATTGCCATCAGAATGACTAATCAAAATAATTTAATTAGACGTCGTAAAATAATATGCGGCAAGAAAATAAAGGTCAAATTTTTTATTATGTATTTTGTTGCATTGCCATTAATTTCTATAACCAAATTAATTCTTCTAGATATAGATCTAATTAGAGAGAGCTTCACAATATTGTGCAGTTAAATTTTGCTAACACTCGTTTATGCCATTAATAAATTACTGTGTGTCTAAAAATATTACGACGCATTGTTTTTTTCATGTGCCGCACAAATTTTCAATTGGATTAAGATTCGGGCCTTTGAATATTTAAAACGAGAACCTAAAACCAATAGTAACGTTTGATAACCGTTTGACACGAATAAAACTGACCTAAGCTGACAATAGCTCACCATCAAATTTTAGATTTCCTATATTTTTTTGGTGTTGACAGTAATAATGAGATTGTAATGTATAAGCAGGTATTTAACAATATTTTTAAAATAGTATAAATTTACAGAGGTAGCAATTTGATGTTATAATTAATTAAACAATTTATATATGAAATGAGATTTAAATGTACAAACAGATAGTTAAGAATATCGCAATACACAAATCCATTTGCTTGGATACGTATAAAGAATATTTAATTTATAAATGGTTTATTCCTTTATTACAAATTAATCTTCTTCGAAACTGAAGATGTCGTCGTCACTGTCACTCTCATTATATACATTAATAGTTAAACTTTCTGTCGTTTCATCAACTAATATTTCTGATTCTAAATATTTATTTCACTTAATAGCAATTGTGTACTTATAAAAGTAATTATAAACATTAAAAACTACTTCTCGCGTTTGAGCGTGTATCACTTTATGATCTCCTGGCAAAGACATTATGTTCGGCCACTGACAAATATATTCTGTCAATTACTTGAGTAAGTGGGCGTGCACGTTTTTAAAAACGACTACGGCGCACTCTCACCGCTCGCCATTTTATTTTCCGCTTGCTATACAATTCTTAAATGGCATTAAAATGCCAAAAATTTTATAAATTTCAAAAAAGTTGAAACGTGTGAAAGTAGAATCATATTCGCAAAGAAGAATTAGAGTATGTAGATGCCAAAAATGTATTCAAAAGACCGATTGATCTAGAGGAAAATGCAAATCTTGTGGGACGGCCTTTGGCAGGGAAGAATATTGTTTGAGAAATCTCAGTCTTTGATGATATTTCACCTTCTAGATGGTATTCTTTCCTCGCGTTCGTTCCACTTATTTTTTTTAGGCATTGTTCATCTTCCTATTCCCAATATTCAACGTCGCTTATCGATTTTGCTGTATGCTCTACTCCACTGATTCAAACGCCACTGCTTTGTAAAGTGGTAAGAGGGGATAGTGAATATATAGTTTTCTGTGATCCTAATAGAGTATATATTCTCTTCAAGGACAAGCATTATTGCTTACGAGAGCCTTTGGTTTCCTCCTTGACTACAGCCTTTTTACTATTCAAAAGACCCAACATACTACAACGAAGGTCGGAGGTCGAATCCTCAATCACGGCCGCATATGAAACGATAGGGGGGTGATACAATTACCAATTACGCTACCACAGGTAGCGATATGCATATACGTTGAACGTATTTAAATGACAATGATAATAAATAAAGGAAAATTAAAAGCAAAATTAAACGGAAAATTAAGGCGTAACAACATCGAATGGATTGATTTTACAAGACTGTATTTCAAATCTGTAATAAAGTAATATCGGATAATAGAATATGTCGGTTATTTTGTAATACTAATTTTGTGTGACAAAATTATTATTCCAATAAGCGAGTATAACTGTAATACAAAAAAAACTTTAGAGAATAGAATTTGCTTTGTAAACATGAAAAGGAACCAACATTTAAAATAGCAGTGGGCTAAAAGAAAACAAATATTGTTACGTTAAACTAAAATAAGCGTTCGCTAAATAGGTAATATTTTCCTTGCCAACTGCAAGCCCAAAAATAAACACTATATAACCTTATTTATCAAGAGTTATTAAGAATTCTGTCGCGAAGCAGGGTCCGGAAATATATTACGTTTATATTTTAAGGCATTATGCGTAAGCCTTACCCTTTTAGTTACGTACATGCCGACGCGTGTGTATTATTACGTTTGTCCGAATTATGTGAATATAACCTGATATTTTGTGGGTAATATATAGTACGCGTTTACAGCTGTGCGTTCTATGGGCTTCATTTCCACAATAATGATGCCGGATATAGAAAAATCAAGGATGTAATTTTTATACATTTACCCTTTAGATATTTACCAGAATGGCAGTCGATGTTAATAATATATTAGGGGATGTATCTTCGAAGGGTGCAGAGGTTTTAGTGCATTGTGTTAAAGCTTGATAGTCCGGCTGTAACCATAGAGATAGCCGGTTACAACATTCCTATTATAATGAACAGAAGCTTGACTTAAATTTTCCCTCACAGGGGTCAGTTTGGATGTAGTGAACGATTCCATGTTATATACAGATTGTTTAGAAATTCCATTTGCTATTTAACTTTGTAAATAAAATATTGGTTTCATAATGATCTAGTAGGAAAAGGTTATTTTTTATCCTTTTTTCAGTGTGAAGTGTCTTCATATAACAACTCTAGAAGCTATAGTTCAGATAATCAGATACCTATTCTGCAATTAAAAATTTATTTACTTTGAAAATTAATTACAATTTATAAAAAAAATATGTGAATGTAGTGACGTTTTAAAAAAGGTATAAAACTCCTTACTACAATTTATAATCGTATCCTAAATAGGTATTTCGACAACTAAGTTGTCATTATCAGTACATAAAAACCACAACACATTGTTCGACATGAGGCACAGTAAAGCTTAACACATTGATCATAACTACAGTTGTCAGATTGTCCCCACATTCTGGAATCCTACTCAGTATAAGTTAATATACACCTTCGTGTATATATAAGAATGATAGACCCTTCGACATCTACCTCCCTTGAACGGTCAAGCAAGCACTTAACGGTCGCTTGAATTTCTTTATACATTTCGTTTTTAAACTAAAGTTATAAATTTAATTATGTACGTCTTCTTTTATATATTGTGTCTCATATCATTTGATAGTTTGCCTCACAAGGGATATTTTAATGATATGTATGTCATCGACATCAAAACCTCTTAGCTCGCACTTTTGATTAGTTCATTACTTAAGATATCGATAACATCGATACCCTCCCTCCAAGGCTAACAGAACGTAAACCTTTTTCGGCAGACCAGTGTTTCTCCGACACAAAATTAGTCTTCTGCTCAGATCCTCTGAAAGATATACATCTTGCTTACGTACTGTCCCTGCATGCAACTCGCCACGCCACGCCGCTCGGCATCCTTCACTTCTAAGGTAATCTGTATTGTTCGATATATATTATTTCTCATTTAATTCATATTAATTTAATTAATCTAACTAATTAATTTCTTATTCCTACGGCCAAACATCGCTCTCCACAGTTGTCCAAGCATGTGATGCACCTCGTGGCCGACCATCTTCGCAAGTCAAAGGTAACTCTGTATTGTTCGATACATAGATTATTTTATATTAATCACAGTTAATTCACATTTAATTTACTGCCTAATTTAACATTATTTTCAGTTTTCTTTTCTGTGTGTTAATTTTTAATTACTTATTTACCGCTCCTTGTGTATATTACTTTAATTTAATTACTTTAAATATATCAACGCTCAATTTCCTTCTTGTAAATGATAAATACAAACTTTAAGGACAACGTTGTTGTGTTTATTTAGTTAGTAAGTTGTAGTATATTTAGTTAAGCATTATCACACACGTCCTGGACCTTTGATGATACTTCACCATCACAGCAATTATTTATTTCAAGTAATCTCCATTATTCTTAGCAACCACAGCCAATCATAGCGCTTGTTAGTAATAGTACCAACGTCAAAACATATCGGGTTTTATAAAAAACAGACATTACTTATTGTAAGAGATGTTTACGAAGAGTTTTGTTTTTTTTACGAGACGCATCCAGTTACAAAAAAAAAAGATTGCGAGTTTGAAGATAAGCAAGTTCATTGTATGCATTGTGTTAGGTCGTGTATGTAGGCCAGATGTTTATATTTTAGTTAAGTGTAGATCTCGACGAGGCGGTGAATTTGTGATGATATAAACACATATATCAGTATGTCTCGCTTAGTTATAATTTCTTACGGACACGCCGTCCTTACAAAACGCTATGTATGTTGAAAACATTTGTATATATTGGCTTTTACTGAGTAGGACTCTGGAATGAGGAGAAAAATAACAACTCTAATCATACGCAATTATGTATGGAATACTATGTCAAATTAATGTCCGCCTCTGTTAGCTTCACACATGGAGGCCCTTTTGAGCACATTTTTCATTCTATTTTGACACATTTCAAGCGGTATTTCATTAATTTCATTTCATTACGAATATTTGGTTCAAGTTGCTCAGGAGTTTCTGGTTTGTATAAACCTTGCTCTTCAGATATCCTCACAAAAAAGTCTGGGGCAGTAAAATCCGACCGTGGAGGCTATTCAACATCATCAATCACCATTTGACTGTGCATGCGAGATGGCATCGTCTTGCTGAAACCGCATGTTAATTAAGCTCACGGTATGCAGTTCTAGACTTTTAATGGATGTAAAGATAGCCCAGAACCGACTATTCTGTTCATTCACATATCCATTCAAATGAAAATGCGCCTCGTCAGTGATTATGAGTTTTTCATGAATATCAGGGTTGCCAAAGGCAAGCTGTAACATCCTATTGGCATATGTACGGTGGCGTAAATGGTCTTGTGGTAGAAACTGTTGTGTTAATTGAATCTTAATTGGAAACAATTTCAAATCCTTTCCATAATTGTAGCCAAAGTTCTTCGTAAACCTGTTCTTCGCCCCAAGCACGGTGTCGAATTGAAGCTGATGAATTGTTTTGAACACTTTCTTGAACAGCAGCCAATGTTCTTATGCAATCTTGCAGTACGTTGTTGTCCACGCTTGGGCCTATCAGCTACAGACCCTCTTTCTTCGAAATCATTCCCTACACGATAAATAGTGGTTGTTGTTGGTACGTTATGTCTCCCAAAAAGTACACGTAACTTTCTAATCGTACAGAAATCGATTATTGATTTGCATAAAATGTTTTAACAATTAAAACACTTTGGATTATCGAATATTAATTCGTAATAGATTTGATACGTCTTTATTACAGAACTCACAAATATGAACTGACAAAATTAAAGTTTACCAAAATGGCGGCATAACGAAGTAATATACCTTCTCGGCAGACACCTGTTATGTAGAATGCGGAAATAAATATATTTTAGTATTGTATGTTGAGCACTTGTGAAATATTGAAATAACGATATAATGTAAGAAAAAGGGTTTTGTTTTATTTCCTTAAATATATTTTAATGATATTTACAGTATTTCTCTTCTTATTCAAAAATGAACCTTTTTTTACAAAATATCCCTGATACGGTTAGTTAGCAAAAAATCTTAGAACACAGTGTTGCCTTAACCACTTTCAAAATTCTAAAATTTATATATTGTGAGTGTACTTTGCCCGACATTTACTGACTTGTTTTGCAACAATTTTGATAATCTGTAAAAAAAATGTTGAATTTAAAAACGAGTTCATGCGTATTGCTTATCATATGGAATTAAAACGCAGTCTAAATACTTTTAATACTGTAAAGTTTGTCTTTTCGGGTTCTTAAATAAAACTAACGGTAACTTTAGACACAAACTATATTAATAATAAAAAAACGAATAACAATATAAATAATTACATATTTATATATTTATGTAAGTTTACTCGACGATAATTCGGTATTGACTGCCTCAATCCCTTCCTCGACGGTTTATATATCCGCTGTGAATACTCTTCTCGACCATTCTACATGCATCGAGAAAGCGCCAGAGGTATGACGCCCGACGCAGCGTTGGATGAGTCATCACATTACGATTATGGTTATTATTTATTTAAAAAAAGTTACAATTTTTCAGTCTAATTTCTTTGTATGTCTCTAGTACTTGGTCATAGCTCCATTGAGTTCAATGACTTTCTGTAATCTTCGTGGCATTGAGAAAATAAGTTGCTGCGTATAGTATGGTGTAATTTGCTGCCATGCATCAGTAATTCGTTGCTTGAACAGATTCACATTTTGTGGTTGAAAATCGTGCTTTTATTTCATTGACAAGTGTTCCCCATAGGCTTCCGATGGGATTAAAGTCGAGACTTTTTTAAGGCCTTTTTCTTCTTCTTCTTCTTCTTCTTCTTCTTCTTCTTCTTCTTCTTCTTCTTCTTCTTCTTCTTCTTCTTCTTCTTCTTCTTCTTCTTCTTCTTCTTCTTCTTCTTCTTCTTCTTCTTCTTCTTCTTCTTCTTCTTCTTCTTCTTCTTCTTCTTCTTCTTCTTCTTCTTCTTCTTCTTCTTCTTCTTCTGTTTTGGGTTGGACGTTTCTTTTTGAGGGCAGTTATAGAACATTGATATTATGTTCCGAGCAATAGTTTTTAACCACTATAGCACGGGGAATTGGACAATTATCCTAAAATTTTAGGTAGGTATTACATATAAAAACGTATTATTAAAAGTTTAATATTTACATGTTGAAAGATAAAATCATTTCCAAATACTGATATAACTGAGGGCAGGATAATTTCGTCGGCAGTACACTTGAACAGTCAGCTTTTTTTCTATAATCGCACACACACCTGTGTCTCGACAACTTATCCACCCTCAAACGTTCACAGAAAAATGCCCTTCTCTGTTTACAGTACGCACAAAGGCGCTCATTGTGACATGATTGAAATGACTTCTCATCTGAAAATACCATATTTTCCCATAAATTTACATTATCTACAAATTGTTGCGCGAATTCCAATCTTTGCTGCTTGTTAACTTCCGTCAAGTATATTTTATTAGCTGGACATCGATTTTTTAATTCACTATTTTTAATCCTGCGATGTACAGTATAAATTGACGCGGGGAAATTTATTTGTTCCCGTGCATTAATTGCTGTGTATAAAGGATTCTCACGCAGAAAATTTAGTAAATTAGTGTCTTCCTGTTGAGTCGAAAAATTGCGCCTCCGTTATCATTGCCTCCTGACAATTGATTCAAATTCAATAAGTTTTCTCTTTGCTGATAACACCGTGTTTTTACTAATTTGTAATTCGTTATAGTCCTTATTGGGATACCATTGATCAATCTGGCTTGTAACATCGCTTTTTGGTGGACACTCAAATTCGATGTTTTAATTTTAAATTAATCGCTGTCATTTTTAACATTATACTTCCATTTTATCAATTAAATTTACATTATAACGCTAAGAAATAAGTAATTAAACTTCTAGTTTCAAAAATTCTTTTATTGTAAATACCACTACAATATTGTTTCGCCATACAATGGCTTCATCAGGTGGATGAAATACTGAATATGTACAATACAAGTTTGAATATTTATGTGAAAATTATTGGGGAAATGGTTGTGGAAAAATTTTTACAATCTTAAATTTAATAGAGGGGAGTTGTTTAAATCTAGTTGGTCATTTAAAGCTAATCCTAAACTATTGTATCTATTAATTTCTAAGTTTTCTAACAGGTTAAGTTTTTTACTTTTTTCTTGAATGTGTAAAATTTTGAAATCTATATTAAATCTATGATTGATATCTATACAACGACTTGCGAAAGTTGAACATGTTTTCTTTTCTTTATGGCTTCTCTCGTGTTCCTTCATCCTAATTTTGAATGTCCTCCGCGTTTGTCCTATGTATACCTTATTACAATCTTCGCATGTTAACTTATATACACCAGAGTTTGATTCTTTGTCTATTTTATCTTTGTTGTTTTTAATAATGTTCTGTATAGTATTGTCTGTTTTAAATCATATATGTTCGTTATTAAGTTTTTTAATGAAAGTACCAATTTCTTCCAAAATTTTGCCTAAGTAAGTGATTGAATTATAGGAATTAATTATCTTGTATTTTAATTTTGGATAAACTAAGGAAAGGGTTTTAGATTTTTGTTCGCTATTTAGGATGTTATTGACAATATTTATAGAGTAACCATTGTTTAATGCTATTGTGTATATTCTATTTACTTCAAGGTCGAAATTACTTTTACTCATAGGTACATGAATTAATCTATATACCATTGATTAGTATGCTTATAATTTGTGCGTTATAGGATGAAAAGAATTAGCGTGTATTGTGGTATCTGTATGTGTTGGTTTATGGTATATAGCGAACTTGTGTTTATTAGTTTTGTGTGATATGGTTAAATCTAGAAAATTAATGCTTTTATTTATTTCTGTTTCTACAATTATGTTAAGTTCTTAATTGTCTATCTGTTTATCTATATTCATCCTATAACACACAAATTATTAGCATACCAATCAATGGTATATAGATTAATTCATGTACCTATGAGTAAAAGTAATTTCGACCTTGAACTAAATAGAATATACACAATAGCATTAAACAATGGTTACTCTATAAATATTGTCAATAACATCCTAAATAGCCAACAAAAATCTAGAACCCTTTCCTTAGTTTATCCAAAATTAAAATACAAGATAATTAATTCCTATAATTCAATCACTTAGGAAAAATTTCGGAAAAAATTGGTACTTTCATTAAAAAACTGAATAACGAACATATATCATTTAAAACAGACAATACTATACAGAACATTATTAAAAACAACAAAGATAAAATAGACAAAGAATCAAACTCTGGTGTATATAAGTTAACATGCGAAGATTGTAATAAGGTAGCGTAGATAGGACAAACGGGGAGGACATTCAAAATTAGGATGAAAGAACACGAGAGAAGCCAATTTTACACATTAAAGAAAAAAGTAACAAACTTAACCTGTTAGAAAACTTAGAAGTTAATAGATACAATAGTTTAGGATTAGCTTTAAATGACCAACTAGATTTAAACAACCCCCTCTATTAAATTTAAGATTGTAAAAATTTTTCCACCACCATTTCCCCAATAATTTTCACATAAATATTCAAACTTGTATTGTACATATTCAGTATTTCATCCTCCTGATGAAGTCATTGCATGGCGAAACAATATTGTAGTGGTATTTACAATAAAAGAATGTTTGAAACTAGAAGTTTAATTACTTATTTCTTAGCGTTATAATGAAGTTTCAACAAGTATCTCCTTCGTCAATTAACTATTTAAATTTACATTAGGAAAGATTCCTGTCTCAGGATTTTTTGCTAACTAACCGTAAATACATTATGACGATCGCCTTTCTTAAATACTGGAGTAATTAGGAGTAGTTAGTTTTGTTCCGTCTATCAATAATCGCTGCTTTCATTTTTGGTGATAGATGCGTATATTTAAAGTGATAACAGCGAGTGTTACATGAAACTATACAAATACAACCCAAGCGTTTCCGGAAAGAAGTATATTAATTCCATTAACGTAAGCACATAATTAATCAAAAGTAGAAAAACACACGTGTACAAGTCCTTGTATTCACGATAATAGAAACGTTCATTTTTCCGATGACCAAAGCGATATTAATTTTGGACGTGAAAAAAGAGTTTCCCATAGCCACAATACCGGAACAAACCACTCGATGACATGGCGTGAAAATGCCGAGTCACTTAACTATATATCAAATCCACCAGTACATGCATATACACACATATATATGTACGTATGTAGTATGTATGTACAGAAACACACACGCGTAGTGATTAATGTAATTACTAACAGTGACAAGAAACAATAAGGATAATTTATGAAGAGAGAAGATACAGATGAATGATGAATGCGTATCATTTTCGTTTAACAATGTGATAATAGCCCACTCGACTCTCTCGAAACAATGGGCAAAAGGAAAGGGACACGCCAGTAGGAAAAAAAAAGAACAGAGACGAGACGAAAAACGAAAGTACGAAAGAGAAAGAGAGACGGTAATAGAGAGAGAATCGACCGAAAGATACTTGATAAATGATGACACGTATCTGTTATTGATATTAGGGCAGGCTTTAGCCGATAATCAATAGGGTTAAATGATTTTCTATTATGGCCCATCGTTCGAAAAATTGTCTGAAATTGATATGTGAAAATAACAGGCGGCCGTGTGTGTAGTACTCACGGTTCTTCCTGTTTCTGTCTCTTTCCCCATTTTTAACGCTACATTCTCTACTGTCGGTATTGTATATTGGAAACGAGTGAAGCGTAAAGATTGATTGATAATTTAATTCCTGTAATTATTAATTTTGGTGCTTAATTGAATCTCTTGTATGTGGCGCTTTAATTAGGAGTTGCGAAATATATTTTACACTAACAATAGAAGTTTTTTAAGCCCCATTTGTAATTTCAATTAAACTTGGTGTAATTACAGTTTCAAGTAAGCAAGATACATGTATGTACGAGAGCTGATCCCTTTGCTCCGCTCCCGAACCATTTATAAGCCAAAACAATTATTTATCTTCACGTCGCATTGTAACCTACTATGTATAGATCAACGCTAGAATCGTACAAATCTGAACCTGTTAAAATGTGCCTGCATTAGACGCCCGAGCTCGAGAGACAAATATCAGTATCGAAATGGATCGTGTTGAGCAACGAGCGGCGATTAAACACTTACGTTAAAAGAGATGACCCCAACTAAAATTAATCAAGATTTGGTGGATATATTAGGGGGATCTGCAGTATCATATGACTAAAGACGGCAGACTATGTGCCCACACTGTCAAATTTAATATAATATAATAAATTTAATATATATATGTTTATATACTGAGAAGGATTGTTCGACGTTGAGAGATGTTATATTTGCATAGTTAAAGCACTTTTTGTATCTGTACAATGGATCTTCAGTATTGGTAAAAAGTTCCCCTAATTTTGTAAAATATACATTTTGATCTAATACACCTTATGTGTATTATTTATTAAATTTAACAGTGTGGGCACATAGTCTGCCGTCTTTACATATGACATAGTTAAAAGGTAGTATCGTGAATTTAAATGTGGCAGACAGTCGTGTACAAACGAACATGCAAGTTGAGCGTCCACAACCGGCACTACCCAAGAAAGTGTTGAAAACGTTCACGATTTCGTGCTGAAAGATCGACTTGTGACTATTAGACAAATAGTTAAAGATATTGATGTCCCATATCATGTTGTATATAATACAATTATAGACGAATTGACCATGAACAAATTGTCTGCAATATGGGTACCGCGAATGTTAACATCCAAGTAAACTCGAAAAGTCATTTGTAGTCGTCCTTTAACGCGGTAGAGATACGACAAAGAAAATTTTCTAGCAAGATTAATGGCAATTGATGGGTCCTGGATTCATCATTATGATGTAGAGACCAAAATATGGAGTAAGGAGTGGATACATCGAGATTCACCACCGCCGAAAAAATTGAAGATGCAACCTCTAGCAGGAAAGGTCATTTTATGCGTATTTTGGAATGCTGAAAGAGTAATTTTAGTAGATTTCTTGCGGCAGGGGGCCACAATTACATGCGCTTATTATGCCGATTAGATCGATCTTTTGTCCACAGATTGATAGGAGGGAGAGGCGAAATTGAATGACCCGCACATTCTCCCAATCTCAGTTAACTTCCACTTCTTGTGGAGCTATCTAAAACAGAAAGTGTATCTAACCCGCCCTCAAAATTTTAGAACAATATCTTTTTTAATTTAACAGATATTTAGTAGTTTCACACATTTGACCATCACTGTTTATGTCTATTATTATTATTATTATTACAATTTTCTGTTTAAACTTTTAAAATTTAGCAATAACAAATTGGCTCACATTTAATTAGAAATAAGTTTGGAGGCAATCGCAGCTCTGTGGTCAATGGAAAAAGCCATCGTTGGTTGAAAAAATTTCGGGAAGGAAATTTTCCATTAGACAATGAATGTGGTCATGGCCGAATGACAAATTTTTATCATAAGTAAAAACACAAGAGCTTTTTTTTTATCGGATAAATTTCTCTTTGTAACGAAATTATTTTGCCAATCAGTAATTTGACGAGAAAAACTTACATGAAAAAATCGCGAGACGATAGTCGAGCGATTTTTTCTAATGTAAGTTTTTCGAGCGAAATTACTGATTGGAAAAATATTGAGTTAAAAAGAAATTTATCCGATTGAAAGAAAAGCTCGAGTGTTTTTTGGCAAGATAAATTAACGACATGAATAAAACTTTTTAAATTGTCTCCATATTGACGATTTTGTATTTCTTGTGTTTTGCAGTATTGATCTTTTGATATTTGTTGAAATTTCCCCAAACCGACTCGTATTTTACGTTCAACGATACTTAATAGTTATTACCTGTCAGCTGCCAAAATAAATTAAGTGATGCAGGGCTACTAGATATGTAACAGGAAGAAGCATTTTTATCGGAGGAAGAAGCATTTTTATCGGTGATAAAAAGCTATGTAGGTTTTTATCGCTGTCAAAGTGACAAAAATGTCACCCGCATATGGACATTTTTATATAGGAGTTAATTTATCACGAAAAAAATTTCTGAAGAAAAGAAATTCCTTTTCGCCAAAATTCTCAAGTAACACAACGAGAGTTTCCTAAATTATTAATTCATGTTAATAAATTGTACGCAAAAATCCTTTGCAATCAGTTTCAGTCAACAATTGGAGAAATTTTCTCAAAAATGAACCCTTATTGCTACTGGATGGAAGGGTTGTAATTTATTAAGAAGATAATGTACGGCCACATGCAGCATCTTCTTCTTATGATTCATTGGGTTGGATGTCAGTAAGTCAAGGTTCGCACAATGCTCTTCGTACCATCCCCAATAGATCTCTCAATTCCATTCTGTTAGTCCTGTGTCCTCGATAAAAGCAATTGTCCTCTTCAGGAAAAATTTGAGTACCCTCGTAGGATCCAATAGATCACTTCCGAAATGTTTATGTCTGAGTCCCTCCAGTTCCGCACAAGTGCATATCATACCAAGGATAGTTTCCTTCTGTTTCTAACATCTTCGCTAACCAAGTCCATGCTGTGCAGGTGCTTCATTAAAGCATTATTAAGAGCCGGTAATAATTTTAATTTCTTTTTATTACTACGAAGTAGGTTGGCTGAAAGCCTACCGTCTAGCTCCCCTAGTAGTGTCTTAGTATGGAGTTGACCTTTCATTAGCCTTTATTTATTTTTATGTTCTCTTTCTAGCCATAACCAGATCTCCCTTCTGGCGATTACACAGATAGGTTCTGTTCCTATAAAGTCCCTCTTTGAATCTTCTTTGGCTAGTTCTCATAGCTTTTAATCTCCTCAAGTCCTGGCACCCATCTTATCGCTGACACAGTATTGTCTTATGCCAGTCTATTGAGGACCTGGTTGCAATGGTTCACTTGCTTAGACCTGATGGATGGATTCATAATGTTGATTACTTTGTTTGCGCATCCGGCCTACCGAATTTCCTGGGCGGAGGCTGCGACTGCAAACAATTCAACATGGAAAACCGTCGTATGTTTCCCCAGACTTAACGATATATTCCTTCTGGAGCACATTCCCCATATACTTGCACCTGTGCCCCGATTGAATTGTGATTCATCCATGTGCCAGGTGCCGGCCACATGCAGCAAAATAACTATAAAATAATTGGATCAATTTGGTTTGTTACCATCCGCATATACAAATAATTTTAATTTATTTTTAAACAATCTATATTTCTTTAAATATCTCGTTTTAAAATATTTAACTTAAGACATTTTTCTTCTGTATATATTCGTTTATAGAGAGGAAGCATTTCCTTTGTTATATCCTTAACCCTTAGTTTTCTACCTGACCTAACGTTACTGTGGAATTTCTTTCTATACCATGTGGCCGCGTGCGTCTGCACTATAGCGATACCTGTAGTGTAAGCAAAACACACAGAGGTGTCCGTGTGTTAGAACGGTAAAGAAGTAGACGCAATGTTCCAATGTGTAGTCGCGCAAGCGCATTAGCCTGACGATATAAACATTGCAACTAACACCCATATGCGGAAGCGACAGCTAATGCGCTTGCGCGACTACACATTGGAACATTGCGTCTACTTCTTTACCGTTCTAACACACGGACACATCTGTGTGTTTTGCTTACACAACAGGTATCACTATAGTGCAGACGAACGCGGCCACATGGTATACATTTCATTTTAAATTGTTTTAATTTAATTATATACATCTTCTTTTATATGTTGTGTTTCATATCATTAGAAAGCTTATATCGCAAGGGTTATTTTAATAATATTTATGCCATTGACAGAACAACTCTTCAGGTCGCGCTTCTTATTAATTATTATTGAAGATATCGACCCTCTCTTCGACCTAGGTCATAAAACAGATCTTTTCTAGACCAGTGTTCTATCGACACAAAACTATAAGCCACCTTCTCTTTAGAACCTTCGAAGGTTAAACATCTCTCACCGTGTTGTTCAAGTACATGATGCCACGCCGCCCGGCCTCTTCCGCTTCTAAGGTAAACTGTATTGTTCTATATATATTATTCTTTTAAGCGAATCCACATTAATTCACATTAATTTAAACTAATTAGTTTCTTGTTCCTCCGGCCAAATATCGCTCTACATATACTTGACCAGGTATATCTACGAACGCCACGTGACCATCATCGCCACACAAAGGTAACTCTGTATTATTCGATACAGAGGTTATTTTATATTAATCGTAATTAATTAACATTTAATTTATTGCTCAATTTAACGTTCGTTTTCAGTGTATTTTGTGTTAATTTTCAATTACTTATTTACCGCTCCTCATGTGCATATTACTTTTGTTTAATTATTTTTAAATATACGAATTTCAATTTCTTCTTATTTAAAAATAAATACAAACTTTAAGGACAACGCTCCTGTGTTTTATTTAGTAAGTAAGTTGTAGTATATTTATTTAAATTAACCAATATCACGCACGTCCTGGCACTTTGATGAAACTTCACCAGTGCCACTAATTATTTTATTATCTTAGAATAATATCATTATTATTAGCACGGCAACTCCATCCCGATGTCCACCAAAGCCGCCGTTTGTAATAGGTTGAGGAGTTAACACATATTCACTTACGCAAGTATTTACTACGCTAGTAATTTAATAAGTCATTGATTGTATTATGCTAGTGATCGTGGAACGAAGAATGAAATAGGAATGTTGAGAAAGTTAAGAAATACAAGAGGTCAAAAGAAATTAAGATAGTTAACAAAATAATACGAATCGAAACTTACACAACGCCAATTACATGAAATACAGAAAAAAAAGAAGAATATAGTTGACGTAAAGTAATTTAAATTCATATTCATAATTACTCCCGTACAGTTTGTAATAATTAAAATACACACTGAACGTATATATAATTATATTTCAACGATTAACTGAGCGTCAAAAGTTGAAAAGTAAACTTATTTATAAGTATGCAGAACTAAAAGTTATACACGTAGATGTGCCCGTAACGACGGCAGGTGCATTTCAGCTCCGCAAACAATTTTGACGAACTTCAGAAACTTACAATAGTTGGTGAAACAACGCAAAAGACATGTCATTAAAACGTAAACTTATAAAACCACTTTAGATAACGTATAATAGTCGTCTGCAACGAGTCCTAAGTTAAATTTAGGAAGTTCAGTAGCTCTGAAACGTAATGGTGCATATATAAATGTGACCTTTTAATGTCTGAAATTATTAAATTACACGTGAATGAATATATGCAGTCGTTTTGAAATATGATATAATCCTCGAACAATAAAATAAGAACTTAAACTTGCTCTACTAGGTATTACGTCTATATTATAAGTTTTGGTGGAGTAAGTAAATTCTATTGTATGCATTGAAAATACGTTAGAATTGTTTTTTTTATTTAAATACATCGTCATTAAATAAAGACTAGGAATTTAAACACACCTTAAAATTTGATAAAGTATATACTCCGTGCAAAGAAAGTCAACTCAGGTCATATATTACCGCAAATTATGTTCTGAAAATATTTAGAAGTAGGCTATGGATACGAATAAAAAATATTCGCACAGCCTATTCTATAAGACAATTTCTAGTTGCAATTTTGCAAGAGCGCAATTTTGTACCAGAAGCATAAAAATATGAGCTAGTTAAACAGAGCTAACAAAATATGATTACTCAAGTTCTTAAAAAATTGAAAACCAACAAGTGAATTGTATATGCTTTTTCAAAGAATAGAAAGGTATATATCAGTATTGTATTATGCAGACTATACGTGAGAGGCAGAAATCCTTACACGCCGCACCTAGAAGACGATAAGATTAAATGTGGAAATTATCGTTGAATTCAGATAAGTGCATATATATATATATTAGGTTATATTTATATATTACATGAACTTGAAAACAACCCATAAAACGGATATTTTAACCACTAATGAAATAGCAACCAATATATTAGCAGTCTTCATTTATTTTTAATAGTTTGTAATTGTATTTCGTTTGTTTGTTAGATTAAATTGTTCCTTTGTTAACTTTATCGTTTTGTTTTATTTATTATATATAGGGTGTTACAAAATTCGTGGAGACGTACTATGGGACGGTGTTAACCATCAAAAACTAAAACGAATATTCCTTCACCATTTTAATCTGAGATTTTCTGAATTTTGGCAATTAAAAAAATTGAACAGGTAAACTTTTTTAATCAAAGACATAACATTATAATATTTATTTAGATTGTGTTCCTGCAGCAGCTATACATGCTTCAGCACGTCTTGCTATTGCCTGAACGGAGTTGCGTAGCATTTGCGGCATTACTTTTTGTGTCCATTGAAATATACTACTTTCTAATTCATTAACATCGACCACAGCTGTTTGGTAAACTAACGATTTCAAAACGTTCCACAAAAAGAAAATTGCAAAGTGTCAGATCTGGAGATCGTGATGGCCAACAAGGTATTGGACCACCCCTACCAATCCAACGGTCATAGAAAGTTCTGTCCAGGTAATTCCGTAGAATTTGTGCATAGTGAAGACCTGTCACGCCGTGCATAAAAATTATATTTTGACGGAGATTTAGAGGCATGTTGTCCAAAAATTATTGAAGCTGTTATTGTAGAAAATTTAAATAATTTTCTCCGTTTCTGCAGTATGGCAAAATATGAATAAACAAAAAATAATAAAAAAAAAGCATATAAATAAAAGAAATACTTTTAACGTAACCTAACCAGTCGTTCACACAACAAACCACCCCAAATATTTAAACCAAAGCTACGTTGGTGGTTTCTAGGCATAATTAAATTTGGATTCTCTTAACTCCAGTGATGTTGATTAAGCATATTAAAAATACCATCCTAGGTAAATAAACATTCATCTGTTTACAAAATGGAATTTTGGATGTCCAGATCTATGTTTAAATAACATTCACGGAACGCTGACAAAAGTAGACCGTCATTATCTTCCAAATGCTAGACTGTTGTGAAATAATATGGATGCTATTGGTCACGTCTTAGCGCACGCCATTCGCAAACTTGATTTGTTCTCAGTTCCCTTGTAGCGCAGCTAGTAATTTTCGAAGGATCGTTCGCTATCAAATCAATGATTGCGTCATCACGTCAAACGAGAACAATCAGAGAAGGATAGGAGAGGGGCCGGAAGGGGGGGGGGGGGGAGAGAAAATAAAAATAAAGAAACAGTTTATATGTACCAAAGAAATGGCAAACAGACCAAGTTTTTGTGAATACTAATATGTTAAAAAGATATCTGTGTCTGTATACATGGACATACACAACGTATTTAACTAATGGTCACTTCAACGTATAGACACATGTGTTTCGATCAATCGATCTCCTCAGAGCAGTCATTAAGTCACGTTTTTAGATTCGATCCCGTGAAATAAGCACGATCTTATACCGTCAGCAGACAAGAGATATTTAGTGATGTCTGATGGACAAGAAAGCCTCACCGGTAAAAGCGCTTTCTCATGAACGGCTCTACACAAATACCTGATGTGTTTATACATTGATATGCAAGTTTTTTAGTATACTGAGCCATTTGGGTAGAAATTATTAGGCCACACAATTATACTAGAAGCGACTTAATTGTTCGCTCGTTTACCAGTAGGACTTTACGTGTCCGTCAGATGTCACGAGATATTTCTTGTCCGCTGACAGTATAAGATTGTGCTTATTTTGCGCGAGCGAATCTAAAGACGTCCCTTCATAACTGCACTGCAATGGAAAGATTAAATTATTTAGAATATATGTTGAAAATATATTCCGAAAATTCCCTATCATAAGCGAGAAAACATCTTCTACACCTGTGATATTTAAAGATATTTTGTTTCGCCACTGTGCGACTGAATACATCATAAATACTATCGGAGATGATATCTTAAAACTGACCCACAATATAGTTTTGCTATTGTCCATCTTGCTTTAAGTATCCTTCTGTTGTCGGTCGTTATGCAGGTTCGATACAATTTTTCGATTAAAGATAATATATTATTCTCTTAATATATTGCCTTACAATTACAAGTATAAATTTTTAACAACTGACTTAGGTTATCGAACTCTTAGAGTAACAAAACTTATCGGTTTTATAAATGTAAACATTGCCGCCTTTAAATACAACAGGAGCATTCTGAATCCGATATTCATATTTTATATTTCTTACTTTTAATAAAAAATCATTCTCGTAATACACATGAAATTATAGTATGGTTTTTAAAATTGCTTTGTAAATGAATCTAACACATCTTAATTTTTAATTATTTAATTAACTTAATAATGTAGAAAACGCTGATTTTGTACGAGACATTGACCTTAGCATACGGGATGTTATGACTTTTATAATATCAACAGCTGTTAGGTATGTAAACATATGGTGTGTGTGTAATTTCAATACAGGTACATATTTACATTCTGGATATTTTTTAATTCCTATTCTATATAATTACACCTTTCCATTTGTCATACGTTGTATTTTTATTTCAAGGACACCTGTATACATATATAGATGTTTTTATCATATTTATATTAATCCACATTCAGTTTATATACTAATTTAAATATAGGCATTGAAAATATAATTCCTAGTGAAAAATAGTGATTAGTGCGGTGAAATATAAAGATTTTAATATTTAAAAATTGGGTACAATTCTCACTCAAATACACTGTATAAAGTAATAATAATATAATAAGTAAAAAAATTGCTAACACATGCATGTATGCTTGTTTAAAATATATTTTAAACAAAATTAGAACTGTCTCGAGGGCGACTGTCGAAACGTCAGAATATCTAAAATTTCTCGAACGAGGTGTTGTCATGGTACGTATATTATGCATTTACAATTAAGTTTATGCTAGAATTAAAGAAAACTGTCTTATGCTCCTAATAGTATTAGTCAATGCAAAATTTTAGCCTACCCAAATTTAAATTAAAGTCAAAGGGGAATTCTTGCAAATAAAGACTGATTCTGAATATTGTCATATTACTCCTTTTACAGACATTTAAAGCTATTTTTCAGAATATGATGGAGCATACTAGATAATATTGCAGCTATAAATTCAAGTTAATTTTACTGATTGATCTTTAATGTTTTTCTCAAATAGATAGATTTATTCAATAATTTTAACAAAAAGTTCCGTAAGGCACGTTATATTAAGCAATTATTTTCGCTGGTATTGTGATTTATTTCTAATAGTTACGCTTATGTTAGATGCGAGTAAAATTTACAACCTAATAATAAATACTTTTACTAGATATCGGCATTTCAATCAAAAATTGTCATTAATCTACGTTTATCCTAAAACACTTCTGTGGCAAACGTTATAACGCATAACATTTGAATCAAGAAATCAGAACATGTAATTAATAATATGTGTTGAAACTATATATTTTTCAGGATTATTCTAATTACGTTTTTGTCAACTTTTATATGTGTTTTCATTATTTGATAAGTTTAGAATAGGGTATGTATGAAGTAATGAGAAATTATATTGACGCAAGAAAGATTTGTTACAGATTAAGAGTTAATTTTGTTTTTATATTTAATGAAATAAAATATTGTTAAAGTTCACTTAATTATTATTAAAACTAATTATGCCAATTTAAAAGAATAGTTTATGCGTTATTTTTGGAAGAAAAACTTCTTAGCTGTGTACATACTAAAGAAATCTGAAACTGTTAGTGGTACCATTGATATTCTTAAATTATAAGATTATTAAATGTTGTAGAACATCCACCAAAAGTTGTAAAAAGTAAATTGAGGTTTCTCTAGTTTAAAACTAATATTTAAATAAAATATATTATATATACACAACGTATATCTTAAAAAATGAAATATTTTAAAAGTAATTTAAAATTGCGCTCCGCTAAAAGAATCTTTTTGTTTGTGCAACGCACGAGGTATATATACTTCCGAGTACCACACACGTCTTTTACTGTCGCTACAACTTTGTTTCCATTTTACACTCAATCGAAAAGTGCTTTTCCATCTAAATCAATATCACTAAAAGCATCCTCTCTTCGCCAATACAACACACACAAAAGAAAAAGACATGACAAATTTACTTACAACAATGGACAAGTCGCAGCGACTCGGCCTCACTGACTCTATTGCCTGCACCATATGGAATAGTACGCGAACTTGTACGCGAAGTCGACAACGACGGCGAAGCAAGCACGAAGAAAAAGAACGTGGAAAAGTGGAAGAACAGAAAAAAAAAGAAAAAGAAAATGATGACTGCTGCGTCGAAGAAGTCAGCTAGCACAAAGGATCACTAAAACTACACGGGTCCTTTAACGGTGGGTTTAGTACGTACGAAGTCTTAGTAGTGTGTTGTGTATTAGGTAAATATGACTATGCGTACTATACGTCACGTTCCTTCTCTTGTATGTATATATGTCGAATACGTTAAAAGGGGGATTGTTTTGAAGCGAGAGGGTAGTTCGAAACGCACCCCTCGAACGGCTAGAGCGATCTGCGGTGGTGGCGGTACTGAACCAGATATCGACAGAACGCAGCCAATGGCACGAGGCCCTTTACCACGCACTCCTTACGCCTATTACGCTTGCTCATCGATCGACTACACTACAAGAGAAACCTGCCATCCATAGACTGCTTTGATATACCGAAAAAGTTGCACATCTCTCTTCGTTGTACACTATATTATACGCAACACATGATTGTAGGTACGCAATCTAGTAAATGTCATTAAGGATACTATAAAGCGGAAACAAATGATAGCGGAGATTTAGTTCCAATATATGGAATGACCGTTTTTAAATGCGATGAAATAAAGAATCGTGATTGATAAGGAAAATTATCCATATATACTCGTACTTCAAGATAGCGTCTAAAATAAAGGACGATTATAAAAGATCGAAATTGCAAATTAACATCTTCGCTATGAAATATCACAGATATTACTCGGAAAAAATAAAATATGACAAACAATATAAAAATATCAAAATACATATAACGTGTGTTCAATTGAAAAGTCAATCTAGGTTACTTTGAAATTTTGATAGAATAAGACGCATATATATTAGTATGTGTTTGTTGTTCCGTAAACATAAATCCAAATGACATTTGATAATGTCAATCACAAATATCAGTTAGTGCATAAAATAATCGTGCGTCGATTCTGGTTTAAATAAATTGCTTCTCAGTTTTAAAATGGCTTTCACTTTAGAACATAAAATTTTTTTAGTCCAGGCTTATTTTCGAAGTGGTAATAAAATTGATCGTTTATGGGTTTATTCAGTTCAAGATTGCATGGTAGAATTTCAAGTTGAGTTCCACATTTTGTAATAGATTATATACAATTTAAGAATACTTTGGATAGAACTTTAAAACTTTTTTCTGAAACTGGTAGTCTCTTAAGAAAATCAGTCTGCGGAGCAGTTAAGAAACGTACACCTAAGTTGTCAATCGTGTTGAAGAAATAATGGAAAATGAACCACAAACATCTGTTCGACATTTGAGTCAACAAATAAACCTTTCTGTTGGTACAACTCACAAGTTATTAAAAAAAGATATGCAAATTTATCCATACCGTGTCACGGCAGTACAAGAATTGTTAGAAATTGATTACCCACGTAGACTACAGTTTTGTAATTGGTTTGTAAATATGAACAATAATGGAGAATTTCCGCAAAGAGTCATCTTTACTGATGAAGCATGGTTTTATGAAACGGGATACCTAAATTCACAAAATACAAGAATTTGGAGTAGTGAAAATCCACATGTAATTAATGAAGAATCGCTACATCCAGAGAAAATTGGTGTTTGGGCAGCGATAAGCCAAAGGCGAATCATTGGACTAATATTTTTTCAAAGAACGTTAGCAGCTCAAAGGTACCGTACGGAAATTTTACAACCATTTGTCAATCAGTTGCATGATGATAAACTTCAAAATGCATATTTCCAACCAGACGGAGCACCTTGTCACTGTACGCAGAATCTTTGGATTATTTAAGAGAATTTTTTGATGAGCGTATAATTAGTCGAAATACTGAAATTGCCTGACCTGTACGTTCATGCGATTTAACACCTTGCGACTTCTTTTTGTGGCCTTATCTAAAAAATATTATATTCGAACACCTATATTGAATTTGAATGATATGCTACAGAGAATCGAACAGAAATGCATGGAAATTAATAAAAATCCAGTAATGTTGTAGAATATCATCAGAAATTTTGAACGGAGGATTTTAAAGTGCATTGATCTTGAAGGACAACATTTTCAACATTTGTTATAGTTTTCAATAAATACCTATTATTTGTTATTTATTTGTATGTATGAAACTGTCAAAATATACGACTTCGTAGGTTAAGTAGTAAATTTTAATTTACGACATACTTCAAAATGTTCCCAGTAAATCACATGCTACTAGATTGACTTTTCAAATTAACACCCGTTACATATATAACAAAAAATCTATTGCAAAATTTTGTAGACTTTCACGGACAGTGTTGCATTTTCTAGCTGAAGCACAATAGGTTTGTAGTAGTACGATCTTTGCCGCAGTTTCGACGTGTTATTGTTTTGCTTTTTGAAGTTTCGCTATCTATACTATCAGCTTCATCAAGATGTAAAAAAATGACTGATATGGAAACCAGGAATATACTTTTCAGAACCAATAACGGTGTGTCTGGGAAATGAATTACTAGAGTGGTGTATACACGCAATAAAAATAGTAAAGGAAACGATTAAAACGGGAAATGGAAAGAAACTAAAATGAGAAGATCTAGAAGAAGTGGAAAGAAAACTAATAAAAAATAAAAACGACACACTGAATTGGAAGGACTGGAAGAAGTAGATAAAAAATCGAGGAAAATTGAACTCAATATGATATGCTAAATGATAAAAACGATGCCAAATGACTATAATCTTTTTACAGGATATTTATTGACAACTTTAGCATTGATTGTAGGAATAATCGATGATAAAAATCATTATTGCTACTAGACGGCTAAACAGCGCCAGTGGTAAAAGTGATGGACAACGAGAGTGAGATGTAATTGGTCGAGAGTTCGATTCTCGGGACCAATGGAGAGAGGTCGGTTTTTTTCGGGATTGGCATCCTCTTCAGTTACCCTTAAATGTTCTGGAAGTTAAATCAATATTCCCATCCTCTTACGGCGAGGACGTGTAGTAATAAAGCCATGGAACACTTTATACAGACCGTATACACTTGCAAGACCGTTTGGTCCTGGGATCTTGACAAGCTTTCATCTTAGGACAATTAGGCTGATATACATATACCAAAAAGGAAAATAACAAGGAAAATCCAAAGTAGTAAATTTTTGCGATCATTGTCCATGATTTTTCAGGAATTCCAAGTTGGAACTGCATTCTTGGGACTTCTTCTTTTGCCAATGCTTTGCTCATTCTTGTAAAGGTTATTCTCAAGGTTATGACTGCCGATGTTGATGGTTGTCTTTTTTCTTCGTTACTTCTCTTTATCTTTTCGGATGTCAGATTTATAAAAGGCTTTCAATTTCGCTAATTTCTACCCATTTTACATTCTTTTCTGTTCGTTGCCATTCCATTAATTTCATCAAAAGTTTTCGATTCCCTTCATTTTACCCGTTTCTTTAATCTGCTTTCTTCACAGTCTTCTCGTTTTCTTTCCCTACATTCGTCAGTTTAGTGGACAATTGTTGCTAATCTAATAGCTTTTCTTGGATATATTAAGAAAAGCGATTAGATTGGCAACAATCATGGTTGTGTTTCTCAACTTTTGACGGCATTGTTTTCTTTTTGGTTTGCTTTGATGCTGGTGTTATAAAAAGTCTTTCTTTTTGGACTGTGGCTAAGTAAAAACTTTGAAAAAGTATAAAACCCCTTACCGCATTAGTATTCGTATCCTAAATACGTATTTCGACAACTAAGTTGTCATCCTCAGTACATTATAACGACTATCAAAGTCAAGATATCAGAAATAACAGTATTAAAATATTTAAATCATGAACAAAGTGTCAGCATAATAGATTTCCATAATGCTTACTTCCAAACAACAACTGTCTCGCCAATCGATTTGTTAAGAAAACTTGAGGGCTTTGGCTGAGCATAAAAATCTTTTTCGAAAATAATAACAAGGGATATAACATGAGTGTATCATTGGGACACACCAACAAAACAAAAATTTATGCAGTGGGTCCACGAGGAATCCCCACTACTAAAAAAGCAAAGGCCTAAATTCACTTGCAAAACTGGTGCCGACGGTGTTTTGGGATACAGAAGGAATCTTTGCAATATAATTGAATATATATGAATAAAAGTTCTACAATTATAGGAGAAGTATATAAGGAAACAATTTGAAATTTGAAAACTGCCATACAGCAAAGAAGACCTCAAAACTTTGCTCAAAAGATTATGGTGCTCCATGACAATTACAGAGTTCACAAAGCTCGTCAAGCCTGAGAAGAGGCTACAATAATTGATTAATTGTGGCCTTTATAGAGGTGGAGCATTTACCCTACAGATCAGACTTGGCATTCACCAATATTATCCCTTTCCTAAATTAAAAAGAAACATTTCCACGGACGACGTTTTTCTTTAGATGATTGTGGGACAAAAACGAAAGCAGGATATAGTGATCTGTGTGAAACAGTAAAGATTTAAATGATAAACTTGGAGGAGAAAATACGATAAGATACATTAAAGCGCAAAGGTTACACCTGCTAGGATATTCTTATTCTTCGTCTGGTTCTTTGTTTTGGGCGACAGTAAGTCCAGACATTAGAGCGCAGTGCTCTTTGCATCATTTTAAACACATCTCTCAGTTTCACTCTGTTAGTTTTGTGTCCTCGATAAAAGCCACTATCCTCATAAGAGGGAATTTGAGTGTCCTGTAGGATCAAATACATCTCTTCCGGAATGTTTTTGTCTGAGTTCCTTCAGTTCCTCACCAGTGCATATTACAAAGGCTAATTTCCTCCTGTTTTTCACATCTCCTACACCAGCGCTCGCTAACCAAGCCCATGACTTACAGATGATTCCTTAAAGGACAATGTTTGGTTATTAAGCTGGTAATAATTTTCATTTCTTTTTTATTACTACGAATTATGTTGAGTTGGCTGAAAGCCTAACGTTAAGCTCCTATAGGACTGTCTTAGTCTCCATTTCTTTGTATGCTCTCTTTCTAGCCATAACCAAATCTTGCTTCTAGCGGAATCCTTGACGATTCCACATACACTTCTGGTCGTATGAAGTTCCTTTCGTCGGCTCTGTCATTGCCTTTAATCTCCTCATGTCCCGGCACCTATATCAGTGACACAGTGTCTTGTGCAAGTCTATTGAGGATTCATAATGACTTGAATAGCCGCCTGACCATCAGTCATTACATTGATTTTTTAGTTTGCGCAGCCGGCTGCAACTGAAAACCGTTAAACCTGAAAATCCGTCGTAGGAGAATCAAATTTTGTCCAGGACAAAATCTTAAATGATCAGATATACAGTAACGGAGTTGTCCAACCTCATTATGGCCCAGGAAAAGATGAAAACCGTAGAAGGATGCTCTGGAGGAAGATACAATGACGGTGGGAGTAATAGATTGGAGATCGAAATACTTTATTAGGAGGGCGTTGAAGAAAATATCATAAGGGGTAAGAAGCCACACCAGAGTTTAAAAAGTCAAGAACATAAGGGTTAATCCGCTTGAAAATGCATCTCGTAAAGGCTTGGAGTTAGCCATAAACTACAGGGATTGAACGGTTTGGTGATTGTATACATCTGTTCCTCCTTTTTCAATTATTATAGGAGCTTATGCATAACATTAATTTTCAGTAATAGCTGAAGAAGCTATTATCTAGAAAAACAGTTGTCCATAAAAATAAAACAAAACCCCAGTGTATATAGAAAAATTATTCTATTTTAATTGGATTAGATAACAGTAACTCTATTTTGCGATCACTACTTTCATTAAACGTTATTTTCCTACTCGCGTTGTGCTTCAGATCTTTTGCATACTAAAAATGTTTCTTTTACGTTTGGAATCGATTTTAGCCGATGACAGTTGTTTTTGTGTTATTATACGCGTGCCAGAGCACCTGTTCTTACACAAACGACCTCGAAATCGACACAAAGAACTCGTTAGATATAATTGCGTTCTGTCATAAAGAGAGCAAGATAACTATTATTGTTTGTATACGTACATATGTGCATCTCCCTGAGTGAAAATCGAAACGCAGTAGCGTCGATAAAATTTAATTTCGTCGAAATGGCACATTGTAAAATCTTATTAAAATTGAGATGTAGTTAAACGGTTTCGTTGTTTAGTTAAGATAATATTTACGCAGTCTCGTCTAGGTATTATTCGAAATTGAAGGAGTAATTAAGTGTACCATTAACGTATTACGCTAATTAACTTACTTCGATTCTTATCTATACACATTTTGAAATTACTAAAATTAACCATCTGAAACTCTGCACGGATTATTGTTGATAGTAAAGTTTAGATAAATTTTAGCGAGGCGTATCTTTTTATAAAGTACTCTTTAGCAACAATTAAATAACGGTAAACTTCCGTATTCTGCGAAGAAATCCTTCAATAATGTTAGGTTGAAAAAAACTAATTAAGAAAAGGTGTAAATACAATAATATAAAAATGTTAAAAACTTATCTGTATATGTATTACATAGACATACACAACGCATATTCAAGCAATGGTTACTTCAGCGTACAGGGATCTCCTCTTAGATTTCGTCAGCATAAGTTGTGAATCACCACTTATGCTGACCAGCGACTAGCATAGCGACTAGTATAATAACGCAATCTTGCACGTCAAATGTTAAGAGAAAACTGCATCTGATGGCCAAGAATGCTGGCGAGCGGTTTCCCACGAGTAGTTAAGTTACTACTAAAGAGAAAGTATACGTTTGAATGTGTAGTTCCTTAACTCGTAGCCTAGTTGGCCCCAATATCCAATTAAAAACAAAGGTGTTACATCAAAAACGCCCTTTGTTTTTAAATAGTCATGTTGTCGGATATTAATGGACTAAGTATAATCTATAGTAATATACTCGGTGTTGGCGATTAGTTGACCTGCCAAGTTTTCTTAACTAGTCCTCGTATTGTTTAATATATAGTTTGTTTATGGGTTCAATATATTTTTATAACATCAGTTTTTTGCTGTGCTTTATATTTTAACATTCATGTATATTTGCTTCTAAAAGGTTAACGTTATTGGCATATTCATTAATATATTGTTGGTTTTATTAATCGTGTAGGAACTCCTGAAGAACTAACTAATGGTGATGAAATATAGAGTGAAAAAAAGTTTTTTATTTGACAGACCGCTTACCCGCTCAGTTAATTATTTACTAATATGGTATGGTCGATAATACTTACAAGCCTATATATATATATATATATATATATATATATATATATATAACATTTAATAAATTATTGGAGTTTTTCGTATGATTTGCTTTGTAATTTGTAGACAGCAATGTTTACATCCCCACTTACTCTGCAATTACATACATTCTAATTTAATATTTGTAAATATTTCATATAAAAAATACCGAAAAACTCCAATAATTTATCAAATGTTATATTTAATGAACGGCTAAGAAATTATCTAACACTTATATATATATATATATATATATATATATATATATAGCAAATCCTCTCGAGTAAAGAGGGACGTCTCCCCTATTATACACTACACCATACAAAAAGTTGGGACTGGCGATTTATCGTCTAGTATTTAACAAAACTAACGCATGACCACGCAGTACAGTATATATATATATATATATATATATATATATATATATATATATATATATATATATATAAGTTAATAATCAATTCAAAACGGGCAAGCGGTCTGTCAATTAAAATCATTCGCAACGAGTTTGTTGCTTATTCAGGAGATGAGAATGTAGAGTTAAAAAATGCCGTACGTAGACATATTATAATTGATTAAGTTATATATATATATATATATATATATATATATATATATATATATATATATATATATATATATATATGGTAAATTCAATTTGTTGGCGATTTAAAGTCTGGTTTTACTTTAAAATATATATATTTAAAACAACCCTACATGTTTCGGCAAATGATGCCTTTATCAAGGAATATAAAATATAAATGACAGTATATTAATGTCATACATTTAAGTTGCTAGTAAAACCAGACATTAAATCGCCAACAAATTGAATTTACCATAACATACAAAGGTCACGAAATAATTATCTATATATATATATATATATGCAAGCATGTGTTAGTGTTTGTATACATATATATATGTACACGTGTTTATTAGTAAGTTTGTTAACATAAATATAATAATTTATGTAAAATTATAACTTTTAATACAATAGGATGATAATTATGCCAAGCATCTTGTTCAAATGAACCGATGGCTTAACATACTGGCAACCAAGAACAAATCGAAAGTTCTTGTGAGAGAAGGAAATAACAATAATAATAATACTAACGGTTTATTAAGTGCCGAACAGTACAATTAAATATAGGCATAAAAAAGTACTTACATCATGCATAAATGACAAATGAATAAAAATTATGGAGGAATTAATAAAACAAAAAAATTAACATGAATTTTTCATATATAATAATTATTGTATATGATAATATTCATGTTAATTTCCTTAGATTATAATCTAAGAAATTTAAAATAAATAAAAATAAAAAAATCACAATTTAATCCTCGAATCAACAGTGTCGTTAAAGTATTTATTAGCGTTTTCTGTCATCTGTAATACTGAATTTGTAACTGAACCGTTACTTCTACATATCGCATAAGCAAAAGTCACGGAGTTTCGAGATGTAAATCGAGACACAGCAAAGCAAATCCTCTCGAGTAAAGAGGGAAGTCTCCCCTATTATACACTACACCATACAAAAAGTTGGGACTGGCGATTTATCGTCTAGTATTTAACAAAACTAACGCATGACCACGCAGTACACTATTGTGATCGGTATTTATAGGTGGATACTCTTCAATGGCCTTAAATTTCAGGAACTTTAAAACGCGTCACTGGACACTTTCCACTGCCATCTTATGACAAGTGTATATACGATGCCAAATTATTGCAACATGTTCCAATTTACTTCGAACCAGCGGACAATAGAGATATTTTATCGTTTCCGTGTTCGAAAAATATTTACTACTACAAAATCTTTGACTGTCATACTGGAAAGTAAAAGGTCATTGTTAACGTTATAATTAAAACTGAAAAGTTGCTCTTTCCGAGAAAACCGGACCACACAGCACTTACTTATGCTCAGTTTTAAATTGATTTGACATCAATTCCATATTAAATTAATGTTATACTGTAATAGAATTTGATCAATGCGCATATATAACTTTAAGCTGTCGGCGTAAGCAAATCTAGGACACGTCAACGACTCAACAAGATAATTAATTAATAACAAGAAGAGAAGTGGCCTCAAATTACAGCCCTAAGGAACACCAGTATAAAAGGAGGATTTAAATCCATTATATTGTACATAATTAGTTCTTCTATGACGGTAAGAAGTGGTAAGACAATGAAAATCCTCATTCAATTCAAATTTACGGAATTACTTCAATAATATATTGTTATCAATGGTGTCAAATGCATGAGTGAAATCGGTGTAGACAACATCCATCTGGCCACGATTATTCAGAGTATCGTGAGTATCGTGGTAAAATGCATACCAGATTAGTAATCGTCAACCGTTCTGCTGAATGGGAGACATTTTAGATTTAACGTGGATGTAAAGGTATTTTATTTGCTCAAAAATCTTTGAAAAGATTCGATAGAATATCTAATATGATAATTGATATTATGTCTATCGCTCTTCTTTAATAAAGGGGTAATACAGGTAGTTTTTCATCTAGTGGCAATTAGATGGAAAACTGCTCTCTGCACTATAGCTTTGCCTTAGTGCCAAATTAAAGTAAATTTTAATTAATTTTAATTAATCCTTGATAACTAAAGACGGAACCTGATTCTCGCCTGAATTAAAATTAGATTTTAAAATGTCATCTTCTGTAATATTATTAATTCTTAAACAATCCCTAGTATCAGCTTCATTATGTTGATCGTGACGGCATTCATTGTCAGAGTAAGTCCTAGAGAAAAGCCTCGCAAAATTCCCAACTATATCGTTAGGTCTGTCCAAAATAAGATGTTCATAAATTCAAGTGTATAAATACAATAATGTGTTTTTAAGATTTTTGTATTACTGTCTTTACACCCTTGATATTATTAACATAAATATGCTATTTTTCATGTCACGAAAAGGTTTATTAATACAACATGTAAAGCGGAAACTATGTTTCTTTTTTATAAATGCAAAAAGAACGAGTTTAAAAGATTTGGAGTAATATTGTTAGTAGTTAGAAAATGAAATTCAAAACCATTTTAAGAAGAAGAAACAGATTTCTAGAAGAATCTGGTAAAAATGCTAAGGATGAGCATAGTTGCTGAAACATTATCGAAACAAATAAGAATTGGGGATTTTTAACAAAGTAGTAACTTTTATACTAACATATTGTTCGGAGTCATAGGTCTGCATGAAAAAATAGAAAAGAAAATTGGAAGTGAAGATGGTACGTTATCTGAGAGGGATGGAAGGCAAAACTTTGACGGACAGGGTAAGGAAGGAATGATCATTTTAGGGAGGAACTGGACGAGCATTGAGAAAAGTTATAAGAGAAAATCAATTAAAGGCTCGATCATGTAAAAAGAATGTTGTACGAAAAGAGAAGGGCTCATCATCAGGTGATAATTCTTCATTGTAGTAAATGCTTTTATTCTTTCGAAATCAACCTTATGTTAATTTCTATGTGCTTGTTCGGAAATGGTTAATGCTTCGATTTATTTTTCTTCCTGTGTCACTCTGGGGCTGCTTTATCTTCTTGCTACATACGACTTCCATTCAAGTTATTTCTTAATTAGTAATTTTATTTATTATTGATCTATTTGTAGAAGTAATACCGACTTCGTATTTTTATTGCCAAATTTAAATTATTATTGAAAAATTTATCTAAACCATATCATGTGAGATATCATTTTAAAGTATTTTTTGCAGGGAATATTGTAATGATATTAATTTAGTTGACATCACAGCCATTTAGTTTGCGTATTTAATTAATTATTTATTATTTAGACTTCGCTACTTTCAATATGATTGGTTATCGTTAAACTAGATCATAAAACTCGCTTCTACAACGGGATGTTTTTAGACAAACGTTGGCTTGCTCTCCAACCTTCCTCGAGGTAACATATCTCACTACGCGTGCTTGTTCAAGCATACACAGTGAAGCTACATGCCCGATTGCGACATCCTTCAAAGGTAACCTGTGTAACATGTTCGATACAGATATATTAATTAAATTTACCAACTATGAATTTACGAAACAAGTATCCTGCTTCTAAGTGCATATTTATTATTTGTTATTTTTCAAATACTTATTAGTCGCACTTCTATATGTGTCTTCCATTCAATTACTTTAATACATTCCAAAGCGTAATTTCTTTCATGTAAATATTAAATAAAACGGACCGTTTTGCTGTATTCTCTTTTATTTAAAAAGTTGTATTTAATAGCCACTTATTTCAGTATACTACATCCTGTACCTTTGGTGCTCATTGTTACATCTAGCGCGGCACAAGTCAACAAAAGCTATAAGCGTCCATCTTTTAACAATATGGGGCTCCTACTGTGTAAGATACATAACCTAACTAGCGTTCGCGTAACAAAACCTTTCTTTTATTCCTCGGATTGAGCTTCGGTCCATTATCTTTTTCAAGTTGTTGATCCTTGCTTCACGAATATAAAGTGCCTTCCAATAATTCAGTTCTTTCACTGAAATATGATGTTTTTAATATAACGATTTGCGCTTACTTTTTTCAGCTTTAGGTAATGACATAGCTGCTACACCAATCACAAAATATAATAAGCAATTCTATCCAAAATATCATAATTAATATATGAACGGATTGCTAAATATGAAAATTTAAATATTAAGAATAGCAATTCAGGCACAAATTTAATAATAGAAAAAAGATTTATTTTATGAAGACCGATCTTTTTCAAATTTATTTGATAGAAAATGCATTTTCTCTTTTGACTATCATTTTCATATCGACACGTACTTCAAAATCGAGGAGCATGAAAAAACCTTAAGCTTTTAATTAAAACTTTACTTAAATATTGACGTTCGATATAAAGTTCTAGATGTATGCTCAACTGCCGTGTTGCAAACTAAATACTTAAGAGTTGGTGGTTCGCTGAAAGAGAAGGTCTCGCGATCGAAAAGCATAGGGACCAACGATTGCAAAGTCGAAAGAGGGACGGAAAGAGCCGCGGGATGAATTGTTAAATTAAATTTCGTTCCGCTCGAACAAAAATCCATATAAAACTCAAAGGATTAAAAGTTATCTGACAGTTCGGATAATACGTATGCCTCTGCAAATATTGCCGGCATGAAAACTTTAACTTGTGCTACAGTCAATGAGTTAAACTTTACTCACTATAAAGACCAAAAGTTAAATTTATATAGTTCTAGAAGTTTTCAGCACCTCGTCTATGTTGCGTTTCACATTTTGTTTTAATTTTACTGTTATTTCGACGAGTCCTTCTAGTTTATTGAGCTTCAATTCGAACTAATAATTGGCAGAGATAAAATAAAAATTACTAGAATTACAGGAATTATATCAATTATTGGTCAAAAGCAAGGATTATGTGAAAAACTTGACATTATCATTTGCAGGGCGGTTCTTGATCTCGGATATTTGTATTTATAAGATCACTTAGAAGAAAACTTCAATTTTACTTTAGACATAGTTCGTTTAACTTGTGAAACAAGACCTTTTCACTTGTTAAAAGATAAAATTTTCTAAATAGTTCGAAAGAAGTATTAATCCTGTTATGGATGCGTATGTATATACGCAACGCATCTATAAAGTATTATTACAATTAATTTAACTTTAGATTAAACATCTTAATTAATATTTAATAAAAAAAAGTCATCTAAAAAGTCCACTGTGCAATTTTATTTTTAATTTTAAATTATTTAATAAAACCGTTTTGGGGCAGCAACGAAATACTCAGCTCTTGTATCGAGAGTACGATGAACATTACTAAATCCTAGATATTACATACCTATTCATAATTTACTTATCTATAAATCCATTCATTGTAAACAAACCGTATGTAAACAAATACGTTTGCATATCTGCAAGTAATACCGAATATATGGAAGGCACATATCGAGTGAGTCAGGACGGACAGCGGTACTCAAAATTTATCTGTTTAAATTGATTTTTAGCTTTTTTTTAATTAAAATAACACAGATGGTATATATTTTAGTAGTGTAATCTATCATTTAGTTAATGACAGTTATTCAGAATAACTTGTATATACGCCTACGAGAGGAGAACAAACCGGAATGGCTGCGGTGTCGGCACTTCCCTCACTCGCTACAACGGTGTATATATACGAGCTGTGTAAATTAAGTAACGAAAACTTTGGATGTGGAATTTGGAAAAGCGGCAGGTGAAGAAGTGATTCGCTTTCAATACGATTTTAAACTCGCTATAGTAATTTGGTTATTGCTAGCGATTTTTTTCGTGAAACAGTTTTTGCTAGTGCTAACAGATTTTGGTTCAGACTTGGGTATAGCGTAATGGAAACTTTTGCAAATGTTTGGCAGGCCTATGGAGTAGCGAGTTTTTCGGTGGTTCAAGGCATTTACAGAAAGAGGAGGGCCAGTTGAACTTGAACCACGCGGCGGAAGACCTTTATATTCAAGAAGCGATAAAAATTTCAATAGATTCCTAGATACTGTGCGTCCAGACCATTGGTTGACAGTCAGAATGATCGAGCAAGAGTTGAATTTTAGGAGATGAGAGTGTAGATGGAAATTTAGAGTTAAAAAATGGAAGAGACGTACACAGACATATTAAAATTGATTAAGTTTTAGTTTTCTGAAGAAGCAACAAACTCGTTGTGAAATACAGAGAGATCGGACATAAATGAGTATTCATTACCAGACCGCTTGCCTGTTTTCTAATTTGTTATTAACCAGTATAGTATGCTCGATAATTCTTGTAAGTTATATATTTATACATATATATATATATATATATATATATATATATATATATATATATAATATTTTCGTGACCTTGGTATGATATGGTAAATTCAATCAGTTGGCGATTAAAGGTCTGTTTTACTTCAAAGTATATATATTTAAAAAAACTCTACATGCTTCGGCAATGATGCCTTTATCAAGGATATAAAGTATAAATGACAGAATTCTGTCATTTATATTTTCGGCTTTTATTTGAAATATTTACAAATATTATCAAATTAGTATGTAATTGCGAAGTAAATGTGGCAATGTTTACATTCACATTACAATACTCTTGGATATACAATGTTTTACCTTCACTTTAGAAAATTAAGGATGCAAACAAATAGACGATATTATAATAAATCTATTTACATTCAATTTATGTGGTGTTAATATATTGTGAAGTATTTGTTACGCGTTTCTAAATAAAACTAAACTTTTTGTATTAGCAGGTAGCCTGTTTTCGGTCATGTGTTATCATACAGAGGTAATTATGTAATAACTAGGTATACTGCTGACAAGTTATTTAAATCTGTTCGGTCATGTATTGAATTTGTATTTTTTTGTATGTGGATGCTTTCCTGCATATTCCTTGCTTTGTTGTCTTGCAACGTCAAATTAAATATTGTTTGAATTACCTGGCCGCTACTACCAAAAAATATTGCTTTTTTCTCGTATTATAATTACGACCAAGAAAATACGAAATTCCTTCTAATACACACACACATATATATATATATATATATATATATATATATATATATATATATATATATATAATACTCCTGTTTGTTTCTTTTTGCGCTTTATAGGTCTAATAAAGCAATTGATGTCAAAATTACAGGTGTGTTGGTAAAAGTTCTTTTGGAAATCGTTTTTTCAACGTTTCAACATTTTATCGTTTACTTCAGAAAAAATGACAATTAATTATATAGCACGTTGGTAGATCATTTCTGTAAGTGTAAAATGTTAGATAATAATATAGTAATTAATATAGCTATTGGATACTTACAATTTGAACTGTTCAATTTACAATTTAATCTGTTATATTGACTTATAAAATAGAACTGGAACCAAACGGAGAAAGCATAATCCGAAAAATATTTGTATTTATCACTGCCTGGTGAAGTGTCGACTTCGAAACTAAAAATATTTCCATTTTTTTTTAAATTTACATATATTTATATTACCTATCGATAAATATAGTTTTGATAATCCAGCAATTTCATTACAATCATTTAGGGCGTTTTCTTCTTGTTTTTAATTTGAATTGGTTTTAATACAACAATTAATTCACACTACTAACGGACTATTCATGTAGGTATATAATACAGACATAAAATGTTATCTAGTAACATAGAATTTAGTTTATTGTTCATTTCCAATACAAGTTAGCGGCGAATCTTTATAAATTTCATTTTACGTTGATGTTAGCTTAATTTACTCGCCCAATATTACTTACTAAACAATGTCAAAAATAATTTTATTATCAACAGCACACATTAAATTTATTTAGTTTGTAGGTTTTGATAATACTGATAATATTTCAAATGGATTGTATCTATATTTCAAATTCTAATAAAAAATTTTGCTCCCCTCAACGATTTTCACTAATCTAAAGACACAAACTGGATATGATAATGAGTCAAAACATTATTAATTAAGCAGATGTATGAGAACACGCAGTAAAATACGTGGTTTCTCTCTCAACTACACTTTAGTCGCTCACCCTCTTTCTAATCGGGCAAGGGATTGCTCAGATGGTTGGGGTCGCATAGCAGTGAGGGTTACTGACCCCTTTGGCGACACACTCGCTTCGCCAGAGTGATCTGTTAAAAAGCTACGGATTTTTTTTTAATATTTCTATAGAGATTTCAACGTTAAATGTGCACGCGAACCCACACAAACATGTATTCATATATGCAAAATAAAACAGAATAGGAAATGAGAAATTAACTTTGTGAATTAATTTTAAGTTATTATTGGAACGGCAGAAAAGAATAAAAAATCGTAGGGTTGTCTAGTCAGTGTATATATACGTACATATGCAATGAAATAAATATGAGCTTATCAGTCTTTAATGAGGTTCTTCCAGTGTCTTTAAAGGTTTTGAAGTTCGAATTACTTGATTTTCAACGTAAATATTGTGATGCAGCACTTTTCGTGATTTTATAAATCTATTTCATCAGATGTCCTTATATAATCAGAAAATCACATTTTTTTAATGGACACTACTACCTGGCAGTTTTGGAATGACTCACCATTAAGTAACTACCACTTTTGCAGTCAGACTAAATTTAAGTCTGTCAATAACTTCATCAGTTACACAGAATAGTAGATAATTCTTTTTTGTTGGAGAAATATCTTTTAATTTTATAATAGACCTAGTTTCTGCTTGTTTGGGATGATTTAATTAATATTCTGTGTCTGTAAGTAATACTGATGTTGTGATGACAAAACAAATTTAGGACAACAAGACCTCATGCAGACATGCATTTTTCATTTAAAATCATTTATATCAATAGACAAACTAAAATTAATAATATTGATGCAAACGCAGGTACATAAACAAAGTACCTCTATCTTATATGATTCACTTCTCGTGCTGGGAAGTACAATTGCGGCATTCAAAAACGCGTACAACTCTTTAGGCTACATTTCGCAGTATTTTAATCATGTACGTCAGTCTATGCCAGTTTTGACTTTTAAAAACGTCAAACGAAAATTCATATAATGACCATAATCTATATTTCTAATAAAAGTATATAGCATTTAACAAGTAATATAACACTTAATTGCTGCATGTCAATATGACTTTCATATCGCGATGAAATTGCAAAATAAAACACGGTTGGCTTTTGAAATAAAAATCACAATTACACAGAAAAATTTCAAGTGTATGCATTTTTTAATGCCGCAATTGTACAGCTAAGCTCACATAAATCTAGTATAAACAATTTTTGAATGTTTGTTTTGTTGTAATTCATTCTTGTAACGTCAAAATCACATTTGTCACTTTTTAATATCCAAAATCGCAAAAAAACTGAATTCGGCAGACAAAGTACAAATTTTGTTAAATTTGGAAAGTTGCGCCGTTAAACAAGTCGTAGAAGAATTTCATTTGAACAAATCTATAGTACTACAAGTTAAAAAAAGATGGGAAGATGAAGGCAGTAGATGTCGCAAACGAGGAACTGGTCTTAAAAGAATATTGACTGATATAGATCACAATTTGGTTGAATATTTGAGAGAAAATAAACAAAAATTACAAAACAAATTCATAGATCTCGTATAAGATTTACTAATAGGGAACAATTATGAGAATCTATTGAAAATACCTGGGAAAACATTGTTGAAAAACCTATTTTTTTAAGAAGTCCCGTAGATTCTGTACCTAGAAGGTTAAGGGCAGTAATTGATGCGAATGGCGTATCAATTAAGTATTAGTTTATTTGTGTTTTATAAATTGTATTAAAAAATTACTTGACATTTGACTTGTCTTTCAAACAAAGTTTAATACACACTAAGCAATATTAGAAAATTTAGAAAAAGTTAGGTTATAACGAGTGATCATTAAAATTTTCGCTCAAGTAAGCCATGTACACAAAAAGTATGTCCTAACTTAAGTTATTAGAGGAGATCTGTCATTATAATTTCAAACGTCATGATTGTTAAAAAATAATTTGAAATGCTGACTTTTATATTAAATATATTTATAATTTTTATACAAAGTAATAGAATATTATAAAAAATGTGTAAAATGTTGACCATTCTCCACCAAGTATACTCGCACTCTATTTCGTAGAGCATTGAAAACATTGATCAGTATTTGCGGTGAGTTATTGATGTGTTAACATTTTTCTATGATTTTATGTCTTAACTCTTGTAGATTATTAATTGGTGTTTCATAATTTCATAAATAATATTCTTTATATATGGCCACACAAAAAAATCCATGACTGTTAAATCACACGATCGTGGTGGATATGGAATCGCTGTATTTCTACTTATTATCCTATCGCCATAAAATTGTTGCAAAAAACTGAATATTTTCAAGTGTAACGTGAGATGTAGCCCCATCCTGTTGAAAATATCCGACCTGGAGTTCATCATTAGTCAATTGATTAGTAAAAACACTGAGAATTTCGTTACCATATTTCTCCGATGTTATCGTGCCCTCAAAGAATATTGGTCCTATTAATCGGTGACGACTCTTACCTACCTATACGCCTATTTTTTTTGGATGTAGAGGAACTTCTCTGTAGAAATGAGGATTTTCACTGGACCACATACGCATATTTTGCGAATTAACATAACCTTTCAAATAAAACCAAGCTTCATCGTTGAAAAAAGTATGATTTAAAATAATGTCTGTCATTGTTTGAATAAACCATTGGCAAAATTGTGTTCTTTTTTGATAATCCGTAAGTAATAGATTTTGTACAGAAGTTAATTTATATGGATACATGTGCAAGTCCTTTTTTAAAATTTTTTGACATGTTCCATACGAAAGCCCTACTTGTTGCGAAACTCTGCGAATAAATGTTTGAGGAGATTCGTTAATAATTTGTCTGACATTTTCAATTACGCCGCGACTTCTCTTGAGAGGAGGACCGCTTCCTTTTTTCCTTAAAATGCTGCCTGTTTGACGAAAAAGATTTACACAATGCATTAGCGTATCACGGAAAGTTTTATAGCTAGGAACAGTATTTGGATATCTCTCTTCAAACTCCGCAAGGCAATTTTCTATTGAATGCTGCAAAATACCATCAATTTTTTGAGATGTCAGGAAGTAACATTCTACCATAAACGCTTTATGCATATCATTAAAGGCCATTACTTTTTCTTTTGATGAAACTTTAAAATATATATTTGACACTGACAGATGTTTGAAATAACATCTTAATGACTAAAGCTACGACATAATTTTTATATACACGGCCAGCTACGAGTCAAAATTTTAATGATCGCTCGTTACTAGATTTGTGTGAGCTTAACTGTAGATCTCAACGAAGCATAGTAAGGTCAATTAATAAGTATTTTCCTCACCCTGCAGCTGATTGATGAAAATAATGTTATAATGTATACATTATTCTATATATGAACTTATTAATATCATTTGATTCGAGTATTGAAACACAACAGCTTTTAATAGACCCAAATAAACTTCCAATAAATGGCAGAAACATATGTAAAAAATTGTATGGATAATAGGAAGCAACCTTCCATAATGTGAGTCACGCTAATACAGCATATTTTAATTTAAGTTATAGAAGTCACTGTAAAAATATATGTTGTTCAAGTAAAAGCTGGTTTTCTTATTATGAGTTAAGATTACACTGGTTAACACGACTTGGTCTTCTTATATACCAATACGTGTAGTTTATGTCTTTTGTCATGCTTTTTCGAAACCTAATTTAAAATTTGCTGCAGTTACTTTTAAATAAAAAAGGTACTACTAAAGATATTGTTCTGTCGAGCATTGAGTGGACATGTCTGAACATGTTCTTGCATATCTCCTACGCCAGAGCACCTCAACCACGACCATTTTTGCTCTGGAACCAAATCAAATTAAGAATTGGTATCTGGCTATGTGGGTATATAAAGAGCTACACATGGCTTATTTGGGACAGCCGAAGGCCTTTGCATTTCATGACGCCGCGTACGTATATAAATAATAATCTAATCAGTTTCTGTTATGTATTTGGAGAATTCTAACCCACCAGCATAAACGGTATATTACACCATTAATAGAAAATTTATGTTTTCACTATTTTGGCTTAACCATTGAATGTCAGCCATAGGTTCACAGCACTTGCTGCACACGCAGTCCTGTTACTCTGACGGGCTGGTCAAATGGTAAGAAAAGCTGTGCCATATGCAAGACCTACGATTTGACGTGAACAAACGTACCATACGACTGATTGCTGCTTTTGCTGCACGAAATCTTTCGGGTTTTCCAATAAAAATAAGAAAAATATTAGTTACGCTAGTCTGCTCTCTGTTGTTCGTCAAGTACCTCATTCGGAAGCCTTGCTAGTACCCATAGGTATTTAGAATGAAGAATGCGATGTTGCAGTGGAACAGCGAAATGTTTGCTGTTAAACATTGATATCAGAAAGTTTCGAAGAACAGTATAAAAGAAAAGTAAAAAGAAAAACATTTTATACAGGACGATACCATACAGCTCCATATAATGTACTTCCGCCGCCATTAAATTTGGCACGTTTCACTTTTCCTGTATTGATATGACTTTATCCAGTGGCTTTACTCAATGTTTGTAATTTGTCATGACTGTCATTACCGTCAGTGCAATATCTGTCACCGTATAGACCAGTGGCGGCTCTTTAATGAGAGGAAGTGAGCAATTGCACCCCCTGGAATTATGAAACAAAACAAACCAAGCGGCGACTAACTTTGAAAGTATTTATTTATTATGTATTCATAGTTATTGACGAGGAACGAGGCACGCCAACAACGTACATGCACCGACACCGATCGTCGGCACAGATATACTGAGCAAAGCCCAACTGTTGCTCCGTTAAGGCATTAACATTACATTGATGGTGGGGTGAACTGTATTTTGCCGTACTTCAATGTCGTATAATACATAGCGTTGGAGCAACTGGACGAGTCTGCTCTCGGGCGTTGTATAATGAATTCCGTTACTTTTTTGGAGAACAACGCGTTTTCGCGATTAACGTATGATGAAAAAATCGCAGTAAAAAATCTTAAACGGCCGATACCTCAATTATGTTTAGAAAATAAACAATCTGTTAAAGGTAAAGACTAAAGACGTTATAAGAAAATTCAAAATGAATATTTATCAGAAAAATGACTGGATTTGTGGGTGTGAAATTAAAAATACTTTGTTTTGTTTTCCGTGTCTTTTGTTTGGTGGTGAACCATCTTGGTCAAAGAACGGAATAAGAGACTTAATTCATCTTAGTGCTAAAATTATTAAACATGAAAATTCCGAAGGGCATTTGAAAAATATATTTAGTCTAAGAATGTTAGGAAAAAATAACATTCAGAATGCTTTAGATTTATCATATAGAAAAGCAATTCAACAACACAATGAAAAGGTAACAAAAAATAGGCATGTGTTAAATTTAATAATAAATTGCATTAGATTTTGTGGCGCGTTTGAACTGGCACTTCGGGGTCATGATGAACAGCAAACGTCGAATAACAAGGGCATTTTTCGGGAATTGCTAAATTTTACGGCAGAATTGGATAAATCGCTCAGAGATCACATCGAAGCAGCACCGGTTTTTAAGGGATTATCAAAAACGATACAGAATGAGCTGCTTGATGCAATGTTGAACGTGTATCATGAACAAGTTTTCAGTGAAATTAAAGCAACCGACTTCATATCTGTGATAGCTGATCAAACCACAGATGCGTCCAATCAGTTTCAGTTGGTGGTTGTTTTAAGATATATTGTGAACACGAGACCGGTCGAAAGATTTTGGAAATTTCTTGTGCCTAGTGGACATGATGCTAATTCTTTATCTGCCCCCATCCTTAACGAAATTAGTTTGCTTGTTGATGACCCAGAAAAACTGATTGCACAGAGCTATGATGTGGCAGCAGTCACGAGTGGTGCTATTAACAGCGTGCAAAGACATGTCCAAGACCAGTATCCAAGGGCTAATTTTGTACATTGTTATGCACATCAGACAAATCTAATTATGTCACATGCTACATCGAGCAGTAGTAATTGCAGAATTTTTTTTGCCAATCTGACGGGATTATGTACATTTGTCTTCATTTCACCACAACGAGCTGCAAGATTGGAAGAATTCCTTCAGAGAAAAAGCTTACCTCGTTCTTCAAAAATAAGATGGAACTTCAATTCTAGGACAGTGAGTACAATATATGAGCACCGAGAAGAAATAATTGAAGCTCTAGAACAAATCGAGGGAGAAGCTAGTTTACAAACTACCATTCATCAAGCTGGTGCCAATTTGTGAATTTTAGAGGAGGAAAATTTTATCTATTTGTTAACTTTTTTTCATAAAATTATGCCACATGTGGACTATTGTTTAATCAATTACAAAATGTCAATACAGATGCATTAAAAATCAAGAATAATTTAGATAATTTTGAACGCGCTATTGGAAAAATTTATTAACCCTGAAGAAAAAGATGGAAATAGAAATTCAATCATGTACTTATACATACAATCAAAATTTTCGTCGTAATTCACAGTATAACATTCTTACTTAGTTTTTAGTTAATACTGTAGAATACATGAGAAAGAAACCAAACAAGGGTGTTATGCTTGGTAAAAAAATGTTAAATTCCACTTTAAAATCTCATATTTTTCCCAGACGCCCTTTCCTTTTTGTTATTTTAGAAGACAAATAAATATGCATTCGAGAGTAGAAAATAAAAATGGGAAAAACACACGCAACGCGCTTAGGTGCTTTATTTTTTACTTGAACCCAGAACAAAGTCGGGCGACGACAAGAAACAACAAAAATTTGTCAGCGGCAGTGAAATATGACTTGCTGAAGTGCGAGTACGTAATTCACAGATGACGGTTATGCGGTGTGTAGCGTGGCGGTCGCTAGCCGCTGGCTTTTAACGCCACCTTCGCGAAATTCTCTTGTACGACGAAGGCATTGGGTTGCAGAGGGGTTAAGTTAGGTATAAGAGTTTGACGGTTGGGGGAGTTTCGACGGGGTCAGGATTGGCTTATCTCGAGCGACCAGCCTTGCCGGATCACAGTCCAAAACGTGAAAAATAACGATCCTAATAATGCTATCAACGTTCAACTGAACACAGCAAAAATATAAGAAGTAGAAGAGGCGAAATGTCGTCATCTTAGTTCACGGAAATGTTCATTGCCAGTGTGAAAAATCGCTAATTAAGGAGGCCGGGGGGCGATGCAGAGGATGAGCAAGGGGCAACGACCCTCTGCGATTGTGCCGAAATACGAAATGAAAAAATGAGCGGAGATCCTCTTCGTTATAATAAGAGATGCTAAGGAAACGGGTGTTCGGGGTATTTGTCAAATTTTAATGATTTTATTCAGTTAGAGTTTCTTACTCTGCAAAAAGAAAGATTTAATAAAATTGAACAACGAAGAAGCTTACAGAAATGGCTATATATTGAGCTTAAAGATAAATTAATATAAACTATATAATCTGCCTTCTAGATCTCACGATTAATTAAACCGTACAAGTAGATTATAATATAAATATACATTCAGATAATAAAATAGACACTTGCGAATATTACAATTAATATGTTGTATTACAATGACATAGTAATAGCAGCCTTAAATCACTAGTGTAAAAGGTATCTAAACCATATCGTGTGACATATCATTTTAATGTATTATTCGAAAGAAATACGTTAATTACAATAATTTCAATGGCATCACAACCCTTCAAGTCGCTTCTTTACTTAATTCTATAGATATCGCTATTTTCAATATCCCTAAACGAGATACCTAAGCGAGATCATAAAAACGTCCTTTCCTAAAGCGGCTTTTCTTTAGACAAACGCTCTCAGTTTCTGGCGTTCAAGGGGTAAACATCTCTTACCATAGGTGCTCGTTCCAATATATATAGTGAAGCGCTGCTCAGTATTTCTTGTTCTTTTTGCCACGTGTCCATTCGCGGTACCATTCAAATCGGGTAAACTCTATATCACGAAATGCAGATATTATTTTAATCACATTTACGAAGGAATTAATTTATTTTCAGTTTGTTAATACTTATTTGTCGTTACCTGTACATATAGCTTTCATTTAATTATTTTAATGTAGTTGAAACTTCATTTCTCTTAAGTTGAAATATGAATATGTTTATTAGGTGGAATATGATCTGTGATCTATGAAATATATTAACCGTAGTTTATTGCAAAATACGCTACAGGACAAAATAAGGTACATATACTTCATGTGTCTTTAAGTAATTAAGAGTAGTGGACAAGGCGGCATCATGCTGATAAAAGCTTTGGATTCCAGACGCCAAAAGAAGTACCAACCAATCTTAGAATTGATGCCAAAAAAGTTTCGCTAGTTAATCGGTTGTAGTCATGATTTACATAAAACCTAAAGAACTCCATGCGATTCTCAAAGATGGTACAGTCTTCGAAATGAGACTTACGTCTCCAAATGCCAAAAAGTAATACTGTGGAGTAATTATGTAACTTACTGTAAATTAAACACAAACTTTAGTTCATTTAAGGATGGAAATACTGACCTCAGACAGAATACTGATATGAAAGCTTGATTCGCAAGGACTCCTTAACGCCAACATTAACCAGATCTAAAAGACGAAGAAATCATGGCTGCAATAGGTTAACTAGCGAAGTTCAGGTGCCTTTTTGGAACAAGTTACAAGATTTCTTTAGGACTTTTTTTGGGATCTGGAATCCACAACTTTTACCAGCTCGACACCTTCCTGTCCACCACTCGTATTTGCCTAAAGACTAAAAAACATGAAGTACATTTACTTTTTTTTTGTCCTATCGGGGCATTTTGCAATAAACTAGTTCACAACTTTCTTTGGGAATAGATTGTACTTTGACAAAGAAATGTTACTAGTTTCAAAGCTATCTTCACTTCATAGACACATGGTTGGGGAAGGGTAAACCTGAAAGATATTCTTGGGTTTAATTTGTGAGTTATAGGTTTCAAATAAATTGATAATTACAACTGATTAATTTTTATCTAACGAAAACCTAGTTCGAGCGCAAAATAAAGTTAAAACTCGAAATATCTGATTCACTCTACATAATATAACATGAAAACAAAACATAAAAAGCAGTTGAGGCTCGATGGGATTCAATTCTGGAATTGAACTGAGACAGAAAATCATGGGAGCAGGCTGATGTATCGTAATTTCATCACGACACAGGAGCTGGCCTTTATGGACTATCCCCTAGAAGGAAAACATCACTGAGCTTGCGAAAGCAGACGACGGTTTTGCAGACTAAGGTATTTACAGTTGCAGTCTATATTGAAGAAATCAGTGAAGGAGCCTGCTCGAAAATACAAAAAATATATACCGTGTGTAAACGAGGTAAGAAAACGACACTGCTGCGCAAGACGCGTTCCCGCCGCTTTACTATTCCGATATGTTCATTGAATGTAGAGTGTAGCATTTGATTGGATAAGCATAGGTTATCATAAGGATAGGTCAGATATAGGTGTGGTATACACATACGTATGATTGGTGGATAAGCAATGATCAGTAAGGAGTAGGTGTGGTATACACTTACGTATTGCGTATGTGTAATAATGATAAAAATGCACAAATGCTGTACAATAAAAAAAAATTAAAATATTCAGAGAAAACAAATGCATAATTCCACCAAAACGAAAGAAAAATCTGTGTATTTATAAATAGTACACATCTGTGATTGCATACATAATTAAATTCCGGTGATATAAATTAGGGCAAAGTTGAGGTTAGGAAATAAATTGGCTTAAAACCACACTTCTTTTTGACAAATTCAGTTTTATTGATACCAATGTAAAGTAGAAATATGGGAATTAATAATGGAATATGATGTCGGGCAAATGTCCACCTCTAGCACGTCGGCCGACGTCCACTCTTTTCACAAAATTTTGAACCACATTTTGCAACAAAGCTTCGCTTATCTCGGCAATGCAGAACCGAATTTCATCTTTCAGAGCGTCAGTTGTTTGTGGTTTGTTCACATAAACCCGGTCTTTCAAATGGCCCCAGAGAAAATAATCAAGCGGCGTTAAATCACAAGAACGAGGCGGCCAATTGACATCGCCAAATCGAGAAATTACGCGACCGGAAAATTTCTTATGCAATAAATATTGTTTGGCCGGCTGTGTGGCTTGTGGCGCCGTCTTGCTGAAACCAAAGGTCATATATGTCAACATTAGCCAATTGTGGCCACAAAAAATCGGTTATCATGGTTTGGTAGCGCAGAGAATTCACGGTAACGGCATTTCCTTGCTCATTCTCGAAAAAATACGGGCCGATGATGCCGCCTGACCACAAACCGCACCATACGGTTACTTTCTTTGGATGTAATGGTTTATCGAGGACTGTTTGTGGATTTTGTGAGCCCCATATGCGACAATTTTGTTTGTTTACATAACCGCCTAATTGAAAATGGGCCTCATCACTAAAGATGATTTTGTTGAAAAATGCGTTGTTTTCGTTCAGTTTTTCAAACAGCCAATTCACAAACGTTGGACGCAAACAATGGTCGGCCGGCTTTTAATTCTTGAACGAGTTGAACTTTATAAGCGTGAAGATGAAGATCTTTATCCAAAATGTTGCGCAAACTGCCTCTGGTGATGCCCAATTGTTGCGAACGTCGACGAGTTGATGTTCCAGGCTCATTCTCAACACTTTGCTGTACAGCGGCTATGTTTACATCACTACGGCCACTACGAGCGTATTGTTTTGGTCTATTGTCAGCAACAGTACCGTGAGCCTCGAATTTAGCGATTAAATTACGCACAGCGGTCTCAGAAGGAGCCTGATTACGAGGAAAAGCTGCTCGAATTTTACAAAGTGATACAGTAAAATTTTCACCATTTTGGTAGTAAATTTTCACAATTAAAATTCTTTGTTCAAGAGTGTAGCAGTGTAGCGTTCCATGTTTAAAATTTCCCAACTTTTTACTAAATAAATGTCAAAGGATGACAGCACAATGCTTGAAATTTCATCATTTGACAGCCAAATTAATTCCTAACCTCAAATTTGCCCACCCGTTACAAATGCTACATCAAGGAAAGTATAAACAAATAAAAAAAAATTGAAACTATGCGTAACCAAATAAAATGCTTCATTTGAAGAGAAAATTAAAAATATTCTGAGAAAATGGACGCATAATTACATCAAAGTGTATTAGTAAATTGCATAAGCCTGTAATATGGATTTCAGGTGAAAAGGTACTGATGCACAACCGCTACAGCGAAAAAAAATAAAAAGTTTGCTAACGTAACAAAATAAGAACGCAATTCTATGGTATGATAAAGAATAAACATATGAGTTAAATATTTTTGGCTGGTTGTGTATACTTTGCCATTGCAATCGATGTTCTACGTATAATTATTCTGCACATCTATCGTCCACGTATCTGATCAAACTGGACACAGATATGCATAGCGCCTGGTGCTATAAAAGTCCCATCCTTCTTATCTAGTGTATTGGTGGGGTATCGTTTACCTCCACGCGGTTCTCTCACCCCAGTTCCATACGGTATAATGATGGATAGTGAGGCGATCGTAAAAACCAATACAAAAACTGTTACCAGGTGGAAACTCTTTAAATGTTACAAAAAAGTCTTCAAGACAAGGATTGTATTACGAATTTGAGTGCCAGAGGATACTAGGAACAATATGATAAACTAGGCGACAAAGTAACCAAAGAAAATTTCATAAGAGCATAACAGGTCTGCCGGAAGATTGTGCCAAAAGAGATATACGGTCATGGTCTGAAAAAGTATGACAAGAAACGGAAATCTATTAAAGGTTAATATCATACTAAAGCACTATTAAATACCATATAAAGTACCAAAAAGGAAATTAACATCACCGGAGGTTTTCTAACTTGAAACTGCCTCTTGAGGAAGCCTTTACACAACATGAAATGATTAGTGAACTTTCACATAATAAATGATAATTATAGGAGGAAACTAGTCTGTGGGTAATCTGCGCTTGTGAGGAACTAAAAGATTTCATATAGAATTACTTCGGCCAGGATCTATTGAAGACTAGTAGAATATCCAAGCTTCTCCTGAGTAGGGTAGTGACTTTTTGGGAGGACATAGTACTCGTCGAATGGAAGTTTTTGACGCTAACTCTAGAGAATGTTAAACGTCTATTACTGGTTCATAAATTTATTTTGCACGCTTGGCGTATTGCATTTCAAAACAGGTCTCTTTAATTCTATAATTTTTTAAAGCTCATTAATATACAGCTCATATTTAAGTATGGGTAGTTGTGAATTCATTTGAATAGGAGGGGAATACTGAAATCTAGAATGGCCATGATTCAAAAAAAAAATAATTTTTGTTTATTCGGCACCTACTTTTTAATGTTTTGCAAGTTGATTGCCATGTAGTTTATTGGATTTGCTCTAATAGTTTGTTAATGATCATAATATAAAGATTTTGTGTACACCCAAAATTTAATTTGACTAGAGAACATTTCCGTGTTATGATTTTTTACGACTTTGATTCGTCTTTAACGTCTAAACGGAATTACATATTGCTATGGTTTTTTTTCTAAAGTAATATTTTAAAAATAATTTAAAATAAATGTACAATAATTTTTGAATTGTAGTGTATATTCAAAATGTTATTTAAATGTGCAAAGATAAAAAACTTGTATTACCGAGGTCGATAGGATGTGAAAGTTGAGGCCTATTGAGGGGGAGACGAAGATTTGCTTTAACACGAGAACGTTGTGTTTATTGAAATATATTATATATAAATTAGTTCGGGTAGTTTTTTGATAGTGTCCATAGTTGATGGTATTTCATATTTATTCCCGATATTTCTACGAGATTGTTATTCTCGTAATTTTATGATTTTATAAGATTAAGCAACTGTTCTCGTATGTCTCCAAATTGTAAGTAGAATAATTTTTTTTTGTCGACATAAATTTAAAAATCATATTATATTAATTGTAGTTCTATTGTTTTGGAACAAGTAGGAAATTGTTTTAAATAGTAAGAATAAATAATAAAGATTATTATTAGATTTCTATATTATAAAAAATTATTATAATTTGTAAAATTTTGCTCGCTTGGAATCAAGGGTATTTTTTCTTGTGTTTGATGATTGCACATGCGTAGATTTTGTCGTGGTATACACGATACAAGATAATTTTTTTTTCTTTTTTATTTTTTTGTATTAAATATTCAGTTTAAATTTTATCCTGTTTTATTTTTGGTATAACGTTAATACTGCTGTTTAATTAGTAATGTAGTAATTAGCAAGTAGTTTAATTAAAATTAGTAACTCATTTAAATATAAATATATAATTTAAATAGTGAACTTTTTACTGGGGCTTAAATAACTTTCTAGTAACTGTCACGATTTTCCGATTGAAACTCGAGAAGTTAGAAGTCTCATATTTGGAAATCAACCGGCTGAGTAACCTAGTTGGGTAAATTACTTGTGGATGGTGGCGCAGTAAACCTACAAACCACAATTCATAGCATATTTTTGTCGCCCAACGTGGGGCGAACAGTAGCAGTTTTGCTTGAAAGCAAGAAACAGAGCACAAATATGGAAGATATAACAGCAGCAAAGCAAAGAGTGAGCAACTTTTGGAAGAAGCAAGGGCAAGAGTATGTCTGGTAAACACCATACATGAAGAGGGGCACGACAGGGTAAACAGGGATAAGATTATGATGGACATGCTGATGAAAATGCAGGAAACAATGGAGAAAATGCAGGAAAGAGAGAAAATAATGGATGAAAAGATGGATGCGATGATGGTAAAAATAATGCGAGTCAAGAAGAAGTTTTAACAAGGGGAATGGACTCATTACATTTGTTAAATGGATATGGATATGTTAAAAACATTGAAAACGTTTATCAAACAAAATGTCAAAGTCTTCTATTTGTATTCGTTGGGGAATAAAGGTATGATTCAGAATATATGAAAATATTAACGAATTGTTGCAAGTACCATAAGCGACAATGGAACATTTATTAATATTAAGGTTTATTTTTTTTCTTGTGACACCAATTGCTGACTTAAATCCATCTGCAATGCCTCACAGTCAGATGCAAACGAAATTTTTGCAAATATTTTTAGATTGTCAGCGTAAGCAAGAGCACGGCAACCGAGAAGAGAGAAGAGATCGTTAATGGATATATTGAACAATGATGGACCTAGGTTCGAATCATGTGGAATGCGATAAATATGTTGGAGTAAAAGCCATGAATTTGTTATAAAATAAGTAGTGTTAACTTGCTACTTTTAAAACTCAATTTACTATTTTATTATTTATTCTTTAAACCTGAACGTTTATTAGTGGTTCATAAATTTGTTTTTTCTATTTTGCGTTCGAAATGAACTCATTATGAAACCCAAAACAGTATCGAAATGAGCTTCATTTCGATACGCTTTTTGTCATTTTTCAATGTTGGTGTTGGTGTTCGAACACAGAAATAAATATCATTGCTGTCATTTGATTTTAAGAATTTAAGTACATTTGACAGATATGATATATGTTCGTACTCTACACAAACAACGTATATCGTATTCAATTGACACCAAGATATTTTAGTTTCTAAGTCACTTATGTTTATATTTTTAAATAAAATATCAAGTAATGTTAACGAAAATTAATAAATAATAAGTAATATAATATACTTCGCGGATAGCAAGATTTAAATTTGACAATGTCAAGTATCAATGTGACCAACTGCATGCTTTATATAAAAATTAAGCTCTGAACTTCCAAATTAAATATTTCCAATTTATTAATGTAAAAAATGCAAAATAGAAAAAATAGTATAAAAAGCTCGTTTCATAAGGCCTTTTGCCGCACTCGCTCTTTAGAAAACTCGCCGCTATCGCGGCTCGCTTTCTAAACTGATCTCGTGCGGCAAAATGGTGCCTTATGAAACTTGTTTCTTAATATACTATTGCATGTTTGGCGTATTACATTTCAATAACACATTTCTTTAATTCTCTAATTTTTTAAAGCTCATTAATATGCAAGCTCCTATTTGTCGGGAATATAGTTAATGGACGCTTTCCGAAAATAAAACAGTAAAAAAACCCTTAAAGCACAATATAAGGCCACTACAGTAATTTAAAAAGTTTAAAAACTCGTTTAATTATCGTCGAGAAACTGCAATTTATAATCAAAGAGGTCACTCAAGTCTACAACCATTGATAAGCCAGTACTTTCTATTTGAACAAGCAAAAGAGAGGACAACTTGTAATTAAGTCATCGGAAACATCTCCTTTAGTACGGGACGATGTTACAGCAGGGTTTCGCAAACGCTGTTCGATAATTAGTTTCATTTTGTATTGAACAGGTTCGGTCCGCGTTTGCAAGAACAATCGACCCACAGTGAAACGCGGTAAGCAATGACGATGAGCGTAGTTTTCGATTATGACATAAACCTTTACCAAATGAAATCTTCAAAATAGAATTGCTAGTAGCATTTTATATAAAAAAAATAATACAATTTTTTTCTGCTTTCAAAGAATAACCGGCTAAATTAATGTGTAATAAATAGAGACCGGACACATCCGGTCGAAATTACGATGGACCAAATAAATAGTCTATACCATCGCTAAGTACAACATGCAATTATTGAATAGCACTATTCGTTCGGTTAACCGCACATCTGTCTTTTGTCATTGAATTATGACGCAATAACTTCAATATTACACTTAAATTCCTTTCTTCATGGGTGTAGATAGCGTGATTGTTTTTAAAAATTATTTTGTTTATTAGTTTATATTTCGTAAAATAAATAAAGTACGGTGAGTTAGTTTCTTTTTTATTGATTTAACAGTTAATTACATAAGTACTTTGTAACTTTTGTAATAGATCCTGTTTAATATCGTTTCATCGAATCTACTTCTCCCAATTATTTCGACGTAAGTGTCCGGTGAATTTTGTTAAGTTTCAATAACTTACGAATACATTTCTAATTTTCATTTATTTAGTTCTAGAATATTGTTTTTCAGATATGAACTCTGTAAAATATCGTTAAAAAATACAGGAAATCGCACGTAAAACGTCACTTAGCATCGCAAACCTATATACGGAAATTAGACCCGTTGGAATTTGACAATTATTCTATTAAATAAAATTAATAATCCCATCTTCAAAACACTTCTCCAAAATTATACTGATGGAAATGTTCCTGATGAATCCACCATACGCAAAATTATGCTACACGAAAGAAGCAGAACGTATTAGAAGCCATCTTTCAAATCAGTACCTATGGATTAGTGCCGACGAAACTGTCGATATATTAGGAGGCTGTGTGCTAAATGTTGCAGCTGGTGTACTACATCCAACTATTCCATATAACGTATATGTAATAGTAACAAAAGTTTTAAATACTGATGCGGAAACAGTAGTTAAAACCATTCACGTAGCTTGTTAAAGGGAGAAACTTCCATCTTTGTCAATGCGTCCCTCTCCAATAATAACTAGATGGGGAACATGGTTGGAAGATATTAGTTTTCATTCAGAGAATTTCGATAGTTTACAAAGTTTCGTTACATATTTAAATGACGATGCTCGAAGTATTTATAAGTGCAAGGAATTAATATAAATTCCAAATTTAAAAAATCAGTTGTACTTTCTTAAGGAACACTTTAGAAATCTGCCAAAATTAATCACTTATTTTGAAAATCAAAATCTCAAATTAAATGATGGATTAACCACATTAGATGTGTCCATTAATAATTTGAAAAATATTACAAGTGACTTCGGATGTGGCCTTCGGCAAAAGTTAAACGCAGTTGTTAATAGAAATCCAGATTTAATAACATTGCGGCAATTTTGTAAGGGGACAATGCCTCAAAATCTAACTGCTAAATACACTGAAATAAAAGAATATTTCCAGTATGCACTTATAACCATTTGTGATGCAGAAAGGACGTTTTTTTTATCTACGAGGATGTATTTCATTAAAGGAGAACAAATTTTACAGAAGAGAACTCTGCGAAGGTATCGCTAGCTAATATTAAAACTCCTTTACTCAACTTGAACTACAAAATGAACAAATAACAATGTATTTCGAATTTTATAGATGACCCCCCGTTTGTTTTCCAATTATATAAATAAAATTGAAAACTCTTTAAAAATTTTCAATAGTACACCCGTGGGCGATGAGTCATCGGCTCGTATCCGGTCCCTAAGCATATCTAATGATTAAAATATTTAATTTATGCTATCCACTTTATGATTTCACGTACGCGTTTGAGCACGTTTTATAATTTATTCTTTATCATTTATTTTATGTGTAAACTTTTATGCGGCCGCCACTGGCGGTTGGCGCAAATTCGCCAGCTCGAGTAATAAGTAATAATATAAAAGAAAAAATTAATTATTCTTAAAATGATCGTTTCCTGCTTTATTGTTTGTGGCCTTTTCATTGAAGTCGTTCGTTAAAATGAAATTTTATTTGGAGAGAAATAAATAAACAGTAAATAGATGAGAATTTTCAAATTCGTAAAACATCAGCGTATCTAAATATGATCTGACATCCTAGTTTCATACCGAATACTTATAATTCTGATTGCCTGGCAATTCCTCGTGTAGCAATATTTCGCGAAGATCGTAAAAAATATTCTGAATAAACACCAAAAAAGGGAAAAAGAACACGAGCGGTTGGAATAGAAACAACCGGAGATAAAACACATTTATTGTGTTGCTTCGGTCTTTATTTTTAATACGCTTTCGCTTCTGTACGGCGGGCACGCCACCTACACGAGACTACCTAAGTGAGATAAATAGATGGACCGTCTGTTGGAATTAAAGTGAAACGTGCCCGAAGACCGCGGCACGAGTACGGTACACGGTTTGACCGCACGTCTCGTGGCGATTGGCCTCCATACGTGATGTCGTCGTGTTTTGCGACCTCGGCCCCTATTTCCTCATATACACCGCTCGATTTTACTAAATACTCGCAGAGCCGGTGTGTATTTGGATGATCCACATCCAGTGATGTTCATGTTATAGCTACGTTCACGATTGTTACAAATAATTATGATTGTAAAGGTTCGAATATCGAACGTATAAAGTTGGAAACACAGAGTACTGTTGCAACCTAGAAGGAGGGAAATGAAACCTGAATAGTAGGAAAGTTGTCATTTAGGTCTAAAGAAATCAACATTAACTTGTTAGTTAATGTTGATTTTTTAAGACCTAAATGACAACTTTCCTACCAGTAGTAATATAAGATCTGAAGAAGCTACATCGTAGCGAAACATGTCGTCAATTATTAATACATATAATAAAGTGTAATATATACTGGAAATTAGTATAAGTGTTTTACTTAAATCCCATTTACATATTATGGATTTCCAGCAAGTATCGGCCGATTCAATTAAATGAGTATTTTTGTTTGAGAATAACACTAATTATTGTATTTATGAATTTAACCTTTTTATTATTCCTATTTCATATTGATATTTATTTAAGAAATACAAGCACAAGGTTGCAATCTTTTGTAATTATTTAGAAAAATGTCACACTGTATATTAAAATTGTAACCTGAAATTAGCTATAATGATGTTGTATGATATACGCAAAAATGCATTAACATGAATACGTATTTACAAGTAACATATATTATTTTCTATTAAAAAACTATTTTAAGTATTTATAACCGTTCGCAACTATGTTCATAACGTACAGGCAAATATCAAAGAACAAAAGACAATCGCGATGAAAATTCTTGCATCGGGGGTTACACGAAAATCGCCAGGGCGAGAAGACGCGTTCGTGGACCCTACGAAAAGTAAAATTAAAATTGTGCGCACAGTCTCTTTCGTCCGTCAGATGTCACTTATTAAATAGTGTCACCTTATAGGACGAAACTTGCTATATCTTGTAGGCGATTTCAGCGTAAATGTATATACAAATACAAATCTGTTCTTAAAAAGATTTGTATCATTTGTATTACATTGCTTCACTAGCTTGACTGATGACGCCTATACATGGCAGAAACGCGTGTCATAAGCAGAAGTAAATGCTGAAAATACGAGGTGTATTGTCCATGTGTACAGTTACAGATATGTATATTGCATGTCTGTTTCATTTGTAACAAATGCGTAATACGTGCATAACGTATTGATATTCTTAAACCTTTTTGTATATTTTTTATGCTTTTGATGGCATATAACGAAAATTCAGTCATAGCTACACAATTTTTATTTGAAACATTTTTTCATATATGTAATAATAACGATGATAAAGGTGGGTAATTTATAGTGAATAACCCTGAACAATAAATTTGCTTCATTTTAAGGCAGGTTTAATTATTTTGTCCTTTTTCATTCTTATTTTATAGAGTTGAGGCGTTTATATACCTATCAATCCGCCCTCGTATGCTTGTCATACAGTAGAAGAAGAAATTTGCAAATGTATACTATCTCTAATTTTGTCCAAAAATTTTATTTTCAGTCCATATGCGTACCTAAATTTACGCATATACATTCAAAGAACAGCAAATCACTAACAGACCTCGTATTTCTTCATTTGGAGTTAGATATTGTCGTCGGTTGTCTACTTATTCGCTACATTCGGAAAAATATAGCATTAGGTGCAGAGAAAAAGAAAGAGGGGATGAGAAAAGATCGTCTTACGAATACATAGTACAGTAAAAATGCCCTCTACTGGGCCGATCACGTTTTCTCTTATCCACATTCGTCGCGCCGACGACGACATCTACGACATTACCCGAAAGATGGATGACTGTAGTTAACCGATGACTGGATTACTCTATTGGTTTTCTTTCCTTTATTTTTTCATTTCCGCAACTGATGTTGTGCAATGGTTTATATCTTGTGCGGTGGTGGCGGTGGTAGTGGTGGCGACGACACAAATAACTCCGGAGTTCGCGGTCTTCATTTCTTCTCTTCGTTTTCGGACCGTTCGCACAAAACGACCGAATAACGGACACGAATACACGAGACTCCCTGATCTCATGATGGATGATTTGAAAAAGAATTACCGAACTTTACAACAAAACTATGTAGTTTTATCGGGGGAAATCCCCGAGCCGATCCCCGAGGACATCAGATCGGTCACGTCTCATAAGTGTGTATATATCTATAGATACACACGGAATAAACTGGCAAAGTTTTTAGCAAAACTTTCGGGCGCAGTATCGATCGTGACAGACATATAAATTGTTAACTAACGTAGATAAATTATTTCCGGTTAATAAGTGGTTCGAACACAGGAATTACATTACACTTACTATAACTTATTTATTTTGATTGATCAATACAATGAGAACGAATTCAGATAAATCGATCATGGAGACAATATATTACGAATTAAAGTAAGTTAAGCTTATACGAGGGATGTTCTCTTGATGTTTATCCTAATACAGTTCCTCCCTCATTCCAGGAAAGCAGTTTCAAAGTATTTTGTCCTACGAGGGTGATTTAAAGAGACAATGACTTTTCAATGAAATACTTAATTTAAGATTTATTTATTTCATATCAGAAGCGATGTTTAAAAAAATTAGATATTAGTGCAAATGCTGAACATTAGGAGCTAGAATCGTGTCTTGCCGAAGGCCATTTTTCTACGCTTTGCAATTGCTACTTCAATTGTTTAGGCAGACTGTGATTCGGTAATTACTAAACATATTCTCGATGAGTTTTTAAAAACCATCCCATTTTAAAAATCATTCTATTCTTCCAGACTGTATCTTAGGCACTGGAAAGATCGACAAAAGCAGCGGATGTTTTCAGGTTCTTCTGAAAACCTGTTTTTATGTGCGTTGTTAATGCCAAGACTTGGCCACAGCAGTTTCTTCGCGTTCTGAAACCTGCCTGCTCCTTATTAATAATCTCTATTATTCTATTGCAAATAAGTCGTTCTAGAAGTTTATAGCAAAGAGACAACAGACCCGTTCACTTCCTTGAGCATCCATTCCAAGATTTTTAATGAATTCACGAAAGACATTGTCAACACCAGGACCGTTTTTTAACTTGAACTGGGCAATGACTGAATTAATTTCTTGATTAGAAAGGACATGACCATTGCGAATTCTGAGGAAGCCCAGAAAATATATTCTTAATTTCTGTTTTAATATCTAGCAAAAGCTCTGTCGATAGACACATTATTTGAAATATTCTTCTCTAGCTATAAAGTTGGGGTCCATTGGCAAAGTTCGTTTGGGGCGTAATGTTACCGAACTTAGCTTTCTAAGCAAAGACCCGCTTTTTCTACTAGACTGAGTTAAACTCATGTTTTCGATAATTTCTCTCCAGCCTCTATCGAGTTGACAAGGAATTTGATTTGGTCCATTGTCACCATTCTTACAATATCGTGTTTAAAGTTCTTCAAGTTTATTTGACCATCCTGGAATGTTCTGCTTTCTGTAGCCACGAAGAATGGAATTTTTAGCAGCATCAATCAGTACTATTACGAATTTAGGATATTTTTTAATTGTCGGAATGAGATCCTGATGGACTTTTTATTTAAACGTATTCCAGTTTGCCTTTTGTAAGATCCACCTCGGTCGCTGTGCAGATTTGATATATTGTATGACCGTTATCAGTGTGATAAGTCAAGCTCTATTTTGGCTATGAGGAAAGATATTTAGAACCTTACGTAATGCAGCAAGGGCTTTTTCATGTTCGTTATAAGTCATAAATGTAGGACCATAATTTTAAAGTAAAAATATATTTTATTGTTCGACATAATTTTTACCCAATTCTATATACTTCCAATTTCCAAGCTCTCTAATGAGTAATCTTTCGGAAGCTGGTTAAAACACGCAATCGTTGCGGTAATCGCCTTTTCATTTGACACAAATCTCTTTACACCAAGTCATTGGGAACTAGAAGAGGTGACCTGAAGTCAGGTATGGTAAATATAGTGAATGAGATGGCAATTCGTGTAATAATTCGATAAATTTAGTGGTTGTGGTAGCGGATGAATGAGAAGTAATGTTATCCTAGCAGAAAAATACTTTTTCTGATTAAATGCGGTAGTTTCTTTGGAATTGGCATATCCAAAAAAACTTAAGTTAAAATCGTATTGAATAAAAAATAATTTTTGCTTTCTTTGGAGCATGTTCAGCATAATATTGACCAGTTATTGTAGTTTCCTTCGGTAAATGGTCAATACAGATTATGTTTTTGGAATTGGTATATCAAAAAACTTGGCTATAATCTTATTGACTAAAAAAGGGTTTTAAACTTCTTTATAGGATGATCAGCATAATATTGACAAGTTGCCTTCGGTAAATAGTCAAGATAGATTACGCCTTTGGAATTGGAATATCCAAAAATACTTGGCTATAATCTTATTGACCAAAAAAAAAACGGTTTTCGCCTTCTTTGGATCATGTTCAGAATAATATTGACCAGTTATTGTACTTCTCCTCGGTAAATGGTCAATATAGACGATGTTTTTGGCATTGGTATATCTAAAAAACTTGGCTATAATCTTATTGACTAAAAAAGGGTTTTTGACTTCTTTGGAGGATATTTAGCTTAACATTGATCAATTGCCTTTGGTAAATAGTCAAGATAGATTATGCCTTTGGAATAGGAATATCCAAAAAAAATTAGATATAATCTTATTGACTTAAGAAAGGGTTTCGCCTTCTTTAGCATAATATTGACCATTTGTCACTAGTTGGTGTGGAAAATATATCGGATTGTCTCTTATCAAATGTAAGGAGCACAAATTTACTCCATTTATATTGTTTTTCCCAATTAAACACATGTTCCACCTATTTTATAACATCTATCTGCAAATTTTCCTGAGGTCTAACTCGAGTCTTCTTTCTTTGTTATCAGTTAAGGTTTCTGGCCAAACCTGAGACTCCAAGGATGGAAACTGTTAGCTCCAGGCACCCATATTTTTGAGTATTGTAATCGTCAGAAAGAACGATCACAGTACTTTTCAACCGACGAGGGTCGTTCATACTGCAATAATGTCGATGATTTGATGTTTGCATTAGCTCACAAACACCATCCCGAAGAATGACGACTTCTATAACAAGATAAAAAATTTGAAGAAACCTTAAATGACTTGGAGCGTACTTCTTGGAATTGCTTTAAAAATGTGAGCTACAATTTTCTAGGAAACAGAAATCTGACAATTATATAGCACTTGTTAATGAACTTCTTAGAAGTTACCATTAATTAGGCTGTAACATAAGCCTTAAAATACATTTTTTGCACTCGCATCTGGATTTCTTTCTCACGAACCTCAGCGACTTGAGTGATGAATAGGGCGAAAGGTTTCATCACGACATTTCTGTTATTGAAAAACGTTATCAGGGCAAGTGGAACAGTGAAATGCTTGCTGATTATTGTTGGACATTGATATCAGAAAGTGTCGAAGAACGGCATAAAATAAAAATAAAAAGAAAGACATTTTATACAGGACGATACCATGCCATTTTTTAATATATTTTTTCCAAAACCTGTCGTTCCAGAACAAATTTGTTCTTGTTACTATTATTGGAACTATAAAAGGAACTAACATTGTACATAGTTTCTAAAAAAAAATTTAAAAAATGAAAATTTGTTGGCCAGTGTAATTTAAAAAATGACAATGAATCATTTCGAATGCGTTTTTAAAGACTTCAATAATTAAAAAAAACATTTTCATTATTAAGATACTGTCATTAGTGTCATTACTAACAAAATTGTGAAAGTTTTTATGAACTTTTTGTTATGACTACGGTTGGTTTGATTCATAACTAGAGCTGGGGATGTTTGCGGTGTGCCAGGATAGTATTCAGTTAAACGCACGAATATAATGACCTTGTTTCGATCGGTGATGCATGCGTGATTTTATTGCTTTACATGCATTCGCTATTTATATCACTTAGGTATGTCAGTTATGTGTACTGTATATAAATAACATTACATATTCATTTATACCGATATTAAATAACAAAACATTTACGTATTGTTTATTAAACACGAATTTGTTATTTAATAACAAATTTGTTATTTAATAACAAATTCGTGTTTAATAAACAATACGTAAATGTTTTGTTATTTAATATCGGTATAAATGAATATGTAATGTTATTTATATACAGTACACATAACTGACATACCTAAGTGATATAAATAGCGAATGCATGTAAAGCAATAAAATCACGCATGCGTCACCGATCGAAACAAGGTCATTATATTCGTGCGTTTAACTGAATACTATCCTGGCACACCGCAAACATCCCCAGCTCTATTCATAACGGAATAAAATAGAAATAGATAAAATTTACTTTTGAAAATTGTACATTATTTATTTCTAATCTGATACATAATACCTATTAAATCAAACATTGTTTATTAGATTTTAACAGAGGAATAGCCAAGTTATGTAGCTACATACATTATAGTATTTTCAGAGAAAACAATTACTTATATACAATCGGAATAGGTTTCTGTGTAATTTAACCGTTAGATGCAATAAAAAAGATAAGTTACTGTTTACAAAATACATGCATGTGAGCATCTCGAATCTGTTTCGTCCGAGGTTGTGTCATTCCCCCGCGGCTGTCTCGGGGGCCGAGTTCACCATTCCGCCGTCACCTCGTCCCCTAAAGACATTACGTAGTCCGGGCTGAATCTAAGCAGATGGAAGGAATCTGTTCGATTTTCCTTATGCAAACAAACACATATTTACTTAGCTCGTTGAATAAGTTGGAAAGATGTTTAAAATTGGGGAATCTATATTCCTCCGCGCACATACAATGTTTGTTATTTGAGCCGAAGATGCGTTCAATTCCCTCGGTAAGGCCGTGGGCACGTTCTTCGTTATTGCATGGAGAACTTGGCGTTACATTTTCCTTCTTCTGCCTCTTTCCACTACGTACCTCCGTTTCCTTTTGCGGCCTTCGTGTTAGGTTTGAAGGTGGTTAAACTCGCGTTGCGTACATATATTTCGTTCTGTGTATATCTTTCGATATTTGATTACACTGGCTGTGTATTAACGACAAAACTGCTGTTCTGTTTTAACATTTTGAAAGCCAGTATAGAATTGCTATAAATTATTATTGCATCTAACATTTCTCGATTCCGGAATAATTCGTTTTTCTAAATTTAAATAGTAGGCGTCCCAGTAGAAATATTAATTCTACTGAGTATTACGATGTTACAGATATTTTCTGTACAGGTTCTAATTTAAGAGAGTTTTTAATGCATTGTATGTATAATTAAGCATTACAAATAGGGTATGAATATTATTCAAAAAATTAGCTATTCATCTTAAGCTGAGCGTAAATCTGACACTACCGCTGGTGACGATCGTATACCCACTTTTTTATTGCGTGATTGTGCGTCTGTGTTGGGTAGTTCATAAGAAATTCTATATAATTGAATTATAAGTACATCTATATTGCCAATCATCTAGAGGGTGTGTAAAATCATACCTGTGTTCAAGAAAGGCGACAGATTTAAGATTGTTAATTATAGACCAATACTTTGCCAAAGTTCTTGAGCAAATTCTGCTTCATAAACTCTACAGTTAAATCAAAACGTTCTTATTCTGACATCAACATGGATTCATATCTAGGTGATCAACGACTACAAATCTTGTTACAATTACTCAATTTCTTTTTTCGAGCATTGACAACCAACAACAAGTTGACCGTCGTATATACAGATTTCTCTAAAGCCTTTAGTTCAATAGATCACGGTATCCTCCTTATAATACTGGATTTATTTGGTTTTTGCCCTGCGCTATTTAAGTTAATGTCATCATACCTCGTCAATCGATCTGGTAGTGTTTTACTGGATCTTTGTCCAAAATTTTTCCACTAATTTCAGGGATACCTCTGGGATCAAATCTTGGTCCCCTGCTTTGCAACATCTTCATTCATGACCTTTTATGTAAATTAAACTGTCAATTTCTGGGATATGTTGATGATGTTAAAATCTATAACATCATCCGCACACATTACGATTGCATCAAATTGAAGATTAATCATTCTATAATTGAAGAACGATTAAACTATATTAAAATTTTATTTAATATTTCAGTGTTGTTGTTTTTTATATTCAATGTACTGCCCCTAAAATATTTGATTATTGCCTCAAATCAGAGTTGGTGATTGGAAAGCTTGAGGTGCATGATCTGGACATACTTTTTGACTCGTAACTCACATTTTCTCAACATGTTTCGTTGATCTGCGCCTCAACTTACAAATCATTGAGATTTCTTATTAGATCGTGAGGAAACTTCAACAACATTGCTTTAATTAAGAATTTATATTATGCCTTAGTACGATACACGCTAGAGTATGCCTTTTTAGTATGCTTTCCTTATTACGCCTATCTACAAATTTTCGTTGGGAGAATCCAGAAGAGGTTTCTGAAATACCTCCCATTCAGAGTGACTGGTACTTATCCTGAACGAGGAACGGAATACAATAGTCTTTCGGAGTGCCATAGTATGCAATCCTTATCTTGTCGTCGGGATATGTATAGTGCTAAATTATTATTAAACCTTTTATGAAACGAAATCTATTGCCCAACGATATAAGCCTATATTGACTTCATCGTGCGCACTTCTAACACTCGCAAATGCACCAAACTTAGATTAGACAGCGAAATCCAATGCACTTTTAAAGTAACCGTCTATATTATATGTAAGTCTTTTGACAGGATTTATAGTAATGTTTAAATTAGTTTTTGCTTATTTTTATATATACAAGGTGTGTATAAATTGGCGGACCCACTACACCCGGCGATGTTCTTCGTTAAATTTGGAGTCCAAAATCCTAATACGAAAATGTTATACCATGCTCCATATCTTTGCACGAGGTTCCTAAAGTTCGGACTTTCAGTCTTGAAATAAGCGTTATTACTCGATATTTGTTGACAGAAAGAGCTACAATTTAGAAGAAAGAAGAATTGTTGTTATTATCCTTTCGTTAAAGTTTTCTTTTTGATTTTAAAGTTTGTTTTTAATATTTGTTTATTAACTTATTTTGACGAAAAACACAACTGACAACGTTGTAAAACAATAAGTAGGCAGCCTAATGTTGTTCTAGTCAAATACATTACTACTGTCAAATTTTGACACTTATGTAATCTACCTATTTCATTCGACTTGCTTATTTTTCGTGTTTATTTGTATAATTTTGATTAGTTTTCGTATTTATTTGTATAGTTTTAATCACTTTTCGGGTTTTCGTGTTTACTAGTTGTTCTGTTTGTTTATTATGAATTTTACGTTCACGAATATGCCGATATGTACATGATATACGGTTTCTGTCGTGGAAATGCTAGCATGGCAGGGCAGGAATATCGAGTGCGTTTTCCAAATCGGAGGCATCCAAGTAAAAATGTATTTCGAAGGCTGGACCAACGACTTCGTGAAACAGGTTCGTTTATTCCAAGAAACGGGAACGCAGCTCGACTAAGGCAAAGGCGTACCGTGCAACTAGAAGATCTAGCCACAATACAGGAAGATCCCTCTGCGAGTACCCGTCAATTAGCTTCTACACTAAATATTCCCAGTAATAAGACTGTTTATTTGGTTCTACGAGAAAACTTGCTTCATCCATATCATGTTTCTAAAGTTCAGCCTTTCTACGGAAATGATAACTTATTTCGAATCAATTATTGCAATACAATCTTAAATAGAATTCAGGAGGAAGGTGCCTTTTTAGGACGTATTCTTTGGAGTGATGAGTGCATGTTTACCAGAGATGGTGTGCTTAATACTCATAATTTTCATCATTGGGCAGATGAAAATCCACATGAATTTCGCGAATAGGGTAACCAAAGAAGGTTTTCTGTTAACGTTTGGCTGGGTATAATAAACCACAGGGTAGTTGGACCAATTTACTTACCAAATCGCCTAGATGCCGGTGAATATTTAAATGTTTTAGGACAAGTTATTGATGAGATACCGCTGAACGTACGCCGTAATATGATTTACATGCATGATGGAGCTCCTGCGCACTTTGCTCGTAATATAAGAGACTGGTTGACTGAACACTTCCCAGATAGATTGATTGGTCGTGGCGGTCCCCTTTTGTGGCTTGCGAGATCCCCCGATCTCAATCCATTAGATTTTTTTGTTTGGGGTTTCATTAAAGGTAAAGTTTATGCTACAGCTCCTCAAGACGCTGACGAAGTTAGAGCCCGAATTGACGCCGCAGTATTAGAAATCACACCAGAAAGACTTGAGCGAATAGTACAAACGATACCACAAAGATTGCAGCTATGTCTACAAACTGATGGATTTCAATTCGAACAATTATGTAGGTAATAATTACATTGATTTCTATCAAGAAGATGTACAAAAATTAGTCAATATTATCAAAAATTTTTAAAACTTTATAATATTTTCGTAATAAATATGTAATCTAAGAAGCCAATTTTATTTCGTTTGTTTCTTTTTTAAATTTAAAATGTAAGGTTCACATGACGACGTGTAAAAATGTTCCGAAGATTATAACTAGCACATGCGTGTTCAATGTTGCCAAATGTATGTTTCTTTCAAATTAATTCTGAAGACAAAGGAAGCCTGATACATCGTTTTAGGATTAGGACTTTTAACTCAAAATTTTACCAAGAATGTAGCCACGTGTAGTGGGTCCGCCAATTTATACACACCTTGTGTATATATAATTTATCATATTGGTTATATTTTTTTTTTTTCTATTTTGTATGTATACTTTTAGAACTTTTACCACGATGTAGCTCTAAACCTGGAATATATACTTCAACAACAAAGTTGTCATCATGTCGGTGATATAGTGATTTGATTTGCTTGTCGAAAGTGTGTGCTAGGGCTCTGAGTGTAATACTTTTTCTAATGCTGATGATGAAAAATTAGTTGTCTAAATACGTATTCCAGGATTTAAAACTATATTATAATAATAATACGTTAATTTTCAGTATACTTATGACTTTATGACACAACATACATACAATACACATAACATATATTATATACATGTGCAATGTCACGCTTGCGTCCCTCTTCTTCGCCACGGGATACCATCTCGGGCTACTGGAGTTGAGGGCTTCATGTTTTTCATTAAAGTGAAATAAGAAGTGGGCGGCAGAGTCCGTGCCTTTTATCAAACTATTTCACTAGATTTTAACATTTCTTTTATTTTTGCTCTAAAGTTTGTATATTGAAGATCTTTTATTACTTTAGGAAGGTTGTTGTATATGTTTATTTTTGTTGTAGTTAGTAGTTATGTGTGTTTTTGGTGGATAAATCTTTCGGTTCTGATGTGGGATATCCTGCGTGTTCTGTATCTGTGTATCTCTCTGCTTCTGTGTAAATGTACATTAATTTTTATTTTGTTCTTGTTTATTTTATATAGTAGTAACAAATTGCTAAATGTAATTAGTTGTTTAATATTTAGTTCTTGAATTTCTTGATATACTGTTTCTGTTGGTGTTCTATAATCCATTTTATAAAGGATCTTTTTAATTTTGTTTTGTTGCCGTTGTATTTTTGTCAGGTTGTTCTTTGACGTATTTCCCCAAATATTTATTAGGTACATATTATGTGATGAGAAGAGTGCGTGGTAGATAGCTTTCCTGTAGTGTATCGGTATTACATATTTTATTTTATTCAACGCTGTTATTACTTTCCTATTTTGTTTTATTATCTTCTCGACATGCGAATCCCATTTCATATTGTTTTGTATAGTTAAACCTATAGATATGTTACAAAAGTATTTTTAATGATATATAATATTATTAAAAATGGGGTGTGAATCTACGTCTTTGGAGAAGATACATTCAATAATACATATGAACTTGTATTGTGTTCTTCACACCCCATTTTTAATAATATTATATATTATTAAAAATACTTTTGTATTATACAAAATTGGTAGGTTTTACTTACTCAAGTATGTTTCAAATTATGTTGTTATATACGTATTCGGTTTACGCCGACAAGTAGTGAAGACACGATAATACAGTTTTTTATAGATACGGTGGTTACCGACTATAAGGAACACCACGGATAGTTCTGAGATTATTATATAGACAGCGTTGAATATTCCTTCACGCTCTGTCTTAATAATATCTGCGAGATAGCAAGGTAGTTATGTTTGTTGAATGTGTCTCTTCTCCAACAGGGGCGTATTGACAATCATGTAGAAATGTGAAATACGTATCTACGTCTTTGGAGAAGATACATTCAATAATACATATGAACTTGTATTGTGTTCTTCACACCCCATTTTTAATAATATTATATATTATTAAAAATACTTTTGTATTATACAAAATTGGTAGGTTTTGCTTACTCAAGTATGGTTCAAATTATGTTGTTCTATAGATATGTAGTTACTTTTACTTCTTGTAGTTGCTCGTTCATTAGAGTAATACTTAGTTTTGGCTTTGCTTTTGTATTTGTAAATATCATATGAAAACGGTCTTTTAAAATGAACTTTTTCATAATTTAAAAAACTTAATAAAAACGCGGTTTTCAAATCAAATAATTTATCCAAACACATTGAAAACAATAAAGATAGAACAGATAAAAATAAAAAATCTGAAGTCTGTACGTTAGCATGTGGATGTGGTAAGAAATACGAGTATGTTGGTCAAACATTAAGATCGTGGGAAAAACCTATTGCTGAATATAGTTTTTCGTTTAAAAATAAAAAAAAATCTTCTATCTAGTCTTGTTTCAAGGCTATAAAGTTTATATTCTTGAAACAAGACTATAGAAGTTGCAATAGAATCAATAGTGAAAATAATTTTCAAAATCAGTTGAAATCAGTAGATATTATTTCTTAATGTACGATAAAACACGTTAACTTTATTCAAAATATGGATAAAATATGTGAGAAAAGTATCGACTCTTTGTAACACTTAACGTGTTGTGTTTAATCAAGTGTTGCGGGATGTATCTGAACACCCACAACCTATTCACCCAACGTTTTGCTCAATCATCCGTTTTCTCTTCTGCACCACCACACGTAACCCTTTTTTATTAGGACGCTGCGTAATTAACGCCTTTCTGCTGCTCTTGCCCGCTCGCACATTTACCTATTTCCCAAGTTGGTTAAAAAAAGTAAAAATAAGCTACCCGTTCGACGACCCGTGCACGTAAAGAAAATACTGTTATGCTCTTTTTTTAAGTTTTAAGAGGTCAAAGGGGACCGATATTTATTTACATAAAGTTTCATTTTTAGAATGTTTTATGTTTTTATGAATCGACATATTTTACTGCCTTAATGCCGGAAAGAATCTTTACGACCTAAATAAAAATTAAAATATCTATTAGGACATGGGAGCACAAAAATTAGTACGTTAATTTTTGACTCAAAAGATTATATAGTTCAGTTAAACTACATTATACAGGATCTTCCTAAATTAGTATACAGAAATAAAATTTAATTGTGAAGAAAGTATAAATTTGATTGAACTGAATAATAAAGTAAACAATTCCGCAAAACATCAAGTTTTATTTGTGAATGTTCATTATGGGTTTTCCTTGTAACACGGTATACATATAATCTGTAAGTGAATTCGTCCCAAATGTTATGTATCATATCACGGTAGATGGTTGCTACTGTTTCGGTTTTCGGAACTCGCAATTCATTTATATTTGCAGGAAGAGGTGGAACATAAACTTTGTCTCTAACGTAGCCCCACACACAGAAATCCAATGCCCCCAGATCAGGGAATCACGGCGGAAAAGCTATCGTTCCACAACGTCCAATCTAGGTTACGGTGCGATTGAGGTAAGATGTAACCTCGTGTTGGAAATGCGGAGGTGCACCAACATTTTGAAAAATAAACGATCTGTTTATGTCTTCTTGCAATTGTGGCGTGAGATAATTTCCAAACACATCAAGATACTCCACTCTAACTAACTCTAACTAACAGTTGCAGTTTTCGGATGAAAAAGAATGTACGGGGCCGCTGTTAAGTATTGAAATTGCAAAGTATCTCGAGAACGTTTAAAGATATCTTAATGAAATTATGTACACGAACATAAGGAAATGTTTGGATTTTTGGCTTTATCTTCATTTTTTTTTAATGACGACAGTGCTTGAATTTGGCATCGTTGGAAAGACCTTTTTTTTCCGAATTCAGCGATGTAAATATAGAATATTTATTTTCCAAAATAGTTTAAAAGAAAACTGATAAAAGGTGTTGCGGTCTCTTTTGGAGTAACACCAATAAAAAAAACATCATAACAAAGAAGATTAACAGTTGAAAATGAGATGAGGTTAGAAAACCGCAAATACTAGAGACGACAAACGCTTGTATACAATAGAACTATTTTAAATTCAGATGAAAATATTACAAACAAATCAACGGAGTGCCTATAAGTCCCCTTCCGGCAGAAATTAAATGGCAGAATTTGAAGAGAAATTATTCTATAGCAATTATAAACACATCAAACTCATACATTACTGGGCCAGATACGTAGATGATATTTTTTGCATATGGCCAGGAACTGATAGACACACGCAAGAATTGTAACATATCTTAATTCAATAAACAATAGAATACAATTCACCATAGAAATAGAACAAAATCAAAAACTAAACTTCTTGGATCTAACTATAGAAAGAGAAAAGGATAAGTAAGTATTCAGCATATATAGGAAACTCACGTACACACACATGCTCAGATTATGCTCAATCTAATCAAAGTTGGAAAATAAAAATAGACTGTTTAATACACCCTTAAACCAAGATAAAATTTCAACAAAGAGTTATCCCTAATTAAAACCATTGAAAGACACAACGGATACAATGAAAATATTATGGTCAATGAAAATATTGTGGTCAATAAATACAATCTGGGTACTGCGATTATTAGCAATAAAGACCAAACAGAAAAGCTAGATAAATCAGGTGACTAACAAATAAATTGTAGTGATTGCGTAGTCGAAAGCTAGAAACGAGACTAAAAGAACATAAAAGATCGATTTTATATAGCATAAAGAATACAGGTTTCTCGGAACATTGCGTAGACAATGACCACTTTCTCTAGATGGGTGAGTGTAAATTGCTACATAATATAAAGAAAAACAAGAAGCTTACATTATTTGAAAATCTAGACAATAAAAGAGCCTTAAATGAAAAGAGGAATGTAATTAATACATATACAGATATACAAAATATACCTATAATATGAGTATATTAAAATAAGGACGTGAACCTAGTAATTAGGCTAATGACATTATAATATATATAGTTACCTATGTTCATATTTGTATAGTCATCTTGTCTCTTTGACAATGCTAAGTTGTCTTACCGAAACATATGTTGAGAAATCGAATAAAGTACTGAAACAGTTAACTTCATGTATTCGAATAATAATAAAAAACATTATATAAATGGGATTTAAGTAAAACACTTATACTAATTTCCAGTATATCTTACACTTTATTATATGTATTAATAAATTGACGACATATTTCGCTACGATGTAGCTTCTTCACATCTTATATTACTACTGAACACACTCTTCACAAATGTATGGCTTTTTTCTAAACTATTTCAATGGGTTGCACTTGTCTACATTAGAATCGTCTCTTACCGATATATCGTCTAAAGTTATGGTTATCTTAATATTTGATGAAACCAGTTTAAAAGTGGGGAATTATTAAGGTCTAATTGGTCATTTAACAATATATCTGCATATTTAAGTTTATTTATTTCTAAGGATTCCAGTAAATTTAACTTTAATCCTTTTTGTTGTGACTGTAAAATTTCAAAATCTGTATTGAAACTATGATTATTTTCCAACAAATGAAGTGCATAATTGGAATCTGTCTTTTTGTTAATAAAACTTTTAAAATGTTCCTGTATTCTTTTCTCAAAGCTCCTACCAGTTTGGCCAATGTATGTTTTAGGGCACTCTTTACATGTTAGTTTGTATATATAAAACTAATAATTCTTTAGGGAAATTCATAAAAAATAATAAATCCAAGACAAGCAAAGGTAATAAATCCGGAGTATACAAACTAACATGTAAAGAGTGCCCTAAAACATATATAGGCCAAACTGGTAGGAGCTTTGAGAAAAGAATACAGGAAAATTTTAAAAGTTTTATTAACAAAAAGACAGATTCCAATTATGCACTTCATTTGTTGGAAAATAATCATAGTTTCAATACAGATTTTGAAATTTTACAGTCACAACAAAAAGGATTAAAGTTAAATTTATGGGAATCCTTAGAAATAAATAAACTTAAATGTGCAGATATATTGTTAAATGACCAATTAGACCTTAATAATTCCCCACTTTTAAATTGGTTTCATCAAATATTAAGATAACAATAACTTTAGACGATATATCGGTAAGAGACGATTCTAATGTAGGCAAGTGCAACCCATTGAAATAGTTTAGATACATACGTTTGTGAAGAGCGTGTTCAGTAGTAATATAAGATCTGAAGAAGCTACATCGTAGCGATACATGTCGTCAATTTATTAATACATATAATAGAATGTAATATATACTGGAAATTAGTATAAGTGTTTTACTTAAATCCCATTTACATATTATGGATTTCCAGCAAGTATCGGCAGATTCAATTAAAAAAAAAAAAAAAAAAAAAAAAAAATTAAATAAGAAATTATTTTCAAAAGGTGTTCAAAGTGTACACCATTAATTTCCTGGCAGTAATGAATATGTCGAATGAAGCCTCGAATTGCGTTTTCCCACCAAAACAAAGGTATATCGAAAATTTCTTGCCGAACTCGTAATTTGAAATCTTCCAGATTTTCTGGCCTATTAACGTAAACCTAACTTTTTAAATACCCCCACGAAAAAAATCAGGCGGTGCCAAGTCTGGTGACCTTGCCGGACATTCGATAATTCCTCGTCGGCCTATCCATCAGTTTGGGAAAGTAGCGTTAAGAAAACTTTTATCGTTAATGGCATAGTGTGCTGATGCACTATCTTACTGGAACTATATTTCTTGGTTTTTATTAAGTTGAGGGATGATATTTTCTTCCAATAGTTTTAAATTGTTATCTAATGTCAGGTTGCCATTAATGAAGAGAAGGTCCTACAATATTGTTGCTACTCAATCCCATCCAAACCTTTAATTTACATCAGCACCACACCTGTTCCGTCATTTCGCCTCCCGGCCACGTTGCCCGCGTTCGCGCGCTGCAACATCAGTTTAGCACGCGACGTATTATTGCAGCCGTGTCTAACAAGACACTTTTTTGCATTTTTAAATAAAGTTTTTGGTAGAGATCCAAAGTATTTATGGACTTGTGTAATTTCTGTGGAATTTCTCCAGTTGCGCCAATCACAATTGGGACTATTAGGACCTTGTCCATCTTCCACATACTCGTCGATTTCGTCGCTGAGAGGTAAATATTATTTACCTTCTCACTATTGTTCCTTGCAGTGTTTTTTGCCAACGGAACAGCAATGTCAATGATGTACGTTACCTTGTCCTTATTATTATTATTATTATTATTATTATTATTATTATTATTATTATTATTATTAATATTGTTGTTATTATTACTATTATTATAACATTGTTGTAATAACCTTTGACGAAAATAGAGTAATATAGCCCGTGTACAAAACTAACACCCTGTTAGATTGAGGTGATTGAACGTTTCTAAAATGGTTTCGGTACCATTGAAACGCAGATCTACCGAATACACAAAATTATCACAACCCGATTCCATGATGTTTTCGTTGAATGAGTAGGGAGCGAACAAACGGCAGCCCGTACCCAAGAAACGTGATCAAAGGGCTCGTTTCGTCGTTCTACGCTCGTTTCGATTACCTGGCGAATCTATCTAATATCGTGTCGTAAATATGTAGGTTTCTGAACGAGGGGGTGAAGGAAGGAAAAACAAGATCGATTTCAAGAATGAGAGGATCGCTTCAATGATTACCTTTTGTTTTCGGTACCCTTTTTTATGTTCAACTGCATCGCCACCAGTAAATATATTACAATAGTCTACTTGGAGGATTCGCGGCTGCTATACATAAAGATAGGATTAATACAAAAGAAAATATTTTAAATTAGACGAAAAATAGCAGGAATATTTTTTAAATTAGGTCCAGTTTTTTTATAAGAAGGGAAATTCAAAAAAGGTGTAAAACTTCTTACCACAATTAGTAATCGTATCCTAAATACGTATTTCGACAATTAAGTTGCCATCATCAGTAGGTAAAAACCACTAATCAAAGTGTCGCACATGGGGCACAGTAAAGCTAACACATATAATAATGCAAAAACTTTAAACGGCGTGCACGTATACACTGCAGTTAGTGTTTTCGTGGACGCCGTGTAAAATTGTTGCGTTATTATATGACAGAGTCTTTGATAACTTTTCTTAAAATAGAAAAAGATAGTTTCAGTGCACATATAGGACGAATTGTTTATAACCCAGTATTTAGTAAAACTTGTCAAGGAAGGGAAAAGTCGCTAACACAAAATATATATATGGTTGGTTAAAAATAAAATCAACCCGGATCGATGTCCAGTTAGGTTATTTTTATACGATCATCTAATACTTGAGATCAAAAATAACTTTTCAGATTGATCCATAAACTTATCGAAAAGCGAGGCACCCACATTACTACAAATCGATTTTCCTTAATATCAAATCCAACGAAACAAAAGGGTCTTCAACTGCCACTGAAAATATTGGGATAAATGTAAGACATAATAAAATTAAAAAAAAACATTTTAATCGAACAACAGCTGTAACTAATTTTGCACAAGGCGGTGTAGGAGTACATTAAATTATTAAAGTAACAGGTCATATAAATATCACTTCCATAAACTCATAATTGAAAGTCTAGGAAGTCACCACGGGAATATAATTGCAAAGCTACGAGGAGAATCCAAAAAAGAAAATTTTAACGATGCTTTAACAAACACTGCTACCAGTGCAGCGAGTAATTCATATAGGAATTGTACTTTCAATAATAACTATAACTACACTGCTCAACTTTTGAACTGGTACACTTACAAGAACATATATAAATAACAATTTACTACTTTTTGAGCAACACTTTCTTGCTTAATTGATAGTATATGGTTCTGGGAAACACTTTTAAGGCGAAGAATTAAAAGAATAAATCTTAAATAACGAATTTCAAATGTTTTAATAGAAAAATAACAAAATCTTCATTTTAGTATTTCAGAAAAGTTTGCTTTGGAAAGAAAAGATAACCAAACACTTAAAGATTAATAATGCCTGGGACCTCCTCTAGTTCTTATGACCTCCTGGCAGCGTCTTGGCATGCTGGAAATCAAATTCCAAATGTAATGCTGAGGAATATTTTGCCATTCTTCCAAAACGGCAGTTCGGAGCTGATGGTGATTGTTTGGATCCACTCCTCATGATCTTATCAACCTCTTGGTATTACCTCCATACGCTCTCTATGGGATTAAGATCTGGAGAGATCGCTGGGCAATCCATTTGCGTAATATTGTTCTTTTCAAAAAATGCATTAATTTGTCTTGTGCTATGAGGACGCGCGTTATCATCAACAAACACAAAACCATCGCTTATTTCATTAGCAAATGACAACACTACAGGTCGTAATACCTCATTAAGGTACCTGACACTATTCATTGTAGCATTTCCAAGCATAACTAATTCAGTACGACGAGTCGCAGAAATACCTCCCCAAACAGTAATTGAACCACCTCCATAAGCTTGATGGCAAGTCACGCTGTTCTCAATATAGCGTTCTTCCTCTGTTTCTCCAAACTCTAACTCTTACATCTGAGCTACGGAGACGCACTCTGGTCTCGTTACTAAATGTTCAACGACCCCAATCTTCAACATTCCAATTTACATGTTAATGTGCCCACTCTAGCCTTCTTCTTTTGTGGGCTCTGGTCAACAATGGGCATTTTTTAGAAGATCTGGACCTTAAATTTACCCCGTGGAGCCTTCTTCTTACTGTTTGAGTGGATACTTGAGTACCTGTTCCATTCAATAACTGAATTTGGAGTGTTCTTGCAGTAGAAAATCTATTCCTTCGACACTGAATCGTAATTAAACGGTCCTCCCTGTCTGTTGTACTGCGATTTCGCCCTCCGCCGTGTCTATGCTTGACAGAACCAGTATCATTAAAACGCATTCGAACTCTTCTGATCACATTGTGGCTCACATTGAAATGGGCAGCAACAGTTCTTAGCGATACACCAGTCATAAGCATTCCCATAGCTTGGCTCATCTCTTCAATACTTAAACGCCTTAATGGCATCTCTAAAATGCAATCAACCACTCTGCATTAAAACTTATTCGAGTATACTGCATGCTATATAAGTGTACCAGTTCAAAAGTTGAGCAGTGTATTATTGTTCAAATACTACTTGTAATATAAATCACTAAATTAATTTTGATAATTAAAAGCCGGAATGTTTTTAAAATGCAAAAAAATATTCATTTTATGCACATGTGCAAATACCTGGATGTTTTCATGGTTGATCAAATGCTCGGTGATATTCGTCTGTTACTAGGTTAATTCTGTAATTTGCATTAATATAATTGATTGAAATTCTACAATAGCCAAATAAATTAACAAGACAGCACTAAATACGTTTATTGTTTTTACCAAAGAACATTCAAATTATAGTTCTGGTGTCACTTACAAACGCAAAATCTTTCTAAAAGATTTTGCAAATAAACGAAATCCACTAAGCCATTTTTGCTACAAGTTGTATCTGTACAACGTGAATATGAATTAAAATAGTTTACTGAAAGTATGAATTTAGTAAATTCCTCATGGGCTTGTAATTCATCATCTACATAATAGGGTTCCTTTACAAATATTCCCATATGTAATGTTTATATGAATTGCCGATTTCGAAAGCAACGATCAATATGGAGTATATAGCTGTAATTCATCAAACAACCGGAGTAATTGGTGTAGTACATCAGCTTAGTGACATTGGTGGGGAAAAACGCGTGTTTGTTCCTCGAAAAGAAAGTCGAGACCTCTTGGGAAATACCTGTATTGTTTCCGCCGGATGTTTTACTCCGTTATCCCTACCAAGGACCGCTGGGGCGTGACGCGTAAACAAAAAATAATTGGAGCAACTTTAACAGCACGAACTTGTATACTTAATCAATTTTCTTTTTCTTTCTTTTTCGAAGATGATTTATATGTGTATTTGTGTAATTGAAACTAGATAAATTGTGATCCGATTACAATACCTTTTCAATGAATTACGGTGATATTTTCTAGGCGTCATAAATCAGAATATAAAATAAGTACATAATATATTGTTCAAATAACAATGCAGGGAAAAGACTATCAAATATTCTAGATTACAAGGGCGACGCTGAAAATTTTTGGAATACCAAAGAAAGATTAGTTTTTAAAATAAATTAAATGATTTATTTTTAGAATATTCCCCTTTAACATCAATATATTTTTGCGTTCAATGAAACCAGTACTTACAGCAATAATGCCACTCTTCCTGAGACACATCAGAAACCAAGGTTTTATAAAGTTCCACTGATTTATCTGATGACACGAAAGTGACTCCACACATTTTATCGTTAATTTCTTAAATTAAAAAAGAAATTACAGGGTGTTAGGTTAAGGATGGATGGTGGAGGGTCTATGATGGTAACGGTTAGGGCAACCAGATACTCAGTTGTTAGTTTTTTGCTTTATGCGACGATTCATTGCCATGGTGTAAAATTATTTTGCATTTTGGGCGTTTTTCATAAATTTGCCATAAAAAGATATTTGTGTACCAATCGGCAATAACGGTACGTTTATCTTCTAATGCTGTAGTAGCAATATCGCCCGTTTTAGAAAAAGAACCACTACCAACCATATTCTTACCAGGACTGCGAATTCGTCGGACTGTTATAGGTTTAGGTTGTGCTCGAAAGACCCATTGAGCCGAACGACTTTTCTTTTCAGGATTATAACTATAAATCCATGAATCAGCACCAGTAACGATATTGCAAACCGAATTTGAAGTGGCGCCTTCATCAATCAATGCCTTGTTCTTTTTGATTGGTAGTAAGTTGATATGAAATACATCCACAACAAAGTTTTCTCACGTCTAATTGTTGATGTAAAATGTTTTAGATTTGACTCATAATAGAAATGTCCAAGAATAAATTCATATGATGTTCGTCGATCTTCCTCAAACATTCGTCGAATAGCGGAAATATTTTCGTCAGTAATAGTTGCTCCTGGGTGCCCTTCACGAAATTCTTTCTTTTGCATTCGCTGTACCAATTATAAATTGTTGCCTCAGAGTTTCTTCGCTAAATAACGATTTAAAACAGTAATAAATCATTGCACGGAAATGATCTTAAGTCAAATTAATTTTTGGGTGAACACAAAATCTTTAAATTATGACAATTCACAAATTATTAGAGCAAATCGAACAAACTACATGGCAATAAACTCACAAATCTTTAAAAAGTAGCTGTCAAATAAAAACAAATTTCATTTCTTTTTAAAAACATGGCCATTCTAGATTTCTTCAGTATTCCCCGCGTATTACAGATATCAAATAGATTGTGTACTATTTGATATAAAACAATTACAGACTGTCAGATTAATATTCATTAATATTATAGAAGCATTTATTTAGCAATAATAATTTAACGATGTTCAGAGACTTTTTTTTCTTTTGATCAAATTGACGTTGATAGACGTTTGAATTAACATCTTAGTTATTCTTCCTGGTTTGGGGGAATTTTAGGAATGTGTGACCGAAATATATGTTTTGAATAATACGCTAGCTTGAATTAATACTAATATATTTACGAGATAATTATTAATAAATTGAATCTTGGAGTTCAATTTTAATAAATGTGAGAATGTTATAAATGTATGCGTCTGGTAATTAGTAGTACTTAATAGTAAAGACCGAGAAACTGGCTAATACATAAAATATATTCTTGAAACGAGATCGCTGGGATCTGGGTTGGAACTGATTATTTCTTTTGCAATGAAAATTTTTTCCGGCCAGTTACAAGGGAGGAAGAAAACAACTAAATAATTATAATTAAATTTCGATGCAAATATTTTACCCTTCTTCAAGGAAAGGCGTATGATGTAGTTTAGCAATGTCATAAATGGACTAAAATAAACAATACTAAATACATACAATACAACTGTTACAGGTATTTAATGACAATATACCGAGTACGTAAATTACAATAAACAGGAAGTGGGCTAGAGAAAAAGAACGGTATTCTAAGAATACAGGAAAAATGCAATTAAACCGTAATCTCTAAACCTTATCGTAAAAATATGAATACGTTGTAGCATTCAATATAATAAATACAACAAATGAAATATAACAATAAAACTTATGCTGTTATATAGGTTTAGATCTGCAAATGAATAAATTTACAAGAAGGATTGTATCTGTATTGAGTAAAGAGTTTTATGACCGTAGGATACAAGACAATGCATAAGCAATATAATACCTGACCACTTACGATAATTAACAAATTAGATATTTGGGAAACTCCAAAACCTTTCTATACACTTTACATTTACAAATACTATAAAATTAAAATTATGATTTAATAAGTAAAATAAATGCAACTAAATCTAATTATAGGCAAATAAAACTGAGATACAAATTAAAACCATATGGATCGAACACTCTTACTGACTTAAGCTACGCCATACTTTTTATATACACGGCCTGCTACGAGTAAGAATTTTGATGATCGCTCGTTATATATTTATTTTAAATTGAGTTTCTATTGAGCTCCACATTTATTATTTTCCAAATCTTTTGATTTATTCGCAGCATTAATAATTTAGTGAAAATAATAATCTTGTTTATTTCTTATCAAAAGATTGATGTCTACCTATTGCATCTACCAAACTTGTGTTATTAACTAGGGGAAATGATGTGTGTTAATAATACTGTTAATAAAAGTCAAAAATTGAACTACATATTTGGAAATATTAGAAATTGAAAAAGCAAATTCTAGGAAACAAAACCTAACGAACACACAAATTGAAATTTAAATACACTCGTAATCGAGACTGTCATTGTATGGTAATTAAGTCTAATCTCAAGCACACACATTCATATATAAATATTGCAAGTTGATCCCTTAATTTAGTTGAGCAAACACTTTGAGAATGGTCGAATAGACTGAAACAATTGCTAGAGTAAAAATCTTATAAACAAGGGAAACTGAACAAATTTTTTAATTTACCTAAGTTAATTATATAAACAATGTTTCACCAAGAATCGATTGCTACATCCATTAACAAGATTTCGTATAAATAGTTGCATCTGATATAAATATTGCTTCCTACATTTTACGACGCTAATTATTCGAATTCTTTAATTGAAAAAAATTGCCCTTAAGCAGGATTCCAACCCACGTTCATGGTTTGTCGGACCATTGCTCTGTCACTAAGCTATTAAGGACGGTGGTTCCGAGTACACCGGAAAGCCTTAAGTTACATTAAGGTAATAGATGTTAATATTTTTGCCTGTAGTCGGTACTTGTTGCAAATTAATTGCATTTTCGCGAAGTAATATGAATGTAAATATTGCATTATATTTTGGAGAACTTTTCAAAAATTTTCAATCTCGCATTTCTACTCAAAATTCACTCTAAGATTTTTGGGGCGCTAAAGAAGATTGTCTGAACGATATTCGGCTGAAAATTTAGTTTTTTGTACTTTTGACACTTTTTCGTACATATCTCGAGAACCAATGCAGATAGCGAACTCTAGTTTGGTTTATCGAAATCAGCGGGTCCGATTACATATAGTGCCGCTATGGCCACGCGAATTTTTGCAAAATCGACATTTTCGATTACGAAATTTACTGTTTTCCTGGCATACCTCGAGAAGTAGACGTCCTAGAGCCTTGTGTTTTGGACCAGTCGATTCAACATGTCAAAACGTGTCGGCTAGTATAGGATAGGTCATCTAGAGCCATCTGGTTTCCAAGTCACAGAGAGGGGTCGAAATCGAGCATCATATTTCGGCGAAATATTGGCGATTTTCAAAAATTTTAAATCTCGAATTTCTACTCAAAATTCACCCTAAGGTTTTCGATGGCGCTAAAGAAGACTGTTTGAACGATTTTCCGCTGAAAATTCGCGATTAACCTGTCGACACTTTTTCGTAAATATCTCAAGAACCAACGCAGATAGCGAACTCTAGTTTAGTTTATCGTAATCAGCGGGTCCGATTACATATTGTGTTCGCGTCAAAACAGGGAAAATCGATACTCACCATTTTTGTAATTTCTTCAATTAAAAAATTCGAATAATTAGCGTCGTAGAATGTAGAAAGCAATATTTACATTCACATTACTTCGTGAGAATGCAATTAATTTACAGTTAAATCTAATGTTTCTAACATAACCAATCACCCAATTGCTAGTTAAATGAACATTGGCAAAGTATTCAGCCAATATCTCTATATTAATATTTGTTCTTGTATAAAGTCGTGTGTCATATCTTCACAAATAAAGTCCTAAAGGTGTCAGTCAATTCAATGAATAGACATGCTTGGTCTCCTAGGACCTACATCAAGGATCTAATCTTAGCATGCTGTTTTATTGTAATGTTGATGAACAATATTCCAGATTCAATAACTTTTAAGTACTTACTCGTTACTGTCAACTTAAAGAACTTTTTCACGTGATACTTACGAGGGAGGTGTTTTCTATGCTACCTATCAAGCTATGAAAGAAACGAGCGAAGAAAACAAAAAAAAATTCAACTTAAGAACCATTAATATTAACACACTTATTTCAACGCTTCTTTAATAATGTTATGCCTTCGAAAAAAATTATTTGGGTAATTCCGCAAAATACGACCCCACAGTCTCCAACTTCATCAATCTATAAAAATCGACGTCCTTTCAAGTGTTTTTTGAATTTTGGAAAGAGATAATAGTCAAAGGGGGCGAAATCGGAATAGTAGGGGGATGTTGTAATTCCTCAAAGCCGCATTCATTGATTACTTGAACAATTCGTGCCTTATGCACACTGCAGTTGTCGTGCAGAAGCAGAGTTTTCTGCGTATAGCCGTGTTCAAGTTCTTAATTGAGTCTTCGTAGACATTTTCCGTTATTGTAGTCCTTTTTGTATATACTCAATTAAGAGAATCCCCCCCCCCCCCCCGCGTTCCAGAAAACTGTGGTTATCACATTTATGGAAGAAAATTGCGTTTTTGCCTTCTTGAGCGGTGGAAAGCCTTAATGAACCCATTGTATGGACTCTTGTTTCGTAGAAGGGTCTCAGTGGTGTACCAGAGTTTCATCCCCAGTTACAATTCTATTTAAGAAGTCTTCATTTTGAGATAAAACAGTCAAATTCTCTTCGAAAATTCATCATCTATACAATTTTTGTTCGGGACTGAGTAGCCGGGGGAACCATCGTACTTACACTTTGCTCATTCCCATATCTTCGTGTAAAATTTTAAAAATACTCGTTTCTGATATTCCCATTTCTCTAGTAATAATTGAAACTCGGCGATCAGTCAACACAAATCTTCAACTTTATTGATGATTTCTTCAGCTCGTGCTTCCAGAAGTCTTCCACACTTTGAGTCATCATGAATGGATTTTCTGCCCCATTTGAACTACTTACAACAAAATTTGATATGGAAACAAAACGGGCTATTTTCTCCATACACTGACACCATTTTCTTAAGTATATTCTTCGGGTTACTGCTTTCTTTTCAAGTCAAGTTTCAAATCGCTCGTTTTTCTTTTTTAAACGAATGTAAAAGTAACAAATGTTAGGTGTTTCGAACCAAACTTAGAGATAACACTATAAAATGTTGCAGAAACTTGATGTAAGAAAATTGTCACGATAGCACATTGTTTTCATAGCTAGGTAGATAACATAAAAAATTAACTTCGAAGTATGAAAAAATGCAATTTCCTTCAAGGTGATTTGTAAGGCAAGTTGAATAACTTCTCACTTAATATCACAGTTTGAAAATCAGTAACTTTTGCTCCTAAATAAATTCTTCATCTTTGGCTACAGTTTGAATGAAGAAAGTTTACAACATATATCAAAATAATTGAAACATACATGAGTAGGTAAACCCCACCAGTTTTGTATAATACAAAGGTATTTTTAATAATATAAAATATTATTAAAAACCAGGTTTTTAATAATATTTTATATTATTAAAAATACCTTTGTATTTACAACATATTGTTGTCAAAAATTAAGGTGGTTCGTTTGATGCTAAATATACTTTTATACAATACATTTCAGTAAATGTAAATCTGAAATATATTCTGGCAACCGGTAAAGGAAAAAGTAAAAATCTTTTGAAACGCTTTGGCTTTGGTCGATCTGCGGTCCGATAAATATTTATATTTTGAGTGTAAATTGAAAAAATATCCATTAGAATAAATTATTATAAGTGTGGACAAAATTTTGTTTCCATTACAACCATAAAATACCTTATTTGCAGGACGTTTGTAAATTTATTTCATTTTTATTTTTAGGTTTAGGATTATTACATACTTTAATACGCAGATTCTATTTTATAAATTAATATCGAAAGTATCTATTGATGATCACGTACTTTTTGTTGATGAATTAGAACGAGTACGTTAACCCGGCAAGTCACCTGTCAATTCTATGTCACAGTACAAATCTAATTATATTATACATTAACAATAAGTGAAAATATACTACAAAGGTATTTTTAATAATATAAAATATTATTAAAAATCTGGTGTGAAGAACACAAATGCAGGTTCACTATTAATATTTTCTGTGAACGTGTCCGAATATATCCTATCCCCAGAGACGTAGATACGTATTTCGCTTTTCTACAAGCTCATCGGTATGCCCCTGCTGGAGAAAGGATATTTCCAGACACATTCACAGAAAAGAACCACCTCGCCCTATCACCGTAATTATCCAGACCGAGCGCAGAAGTAAATTCGGCGCTACCTGTTGTCAGACAGTCGAAGTACCTCGCATACCGTCCACATAATTAATGTGAAGTAACGACGCCCTTCCAAAGGTTAGCACAGCCAACTCTCTAGAAAACTGCATTTTGTTTGTGCCTTCACTCATACTACGGCTTAACCGCATGTGTAATGTATCAGAATAATTGAAACATACATGAGTAGGTAAGCCTCACCAGTTTTGTATAATACAAAGGTATTTTTAATAATATAAAATATTATTAAAAATCTGGTGTGAAGAACACAAATGCAGGTTCACTATTAATATTTTCTGTGAACGTGTCCGAATATATCCTATCCCCAGAGACGTAGATACGTATTTCGCTTTTCTACAATCTCATCGGTACGCCCCTGCTGGAGAAAGGATATTTCCAGACACATTCACAGAAAAGAACCACCTCGCCCTATCACCGTAATTATCCAGACCGAGCGCAGAAGTAAATTCGGCGCTACCTGTTGTCAGACAGCCGAAGTACCTCGCATACCGTCCACATAATTAATGTGAAGTAACGACGCCCTTCCAAAGGTTAGCACAGCCAACTCTCTAGAAAACTGCATTTTGTTTGTGCCTTCACTCATACTACGGCTTAACCACATGTGTAATGTATCAGAATAATTGAAACATACATGAGTAGGTAAACCCCACCAGTTTTGTATAATATAAAGGTATTTTTAATAATATAAAATATTATTAAAAATCTGGTGTGAAGAACACAAATGCAGGTTCACTATTAATATTTTCTGTGAACGTGTCCGAATATATCCTATCCCCAGAGACGTAGATGCGTATTTCGCTTTTCTACAAGCTCATCGGTACGCCCCTGCTGGAGAAAGGATATTTCCAGACACATTCACAGAAAAGATCCACCTCGCCCTATCACCGTAATTATCCAGAGCGAGCGCAGAAGTAAATTCGGCGCTACCTGTTGTCAGACAGCCGAAGTACCTCGCATACCGTCCACATAATTAATGTGAAGTAACGACGCCCTTCCAAAGGTTAGCACAGCCAACTCTCTAGAAAACTGCATTTTGTTTGTGCCTTCACTCATACTACGGCTTAACCGCATGTGTAATGTATCAGAATGCATTTGTGTTCTTCACACCAGATTTTTAATAATATTTTATATTATTAAAAATACCTTTGTATTATACAAAACTGGTGGGGTTTACCTACTCATGTATGTTTCAATTATTCTGATACATTACACATGCGGTTAAGCCGTAGTATGAGTGAAGGAACAAACAAAATGCAGTTTTCTAGAGAGTTGGCTGTGCTAACCTTTGGAAGGGCGTCGTTACTTCACATTAATTATGTGGACGGTATGCGAGGTACTTCGGCTGTCTGACAACAGGTAGCGCCGAATTTACTTCTGCGCTCGCTCTGGATAATTACGGTGATAGGGCGAGGTGGTATTTTTAATAATATAAAATATTATTAAAAATCTGGTGTGAAGAACACAAATGCAGGTTCACTATTAATATTTTCTGTGAACGTGTCCGAATATATCCTATCCCCAGAGACGTAGATGCGTATTTCGCTTTTCTACAAGCTCATCGGTACGCCCCTGCTGGAGAAAGGATATTTCCAGACACATTCACAGAAAAGATCCACCTCGCCCTATCACCGTAATTATCCAGAGCGAGCGCAGAAGTAAATTCGGCGCTACCTGTTGTCAGACAGCTGAAGTACCTCGCATACCGTCCACATAATTAATGTGAAGTAACGACGCCCTTCCAAAGGTTAGCACAGCCAACTCTCTAGAAAACTGCATTTTGTTTGTGCCTTCACTCATACTACGGCTTAACCGCATGTGTAATGTATCAGAATGCATTTGTGTTCTTCACACCAGATTTTTAATAATATTTTATATTATTAAAAATACCTTTGTATTATACAAAACTGGTGGGGTTTACCTACTCATGTATGTTTCAATTATTCTGATACATTACACATGCGGTTAAGCCGTAGTATGAGTGAAGGAACAAACAAAATGCAGTTTTCTAGAGAGTTGGCTGTGCTAACCTTTGGAAGGGCGTCGTTACTTCACATTAATTATGTGGACGGTATGCGAGGTACTTCGGCTGTCTGACAACAGGTAGCGCCGAATTTACTTCTGCGCTCGGTCTGGATAATTACGGTGATAGGGCGAGGTGGTTCTTTTCTGTGAATATGTCTGGAAATATCTTTTCTCCAGCAGGGGCGTACCGATGAGCTTGTAGTAAAGCGAAATACGTATCTACGTCTCTGGGGATAGGATATATTCGGACACGTTCACAGAAAATATTAATAGTGAACCTGCATTTGTGTTCTTCACACCAGATTTTTAATAATATTTTATATTATTAAAAATACCTTTGTATTATACAAAACTGGTGGGGTTTACCTACTCATGTATGTTTCAATTATTCTGAAAATATACTTTTAAAAACAGGCTTTATGAACATCCGAACACAAAAATTTTAAGATATGAATATAATGTACACATTTTTATGTCATTTCTTGCAATAGCATTACCCGCGAAAAATGTGAGGCCGTCAAGTTTGTGCCCAAAAGCGAATATCGGGTGATCACATAACATACGTACATCTCTGGCTTCCTTTTTAAAACCTATACGTTAAATCTTTATCGCTGAAAGCAGATGTGCTTTCCCTGAATGAGTCATAAACACTCCATATGGGAACGGCGGTAAATAAAAGCAATTCAATTCACAAAATTATCATAAAACTGTTTTACGCTATAAATAAACTTCTGGCTGTCATCTTATTAGATATCCTCTATGCATTATAACGTGTATTCATTTGAAAAGTCAATTGAAATTTTGATAGAATAAGATGCATATATATTAGTATGTGTTTGTTGTTCGGTAAACGTAAATCCAAATGACATTTGATAATGTCAATCACATTTGTTATTTATTTCTATGTATGAAACTGTCAAAATATACGACTTCGTAGGCAAAGTAGTAAATTTTAATTTACGACATACTTCAAAATGTTCTCAGTAAATCACATGCTACTAGATTGACTTTTCAAATGAACACACGTTAGATGCATAGAATAAAATGATCGTATAAATTTACATTAGTTTATTAATAAAATGTATTTACAATTATTTATATTGAGATTTGGATTATTTGACGTGTCCATATTTCACGGCGATCTTTGCAAATCTGTTGTTGTCCCCATGTCTTGTTGGACTATATTCTCTTTAATTAGACCTAGCAACTTCAATAGAAAACAGAAAACATTTTTTTATCTAGAATTGCCTGGTTATTTTATAGATGCCTGGTGAAGTTAACGTTGAGTATGGACATTTTAGTCTTTTCGTGGTAGCCATGTTTTTCATCAGCTTTTAGATTTTAGGTTTGAACATTCTAGATTACTTAGGTGATTAAATCTCTCTGTTACGAGTATATCTCAGATACAATTCCTTTATAGTGTTGAGCCTGGTTCGTCTTTGTCTTACTGTCTTGATTTACCCATGAAAGCTTCTACATTCTCCAGTTTTACTCCTTTAAATAGACTTTTCAACAAAGAGTTTTATTGTACCCATATTTACATAAATAGGTAAATAATAAATCGATTTCTGAATTTTATTTCTGATTGTGCTTTTGAAGAGATACGATTGATTCGTGTTCGTGTTGATTGGAAGCCGCTTTTATTATTGCGAGGATTTCTTTCTATTAAAAATCTAATTTCGGAATTGTCTGCCAAATCTCCGAAGTCCCTCAATGCTATTAAGCAATGATTCTAGAACAATGAAATAGAACAACAACTTTCGTTTATAAAAACCAATTATAGCTTTGTTTCTAAAACAATAATACAAATGGGGGACAAAATTTTTTGAAAATTTAAAAATGTGATGGTAAAAAATTGTGGATTTCGGTTTCTTAGCCATGTAGGTAATATTTTAGAGGGAGAATTTACTGAATGATATTGATTTGGATCCTGTAATACTAAACAATTTAAAAAACACCCTTATTACATCGGATTACATGTGGAAAGGAGTTTTTCCATATAAATTTTTATATTCAGACAGGAGACAATTTTTTTTTAATTGAGAACTTCGAGAAGCATTTAGTGGTTTACTGTTTTTACAATTAACGACAACCTGTTTTGTGTAATAAATGAATATTTAGGTTTAGTTCAGTATGTAGAAAAGTTAAAATGTCGGTTTATTTTTAAGTGAATCAATAAATTCTTGTATTATAAGTATTTTTTTATTTGCATATTTTCAACATTTTTGTGCATATTTTGACGAAATGATTTGCATATTTATGCGCATATTTTTGGGGTTTCTACTTGAATATTTGGGTTTCCCTAGTCATAGGTATTGTTGAATGCGTTTGAGAAAGACATGTTTTTAATTTCGAAACTGTTGTAACCTTATCTGTTATAATAAGGTGATAAAAACAGTTCTTTTTTAATTATAGCAGTTAATATTATTTGAGAAAGTTGCCCTGTTCCATTTGAATAGGTTTTGCCGTAGATTTACCATTTTTGATCATAAAACATCGTTATTTCTTTATCTATTCACTAATCAAATGATATAGAATATTATGTATTTGAACATTTATATAAATTAATTATGAAATAAATGGCAATAGGAACTACTATACTTAATATTGATCCTTTGCAATATTCCCAAAGTAACACTAACCGTTACTGCTGCGTAAAGACAATATGTTGTTCAACATATAAAATTACACTGTTTCATGGTGATGAATGGAATTACTATTTCAGTTCGGTGCGAGATAGGGTCGTTAAATGTATTGCGAAACGGGAGCAACGAGGGCGACGGAGCTTTTTCAACAGAAATAAGGAGATGTAAAACGACAGCGAACGTTCGTGTTAATCGCTTTATTACGGTTATAAAATTTGGCACGGTCCGATGTTAGAAATAAAACATTACGTTGGGGCGGGATATTTGACGTTTCTCGATGCTAAATGGTTTTCGTTTAATATTTTCTTGTGGATTTCAATTATGAATAGAAGAGAGAACCTTTGGGTGAAGCGTCTCTTACTACGAGTATATACCTTTTTGAGTTAGCATTAAAGGGAAAATTCGCGTAAATTCGTATATGCACTTTGGTGAATTCCTGCCATCCCTCATGTTAATATCTTCTTTAGTTTTACCTTGCCGGTTCTCAAATTTTATAAAGGTGTATTTTTTTCCTTTTTCTTTGTCGTAATAAATAATGTGTGCGGACAACAAATCTTTTTATTTTGATTAACGTTAAAAAAAGCCAAATATTTGCTACGCTTTTGCGACAAAAACAAAATATAGCAAGCAATAACGGGGTTGCGAGATGTTCTGCAGGATCTCCCCCTCTGGACCGGACCTACCTGATGATGGTCGCCCCGAGGATATACTCTGCCGGATAGCTTTATCGTATGGAGAGTGTCGCGAGTTCCTAGGTCGCTAGTTGGTGGATAAGACGCCACCGTATTCAACCCGCAAAGTACCCCCGAATACGGAAGCTGGTGGGACTATGGTAGCTTCAATAAAATACAAAGAGAAAGCCCCTTTATTACTTGCTACAGATACAATCAAATTTTTTGCTTCACACAAACATCTGTGGGAAAGGTAACAAATAAACCCAATTCGTCAACAATAACAAGAGTTATCCCATAATTATAAATGCCTAAATTTTTAAACGAAAAATGTCAGAATCAGAATATTAACGTTAAAATCAAGAGTCGACAAATGTTTCAACAAACTTTCGCAGTCCAGACCCAACGTGGAATAGCAAACTTAACACAAAGTAAGTCTAACAACACCTAGCACGAGCAGCTAGAACCAAAACATTCCAAAACAAAAGGATCTGCGAAACGAAGTTTGTTAATTCAAGACACGATCTTGAATAACAGTCAAGCGCAAGTCTACAACGCTAAGTAAAGTCATAATCGGTAATCGGTACGTCAGAACTAAGAGAGCCTACAACGACTTGGAATCAAAAGCCATGTCTCAGATGGAATGAAACAAACTAACAACCGAACTCGGTTTAGTCGCCTTCTACGACATGGTGGATTACACCAGACTGAGTATTCGCCAAGCCCCCAGACAGGCCAAAAAATCATATACAAGATGGAAAGAACAAAACTGACCATGATTCCTTTTTGACACCTTTTACGACATGGTGGATTATGCCAGACTGGGTATTCTTCAATTCTTCTTCCAGACAGGCCAAAAATCAAATTCAAGATGGAAAGAAACAATCGATGAAGATTCCTTTTAGTCGCATTTTACGACATGGCAGATTATATCAGACTGGGTATTCTTCTGACCCCCAGACAGGCCACAGATGTATTCAAGATAGAATGAACAGACAAGCAGGACTCCTTGTAGTCGCCTTTTACGACATGGCGGATTACATCCGACTGGGTATTCTTCTGACCCCCAGAAAAAGTGAAGGCAGAGATGGGCCTGCATATATTGTAGAATTTGCTGAGTAAACTTTCGAAAATATCGAATCATATTACAAGGACGCGGCAGAGTAGTGGAGATAGAAACAAGTTCTAACCCGTAAACATTTATTTCGACTATCTCGTCTTAGCGTGCAAGTTTCATTTTCCGGTGTACCGTCGTTGAGTAAGTGTCATTTATTACGAGTACCATTTCTGAGATGCGTGCTTTAACGCTGGAATATTGCGCATCCATCGAAACTTACAGGCGTTTGAAAGCTGTTTTTGGCAGCGATTGTATGGACGTCAAGAATGTTCGCCACTGGGTTCGACATGAAAAACTTTGTCATAGAGGCGAAATGAAGATGTTTGACATAAAGCGAAGATATCGACCAGTATCAGTGACGAATGAAAGGAATCAAGAATGTACCGATTAAAGGATATCGCCAGATTACGCTAAAACAAATTGCTCAGCAATTAGGAATTAGTCAAGAAAGAGTCTGGTACAGTCCGCGGCAGATGGATCGCACAGTTATTAACGAAGGTTATGAAAGAGCAAAAAAAACATTTGTCAAGAACTACTTCACCAATTTCCATCGGCGCGAAGGAGATGTTATTCTTATGAACGTCACCACCAGGGACAAATCTTGGGTTCGTCATTCAGAATTTATCTATATTCAACGACAAGTGATTGGCACTAGACCAGTTGATGATAAACGTTTGACATCAGCATTGCTTGATATTATATTGAAAATTTTAATATTAGATTTGTTTTGGTTCCTAAAAATGAAAATATTCTAGCGTAGGACACGATGCGTTAACACAAAAAAACCTTTATTATTCAAAACTATTTAGGATTTATAAATTAACCAGAACACAAACAAAAAAATATTTTCCCGCCACCTTTTGTTAAATATTTAAAATCACTCAAGAGAACAGCAACCTTACTTATTAAAGTACATTTTGTTTCTGTTATTCATTTACCATATCTTGATTCTTGGATTTTATTCGCGTTTGATTGTTTTTTTATAATTCCTAATTTTTGTTTTGTATATCCTAAGTAATACTATATAATGTCAATACAATTACAATTCGTTTTTAGGGTGATGCTCTAAAAACTCAGCTGCATATATTGTTTGTAAAACTAATTCATCATCTTCTGAGCTTTTGAGCATTTATTTTGGATCTACAACGACTTATACTAACACAAAACTGTTGTAGAGACTGGCGTCTCTCGTTAAAATATTATTGTTTGTTATGAATGTTATAAAGATAATGTTGGCTTAAGACTGTGTGTCTTGTACTTATGTTGTGTTGATACTGATCAATTCTGTACTATTTTACCAGCAGGTAAAACTGTAACACTACCTATAACTATTACATATTAAAATCGTATTGGTTGAATGGTGTATTGTTTGACGCCATAGCGGGGAATTTTTCTTGTATTATTTCGTAGAAATTATACCTATGGCAACAAATACCAGGTTTACGATAGTCTTAAAATTCTAATCTTAACTAATAAATATGTAATAAAATATAATTACTAATTAAGTATTAGTATGTATCATAAATCTAAGTATGAATTTCCGGATGTTCCTTTGTTCAGTAATGGATTTTTATGGTACATACATATTTAGGAATCGTAAGCCTATTATACATATTTAGTTAACAATGGGGGTCATACTAGATATCGTCTTTAAATACGTTGACTGATAACCCTAGGCAATAAAACAAGAGGTCTGATGTATAAAACAACAAATATATTTGGCAAAAGATGCCGATTATTAATAACCCTAGCTAATAAATAGATTGGCAAATGTAAAGGATATTGCTTTCTTAGAATTTAAAGAACGTTTTGATAATTTGAATGTGCTAATAGAACTATGTTATACTGTGACTTAAACTTGAAAATGCACGAATTTAAAAAGTATTTACTTTTTAAAATCGGAAATGTTTATGCTTGAATTCTATATCTTAGATTTGCTTATATTTAACAATAAAAAATTACGAAAGGTGTTACGCGCGCCTTTCCAACTTAGCTTAAACCCTATCAACTTACCACTTACCAAACACGAATGCCTCGGAGACTTCAGGTTGAGATGCTAGCCGGTTCAGAGGCGAGCTAGGGAGAGGTTCTTTTTAAAATGGGCGCTACCGTGTTTGTGACCTCAACCGTACAGCTAACACAGTAGCTGCCGACGGTAAGATAAATAAATTCACAGCAATCGAGCACACAATATCAACAGAAATAAAACTCAAGGGTCAATAACAATAACAAAATTTAGTTTATTATATCATAACAAGTGAAATACGTCTGAACAACTCAGTATATCGTACAATGACGAAAAAAAATAAATAACTGCGTAGGTATATTTAAAAAATACAACAAAAAATAGAGCAATTCATATTACTGCAATGGCTCACAAGCCGCAATTAACAATCAAGATAAATCTCTAAGTGACCAATTTGCTTAAAAGTATGCATACATTAATAAATTATGTTGAAAATGATATAGTGAAAATTTATACTGGGTATTGAATCACCCAGTATGGTAAATCATTAAATAATTGAACAAATACACTAGAGAAGAAAATAAATTACACGAGTTTAAACTGAATTAAATTAAAATTCCAAAAATCAGATGAATTTCAATTATTATACTGCAAGACACCAAGAATGTAGTGATTAAGTAATTGATCGTAATATTAAAATTCCTTAATCTAGATATACAAAAAAATGTAGTTCACTTTAAAATGGAAGTCAGACGACCCTTAAACGAATAAAAAAGCAGAATTTTGCAAATCTCTAGTTACACGTGTGATGCCAGTAGAGATGAACACCAAAAGAAAAGAACCTACCTTAAAAAGGAAAACGATCTTGCCTAACCAACAGTTGATAAAGTTCTAAATCCGTTGTACAAGCGATTAAAGGCAATCTGGTACTTCAAAAAAAAAACATTTCTACCCCAACTACAATTAATTATGGCTCTATAAATCCGAATTACCGCAGTACTCAAGGCACTTTAATTAGCAAACCATAAAAATCTTTACATATCGGAACAAGTTTCTTTTCGTTGACAGACCAAGCGAGAAAAAATATACAGCTAAACAATACTAAAAATGCACTAAATTGTATACGAGAAAATAACTTGAACATAGTCCTAATTCTGCCATTAAAAATACTATTGAAAATAGAAACTAATTATACTATACCGCCTCATTCTGAGCAAACGCATAGATCCGAATGCATGAATATTTCTCCCACTCCGAATAAAAATCCCCTGAACGCTTTTAGCCAATCACAAAACAGTCTGTCGCGCAACCATTTACAATTAATGTCACAAATTAGTGTCACCACTGTCACCCTATACGGAGTCTCTTAGGCGTTTGAATAGTGATCATGCCGCGTTATACACTAGAAGAGAAAGCCGAAATGATGAAATGGTATCACGCTGATAATTCTTATCAAAGGGTATGTGACTTATTTGCCAGAAGGTATGACGACAGGCCCATCCCGAACAAAGCTACAATTTGTAGACTTAAAAAGAAAATAGACATTACTGGTTCTGTACAAAATTTAAAAGCATTATTCCCAAATCGCAGAGTTCCTAATGATACGTCCATTTTAGTATGCGCTGCAATAGAACTAAATTGAAATTTGACACTTAGCCATATTTCCAATGATTTAGGCATATGCTGCTCTTCCGTTAACCGCATACTAAAATTAAATGGTTTTCGTAATTATAAATATTCCAAACATCATCAATTATTTTACGGCGATGAGTTTAAACGGATGAATTTCCGTTATTATATAATTAATTTCTCATTATGAACAATTTATTTTATTATTTGTAAGAGTAAATTTTTCTTTACATTACTAGAATTTAATTTAGTTTTTATTAGTTCTGAAATTTATTTAGTATACTATGAATAGTTTTTGTGACCTTTATTATTAAAATTTAATTTATTAAATCTCTTGATGCCTTATTTGCAATTTTCTTGATCGCTTATTAATAATATCATTACGCTTTGTGTAACCATCGTCAGTATAACGTATTGCAATTTACTCATTACCATAACACAGGACTAAACAATTTATAGTCCTTTAATAGTAATTTGGTAATCAGATAATTTTTCTTACGCGGCTCCATAATATGTAAGTATGTATGACATATGACATTGATGTTAACGCGCCTACAGCATTCAGGGGAATTGTATTAGGAGCCAGAAAAATAATTGCACATTCGGATCGTTACGTTTGCTCGGAATGAGACAGACTGTGTTGTGATTGGCTAAACGCGTTCAGGGGATTTTTATTCGGAGCGGGAGAAATATTCATACATTCGTATCGTTGCGTTTGCTCAGAATGAGGCGGTATAGAAATTGTATCTATGTATAGAATAATTCAAAAATAATGGACAGAGCGAACTAAAAATGTTGGAAGGAAAAACCAACCCTTGACAAAGGATATTAAATGTATCCTCAAGACATGCTAAGACAAATATTTTATAAACCGCGGTATTGAATTGAAAACTGGAATTTTTAAATAAATTATTTTCAAAATAATGTTTTGTATTTTAATTTTTATAATTGTTTAAATTCATTTACATATATTAAAAATATTAAATTAAGATTATTTCATTAAAACAATTTTATAAATCTTTATTATTTCAGAGTGGTTTTAGAATTCAGCAATGTATCTGTTTTACTTTAATAATGATTCATATTTTGAACATTAACACACAACAAATGAAGCTTACTTATCCTTTTATCCTTATGTGAATTCACTAAAATGCGTTCCATTTATCTTTCTGCATTTGTTAGACTCAACGCTCGAAGCCTTTTCCGAACAAATAAAATTCAACCTTTATAAAAGGACTCCGTCCATTCACAAAGGTTGAAAACATAATCCGGACATTTACAAATTTAATTACTTTATATAAATAAAAGAGGGAATATGTACGCGTATTATGGATGAACGTGTGTTTTCGAACAAAAAAAAGAGAAATCCTAAAAAAAATAATTAATTCTAGAGACGAGCATGCCTCTTTTATGTGTCAGGTTTTTATTTTGTTTTACAAAGCTGCTAGAAGGTTAACTTTTCGTGATTAGCATGACTTCTGTACTGGTAGAGCATTTCTTGTTTTTAATAGAAGTATACATTAATGATATTAAGGTTATTCAAAAGTAAGTTACATTTTAAAATTGCCGTAGTTTTGTTAAATAGTAAAGTATACACAAAATGAAAACATATGTGTGTTCATAAAATAATGGGGTTTACTCGTCGTTAATATTTTTAATTTTCGTTAGCATGGCAATAAGTTTGTTGATAAAAATAGAAACGTTAGCTTTTCTTATTGAATTTGACAGAAATTCACCCTGTGAAAAATGAATATGACGTTGCAAAATCGTATAAGTCTTGTTCAGTGCTATTATGCATGTGCAAGAAGTTTAGTAGCGGGTATAAGAAAATTCAGAAGAAACAGTAACTTGAGAAACGAGTCGTGCAGTTTACAGGCTTACCGCAAGCTATTTCCGTAAATTTGGAGAATCTGATTGCGTTACTGATAAAGCAAAATCTGGAAGACCTAAAGTAGCGAATAATATTATTAATGTTGCTGAAGTTTTATGTAACACTGAAGAAATAGCCGGATATAATAACTAGGGAATATGTAGGGCTAATCAAGTTGCAAAACGTCTCCAAATGAGTTACACCACGGTTTGGCGAATTTTCAGAAGACATCTAACAATGTGTCCGTATAAAATGCAAGTTTGATTTGAACTTAAAGAAACGGAGAAACAGTTAAGTTTAATTTGGCTCTTCGTGTATTAACACAAATCCAACAAACTCCAAAGTGGCTGGATAACGTTTTATGAACCAACGAGGCGTATTTTCAAGTCAACGTGTTAATACGCACTATTGTAGGATTTGCAAGGTTTTCAGCAAGGGAATCATGATTTGACAGTAACCATGTGGATTGGGTTCACATCCCGATTGATTTTAGAACCATACTTTATCGAGGAAAATCAAAATTGGCAATTGATTATAGTTACAGTTACTGGAGAAGGATATTTGACCATGCTGCGAAGTTATGTTATCCCAAGATTGCACAATTAGGATATTGAAAATATTATCATCATTCAAGAACGCACAACCCCCCATATTTACACACCAGTAAAAATCTGTTAATTAACACTTTTGGAAATCGTATCATAAGCAGAAACTTTTCTAATACTTGGCCAGCGTGTCCTCCAGATATCAATCGGACAGATTATTGGCCGTGGGGCTATCTTAAAAAAAGGGTTTTTAAGTCATCCTACGACTATCCAGCAGCTCAAAGAATCAATTTCACAACAAGTGGCATCAGTTAATTTACTCAGCGATGTTGTCCACAGTATAGAAGAAAGGCTTCTTGTTAAAGAACAAGATGCGCGAGATATTCAAAATTTGGGTTGAAGTGATTTGGTTTTATAATAAACCCCATTGTTTTACCAATGGTTTTTTTATTTGTTTTTAATTTGTGTATATTTTACTTAATAAAAAATTACAGTAGCCTCAAAATGAAATTTACTTTTAAATAACCCTGTAGATAACATCCATCTGATTACGATCATTCAATGTATCACAAGTATCTTGTAAAATGCATACCAGATTAGTAATCGTCGACAGTCCAATTTGAAGTTATGTTGAATGGGAGAGATTTTAGTTTTAAAATGGATGTTATAGTATTTGCTTTGAAAAGTTGGATAGAATAATTATGGGTCGACAATTATTTATATTACTTCTATCGACCTTCTTTAATACAGAAGTAATACAAGCAGTTTTCCATCTAGAAATGTAACACCGCTGCCTTAATGCCAAATTAAAAATAAATTTTGATGGAGCAACATACAAAATGCAATAGTCCTTGATAACTGAGGATGGAACCTGATCCTCGCCAGCGTTCAAATTAGATTTTAATCTCCAGATGCTACACAGAATATAATCTTCTGTAATATCGTAAATTATTAAGCAGTATGATGATCGTAGTAGCAAACACTGTCAGAGGAAGCAGTAGAGAAAACCTTTGCAAAATTCCCAACTATATCCACAAGTCTGTCCAAAATAATATCCTGGTCACGCATTACAGATGGAATTCCAGATGATCCTCCTCCAACATTGTGTTCGCTTAAATATAAAAAGCATTTATAAGCAGACTCAATCTGACTTTTTGTAATTCTTCTTAATCTAAATAAAAAGCTAATATACCAGTAGATTTCCATTGGTTATGGTAGCGCTTCTTTAATTTTAAGTTACGTTGAATATCAAATGTAATCCAAGGTGGAAAACTCTTTCTTGCGGTGAATAATATTTAGGAACAGAGTTATCGAAATTGTTATGATAGTTATTTATGTATTAAGGGCATAATTAGGAGATTATGGCATGAGGGAAAGTTTAAATAAGTTTTAATTTTCCGAGGGCCATAATCGGTAATTATGTCCGTGGTACATACAGCGTTTTATTCGATTTTAGTTTTCAACATTAATAAAATATTGACTATTTTTGCGACAAGTGCCAAGAAATTCGAGTGAATTGCATCGAGCCGTTGATCGATGTCAATTTTAGCTTCGATAATCAGATCAGAGGCTAATGAAGGACCTATTAGTTTAGGAGATAGTTAGCGCCAAGTTACAATAACTAATCCAAGCAATTGTACTTTTAATTTCCACAAATAATGTTGCAGAAAATAATGTATTATTTTCCTTTATGTGAATAAATGTTATGTATTGACGTTTGTTTGAATTATTAGTTCAATTGTTGCCTAGCATTTTTTTATTGATGTGTGCCAAAGAATGTGTGCATAATAGTATATTATGCAACAAGCACAAAATGATGCACATTTTGCACGAGTTTCAAAGTTTGCAACACGAGCCGAAGGCGAGTGTTGCAATTGAAACGAGTGCAAAATTGCTATTTTGTGCGCGTTGCATACTATACTTTTTCTACGACAACGACAATTATAAAAATAGATACAAATAAATATGAAAATATTTTGTTTATTGCTTTGGATCCATGAAAATACGAAATTACCTATTCATTAGCAGAGCCTGGACAGTGCCCAACCATTTAAGAAGAAGAACTATGAAATAACTTCCTACTTACGTATTTTATTTATTGTTAAAGTTAAATGTGCAATTATTGAAAATCATTTTTGGAGAACTTGTGAAATGCTGGATACTAAAATTTTCTTGATATTGACAATTTTCCATTGTCGAAGTAGATGGCATTTCACGATTTCCTATTCCTGAAGTCGATGGTATATTTGAAATGCTCTGTATTGCATTTACAATTTTATTAGCTGTGTCAAATTATTTTTCTCCGATTTATCGATATACTCGTATCCCTCGGCGACTGTCGTGCACTTCCAGCCACCGTGACGCTTCAAACTAGTTATGTCTCCACCAGCATCAACAAGAATTGTTGCTGAAGATCGATGAAAGCAGTGTCCGGTGTATAATTCGTAGTTTGGCAAATTTAAATATTTAGCAATCTCTTTTCCCATGCCTCCAAGCTTATTCACGTCTATTCTTTGGACGGTACATTTTCCGTTTTGATAATTAATGAAGAACCATGTACCATTTACATTTGAAGGGCGGAGGTTTGCATATTTTTTGTAAATTTCATAATAAGGACTAGTTACAGTAAAACTTCGTATAGTTTTGTTTTTAGTGTCTGGTATAGTTATTAAAACAGCTGAACCCAAATCATTGAAATTAGTAATTTTCATTAGATGTAATTCATGTCTTCTATATGCACTTATTATGCCCATAATTAATGCGACCTAAAATATAGATTAAATATATATTTCATTATATGGCTATATAAAACTTACTTTTGTCGCTAAATAGATCTCATCTGGGGCTTCTTTAATAAATTTATTAACGTCATTTGATGTAAAGATCTTCGACTTTTTGGGTTTGTAGCCGTCGGACTGTCGCTTAAGAAATGCTTTCAGTTTTAAGTATTTTGCAATATCTATATTATTATGAAGCATTGAGTATTGTGTCCATAATGTGGAACTTTTGAATTTTTTTGCCAAGTCGCCAAAATACGCCATTAAGACGTTCTCGGAAAACGATTTGGCGTTCCGATCTCCTTTCCACTCCAAAAATAGGTTATAAGTCCGTTTGTACATTTTCTTCGATATTTCCGGCAATAAATTTAGTGTTGTTAAATTTGCTGCTTCTGTTATACTTGGAGGTGTTAATTCCAAGTCACTATCACTATCACTTTCCATATTAATTATCTGGTTTCTTTGAAATAACTACGAAATTATTTGTAATGCACAAACTGTAACAAACTGATGACATTTGTCGTTCGGCGTTATATTCTCTAAGCCACCTTACTTTTTGTTATCAAAAACAGCAGACCGAACACGAAATATTTCAAATTGCATTTGTTGTCTAGCAACTTGCCTAGCAACCGATGCAAAATGAAATTCAGTACAAAATGTAGCTTCTTATGATTCAATTTACACTCTTGATATGAACATTTTTCGATGTTGTCGTAGAAAATAGTATATTAAAAAACAAGTTTCATAAGGCACCATTTTGCCGCACGAGATCAGTTTAGAAAACGAGCCGCGATAGGGGCGAGTTTTCTAAAGAGCGAGTGCGGCAAAAGGCCCTATGAAACGAGTTTTTTATACTATTTTTTCTATTTTGCGTTTTTTACATTAATAAATTGCTTAAATTGGAATTATTTAATTTGAAAGTTCAGAGTTTAATTTTTATATAAAGCATGCAGTTGGTCACATTGATACTTGACATTTTCAAATTTAAATCTTGCTATCCGCGAAGTATATTATATTACATATTATTTACTAATTTTCGTTAACATTACTTGATACTTCATATATTATAAGTAAAAATATAAACATGAGTGACATAGAAACATATATATGTTGTTGTCAATTGTATACAACATACGTTGTTTGTGTAAAATACGGACATATATCATATCTGTCAAATGTACATAAATTCTTAAAATCAAATGACAGCAATGATATTTATTTCTGTATTCGAACAACGCCAACATTGAAAAATGAAAAAAAGCGTATCGAAATAAAGCTCATTTCAATACTGTTTTGGGTCTCATAATGAGTTCATTTCGAACGCAAAATAGAAAAAGAAAATTATGATTCTAAAATTGAATAAAGTATATTATAACGCAATGTTCAACGTTATTATACACAGATAAAATAATCTAATAATGCACGTTATATAAGTGAGATGTGTATGTAAGAAAAACTTGTTTACGTGACGTTTGCATACTCTACGTAATTGCAATACATACTCATGTATGTCTATTTAATAGTATTATGAATACTTATAATATAATCCAGACAATCAGGTGTTCGGAAAAATTCGGCGTCAAGGTCATATATAAAATTCATATAAATTTGAAGTCATGTGAGTCATGTCTAACAGAGTACGATAGAATCACAATTTTGTAGGTTATCTCACTCGCAAATGTCAGTTTAAATATTAATGTATTAATTCTGAGAATTTACATGTAGTCTTCAGTAATAAAATTTTACATTTACGATTGTTATAATTTTAAGAAACTTTAGAATGTAGTCACAAAAATTTGAAGATTGGTGACTTTTTCCTTTTATTTATTTCTAGTTATCGTGACGTTCGATTTTATTTCCAAGAAATAATATAAGGGATTTTGCCTATTCAATACGCGTTGGAAATAATATGTAACAAACATTTTTAAAGGCTATTGATACATATTTCTTATTTAATACTTTCACATAAAGGATTACATACTGTATCGCATTATTTATTAACCTTAGATGGAGCAGATTCAGGAAGTAATAATAAAACAGGAAATATCGGTCCATCTCACTTGATGTTTATGGTACCTTTTATTTTCTTTCCAGTCTTACCGCTCCAACGAACGCTCGAGTCGCCCTTCCTTCGTCATTCAACAACCTTCTTTCCCTCGAATCAGTAGAGTTTCCAACTCTGCCTAGTCCTGTTCATAATACACAAGTCAGATCCTGACGACTCCTGACAACCGTTACCCGGGGAAACCACTTAATGAGACCGACCCAATTCGAAGGGTGGAGGAAAGAGATAGGGAAGCGCTTTTCTTAGATTGTACCGGAAAAGCCAATGATGAAAAGAAGTTTTTTTTTTGCTCAACGCTGTTAAATTATGAAATATCCTCTATATTTATTGTCGTAGAAAATTTAGATCAGGTTTTGAATATTATACAGACGCGCAATGATAGAGAAAGAGAGACGAAAAGAGAGAATTGGATCGGCTTGAACATCGATAGATACTAAACGTATGGAAATGATTTGGTGAGTGATCACAAGGAACTGAGTGAAAGAAAAAATTAAACTTTCTGTATTCGTTATAGAATGAGTGTGGAAATTGAAGAAACCGAGAATTAGGTTTTTTACCTCTCTCTTATTACATAAGTACATATGCTCCTATAAATGTTATTTTCTTTACAAATCTGTAGGGATTTATTGGCTGGTTTTCTGGTCTCGACGTCTTTTGATGTTGTATGACAGAGTTTAAAAAAAAAAGGAAATTGTTTGCGTACACTTCAAAGATTTCTTTCTCCGACTTTCAATCTCCAATTAAAATGGAATTGAGATGTATTTATTAAGTGAGGGTGTAAGTTTTCAGAAGAAGATTTTGTGTTCACTTAACAAGTGAAATTTATGTTGTACGCGCTTCGATTCTTTCCGTGCGCTCATGAATATTGCATGAAATTGTAAAATAGGAAGGGGAAGGGTGGCAGAGAGAGAGAGCTTTGCGATGTGACCGGGGAAAATATGTTTCGTCATTCGTTAACAAAAATTGTTTCCAATACGGTAAATCGAGCGAGAATTTCCTTCTGCTTCGACTATCTTCGAAATTAATTGGGGGTAAAAATGGTAAAAGGAAAGTTTAGAAAGAAACTCGCGAAATTGTAGTACGTCATCAAAGTTTTGGAAATGAAATAATTTTGTATAATATTGTTTTCGGTTTCATCAAAACTTTCTCTGGGTTGCGACGAAGAACAAGGGAAATTTTTAAACTCAAAGTGTTTAATGTACCAGCAATTTACGAAAATTGTATCATCCTCCATATGCTCGAATCGTGTTTTTGCTAGTAGGCAATGGAAAAAGTTAATAACAACTGGATTTTAAACTGCCTCGTTTCGGGATTTTTTATTACCTAATCTTATATGTTATAACAGTGATTTTGTTTGTACAGCTATTTCTATAACTTTAGCTAATTCTATCTTTTTGGCAAAACACCTTATCAATTAGCTTTTCTTGAAGTGCGTCAGTGGCGTTGTCATGGAATTGACTAGGAAGTTATCTCTGAAACGCGTGGAGCCTATTAAAAGTATCTCTGAATATTTTTCTATTTTGTTTTGCCCGTTACGCGCCAAACATAGATAACGGGGGAAGGGATGTGGTCAGTTATGGGCAATGAAAGACCCACGAATCGTTCACGAGTCACCTTTACATTCATTGAAAATGGCAGTCTGGCGTGCAGTTTGGTCAGGAGGAATCATCGCACCTTACTTTTTTGAAAATCAAAAGGACTTAACGGTAACTGTCACTGGCGCCCGATATCGTGACATGATTGAAAACTTTTTGGCACCAGAACTACATACTTTAGGCTTAATTAACATGTGGATCCAGCAAGACGGTACCACATCGCATTCAGCCAGAATTACAATGGAATTACTGCAAGACCTCTTTCCAAAAAAAGTTATCTAAAAAAAATGGGACGTCGAATGGCTGCCACGATTGCTGGATTTAACTGCCCCGGACTTTTTTGTGCGGATATCTGAAGAGCAAAGTTTTTGCAAACAAACCTGAAACCCCTGAGCAACGCAAACAAGATATACGTGATGAAATTAATGAAATACCTGTTGAAATGTGTCAAAATATAATGAAAAGTGTTCTCAGAAGAGCCCGCATTCTGACACTATAATTGCTAACATTTAATAAATTATTTATCAAGATTATATCCATTCTCTTTCATTTAACCAAAAGTTGTGATCAAACAAAGTAGTATACCTTCCTGGCTAATTCGAATTAGAATTAAATACTAACAAGTGTTGTTCTGTGAGTTACACCCTCTCAAAATTTTTTTCGATGATTTGCTAGAGCGACAAAATATACCTTCACTGTCAGGCAGAAGAGATCGCCAGTTGCTACTTTCTTGTTGAAACTGCTAAATAATAATATTGATTGCCCGTTCCTTTGGTAAGAATTTCCCTATACCTGCCGAGGCTTCATTCAAAAGTCAATTGCATCGCTCATGTGCCTATAGCAAGGACCAATGTGTTGCAGCGTTCCTCTATCAACATTATGAGCACTACTGACAGTAAATTTATTAAAATTTTTTTCTTTTTCAATAGGCTACTTAATTATATATATATTTGTTTCCTTTCAGGTTTCAGCGAGCAGTAGTATGTGTTGTAACTAGATTCCGGGTTTCCTTCCGCGTTTTCACTGTTTGGTCTTTGTAAAGACCGGTGCTGGTTTCTGGACGACGTTTCGGCAAAAGCACATTTGCCATTTTTGGTAGTTTGTCTGTCCGTAGTATTTGTGATACATTTTGGCGGATTGCTTCGGTCGTATTCTTATCAATCCCAGATAGAGTCGCCTCTACCCCACAAATGATCTGTTCTACTGGTATACAGGCAGAAGCTATTGCGTAGTTAAACCTCTTCCCCAATACCTTTTGCGATACTGCATTGGATAGGTTGTATACAACTTTGAGCGGTTTCTTTTCTTCTCTGGTGTTTATGGCCTTCTGTTCTGCTTCCAGGCGGTTGAACTTCTTTATTTATTTCGCTGTTGTCAGGCTGGTGCTTGTATCCGAATGGAATTCACTGAGCTGTTCCAGTACTCTCCAAATTATCGGGTGGATGGTGTTACTTAGGTTCAGGTATAGTTGGAGGTTTATTGGTAACATCCAAAATTTCTCTGACATCGTGGATAGATTCCCTCAGTAGAGCAAGGCTTGCTTTCTTCAGAATGTTCTTGGGTTGTCTGGTGTTTTTGTTGAACTTCAGTTTCAATGTTTGTGGAATGATATCCTCCTCTTGGTAACGTTGTAGAAATGCCAGGTCGCAAAGCAGTTTGCTTCTTCTTGTTCTTAGTTTCTCGAAGGTCTTGGTTTGGTGTAAGGTCTTCTCCCGTAAAGACATAATATGTTTTCTTTCAGGTTTCCGCGAGTAGTAGTATGTGTTGTAACAGGATTCCGGGTTTTCTTCCGCGTTTCCACTGTTTGGTCCATGTAAAGACCGATGCTGGTTTCTGGACGACGTTGGCAAAATGGCAAAATCGCATTTGCCATCTATGGCAAATCATCAGATGGCAAGTGTGATTTTGCCGAAACGTCGTCCAGAAACCAGCACCGGTCTTTACAAAGATCAAACAGTGGAAACGCGGAAGAAAACCCGGAATCCAGTTACAACACACACACACACACATATATATATATATATATATATATATATATATATATATTTTCGTGACCTTGGTATGATATGGTAAATTCAATCGGTTGGCGATTTAAGGTCTGGCTTTACTTTAAAGTATATATATTTAAAACAACCCTACATGTTTCGGCAATGATGCCCTTATCAAAGTTATAAAATACAAATGACAGTATACAAATGTCATATAATTGAGTTGCTATGGATAAAATTATTCAAAGATACATTCCAATTGAATAATAATAAATCATGCCTTAGTATTCCAAAATCAGATAAACAACAAAAACAGGGAAAAGTAAGACATGAATTATTATTATTATGTATGCGCCCGTGGAGCGTCTTAAGATGCAAAGTTGTCGGCATTCGTCTTAAACGAGAAGGAAACCCACTCGGACAACCCGTCAGGAAACAAAACACGGAACAGTCAGCATGATAAGCAAATGTATATGATATTTAAATGTAATTGATATTTAAATAACTTAAGATATATAATTAAATAACAAAACAAAAAATTTCTTTTGATTTTAAATTGCAGATCGTTACACAATTAAGTTATAGTATATACTGCTTAAATTTTTTATATCATGTCTGTTGTTAATTGAAGTTTTTTCCTGTTTAATACTAATCATTTTTTTAATTTCTCTTTTCATTGTGTGTTGTTCTTTATCAATTATCTGTGTGTTTTCAAAATCGAAATGGTGATCGCGTTGTAGTTTGTGTGTAGATAAAGCAGTTTTGTCTGTTTTAGAGTATTTGTGGGCTTGTATTCTTTTGTATCAATATTGTTTCGTTTGGCATATGTAGTAACTATCGCAATCGCGACATGGTATTTTATATATGACATTACTAATATATATATATATATATATATATATATATATATATATTATGTTTTTTTCTTTTCTTATATTATTATGCTTAATTTGTTTTTAGTTTTATTTTTTACAATTTGCCTAACCTTCTATTTATTTATTTTTTATATTAATTATAATGTTCATTTGTTTTCCAATATTATATTGTAATTACAAATTGGGGATCTCCTGTTGCGCATTAAAAATTATTATTATTATTATATCTAGCCACTTATATAAGTTAAATATACAGTGTGAATCCATGGTTACGGTCCGGTCAAAATATATCTATGTCTTAGTCAACTTTGGTGTTCGTTGGAGGGAAAACTATATGTTTTACTGGAATATAAATGGCAGGATAGTTTGAGATAGCAAAAGTACATACTAAATTACAAAGAAATCGGTAACATGACGAAAATTGAAAGTTTTTGTAATTGTGAAATTTGCGTTCCTTCTTTTGGCTGCGGACTGGGGAACATGTAACATATTAGTGTTGATTTTTTTATAAATTAATTAGACGCTCGTAGAAAACAAATCCGACATTGACTTCCACTGGGAATGTGTAGATGGAAGTACTAGTGCATATTAAAAACTTTGGCGTAATCTGAAACAGAACGAAGCATTTATCTTTGGAATCCATTGTTAATTGCTTCACTGATCAAAAGTCTATTGCCTGTTACTTACTTTATAATCAATTACAAATGTTCGCAAAGCTGATGGCAGATCACAGCAATGCTGAGAGGCGTGAGATATTCTTATTGTGTCGCTTCTAATCAACATCTCGAAATTCATTTGGCCGAAAGCTTTCTCATTGGCAATTCGTGATTAATGATGCGAAACAAACGTTTATAGAAAATGTGTTATACTTCTGCAATATTCTTCATTCTAATTGGTCGATCTTCCACAATCATATCATGAACAGAAGAAATGTTCTTCGTAGTTGTCAGAAAAATTGGTCTTCCATTCATCTTTCATCTTTAACAAATGATCTGTCTTTTGTACATTTTTTAATCCAGCTTTTAGTAGTGGAGCATACAAGACACTGGTCGCTTAAAGTTTCTATAAATTTATTTGCCTGATAACCCTTTCAAATAAATACTTAATAATTGGCCAGAAGTAATTTTTTCCTCGAAATCTAGTCTCTCAAAAATTAACAACTTTACAACCATTCAACTTGTAAATGTCAAACGTTAAGAGCTTATTTATAAAGTATGGCAGTAGTAGCTATAGTAACTATATTCAATTTCGTCTATTGTAAATTTTCAAGGCTAACTATATATCAGTACATCCTCGTAAATACACAATTTCAGTTTCTTTTTAAAATGTTTGTCGTTTTTTATAAATGAAATAATCAAGAATAATTGGCAGAAGATTTGCCACAATATTTGTCAGAATGGCATAAGTTGAGCATAGGTTAATAAACTTTTCCGTGAATATATGTATGTGTGTTCCGCCTCATCTTTTTCTTTTATCAAAGGCGGAAAAAAACACTCCGTCACGTCGACTGTTGAAAAAGGAAACATGTTTTGGAACGTCACTTTGCTGGAATTTAAATCATTCTCTGTCGGTGGGACCCAAGTCATTTCCTACACAGTCGGCGGTGGTCATCACTGGAAACGAATGCCATCAAGGGCAGGCAAGCTAGGTTGGCAGGCAACAACGTTCACTTCTCTTATTGATCCTTGTTTCCGAGGTGGCGGCGGTAGTACGAATGAGGCGGTTGCCATCGCCGCCGCCTCTGTGTGCTATTACGGCCCGAATGGCGGGCATTTCCAGCGTTCGCTGATGCGACAGCTGTCAGATGCATGCTCTGGTGAACTGCGAATAATGGCGACATGTGTAGCCGCGTGCGATTCCCGACACCACCCGCCACTACTACTGCTACCATCACTACGGTCGGCAGGAAATAATACGAGGTGTCACCTGACATAAACATGTTCCCGAAAATGTAATGTGACTATATGAAATTTTTATGATCTTGGATTTTTTTGTATTCGCGTTCTTTTTGTCATTGTATTATTTGAAGCGCAGATCCTTTTTCCATGAATATAGTTAAATGTTATACTGAGCGGAAAATGCAATGTATATAAATCAATCATTTTTATACATATTATACTACTCACAAAGTGAAATCAAGTTTAAAATAAAAACCATATTTTCGCGTCGTCCCGTGCTAAATAATAATTTGCTTCCTAATTTGAAGATGCAAAGCATAAATATTATCAGGATAAAATAAAACATTTTAATGAATTTCACTTTTTAATTTACACCGTAACGATCGTTTCGCTCCAACCTGAGCTTCATCAGACATATAACTAACTTATGTACAAATTTTTACACAAATGTACCGTAACAAACACATGTTTTGTTTTGAATAGTTGAAGGAATGGGTACTTTTTATTACTAAAATGTCTATGCACAAAACTTTCACTACGGTTTATACAATACTGTTCTTAAGTGATAAAACTGATGGTCTACAATTATGTTATAGGGAGGTAAAGAAGTTCTATGGAAAAATACAATATATGACTGTCTGAATATCAAATAAATAAATTGAGTAAGGGTGAATTATTAGTTTCTAATTGATCATTGAGGATCTTGTCGGTTTTCTTTAATTTATTAATTTCAAGTGACTCTAATAAATTAAGTTTTTTGCCCTTATTTTCTACGTGTAATATTTTAAATTCTTTGTTAAAATTGTGGTTTGTTAAATTAATATGAGACGCATATGAAGAGTCACTTTTATTATTTCTAAATGAAGCAAAATGTTCTTTGATGCGTATTTCAAACGATCTGCCTGTCTGTCCGATATACGTCATGGGGCAATTACCGCAAGTTAACTCATAGACTCCTGACTTTTTATTGTCATTTGTTAAATCTTTATTGTTTTTTATAAATTTGGATAAACTGTTGTTAGTTCTATACGCTGTATTAATGTCAAACTTTCTTAAATATTTACAAATTTTTGTGCTTGAAGAGCCTATAAACGTCATCATTTTAATTTTTGGGTGTTATTATTATTTAATATTGGGTAAACTTGTGATATGGCTTTTGTAAGGAGTTTTATATTTAAAATGTTATCTGTTATATTACTTTTATATCCATTGTTTATAGCTATTTGTTTAACATAATTGTAAACACTCAGTTTTATCACTTAAGAACAGTATTGTATAAACCGTAGTGAAAGTTTTGTGCATAGACATTTTAGTAATTAAAAGTACCCATTCCTTCAACTAATCAAAACAAAGCATGTGTTTGTTACGGTACATTTGTGCAAAAATTTGTACATAAGTTAGTTATATGTCTGATGAAGCTCAGGTTGGAGCGAAACTATCGTTACGGTGAAAATTAAAAGGTGAAATTCATTAAAATTTGTTTTATTTTATCCTGATAATAGTTATAATGGAATTTCATCAAGTAAAGGCTGAAACAATCCTATATGCAAAGCATACCTTTCCCTGCCACGGGAGGTAAAGTAGACAAAAATTCCCATAGGACATAATAGCTATTTAAGTTTACAAAGAATGTAAGGACGTATTAACATTGGAGGTAGGAAAATACCTGCCAAGAATGTTAATATATCGATATATTTCGTGTGACTTATTATAGTTTTCCTGTTGCCGTCAGAAATTAATCTATATTTTTTAAGATATCGTTTTTGTTTTTTACCTGTCAGAATTAATTTTGATTTAAAACCCTTTTCGTGAATCGTGTTACCTGTGTTTCCATGTCATACAAATAGTTGACATTATAAACAAACCGAGAAGATTATTTAAAATTGCATAAACCGGTGGAAATCAATTCGAAATGGAGATTAATGAAATAGAAAAGGCCGTAAAAAATTGTAATTTTGTATATACTTTATAATAAAAATGTTCAATTTCGATATTCCTAATTTTTACTCCAAATAAACTTTTGAACCAGAATCGTGGGTTGTTCATTATTATCCTAAGAGTCTCTATAATAGTATTAAATTTCGTTGTTAAGACGAAACTTCAAACGAATGTTATAGTCGACTTACACGCTATGTTACTAAGGTTGTGTGACTGATTTACATGATCGGCAGCTTTACATACCCAGGCGGAAATTGGTTTATTACTGTCGAGAGATTAGAAGACGGGAATGAATCTTTCCGCCGAGGTTTGTATACTATTTTACTCATGATCGGTTAGTAATTAATTAGAAAAGGCTGGACTATATGCGGTTTGCATAAATTTGCATATTTGCATATTTTATAGCAATTCAGCATTTTTGAATATTTTAAGTATCCGAGTTTTATTTATTTACTAAATCAAATTTATTATAGGCATTACTAAAAATTTGTCGTGGATGTAACAAACAAACAAAAATTAAAGATCCCCCTTTAAATTAAAGATAGCATTTTATTAAGCCTCTTCCCGTTACTTTCCCGATAGACCTTTTGACACGTTTTCGCCGCAATCAGAAGGACTTTCTACGCCGTTTCATTACCGTCGAGGAAATCTTGATCCATCATTATCCTCCAGAAACCAAAGAACAATTCAAACTGTTGACAAAAAAAATATTTTTCGCCACTAAAGAAGGGAAAAACGGTTTTGTAAGTAGGAAAGGTTACGCCAAATTGTCTTTTGCGATTCTCATGGAATTATCTTGGTCGACTACTTATAAAAGGGGAAAACAATAAATGAGGAGTATTATGCCAAATCGTTGCAACAATTAAGCCATAAAATCAAGGAGAAACGACACCATTTGGCAAACAAAAAAGTGTTTTTCCATCAGGATAACAAGTCTGTAATTACAAAGGCAAAAATGTATGAATTGGGATTTGACTTAGTGCCTAATTCGCCCTGTTTCCTAGATTTGTCTCCTAGCGATTATAATCTCTTGCTAAACTTGAACAAATTGTTCAGTGGTAAGAGATTTTCGTCTAATTCTGAGGTAATCGCTGCTGTAAATAGCTACTTCGAGGACTTAGATTCATCGACTTACAATGAAGGCATTACCAATTTCGAATATCGTTGGAATAAGTGTGAGATAGTAGGAGGCTATATTGAAAAATAAAATGTTTTTTTTTGTCAAAAAACTTGCGTTTTATTTGTTAGGCCATATAGTTTCCAAACAACCCTCGTGTATTACTCCTAATGATTAAAAACAGTTTTGACATTTGTGTTATGAGTACATTCTACATAAAAAATATTTTAATAAGTTCTATAATTAAGTAATTGAACATTAAATTATAAATTAGCGAATCTAACTTGTTTTGTAAATACTATCGTACTATACAAATCCTTATTTGGTTTGTTAAATATATGCAAATAAATAGCTTAAACACATTTATACAAAGTACATTCGTTTCATCTTGTTTAGCGCATAGTACCTACAACTAAATTGCAAGAATAACACGAGAGCAAAATGGACTCATATTCTCAGTTAATTCCACTTAAAATATTGCAGTACAACTCTGGCGAATACGTTATATCCGCGCGGGAAATTGGGTTTGGAAATGCTGGAATGGAATCGTTGTTGTTACCGGGTTATGCTATTGCTGCGACACAGGACACGGGACCGAAGTGAAAAATGACTGCTACGAAGTTTTGTTTTATGTTTGGATGAACGTTCGTTCCGACGCGTCCGACGTAACACATGTTTATAAAACGAATGAAATGAACTGACGTTGACACCTAAAGGACGCGAGAGAAATGTAATTACATTCCCATGTTGCTTGAGTTATTTTAACAGTCTAGAACAAAATTTATTGTAATACTACTACAATAAATATCTATAATAGGATACTACGACCGCGATTCAGTTCGCGATAGATTTCATATTTATACCGGCTGTCTTTGAAATAAAGAGACAACGTATGATAAATGGAAGGATGTAATTATATAGAACCTAAATCTAAAATATTGTGAGTCAATTAGGACGCCAACCCTGAAATCAAAGATACACTGGGAATTGTATTACGTCATGCCTGTGAATTCAAAATATTCAGAATGTTTATAAACAATAAATACCTCACACACACATATATACTACAGCGTATGTCTATATAAATGACAGCTAGATAAGAAAACTATTCCTTAAAATATCGTCTTTTACAATATAGTTGATCGCACAGTGGCGTTATGAAATTTTTTTAAATATTTTCGTAATTTTTTTCTCGCTTATGAGAGGGAATTTTAGGAAAATATTTTGGATTTATATTCTATACAGAGTGTCCGACGGGGTAGTTTGCTGTTTTTGTATAGTTATTCGTTGGTCAAGAATGAGAATATATATTTCTCTGTATATTTCAATAGGTCTTATGAAAATATTTGTTTTAATAAATTCTTGGAAATCAACAGTTTGTTACATATTGCTATGAATAGTGAGTTCGTAGTTGACTGAACCACTATTCACCACAACTGTTCAACTTTAATGCTCAATCTGTTAATTTTATTTTACGAGACAGCTTTCTTCTCCGGGTTTCCAATAGGAAAAACGTGGTACTTCTCTTTTACAAAAGTTAATGTGGGCGCCAGAATTAATAGTTCAAACAAAGGTAAAGAGAAAGTCACAGTTTCCAAATTACAGTTTATTATGAAAAAAAAATAAAAAAATTGAATCTTTATGAAGTAAAGACCTATGTATAACAATAACACATAGAGATAAGCTTAATTTGCTGATAATGACCGCAGAGCAAATTTAAACATCCTCTAATGACTCCGATCAAAATTAATACTAATAAATTCCAAAGATATTTTTTTCTATCTCCCCAGAATAACAAACTCAAATATAAACAGAATAAATCTCTCAAACCGAAATATCTAAGACTTGCGCGATACCACAAGTATAAAAACCAACCTTGAAAATAACACGTTCTAGAATATAACGTTAAAAAATTTACTAGACACAAAAACTATCTTTGTCATCTATCTTTCAATTACTATTAAAATATATATAAATTCACACAATGAATAATACAATAAAATGCATACAGTAAAGAAATAATATTATAAATGTAAAATAAAACTGACATAGGTTTTTATCTTATAACCTTGAGAGCACGTGCAAGTAAGAGAATAAATTAAATCAAAACTATGAGTTTTCAACCTCGTATAAATTCGAATTAAAGTAATCAGAAACACTATGAATTCAACAACAAAAACCGAATTTAATTGAAATAAAATATACAAAACTTTTATCTCCCAATATACAACTCTCTTACTTCGATATCAAGACGTGTCTAAAAATATCGTGGCAAATCGACAAACTACCACAGAAATCAAAAACAACTCAAAATAAAATCAGTATTCATAAAATAAAATCATACACTGTAATAGAAAATGGTACACTATAAAAATGATATTTTTCAAAAATGTTTACTAAATGTTGCAGGGAAAAATCCACTGCACAATGTATTTTATATAAATTAGTTAAAATCAGTTGAAAATTAGCAGTATTCCAGGTACTGGTTGATTGCGTAAGAAAAATTTTCAATATCAATTTCAATACCTCTTTTTGCGTTTAAAATTAAGGAGTCTTTACTATTGCAGCCTCCTTTCCGATATAATGTGTAGTAGTTGAAGCATAATATAGACATACATGTCGATTATTGTCCAATAAATTGCAACAATTTTTCAAAGAAAACTTTTTTCGTTGAATCCCACAGGGCTCCATTTTGGGACCCCCTTTTTTTACAATATATATAAACGACTTAAAAGCTAACGTGTCAGCAAACGTGATTTGCCTATATGCTGATTATATGTCAGAGTAACGAAAGAATTTACTAAGAACAGGCTAATGAAGAAAACGGAAGCCGTAATGGAAGAAGCGGAAGAATGGTCTACCTGTAATAAATTCAACTACTAAAGCAATTTAGTAATAAACTCCGACTTAACCTATCTAAAACAGGACATCTTGATTTTAACCTTAACAAAAAGGTGCTGTTGGTCATATAAAAATATTGGGTCTGCATGTCGAAAGTAGGTTAACTTTGTCTGTTCACTTAAGCGCATTGGCAAAAAAATTACCCTCAACAGTCTACAGTGTACGAAGGTTAAAGGCGGTATCTCCTCATCAGCAAAATTTCATATCCTGGGGATGTCATGGGAAGTTGGTCGTATCTTTAATTTACAAAAGCTTGCTGTGAGGTTATTATGTAATCTTAAAAAAGATTAGACATGCAAGCATGTATTCGTTAATGCAAAAATCCTTATCTAGGCAAGTATATATATACATATACATATGGTAATTTCAATTTATTGGCGATTTAAGGTCAGACCTTAAATCGCCAACAAATTGAATTTACCATAACATACAAAGGTCACGAAATAATTATCTATATATATATATATATATATATATATATATATATATATATGTTTTCTTTCAGGTTTCCGCGGGTAGTAGTATGTGTTGTAACTGGATTCCGGGTTTTCTTCCGCGTTTCCATTGTTTGGTCTTTGTAAAGACCGGTGCTGGTTTCTGGACGACGTTTCGGCAAAATCACATTTGCCATCTTCAGGTCTGCGATAACTGTCTGCTTCTGCTTCTGGTTACTCGTAAACTTAGTTTACAAGTTTACGAGTAACCAGAAGCAGAAGCAGACAGTTATCGCAGACCTGAAGATGGCAAATGTGATTTTGCCGAAACGTCGTCCAGAAACCAGCACCGGTCTTTACAAAGACCAAACAATGGAAACGCGGAAGAAAACCCGGAATCCAGTTACAACATATATATATATATATATATATATATATATATATATATATATATATATATATATATATTGTAACAGTCAAACGCTGATAAAAGCGCATAAAAGGTTAATTTTTATATTTTCTAATGGCCTGACACGTTGCGGCGCTAATATTGTAACAACTCCAACGAGTCCTTAAGATAATAGGACCAAAAGATATGGTTTTCTTTTGAAAAATAAAGTAAATAAATTGATTATATTGAAAATACCAATTATTTTAGTATACACGTAAGGAGTTATAGATGATATATATATAGATGGCGCTTCGTTGCATTAATACAGTTGACATAAGTGCAATATATTTTAACAAGGATATTATAAAAACAACAACTTATACTTAACTTTTACTAATCTCCTTGGTGTGATATACTTATTATTAAATACTTTATTGGTGTTGTTCAGTGCACCGGCTAGCTCTTGTATTTTTTGATTACGATTAACGTATGTATAATTAGTAAGTTCGGTACGTTGATCAAATATAGGTATAAACTTTTAATACAAGTTATTCGAAGTGGAAAACCTTCCGTTATAAATAACAATAATAAAACAAGAGGATTAACTGTTGAAATCACAAGTTTAATCTGAATTTTAATGCAACAGGTAAGTTTAAATATATGATATAACAGAATAATAAATGCATGCAAAGTCACGTGATCTGATATAGTTAAATTAAGGTTAAATATACTCTTTGAAATAGCAAAAACTCAAATAAACACTAGATTGAGGTAATTTAGCGTTAAAAGAACGGAAAAGAACTGTATTTTTCCTATATTACTATAAATGAACTAAATACTAAGAATATTAGTATCCATATGAAATATGAACGATTATTCTTTACGTGTAAAAAATTATGGTTATGTTTTAGGTAAAATAAAATATAAACAAATACTCAAAATTGATGTTGATGGTTTCTCCAGGATGATCAATGGAATTTCAGGACTTTATAGGCAGGTAAAACGGGTTCAAAGGTGGTAGAAAAGGCTGGTATCGTTATTGTCGGGTTAAGCGTCCCCTCGAAACTGGATATTCTTTAATATGCGATTTGGCAGGTCCAGGTTTGGTTAAACTTCGTAAAACTATCTCTGGTGGATAGGAAACTTGTAAAATATATATTTTGGTGAGAATTCACTAGTTTATTTACTGTTTTTCACTTAATTTTTGCTTCATTAATTTTATATGAATTCGACGCGTTATCTCCATTTTTATTTTTCCACCCTCTTCTGTTTTTCTTGTTGATTTTTTCCAGGCTTTCTATTTTGAATGTTTATTTATTTGTATTTAATTACGTTAATTGATAAATCAAAATTATTATTACCAATCGTTTTGACATTTCATATAAATTGATAATTTAATTTTACAATTTATAAAAATATATTTTGAATGTTAAATCTCCGTAAAATACCTTAATTACATTAGGGATTATTCCCGCCTTATCTGATTCAAAAATAAAGTACAGCTATGTCCATAATATGACATATAATTCCAATCAATTAAGTTAAATATCTTCGGTGACATAAATATGTAAATGAAAATAATTATAGTTATAGATTACAAACAATACAATGAGTGTGTTATACAAATTTGATAAATTAAAAACGCGGTATTAACTTTATTGATTTGGCATGAGAAAAATGCAGTTCTGACAATGACTTATTCTAAAAATTAACAATTAATATCTTAACTCTATATTTTTGTTCTAGGCATCCTCCTATGTAGGCTTGAATCACTACAATATATTACAATTGCCAAATATACAAGTGTCCCGTATTAATGTGTTCAAATTTTAGGCGTTTAAAGTAGACTTCATTTCAAGTAAAAAAAAAACGCAAAACTGTCGATCCATTTTTATTTCTTTCAAAGTTATAGGCCTATGAATGCTCTTGTCAGATAATGAAAGAAAAATGTTATACTAAAGTCAATAAAAACTGATTTTATTTAAAAAAAGTTCTTTTAGAGGATGTCAAGTCTTTTAGAGCATGTCCCACTGATTGTTTGACTAGACATGTGGTTTCACATGGATCCACGGGCACCGCCACATTTTGGAATTGTTGCCCGAAATTTTGTTAACGTGAATTATCCAAGATGGATTGGCCGAGGTGGTCCTGTTGCATGGCCACCTAGATCACCCGATCGCAATACCCTGGATTTTTTTATGGGGGTACTTGAAAGATTTAGTCTACGCGCAAGTTTCAAACACAAGAGAAGATTTATTGAATCGTGTTAATCAGGCTGCCGAACAAATACGACAAAACAAGTATAAAATACGGATAAGCACTTCATCTGTTGATTTACGGGGTCAAGCCTGCATTCAACAAGGAGGTGGACATTTTGAAAATATTATTTGTTGAACTTTTATTAAATAAAATCAGCTTTTACTGACTTTACTATAACATTTTTTTTATCATCCCAATAAAACTGACAGGCCTGTAACTTTGAAACAAATAAAAATTGATGTACAAGTTTTGCGTTTTTCTTTTACTTGAAATGCAGTCTACTTTACACTCCCAAAATTTGAACATAACGGTACGGGACAGCTTATATATACAAAAAAATTAGAATATTTTCACAAGGAATATGGATTTACACACAGCCACAATACATGTTGCAAAACCCACGCCAGAGTACATACAACACAAAGATACTGGGGAGCGTAAAAATATTTAACAAATTTTCCGAAAGCATGAAATCCCTCCCACACGTAAAATTTTCATGGGAACTTAAAAGTACCGTAAGCTAAGTGTTTGTTGTAGTACGTATTACTATTGTTTTCGAGTTTTATGCATTACTAACATATACACACACATATATATATATATATATATATATATATATATATATATATATATATGTATATATATATTCCATATATTTTACGATATGTTGACGTTTTATTGTAATAGTTATTACCGTAAATATAACATAATAAAAATTAGAAAAAATTAAAGATTTTGTTAGACTGTATAGGGGAAATAAAAAAGTCTGTTTCAATACCATTGATGTTAAACAACTAGATAATGAACTGACAGGAGGTAGGCCAACATCTGATAATTCTTCAGTACGGGCTTGAATTCTCTAGGATCAGTTGGTGGTCCGTAGAAATTCTATTCGGGAAGAGGATTTCTCAACAATTTCCAGCAACGGTGACCTACCAGGTTTTGTTTCAGGCTTGAGCACGATATGATTGAAACTTTCGCAAAATTTAAAGTCTATGGACTTAGTGTGCTGTCAAGGGCTCAGGATTTTAGGAGGTTTAAGGCATTTTTAAAAGGCAGAGAGTCGATTGAAGACGAACCTTGCAGGCAGTGGAAAGCCTTCAACTGCAAGAAATGGTGAAGATATTCAGAGAATGCGTGATCTTGTACGTTCTGATCGTTGGTTGACGATCAAAATGATTAGAGAAGAGTTAAATTTTAGCAAGTTGGTACTGCTTTGCGATATAGCGATTTCAATTAATGTTTTATTGAAAGTAAAAACATTGCTATAGCTTAGTCCAAACTTGAGTCACTGAAACTTTTTCCTCTTTCTAAGATTTAAAGTTCACCTCAAGGGATACCATTTTGGGATATTGGGAAATATTCAAACTGTCGTAACCGATCTGCTAATGTAATTTTAGTATCTGAGTTCCAGCACTGTTATATGGCTTCCCAATGCATCTGCTTTGAAGGAGACACTTTGGAATTGTAATTTCAATTGAACAAAAGAAATTTAAGATCAGTTTCATTACTTTACACACCCTGTGTTTTAATAACATAATAATCAACAACATTGCGTTTTCTACCATGCCTGTTAGAAATGGTAGAGAGAAATGTCTTTCTTTGTTTAATAATATGAGTTAAGTATTACTTAAGAAATTCAATAAAAGAAAGGCGAAGTTATTTAGCAATGCTTGCAATAGAAAAAGATATTAATCAATTTTCTGAAATAGAATACCCGTAAACGAAAAATTTAAGTTTCTTTAAAGCCTAAGAAAATATCTAATAGTAAAGAATTATACTTAAGGATTTCACAACCTGGACCAATATTAATTAATAAAAGTAATCTAGATCAACGAAAATCTTATTTACTAACAACGATTATCGCCTGAATTCAATCAAAAAGATAGGAAGTAAATCGAAATTCAGAGAATATTGGTATTAGAAACCTGCGGCATAATAAATAAAGTTCTAAAATTCTTTGAATAAGTAAAAAGATATCGTCAGTCGAAACATTATAGAAATTGTGGTAGATACTGTTCTATGACGTCTATTAAGAGGTATTGCAAAACCGTTCATACGTATGTAGGTTGAGTAAAATGTTTTCCGGCGACAGGCCGAGGAAGTGCGACATAAGTCGACGCCATAACAATTAAAAGTGGAAATGGGAGGCCATGAGTTATTATTACCCTTGCACCCGTGGAGAGACTTAGGATATTTGAGTGTCGGCGTTAACCTTAAACAGGAAGGAAAACCAGCAAAACCTTCTCGGAAAGCATGCTCTGGATTTGATTCCAGGAACACGATAAGCCTGTGTCTTGTCACTTCGTTATTGCCCAGTTATTAGGAGATTTAAGCGCCCATAGTGAACGAAGAAATTTAACGTTCTAACAGACGTTATAGTCATTGGATTGAAAAAACATTGAATAGATTGGCCGTCCTTGTAGAGATTTAGAGATTCATACGAATCACGTCGATTGAAGAGACATAGTGCATCTAATATAGCAAAAATCAGTGACGATTAATGTTTAATGATAGTTTTAAATAACTACGAGGAGACCGTCGGTTGAAAATACGGGAAATTGCTCTACTGACCGGCATTCCTAAAACCTCTGTTCATGTTGTATCTGAATTACGCTATCGAAAAGTGTCCGCGAGATGGGTACCAAAACTTTTGACCGATCATACGGATTTCTAGAGTCTATAGTTACAGGAGACGAAACGTGGGTATACCACCATACCGCCGAATCAAAAAGAAAAACCCGATAAAATGGAAGCATCGGAATTCATCAACACCGAAAAAATTCAAAGTTAAGCAGTCTGCAAAAAAGAGCAATGGCAACTGTATTCTGGGATATGGAAGGCATTTTGCTCATAGAGTTTTTACCACCGAAAACGATAATCAGCAGCGATATTTATTGTCGAACTTTCAAACACCAAGTCATTCAACAGAAACGAAGAGGAAGGTTGACGAAAGGAATCAGATTGTTGCATGATAATACAAGACTACATACCTCAAATCAGACGAAGGCCTGGCTTCAGAAATACAATTGGGAACTTATTGTCCATCCACCCCATAGTCCAGACCTGGCTGCTTCTGATTTATATTTGTTTGGGCCGCTGAAAGCTCATTTGTCGTGTAAAAGGTTTGAAGACGACGATGAACTTCAAGATAAAGTACGACAGTATTTTAGAAATTTGGATTGCGTCTTCTACAAAGAGGCTGTACTGAAGCTTGTGCCTCGCCGGGATAAGTGCCTTAACATTGGCGGTGATTATGTTGAAATGTAGCTAACAGTTCGCGCTTTTACTTAGTGTATGTTTGATGTGTATAAATAAAGTAGTCTGTTTGTAATTTACAAATGTATCTTAATAACTGGACATCCCTCGTACTATTAAATAATAATGAAGTTATCGTAGGATACTTTTCTTACATGTTGCCAATGCTAGACAGATTACAAAACATAATCGATATTACAAAATAGAATTTCAATCAAAATAATGAACTTTTGATAGTTTCATTATTATATTATTTATTTCCTGACACAAATGAACATTTTAGAACGTGTTGACATGATTGACATAAAACGCGGGAAATGCAATGAAATAAATCCTTTCATTTCCAAACAGCTAGTCAATAATGTATTTCTGCAAACGAAAAATGGAAATTATACAACACACAGTATTTTATAAACAATGTTATGTAGTTGCCAGGGAATTTTCAATTGAACGGTTTCTCTGAAAATTTAACATCATTAGGCTGGACAACTGCCAATTACACTGTTGCATGTGTAATATTTTCGCTGTGGCGTGGCAGCGAATCGACTGCGACCACCAGTTGCTCGGCCATTTCCTGATACTTATAATGCCTGTTGCGCCCGAAAAACTATTTTCTTGACGGGGCGACGGCCGCCGTTGCCGACGGTGATTTACAATCGGGCCGCCAATAAGTCGGGGACGTGAGGGAATCGCGGCGCACAGACACAATTGAAAGTTTAATCGATTAGTGATTGTCTGAATAAGAAATAACCGCGATGTCAACGGTGGTTTCTTTTTAGTTGGGTGGATGTTGGGTTTTAGATTGACAGTTTATTGCGTCCATAAAATATACGATAGGGATTATTTAGATTAAACGAGAATACAAACGAGATGTAAATAGCAATCGATTACATTTATTCCGTAAATAAACATAAATATAAATAGTAATAGTAAATAACAATAATTTTTGTTTATGTTCCTTAAATATGCGTATAGTTTTAATTATTTAACATTAAATAATGTTTGCTTTAAATTGACACCCTGTATATCGAAAGTTTAATTATTTTATTTAAATTGTACACCTTTACCTCAATTCTAAGAACGATATTCGTTGTATTTATAAGTTTATTACCCTTTTTAATCGACTATTTCCTCATTCATTTATGATTCAAGTACAGAACGAGTTCAATACCTTGTTTTTAATCTCACAATCTATTCATAATTTCACTTTACAAAATAAAATGTAATATACTTTATAAATATGAATTTGCACTTAGGTTTAAGATTAACACGTAATTATCATAGTTTAAATGTATATTGCCGGATATTATTGCTAGCAGGTACCATCAACCAAGACCTTTAAAATTCCCGAATTACGTCATAATCTGACTGTCGTTACAGTTCGCATTACTTGTAGTATTTTTAAACATAGTAAGGAAAGAACTCTCATCCTAACAACATAGTAAGAATAAAACTGTCATCCTAACAACAAGAAAGAATTCAAACACTAATAAAAGTCAAAATTATATAGATTAAACGTTCGATTGAATAAATAATTATAGTTAAAAGTGCATTTTTATTAACCAACAAAAAAGAAGCGAAAATTCCAGCTCTACTTCTTTACAATAGTAATAACAATAATTAATATATTCAAAAAGGCATAACAACCTAGCTAAAATTAACCATCTAGAGCTTTTAAAGTCCTTTGAAATACCATCAAATGGAGGAAAGTAGGCAAAATATTACAGTTACGCACCCGAACCAGTGATAGAAACAAAATATTTTATAAATCTGTTATGACCATATGATGACGTTAATTAGACCTTATATAACTATAGTCAATAAGAGCTTGTAGGCAAATTGGGTCGTGACAGGTTATAAAAAAATATGTAACCTTAAAGCCTTTTTATCGATAGGTAAATTCGGTCCCAACATTTCAATGATTTCTTTTATAAAGCTCACCCCAGCATATTAATTTTTTTACAAAAACTTAAATAATCTCAAATGGATACCTATGTAAAATTACAAAATGTACATTTGATTTCTAAAATACATAAGAGTAAAGTTAAAAACCGTCAAAAGTTTATCACAAAAATGATTGAAGCATACAGAAAACAGGAAATGAACCGTTTGCATTTCATTAAATGTATATATCCTTTCACTGTGGCGTTAAAAATTAAAATAATTGTAGATTTTTAGATTTAGTTTTAGTATTTTTGTAATTTACTTTGCATTTCATTAAATGTATATTCTTTCACTATTTGCGTTTACCCAAGGATAGTTGGGACCGAATTTAGACATGCACTATCAGGCAAAGCAAAATTACGGGACTGAATTTACATGATATTTTTGAACGTCCATTTGCTCGGGACCCAAATTACATGCACCCCCATAAGAACACTAGAATAGTATATTTGATCAACTTTCTATTGTGGTAGAACGTATCGCACTGTGGCCGTTTGCCCTGAGAGCCAAGCAATGTTAAAGGCACCGGACTAAGTACAGGTTAAATCTAAACTTGTATAGGTTTATGTGTGCTTTGAACGAATTCAGTGATCAGAACAAAGCGACATTAGCCTAATGTCGGAAGGCTAGAGGTCTAATGAGAAGGAGACAAGCCACGTTTACAGTCTTCATAGGACCGGAGCCTTCGTTTGACATTGCAAAAATGATTATTCAAACAGCCATGAAGAGTTTGATTGAAAATAACGTGTGTTCATTTGAAAAGTCAATCTAGGTTACTTTGACATTTTGATAGAATAAGACGCATATATATTAGCATGTGTTTGTTGTTCCGTAAACGTAAATCCAAATGACATTTGATAATGTCAATCACAAATATCAGTTATTGCATAAAATAATAGTGCGTTGATTCTGGTTTAAATAAATTGCTTTGAACGGAGGATTTTAAAGTGCATTGATCTTGAAGGACAACATTTCCAACATTTGTTAAAGTTAACATTCTGAACTTACTGCTAATGGGGATTAATGAATATTAAATCTTATTTTTACATGTCAATGTCGCCTTATGTGATGCATTAATAACTACAATCCGACAAACCAAGTTTGTACTAGCATGTATAACACACCTCGTCGCGACTACGATCTTACAGGTTGTTAGGATAATTAAAAATTAGTGAAAAGATATTTCCATCATCGAGAACGTACAGACGCGTTTCGCCTCAATTGAGGCTTATCAATGTACGGTATCTCAAAGACAGTCAAGACAGTTAAAGCGAAACGCGCCTTTTCTTTAGGGCACATTCGTCTAAGCTTACAACGGACCTACTAAGTAGAGACACATAGTTCGTTAAGATTGTTGGGGCTGAGGAACCAATGTTATGGTTGATGTTGGCTCGTGAACCAAACTGCTTGGGATGAATACGTTTTCTGGAGATGGTGCTTCAACGCCAGTTACTAGAGCCACTAGTTGCCCAGGTTATAAGGCTGTACATACTTTACCTTTTATATCTTCGGTGACTGTTTGTTAAATGAATAAATGTACTTTTATTTAAATATATTTATTTACATTATATGTATACATTTATTATGGATCTACAATAAATTATAATGCTGAGACTGATGTCTCTTGTTAAAGTGTGATTGCTATGATGTTACGAAGAAGACTGTGTGTCTTGTGCTGTTGCTTGTTATGATATTTGAGTTTATACTGTTGTGTCTCTTGTTGCTGATATGAGACTCTGAATGATACTAATCTATTCTTTGCTATTTTACAAGTAGGTACAAATATAGCACTACCCCTAACTATTACATATTAAAATAACATTGGTTGAATTATATATTACAACCAACTTCATAACGGGGAATTTTTCTTATGTTAGTTCGTAGAAATTATACCTACAAGCAACAATACCCAAGGTTTACGATAGAGTTTTAAAATTATAATGTTAACTAATACATACAAAACAAAATATAATTACTAATTAAGTATTAGTAGGTGTCATAAACCTAAGTATGTAGTTCCGGATCCTCCTTTGTTAGAGTAATAAAATGAATATTCAAATTAAAGCCTTTGTTCACTAGTGGATTTTTATAGTATATACATATTTAGGAATATTTAATTAACAATGGAGGTAATATTAAATATAGTCTTTGAATACGTTCACTAATAACCTTAGGCAATAAAATAAGAGGTCTGATGTATAAATCAATAAATAAATTTGGAAAAAGATGCCGATTATTAATAATCCCAGGTAGTACGAGGGGTCTAAATTACAAGGCAGGTAATAAATAGAATAGCAAATGTAAAGGATATAATTTTTTTTTAATGTAAAGAAATCTAGGTTATATAGTGGTTTAAACTCGAAAATGAACGTTAAATATTTCTAAAATTGGAAATATTTATGTTTGAATTCTATATCCTAGATCTACTTATATTTAACAATATTTGTATATAAGGGTAGTAAATGTATCCTCAACAAAGATGATAGTAGGCCTATTAAGGAGGGCATTATAAGCTCAACAAACATAATAATAAAGTGGGTTAGACAGAAGAAATGACATATAGATTTTGCCAAGAGGAAGAGGAAACCGTAATTCATGTAATATACCAATGCGACGGTTTAACAAGAACGAGGTTCCTATTTATGGGCGATAAATATCTTATAGCGCAACTATATTTAAAAGAAACGCTTAATTAAAGGAGTAGGGCCGAAAGAAATAATCTAGCGAGGTATCAGGATCGTAATAGATCTAGAAAGGTCGCAGTGGAATAGATTTTACAACCACCTCAATCATCTTATCTAATCTAGCTTCCTATTGTAATATACGCTATAGGTTTGATACATTATGAACATAAGCAAATCCTAAAAAATATTACTAACTCAAAAAATAACCCGAGTGAGAACTGTAATACTAAAAACAGTATTATTAGACATTGGCCGCATTTGCCGAAGCGTTTCACAATATTCTCTGATTTAATATCAAAATCTTTATGGTATAGACTAATTTAAAGCCTCTATATATTTATTTGTTTCGTATTTTAGTATTTCATTTACAATTCTGTTCTAATTGTGCAATTCGTCTATAGGGAATTAACAAAAGAGAAAAATGCAAAGTCGATGGATGGGAAATATTCCAACATTTAATTGTGGAAAATGCGAGAGAAACGCCAGGTCATAAATAACTTCGACCACTTGTTTGCTTCCTCAGCAGCTGTCACTGTAAGCAAACGCGGCCCTCGGCGCCGCTTTTTGCCTCCATTGGAAGAACGAATGCACTATATAGGAGATATGAAATCCGTTGAAATTTAGTGGCGCGAGGCGTAAATAGTAAATGCGCTTCAGATGAATAGGTTTAAGTGAAGTGGATTTATTCGAATACACTATTCTGAGTCTTTTCGGGACATAAAAATTACGTGCTTATAATGATGATGACAAATTGTGTACGTCATCAATTTCGAAATTTTTCAGGTATAGTTTTTTTTTTAATTAATAAAACAAATTTGTATTTTTATTTAACGACGGCAGTAGCTATTTTTATAATTTTATTTCGGAAACATTTTCTGATTCCAAACAGCCCACATTTGGCCAGTTATTTGTGTGTTTTACAAATAATTAATGGTTGTTATTTCGGTGTCAGTTGCCTTCAGTTTTATTTATTATTTTAATTTAGGATTAAAATTGTGATATTTATATCATTTTAAATTAAATACTCTTCTGCTCTGTTGTTTATGTTATTACATTTAATAATTTAAAATTATGACTATTAGCTGCGCTATTTTTAGCGTGAGTGGTTTTGATTTATTTACTTCTATTTACTGTATAAATCATGTAAATTCAAAAGCAGCTATATTATGTACTATATAATGAAAAGTACCTACTCATGATTTTACTGTTTACTATTGAACGTAGTTAAATGTTTGAAACCTTATATTAATTTCATATTTTACGTTTAATGGCTTATTTATTATAAATTCCATTAATGTTTCTATGTTTGAGGTTCACGCATTTCACTTGCGTTAATTGATTATTAATTTTAGTTAATTAATGACAGAAAACGAACTAATCAAAACAAATCAAAATTCCATACCATGGTTTCGGTGCTTATATCTCATCAGTATGGCGTTATATGCCGGTGGTTGTTTGCTACTTTCAATGTATACTTATGCGAAATAGGTGGAATAACGATCTTATATTTAAGATGTTATAGGCGCGCCTTTCCAACTTAGCTTAATACCCTATCAACTTACCAGTTACCAAACTCGAATGCCCCGGAGATTATAGGTTGGGATGTATATATACAGAAAATGTACGCTAAGGATGTAAATAAGATTTAAGAAAAAAAAACAATAATCCATTTACGGAAATTCTCTAAATATATAGGGTAATCAAAAATAAAGCACTGATCGTACTAAAATACAGGTAAGTAAAAACAAGCCGTTACAATGTTGATGACGCATGTAAGTTTAATATAAAGATTATCTGCTCTATAGATCTAGCAGTCAAAATTACTAATCAAATGTTTATTTAATTAATATTTTCCGTCGATGGATCATCACTCCATATAGCGCTACAAAGCTGTACTGCCATCCCTTCGCACGCCACTCAACAAGTATATATATATATATATATATATATATATATATATATACAGGTGTCCCGTAAAAACGCCAACATTCATAATTCCGTTATTTATTGTCCGGTTTTATTTAAACAAAAAGTAAATTTAATAGCATCAAAAACACTATAAGATAGCAGTGTTTTATTTGTTTTCAATTGTTTTCATTAATGTCAAACGACAGTCAAGTTTTTATTTTAAATGGGAACATATATATTTTTGGCTATATTCGAATTGGTTTTTTTTTTCTGAATTCAACGATGTATAACATGTTTATTTTTGATAAACGTTTATTGCAAAAAAAAAAAAACTTTATAAATTTCATCTTTGTCTTCCATTATTTATAAATATTCGAATGTGTCATGAAACATTGGAAATGTAAGTATTATAAATATTTTTATAAGAAACAAAACACTTTACAATAAATGTTGAAATTGCCCGCCACCTTGTTCAACACATATCGCACATCTCCTAATTACTCCAAAGGTCGCATTTAAAAGACAAGCGGCAGGTACTTCTTGACAAGTGTTAATAATTCTTTGTCTTAAAATGTCAACATTTTCTGGAATTGTTAAATAAACTCGATCTTGTAGATAAGCCCACAACCAAAAATCGAGGGGCGTAAGATCTGGTGAACGTGCAGGCCACTCGATAGGACCGGATGTTCCTATCCACCTATTTCCAAATTGGGTGTTCAACAAATCAGTATTTACTCTGGCGTTGTACGCGGGAGCCCCATCTTGTTGAAAAAATATTCTATTTAAATTTGCCAAAGGTAATTCATCTAAAAAGTTTTGGAGATTTTCGTGTAAAAATGTGTAGTATTTTTCTTGATTTAAGCAACCATCTATGAAAAATGGGCCAATTAATTGATCACCTAAAATGCCACACCAAACATTTACGTTGAAACGTCTTTGAAAATTATTTTCAATTACAAATCTCGGATTGTCTGCACTCCACTGTCGATGTATGTTTCTATTAAAAATACCGTTGTTGCTAAAAGTGCATTCATCAGACCAAATTATCCTTCTGTAAAAATTCGGGTCTTGTTCTAATGCATTTAAATAAAAACGACAAAACTGGATTCTTCGGCCAGGATCATTTTGTTCTAATGCATGAACTTTTCGAGCTATGTACGGTTTAAGTTTGTGTTTTCTTAAATTACCATGAACTGTAGTTTTTGATACCCCAATATTATGTGCAATTTCGCGAATCGAAGTTCGTGAATTTTGCTGTACTGCAAGAAGAACATCTAATTCCTTATCTTCGGAGAATTTCCGTTTTTGTGTTTTTGGTTTGGTAAATGATTTTTTAAATTCTTTTCAATTCTCTGAAATATTTTCGAACCTGGAACTTCTCTGTCCGGAAAACGAGCACTGTACCGACGAACTGCTTGAAGGCGATTTTTATTACATTCAAAGAATATTTGTAACATGTCCGTTAATTCATTGTTATTCATTTTTAACGAAAATAGGCTTTTTGTTGCGGCAAAACGCTCAAACAGGATAATACAGAAAACTTAATAAAGTCAAACTGACACTTAAGGCACATTGACATAATGCTAGTGGACTGGGCCAAGTCTACTATAATGAAAGATGAAATTTATAAAGTTTCTTTGTTTATTTTTTATTATTAGGAGATGTGCGATATGTGTTAAACAAGGTGGCGGGCAATTTCAACATTTATTGTAAAGTGTTTTGTTTCTTATGATAATATTTATAATACTTACATTTCAAATGTTTCATGACACATTCGAATATTTATAAATAATGGAAGACAAAGATGAAATTTATAAAGTTTTTTTTTTGCAATAAACGTTTATCAAAAATAAACATGTTATACATCGTTGAATTCAGAAAAAAAAAATACAATTCGAATATAGCAAAAAATATATATGTTGCCATTTAAAATAAAAAACTTGACTGTCGTTTGATATTAATGAAAACAATTGAAAACAAATAAAACACTGCTATCTTATAGTGTTTTTGATGCTATTAAATTTACTTTTTGTTTAAATAAAACCGGACAATAAATAACGGCATTATGAATATATATATATATATATATATATATATATATATATATATATATATATATATATATATATATATTCAAGGTTACCGCGGAATAGCGCCCAAGCTATGCAAATCTGAAGAATACGTATATATGTATTTCATCAAAAATTTCCAAATTTTTAGGGCCAAAATATAGTTAAAGTCGGTCCATATCTTTGTTTATTCTATATTTAGGAAAATGCAGCTGATACAGTTGATAGTGCAAGTTCATGGACCCTCAAAAACTTTTGGGTATTGTTGAGCTATAAATAACGATAAAATGTCGGGTAAAGATAATTATAAACTTTCTTATCTTTCGAATGTTGTACTGCTATTTTGCTCTTTAAATAAAATGTATACATCACCGATTTTTACTTCGTTTCTCATAGCATTTTTATTGAAAGTGTAACCGTTTCTGTGAACTTAGTCAATTTCATTATTAATATTTCACTATTTAAAAGAACTAAAAACCCAACAGTGTGGTGTCATAGTGTCCCATTTTTTGTTTTTCTAAGAAAATTTTACAGTAACGATGAATTTAGTAATTAATTTAATATTTGTGAAAGGGAAAACAAAATAAGAATTTCGAGGTTGTTAATTCAACTTAAAAATTATAGTAAAATTTATATAGAAAAGTAAAAAAAAATATTGGTCAAATGGTTATCTGTGATGTGAATAGCTTTTGGGTTTACCCTTCCCCAACCATATGTCTGCATGAAATTGATAGCTTTGAAGCTAGTAATATTTCTTTGTCGCAGTACAATATATCCCCCAAAAAAGTTATTGCAAAATGCCCCGATGGAATAGAAACAAGTAAATATGTTTCGTGTGTTTGAGCCTTTGAGCAAATAAGCAAGAATGTGGCAGCTGATAAAAGTTGCAAATTCCAGATTCCAAAAAATCTTATAAATGATGCCAAAAAACAATATTTTACAGCCGAGCTGAGCAACAACTCTAATTCAGCCTACTCGTTAGTAAATAAATACCTGTAATTAAAATTAGCGCAATTGATCAATTTCGTGTAATATTCACTTTCAGCTTCTTGGTCATCTTCATGGATCATAGTGGCTAGTGTTAGCTAAGGTATAAAGAGGCATACAAGATGCAAAGGTGTGTTAGATTCTATGTATTCAAAAGATTAAGAAATCATGGTTGTAACAGATTAACTAGCGAAGCTAAGCTGTAAAATATACTTTTTTTGGCATTTAGAGAGTCTGAAATCCAAAACTTTTATCAGCTTGTCACCTTCTTGCTTAAAGACTGAAACACATGAGTATATTTATTTAACTTTTTTTCTGTCCCATTGGGGCATTTTGCATTAAACTAGTTATTTAGATAGAGTACGGCTTACATGGATTGAAATCTACACAGAATAGAGTTAAATTTTAAAATCAAGGCCATTGATTCAGCCCAGCACAAAGTCAGCCGGTTTAAAAAGACTTCACTTAAAAGCGCCTTTATCAACTTACTTATTAAATAATTCCTTTAAAATTAGGACTCTTTCCTAGTAATATTTAATTATAATTAAACCATGCTAAATTTAATTATTAAAATTAGTACGAGTGATTCACATATTTAGTTAAACGATTTAACTAAACCATAAATTTAACTTTTCATTATGTAATTAACTTTACTGAAGTCCAACCACCAAACGTAAACACAACCTTTCTGCAAAAGTTACAAAGGACGTGACTTATCCTCAAGCAGAACAAAGTCTCTTTATTATCCCTGCCACTAACCAATGAAATTTTTATTAATACCCGTGTGAGTTAATGTCTGTTTCCCTTATAGCACTATTTCTAAGAGAGTTAACGGCACCTGAGCGTGAAACTGCTGTGTCTCAGACGCCGTCAAATATTAAAAAAGTCTATATATAGCCCTGGAAATGGTATACGTACACATGTAAAATTTATACCTCGCGTGCCTTTAGATCGCTTAGCGGGCATCGTTAACAGTCACTTTCCGCTTGATATTAAATGTTTAACAAATATCCAAGAGTTGCGTGTTCTGTGTGAATACTTTTGTGGTAGTATAATCATTTTTAAACTATAGCCTTATTTACCACGTGTTGCATTTATTTATTTGAGTTACAAACACTTTTCATAATAATTATAAAATTAGTAGCTTAAACTTAAACATTTTAAGAGATTACTATTTATTTAATGATGAAATAAAGATAAGCAGGGAAACTTCAAGACAAATGGAAATTGAATAAATAATTTAGTTCTTTATCAACCAAAATGTAGGTTTATTTTAGTTATATATATATATATTTATAGGAAAGGAATGCAATGACCATCGGACAATCAGCCTGATGAGCCACACCCTCAAGATATTCCTGAAGATCATACACCAGAGAATATTCAGAAAATTAGAACAAGATCTTAGTGACTCTCAATTCGGATTCAGGAATGCAATGGGAACAAGAGAAGCACAATTTGGCTTTGACGTGCTGGCTCAGAGATGCATGGACGTTAATCAACCTTTGTACATCTGCTTTTTGGACTACAACAAGGCATTTGACAGGGTTCGCAATGACGACTTGATTCGGCTTCTCAAAGCTAAAGACATAGACAACAAGGATATTCGGATAATAGCTTATTTGTATTATAACCAGACAGCGAATGTCAGGCTGGGTGAAGAGGTATCGGAAGATATAAGGATAAAGCGCGGTGTGAGACAAGGCTGTGTGTTGTCCCCGTTGTTGTTCAATTTATACTCTGAGAACGTCATTCAGAAAGCGTTAGCAGAAACAACAATAGGAATAAAAGTTAACGGAAGAATTATTAATAACATTAGATATGCGGATGACACCATTATTATCGCAGAATCACTGGAAGACTTACAAAGATTAATGGACCAGGTTGTAATAAATGGCGAAGAAAGTGGCCTCACACTAAATGTTAGAAAAACTAAATTCATGATTATTACAAAGTCTAACCGACATCAAGAAGGCTTATAGATTGGAGAACAGCCAATAGAGAGAGTAAAGAAATACAAATATTTGGGAACAACTGTTACCGACACAAATGAATATTCAGAAGAAATTGAATATATTCAACAAGATGAGGAAAGTATTGTGTGGCAATGACCTTAGTCTGCGTCTCAAGATCAGGGTATTGAAATGTTACGTGTTCCCGGTGCTGCTGTACGGGATGGAAGCCTGGACGCTAAAGAAAGACACTAACAAGCGTCTAGAGGCATTTGAAATGTGGGCATATAGGAGGATCCTGAAGATAAGATGGATAGATAGGGTTTCGAATAGCGAAGTACTTAAAAGAATTGGGAAAGAGAAGGAAATATTGAACACAATAAAGATAAGAAAACTACAATATCTGGGCCACGTGTTGAGAGGGGAAAGATATGCTCTGCTACAGATAATTATTCAGGGTAAGATACAGGGAAGAAGAAATATAGGAAGAAGACGGATTTCCTGGTTAAATAATTTGAGACAGTGGTATAAATGCAGCTCCATTGAACTATTCAGAGCCGCAGCATCAAAAATGAGTATAGCCGTGATGATAGCCAACCTTCTGAGAGGAGATGGCACCTGAAGAAGATATATATTTATAGTTAGTTAATTGAATAAGAAGAAATATAAATAAACTATATTAAATTACAAGTTAAAGATATGTAATAAGTAGTAAATATTATATAAATATTATGTAAAATGAGCTGACGAGAGTTGCTCTGTAATTTGTTGATATTTTACTTATTTTGGATATATCTGAACTTGTATAAATAAATAGTTTGAAGAAAATAAAAAACTTATTATTACAGATTAATTTTCGGTAGAAACGAAAAATATCAGTCCTAAAAATTAAATATATTTGAAAACATTTTGAAATATAAAATTCTGTAGGCTTTCACGGCTGTTATCAATCGAACTACAATCTTTTCGCGGGTTTCACGGTATTGCCGTAATTTTACTCGATGTTTCGCTGTTTATACTGCCAGCTTATTCAGAATCTGGTATTAGATTGATTCTCTTCTTCTTCTTAATCTTCTAGTAGGACCTAGTCCTGTTGTTTTCTGTAATTTTCCCTCTTGTGATAGCGATATCCAATTCTCCGCTCAGCCCTTAGGTAGTCTTCCTATCGGTCGTTTGGTGTTCGGTGTCTGTGTTTTTGCCCATATCACCAGTCTTTCTGTGCCCATGATCTCTCCAGAAACGGCGTCACATTCTTGTGCATCTTACAACGTCATGCATTTCGATTTCTCTTAGTATGTCTTCGTTCTTTATTCAGTCTCTAAGCTTGCTGACATTTAAGTCCTAAGTATTTTCACTTCTATTGTTTTCATTGTTCCTTTTGTTTGTAATTTTTCGGCCCTTGTTTCAGCGGCGTAGGTTGGCACAGGTCCGATGTAGGCTTTGTATATTCTTATTTTACTTTCTTTACTCATTAATTTGTGTCGATATTATTTCTCGTAGGTGCTTTATTTTCTTGTTGTTTCGTTTCTTGCTGTAGGTGTCTGTCGCCCGATATCTCAACCCTCAGATATTTGAGATTCATCACCTGTTTTATTATGTGCTCGTTAATAACTGACTTGCATCTTTTTATAATATTCTATTGATTTCTCTATCATTTTTCTTAGGATAAATATTGGTTGTAGGTCAATTTGACCAAAAACCTTGTTCTTCTTGAGAGATGCCTACTTTGTTGACAATTTTTTGTGACAGGACTTTAGTGAATATTTTCGAAATGAAGCTTAGCCATGTTATGTCTCCGCAGGATCACTTTTTAGGCATTTTTTTATAGAATGGGATGGATATTGTAATTCGTACCTTTTCGTGTGTGATATAATCATTTGCGGTATCTCTAGCTGTAAGTTCCTTTTGCTCTACGTCGTTGGTGTTGATGGTCCGGTATAGATCTTGAAAGTATGTTACCTACGTTTCCAGTTTTATAGAGTTTACATTTACTTCTTCATTGATCGGGGGATCTTCCTCTTAGCATGTTCCATACCTCCTTGCAGATCATTTTCCATTTCTACTGTTTTGTTTTAAACTGTTTGATTTCATTCCCTACACTATTCCTGATTTCCCGGTTCTCTTCTCTATGGTAATTGAAGAGTGGAAGTTACAAAGGGGGTAAGCGCCATAGTTTTAAAAATTGAGATTTTTCCATAAAAGTGTGTTACAAAGACATGCTGCATGCGCCAAGCACTATTATAGAGGTTGCAATTCCTGTTGAAAGCGCTTGGGATGGCGCTTCCGGTATGTATTCAAGTTTTAGCGTTACAAAAGTGATAAGTGCGTTCTTGTTTTTGTGAATAACAGATTGTAATCTTAAAAACTAGTGAAATTTTGCATAATAGTCGACCAAGCAAGGGCAAAGGACGTTTTTGAGATGTACCGAAGAACTCAAAGAGGCCGGTAAAGCATACGAAAGAAGAAGAAAAACTGATGTACCAGCAAAACTGAATTTAGATACTAACTGCTTTCTGTTTCTTAATGTGCCTTGTAAATGCAAATTAAGTTGCGATACTCTAAGTTTTAATATGTAGTCGAAAAACCCTATTTAGAGCTCACATTAATAGTATCCCAAAGGATTGTAAGTCACTACGCACGTGCAAAGTCAGACAAACAATACCTTAGTCCTAACTAGAATATTACAATATCACACTATTTAAGGCGTTTCAAAACGAGTCCCTACCCTGACTCAATAGTTACCTACAAATTTTATAGGCGTATGTTTAAAAATTATTTTCCAAATCTTCGTTTTGTAGGTCAATAATGGATACTTGTAATACATGCAACAGGTTGAATTGTGAGATTAAAGCTAATGCTAAAAATAGCAGTGCGTCTGAAACTCACCTACAACTGCACCAAGCTAAAGCTGAGAAAGCCAAAGACCACTTAAAACAAGATACGATCAACTCTCAACAACTAGGTACTGTATCTATTAACCTTGAGCAGGTACTGTTTGTAGCAACTTTAGTTCACTCTTGCAACTTTGAAATGCATATTGGTGACACCAATTATGCATATATGTATGTCTGTTTTGTCAGATATAGTGCCAGCGAAATAGATTCATGTTTGCTACAACTTCTAAATATGGGTAAGAAAAATTTAGTGATTTGGTGCGTCAACTGCGGCGGCCAAAATAATAAAAAAATACACACTGTTTGCCTTGGTATTTTTAGTGGTTGCTGGTTTATTCGACACAATAGAGCAAAGGTTTCTTGTTAGCGGTCACAGCTTTATGCTTTGCGAAAAACGTAAAAGATGCATGAAACACTTCGTCCCAGAAGATGTGATTCGTGTTATCGAATCCGCAAAATATACTCCACCGTTTAATCTTGTCAATATCACAAAATAAGGCTTTTGGGATATTAGAGCGCCTACTGCTACTTTTTATAACACATCTAAGTTAGAGATCAGAAAAGCTGTTGCATTAAGAGTTGAATACAACAATCCCCTAGTCATTAAAACAAAATGTGCCTATTCAGGCTTTTGCAATGAACCAAATATTTTAAAGAAAGGTAAAACCATCGAGCTCTTCAAGAGACTAGAACTTCGGAAGTCGCCACCTGAAAATAACGTTTCTGAGAATAAGAAGAAATGCTTGAGCTCCATGTTACCCTATCTTAGGAATCCTGCATATCAGAAATTTTATGAAGATCTGCTGGAGAAAGCACCAGAAGGCAGCAGTATTATGTCACTTTTGTGAAGACATACTATCACCTTCTTATTTCGTTAGAGTTTTTTTTATTTTTTATTATTAGTATATGCCTAAAATGTGTATTTTGTATTTCGTAGAATGTATTTCCGTGCTGTATTAAACGTGCATGTCTCATAAAGTTTTTAGTTTTCATTTAAAAAGTTTTTTTAAATATCTAGAAAGTATGTTTTTGACGCATACTACCTTTGTAACTTCCACTCTTCAATTATTCGTTGTAGCTAATATTTTTGCTATTTCAAAATTCATTAAGTGTCGAGGAATTACCTTCGAAGAATTTCTAAACTCTAGTAGTTTATACAGAGCTCGTATTTAGAGTTCTCCTATACACCCTAAAGTTAGGTTTATGATTTGATTTCTTTAAAAAAAAGGTGTAATGCGCCTTATCATATTTATATTAATATCCTAAATACGTCTCTTGACAACTAAGTTGTAATCCACAGTAGGTAAAAATAACGGTATTTAACAAGGGACACAATAAAACTATTACCCAAAGTATACATTGTATTAGCTTTACTGTCTCTCATGTTCAACACTGCGATTTATTCCTACTGAAGATGACAATTTAGTTGTCGAAATATGTATTTAGGATATGATAAAGGGTTTTATCCTTTTTTAAGTGTTTTACGTAGTCATAGTCTCCAATGAAAAACTTTTCGATTTCTTTCATGATTTTTGTTGAATTTCAGAAACAAAAGAAGTTTTACGTATTCATATGCACTATTTATGTAAATTGGTTTAACGCTAAGAAATAAGTAATTAAACTTTCAAGTTTCAAAAATTCTTTTATTGTAAATACCACTACAATATTGTTTCGCCATACAATGGCTTCATAAGGTGGATGAAATACTGAATATGTACAATACAAGTTTGAATATTTATGTGAAAATTATTGGGGAAATGGTGGTGGAAAAATTTTTACAATCTTAAATTTAATAGAGGGGAGTTGTTTAAATCAAGTTGGTCATCTAAAGCTAATCCTAAACTATTGTATCTATTAATTTCTAAGTTTTCTAACAGGTTGTTTTTTTTTTTTTTTTTTTTTTTTTTTACTTGAGTATGTAAAATTTTGAAATCTATATTAAATCTATGATTGATATCTATACAATGACTTGCGAAAGTTGAATCTGTTTTCTTTTCTCTGTGGCTTCTCTCGTGTTCTTTCATTCTAATTTTGAATGTCCTGAATTAAAATACAAGATAATTAATTCCTATATTCAATCACTTAGGAAAAATTTCGGAAAAAATTGGTACTTTCATTAAAAAACTTAATAACGAACATATATCATTTAAAACAGGCAATACTATACAGAACATTATTAAAAACAACAAAGATAAAATAGACAAAGAATCAAACTTTGGTGTATATAAGTTAACATGCGAATATTATTACAATCTTCGCATGTTAACTTATATACACCAGAGTTTGATTCTTTGTCAATTTTATCTTTGTTGTTTTTAATAATGTTCTGTATAGTATTGTCTGTTTTAAATGATATATGTTCGTTATTAAGTTTTTTAATGAAAGTACCAATTTTTTCCGAAATTTTTCCTAAGTAAGTGATTGAATTATAGGAATTAATTATCTTGTATTTTAATTTTGGATAAACTAAGGAAAGGGTTTTAGATTTTTGTTGGCTATTTAGGATGTTATTGAAATTAAAATTAGAATGAAAGAACACGAGAGAAGCTATAAAGAAAAGAAAACAGATTCAACTTTCGCAAGTCATTGTATAGATATCAATCATAGATTTAATATAGATTTCAAAATTTTACACATTCAAGAAAAAAGTAAAAAACTTAACCTGTTAGAAAACTTAGAAATTAATAGATACAATAGTTTAGGATTAGCTTTAAATGACCAACTAGATTTAAACAACTCCCCTCTACTAAATTTAAGATTGTAAAAATTTTTCCACCACCATTTCCCCAATAATTTTCACATAAATATTCAAACTTGTATTGTACATATTCAGTATTTCATCCACCTGATGAAGCCATTGTATGGCGAAACAATATTGTAGTGGTATTTACAATAAAAGAATTTTTGAAACTAGAAGTTTAATTACTTATTTCTTAGCGTTATAATGAAGTTTAAACAAGTATCTCCTTCGTCAATTAACTATTTAAATTGGTTTAATTGGATATGTTGCTGTGAAATAGTAAGGAAAACGAGTTTTCTAAACCTGCCATTTCTTTCTTAAGTATAAAAAAATGATACATAAAAAAAAAGAACAATCTATAGACACAAAAGCTTATAAAACTTCACTGGGAATCTAATGAAATAAAAATGTCTTTCCCACATTTGGTCCTTTCTTTAAAGAAATGAAGTAATTTGAACGATAAAGCACCCATACGTACGCCGCAAAGGTCTAATGTTCGAGATTTATCACGGGGGGAAAGGAAATATTACGGGCCATGTCTTGAGATGGAAGCGGTAAAGTTATTTACACCTTTACTGTCAGACAGACACGTACGTTTACTTTAGAGAAAGGGCAAGGCACGGATAAATTAATCTTCGCTCGGCTCTTCCGTGCAGCTTCTGATGTTGCTATTCTTGCTACTATTACTACAACTACTGCCACGAACTTTTATTATTGTTGTTTACTGTTTGCTTTCCGTAATAAATTAAATTTCCTCTGCTGCATTAAACGAACAACTCTGTTTTTATTTGTATTTTTAAGGGGAAAATTGAAGTAATTAATTTATGCACGGATGAAATATCATTACGATTGTGAACATAAATTTATAGTAAAGTATACACAAAGTTGGCATTTTCTCTCTCCCGGATCTTAATGATTATTTTGATTATTATTATTTGGAATGATATATATCTTCGACTAAATATCCGTAGATTAGTTAAATGATCAATAATAGAAAGACAGTTGTTTTCTAAATAAATTCAGCAAATTATATAATGGTGCTGATACTTAATTAGAGAAAAATAAATGATAGAGTCATCAGAGTAAGTCATTGAAGACCTTAAATGATCTTGAAGGTTTACGGCTTGATTGTTTCTACCATTTTGTTATCTTGTGTCTTTCTTAGTGTATTATTTTCATCGTTATCAGGTAGCGATGAACCTCACTGCCAAACTTATTAATTTTAATTGGAACGTTAAACCGTCATCGTGGACTAATAATTCATAAGCTTTTGAAGGAAATTGTATATCCCGTATTTGTATAATGCTTTTTTAGGTAGTAAGATGTAAATATATGTTATGCAAGAATCCTCACTATTTTTCAGATCTCATACCATTTTTGCGAGCACGTAGTCCTCTTAAATATTTCCGGTTTTTAGCTATTTCAGGTAGATATAAATAGGGCCCCATTTCTCGATTTTATCATTGGATATCTGTCGGCCCTGACTGCGAGCCCATTGATAACCCATATACTTGTTGGCCCTCACTGCTGACATATTCCCCGTTTCTTCTTAACAGGTCTTCCCATTGAATGTCGTGCTAACTGTATTTTCGAGCACGTAAATTCATAGTCCAGACACCGCCTGCCGTTTTGACAGACGACGGCCGGTTGTCACACGCGTGCCAAGTTAACGCCACCGAACCCCGTCTTCGAAACACCCTACTAATTTCACGCTGCTTTGGGTAAGGTATCTCATATAAATGTAACTAGACCCGATATTACTAGTTTCAACGGTTGCAATTCCAATTGTCCATACTATAAGTAACTTTGATTATGCAAAACGACTTTTGGTTTTTCTTTCGCAGATTCTCGATTGAACTTTGCGATAAACTCTCCAGTAAAATCAAACTCAAGTCGTATTAGCTCGCATTTTGACACGATATTTTATCATGACGATCACTGAAATAATTTGTTAGAACTATTTAATCCTTTTACCACCGTATTTGAATAATAAAATATGTTTTATTGTATAGATGTCTTCAATATCTAAAAGCAGATGCTTTCATATTTAAGTTTAATTATATTCAGCAGGATCAGCTGTTTTCCAAGTATGTTTGATATTGGACACCTAACCTGTGTCAGCTGAGGTTTAAAGCAATTTTAGTTTATTTATTCTTGTGTAGCCCGGTTTTCTTCCCGTCGGCACGTCAACAAATATATTTTTTGGATAAACTGTTTTGTTAAATACATGTATTTATTTTCCTTGCCATTATATTTAATATGTGTAAAATGTGTGTGAATTTTATTTGAATTATTTTGCTGTTAGTAAATACCTTGTAAGGTAACACATCTTTTTTCACAAACCTAAATCATGAGCACAAACCACTGTCGAATTTAGCACATTTGCAGTTTAGAAAAGCAACTAGATCAACGTACGTACCTTAGATTAAAAGCATAAAGAATCCTTCCCCGCCGAGAAGAAATTACCCGTATATAAGGCTAAACTAATGACAAGTTAAACCATTAATTTGAATTGTTTGATGATCTTCTGCCATGTGTGAAACTTGAAGTTTTTGACAAGCCGATCCGTTCACTGGATAAATTCCGTGGATAAATTTTTAAGCTTTAAGAGGGCAGGTAAAGTGGTAGACACAACCGGGACTTACCTCAACTGATAAGTTGAACTGATAATTAGGAAGTATTTTGTCATCTTAATTTACCACTCAGAACGAAACAGAAGCACCATTACCAGGTTCAACTGCCAGCAATTATTTTAATTTCGCTACCTTCTTACCACAATTCCAATTTACAAAACCTACTTTGGGCTTCTCTCTTGGCTTGACCGCAACAATATGTAATATATTCTGACTTCGAACTATTTTGATGTTGTCGATTTCTGATACATGATTTTATTTCTTCAATTATAATGCTTCTTTTTCATTATTCGCCTGTTTTTTTCGCAGGATAAATTTTTCCTTTGCGTGAGTTTAATTTTCAAAGACTCCAATCGCTTTCCTTGATTCATTATTCTGTTTCTGTTGGTGAATTTTATCTTTAAATTAAGTTTATCAAGCATATTGTTACATAAAGACTTGAATACCTTTTTTACAACATGCTTTAGATTCTAAACGAGCGTTCCTATAAGCTAGGTATTTACATTTTAATTGATCTAGTAATACATTAATGTGGATTTTAAGTAATAAGGATTCGATGTTGGAACCCTGGAGAATACCAGAATACATTTACAAATAATAGATGGAAGGCGTTATAAAATGTATACACTTCTATTAATGAAGTGGGATAACTTTAATAGCACCAATGACTGACAGAATCCAATAGCATTCAATTTAATAAGTACATTATGGTCAATGGGATTGAAGGGATGTCAGAATAAGTTACATCGATTTCCCTGTGTTCATTCAAAACAACGGGCTGAGTAAGGGTGGCCAATTTGGATACCTGGCATAAACCCATGCTAGTGCACTGATAAACATGATTTTGCACAACTGCTTCTGTGATTTCGGATTGTGACAGCGTCTTTGGCACTGTTTTCTTCTTGGGTAACGAAGAAAATAGTGCCAAGGGCGTGATTCCAGCACGGAATTCCAGAAGTAATAGTGGACAACGAGCACAGAAGCCTATAAACCAGATGATTTTACATTTCCGTAAAGTTTGTCGCAAATATTTTTATGTCTTTAATTGTCGACATTAGCACGATCGCATGTTTTTAATACGATGTTGCGCTACGTGACCGAAGAGTGACGTAGAGAAGATTGCCGTCCTTGTGAACATGTCTAATGAACGTGAACATCACATTTTGTATGTGGAATTAGGCATGTTTAAGCTATCTGACAGTGTGATCGTGTTTACTGAATTTAGGTCAAAAATTTGAAGAAATGCAAATTTTCAAAGACAATTTGAAGCTTTCTAATGCAAATTCAATGCATTTATATGAAATTTTGCCCAATTACTGTCTCAGAATCGAAATGGCAATCTCAGCAGTGAACGTATCGTGCCAGTTCTCATTCAAAGAAGACTAAGACGTATTCTTCGGGTGGAAAGCTAAGGCCACAATATTTTGGGATTCGAAGAGGAGACTTCTCATTAGATATCTCGCAAAGAGCCAAACTATCAACGGGGTATTACGCTGCTTTTCTGGGCAAATTGTCACAAGAAGCTGCTATTACCGAAAAAAGATACGCAATAGCTTGAAAGAAAGTGCGATTCCATCATGACAATGTTCGAAAACACCACTCAGTGTTTTCGGACTTTCGACTATTTGTCCCCATTTCCACTTATTTCCAAAACTTTGGCTATTTCTTATCAGAAGAAAATTCAGGATAGACGAGAGTGTTACTTTAGATATAGAACGGTATTTTAACGACCTTGACAGTGTTGATTTACCAAGCGGGTATAATGACACTCCAGTACCGCTGGTCCAGGTGTGATGTTGAATCGAATATGTTGAAAAATAAAAAAAAATAGTTGCCATTATTCAAATCTTTCATGAAACTTATGAAAAACAAATTTTCATTTTGAGTCTCATCTTTGGTCAAATCATTATCGTATTGCATATTTACTATACGAAGGTAGTAATGTGCTTCAGCATGAAGATATCGTTACTCGTCAAAACCGTTCTGCTACAACAGTGCTTTGAAAGATGCCTGTGAAAATTTCAACCATTTTAGAAGCTCGGTTGTTGTTTGACAGTCGTTTTGCTACCGGTTTTTTAAAAATGGATAAAGTCAATTATAGTGCCGTGATTAAATTCTTGCATTGATAGGCAATACGACTGCGCAAATTAAAACTGAGTTGGACGCTGTTTACGGAGACTCGGATCCAACATTTGCCACCGTAAAAAGATGGACAGCTGAATTTAAATGTAGTCATACCAGCTTGACTGATGGTAAGGCGTTCGAGACAAAAACTGTGACCGCACCGATAACATTAAAAACGATCACCAGATGATACTGGACGCAACTATCTGCATGTTGGGTGCCATGCTTGCTCAGTTTGCATTCGAATGAACATTTCCAAAAATTGGAGCGGTTTAAGGGAAACGAGTAAGTTTTTTGCATTAATTCATAATTGTAGATGAAACTTGGATCCACCAGTACAATTCTGAGGCGAAAACCCAGTAAAAAAAGTGCACGGCAAAGTGTGAACCTGTTTCGAAAAGGCGAAGACGGTTCCATCGGTCGGTAAGTTGGTGGTGATGGTTTTTCGGGATAGTCATGGAATTGTGTTCATCGATTATCTTGATAAAGATAAATCAATACCGGGAGTGTATTACGCATTATTACTAGATAAGCCGAAGACAGAAGTTGCGCTAAAGCGGCCGCATTTGAACAAGAAAGAAGTGTTGTTCCATCAACACAACGCACCTGCTTACACTTCAGCGGTCGCCATGGCCACAGTTCACGAATTACTAAATGATTCACCACCATATTCACCGGATCTGCCGCTGTCGCTGGGGCGACTTTTTCCTGTTTTCTAAGCATAAAGTTTTGCTTGGAGGACAGATTGTCATAAAGGAGATCATCGCATACATAAACTAGTCTATAATAGTCGACTACTATTTGGAGGGATTACGGAGGTTATAGTATCGTTGAGAAAAATGTTTGGAATTAAAAGGAGACTATGTTGGAAAATAAAACCACATTTGACCGGAAAAATACTTGTTTCTATGTTAGGCTCAAAACTTTTCAAGCGACCCTCGTATCTACTCGCATTCGGAAAGTATTATTAATTAAGAAGAAAATCAAAATATTTTGTAAATCGATTTTCATACAAAAATTTGTCGTGTATCTAAGTGAATAGACTGCACAATAACCTTGAATTGCTACAATTTTGCAACTGCTGTTTACATAATCAATGCAAATATTTTAATCGAAATAATATAGAACTATAGTTGATATAGTAATACTGTTATATCAGTATGTTCCATGTATGTCCACGGCAGATAGTGCTATAGTATGTAATCGCGTGAAAAACTAATTTTGTACGCCGATGACCCGATATCATTGATTACCTTTCATTTGTTAGTTTTCGATTTGCGTTTAATTATTTCGGCAAATAGAGAGCTAACGACATTTTAATTTGAATCACCAAAACATAGACACGCTAAAATAAACACCGAAACAATAATTTATTCTGCTTAAAAAGCACGGAGGAAAAAACATGCTTTCGCTTTGTATATTTTGTTTGTGAATTTACTTCTTTTTTGTCAAATTAGTATTAAATTACTGAACTTGAAAACTAATTTTGTTTTTGACGACGTTTTGTTTACGAAATGTTCATTAAGTTGAAGTTGTGGAAATATTTTTGAACTTGAAGTAATAAAAGGCTTCCGATATCGCGTATTAATTACAAGAAAATTAACCCTTCATAGGGCAGACCATTTTGTTTAAAACATGAATTAGCTATTATGTGATTTGTTTGATTTAGGTGTATGGCTATAGAAACTTGTTATGCAATATTTTGATATTTCGGGGAATTTTAGTGATTTTGGGTGGCATTTATATGCGCCACCTATCGTTAAATGCTTTGAAATATCTCTTTGTTTAGAGGGATATATAAGTACAAGTAATAAAATGACATATGTATATGCAACTAACGAATAATACTTATTAAATCTATTACGTTTATTTATTACAACATTACAGCTATGCACTTATTTTTATAGAAGCGCGCGAGACAGTTCAGACATAAACCTACACCACATCCTTCACATCCTTCACATATTATTTTGGAACGTTTGACTGATGGTTTGGTGCTACAGAAACACACACTTCAATAGGTAAATGAATTTCAACATTCGTTTTTTCCTAATCTTATTGTGGTTTTCTGTTTTGTATTATAATTTCCAATTAGCCATATTCTAAAGGAAAGTATTTATTTAGATGTTTGCATTCATTTGGTTGATATTGAACATTTATTTCTTCATTATTACCTTTATAGTTTCGAATGTTTATATATACAAACGCATTAGCATTTAGGATAGGAACGAATAAGTATAATTAGTTACTTAATATTTTTTTAGCGGCAAATATTTTTAAAATGTCTGTTACTGTGATGTAAAGACAGATCATTTTAGTATACAATTCAATACTTACATTTCATGAACAATATACACATTATAAAATTCACTTGCTTATTTGTAGAAAGATGTACTCGCAAGACCACTGGAGACGAACGTTAAGGAGTAGGTGGTATATATATATATATATATATATATATATATATATATATATATATATATATATAAGGTAAACTTAATAAGTCGGCGATTAAAGGTCTGGTTCATTACTTCAAAGTATATATATTTAAAGCAACCCTACATGTTTCGGCAATGATGCCTTTGTATTCCCTTGACAAAGGCATCATTGCCGAAACATGTAGGGTTGTTTTAAATATATATACTTTGAAGTAATGAACCAGACCTTTAATCGCCGACTTATTAAGTTTACCTTATCATACCAAGGTCACGAAAATATTATATTTATATATATATATATATATATATATATATAACGGGTGTTCATTTGAAAAGTCAATCTAGTAGCATGTGATTTACTGAGAACATTTTGAAGTATGTCGTAAATTAAAATTTACTACTTAACCTAAGAAGTCGTATATTTTGACAGTTTCATACATACAAATAAATAACAAATGTGATTGATATTATCAAATGTCATTTGGATTTACGTTTACGGAACAATAAACACATACTAATATATATGCGTCTTATTCTATCAAAATTTCAAAATAACCTAGATTGACTTTTCAAATGAACACACGTTACATATATATATATATATATATATATATATATATATATATATATATAATTATTTAGTGACCTTTGTATGTTATGGTAGATTTAATTAGTTGGAGTTTTAAGGTCTGGTTTTACTTAAAAATTAATATATTTAAAACAATCTTACATGTTTCGGCAAGTGATGCCTTTCTCAAAGAATTTAGAATATAAATGAGAGTATATTAATATCATACTTATACATTTGTAGTTGTCATGGATAAAATTATTATATATATATATGCCACTTGCAGCATAATTCCTATACTATTTGAAATGTGGTCAGAATGATTGCCACTTACTATTCACCAACACTAAGAAACACATTAGGACGATTTTATGTATTGCTAACAGATATAAATGGACTGTATTGGAAGTGGCATATATAAATGCAGCTAACCTGAAAAGGGTTAACAGAAGAAGGAAAGGAAAGTCTAGGAAACCATGGATGGAAAGGACAGAATAATTAGGGACAAGAAGAGGAAAATTCTTGCAGAAATGAAAACCTTGGCTAGAGATCGGAAGGTTTAGAAGAAATTCATTGACGGAAGATAAATACATACTTGGGGTTATAACGATCAGCGAAGAGAGAAATGAACAAAATTGCATTCTAAATTTGTACTGATTTTCTAAATGGCATAATTATGATTTTTTCCTAAAATTAACTGTGATTTACAAGTGATTGACGTTGTTTCATTATAGGCTTCAATAGTATACGTCACATTAATTTTTAAATAATACTACTATAAATAAAGCTTAGCCTCAGCTACACAAATTGCATTTTCATTGCCGATACCTAAAAAAGTAAATAAACTGGGGTCATGATCAATAATCAGATTAACTGGAACTCTAAAAATTTATTGGGGAATTTTATTTCATCCCTAGTGATCATGTATATGTAGTCTGCACATTTATGCTCTGTTCATGTTATTTTTTTCTGCTTTTGATGAGCATAGACATTAATTTGCAAAGTGCGCAAGTAAATCTCGATGACCCATATAATAATATAAAATCTAATGGAAACGTTCATGTATTGAATTGGAATGAAATTGTCGGGTCGATGTCATAAACAGGGTGACATAATTTTAAAAGTGGGTGGAATGAGGTAGAGGAAGAGGGACGGGGTGACGAACACGGTCGCGCATTTTAATAGAGTTCCTACTGCTTTTGACATCGTTTCACCAATGAAAACTTTCCAAAATATTATAAAAATTATATTCGAAATACATTAAATATAGGGCTTATAAAAAGTATTCGTATAAAATGAGATATATCAAATTGAGTTACGATTTTATTAGTTGTTTTGCATTACGCAATATTCGCTTGATAATAAAAAAATAAATTATAAAAATTAAATATTCAACTGGCCATACACAAGGAGATGAATTGAAAAAAGTAGAAAAATGATACACAAATTATATTAATGTACAAATTGCATCGTTCCCTAATTACTTAATTATTGACTATGTATGCTACATACGAGATATACAGTGTGTCCACAGTTTCATTCTCAACATGGGGATCTCGCTTATTATGAGAGATAGAGATTTGGTTAAATGGGATCAAATACTCCAGAGGTAAAGTTGTACCAAACCCTATACACTAGCTTTGAATATTTAACGTGCTTCGGGCGCTATTGAAAAAAAGTGAATTTTTGTTTTCTCGATTTTCTTTAATAACTCATTTATTTTCAAAGTAAGACAAATGTAGTTTACAAAATTGTTTTCGACGCTGTCATAGCCAACTATGGCCCCCATAAGAAAAATGAAACTTGATCATTGTAGCTCAACTACTACAGCAGTATTAAAAAATCTAAAAACACCACCAGATTCCTATTAAAAAAGTGCCTTAAGGAAGGCTGTTAATATAATATATTTTTCACAAAGTAATTTGAAACATACTTGAGCAGATAAAACCTAACCAAATTTTGTATAAAACAAAAATATTTTTAATAATATAAAATATTATTAATTTAACTAGAGTAAGAGACCGTCTTCGAAACTTGAACGCTGAGCAGTTAAGAAAAGCAGAGTTAAGAAGAAGGATTATACTTTGTTTAGATCGGAACCCAGATAATTTTGAACATTTGTGAATATCATTCTTAACGCATTATTTGTCTCTAATATGTTGACTTCTTTCTTAATGTATCTATTTTTGTAATCTCATATGATACAAAATCTATTCTCAGTTTCGCAATTTATTTTCTTTTCTAACCTTTTCGCAAAAAGTTTGATGAATCTGAATACAATTGGTATAATATCAAAACTATTAATTTTTTTCCAAAGTTTACTACTAATAATACTTAATTTAGAAAATAATCATTAATAACTCTAAAACTATCAGAGATATGCATAGGGAAACCTATACCTGCATGATGCAAAATGTTTATATACTTACTATGGCGGCGTGCTCATCTACAGGCTGTTCCATTAACAAGAAACTATTTTTCTTGAATTATTAAAAATTCTTTAATTAATAAAAAAAAAAATTCGAAGAGATTTATTAAAGATTTATTAAATGAGATTATACAAGATTTATTAAATGCTTAGACATTACTCAGAATCTTATATCTTTAGCTGTATTAATCAGAAATACGCTGTAGTTCAGATAAAATACGCCTTAGCTATGTGGTTTTAAAATGTGAATTGAAAAAACAAAAAATTTCGCAAAAATCAAAATAATTCTAACGGTTAATTTTTTATAAAAGAAACCTTAATATAAAGTGTTATAGCACTTTACAAGGAATCTAAAAAAGCAACAAAAAATATAATATTCCACTTAAAACATCAAAGTTGGCTATGACTTCCGGTATAACCGAAAGAGATTGATGAGTATAAATATTTTATTTTAATAACCTCAAAAATATTGGAATTTTCGGCTTTTATATTAAATAGGTATTTTAAATATTTTCAAATTAATATGTTGTTTTGCGAAGTAAATGTGAATATAAACATTGATATATACAAATTACAACGCAAAACAGGCGAAATTTTATTTGAAAAATTTAGGTCCACGTTGAAACCAACGTCTATCGTGGCTTAGTTGGTTAGAGCGACGGTCCGGCAAACCGTAGCGTTGGGTTCAGGTCCAAACGTGAAAAATAAAATTCTCTCTAGTTCCAAGGAAAAATTAAGTATTGTAATAATAATTGTCGCATTATAAATTTAGAAATGATGTAGTTGTATAGAAATAAACAAATTCTATTTGTAGCGGAATAAAAAATAAAAAGTAAAAGCACTTCTAAAAACTTAATAACTCTTCTCCAGAAACTAACGAGAATTAAATAAAAAAATCTCTTAAAGAAAAGTAACTCAACAATAATTTCGAATAATTTTATTAGAACACATATTCAAAACAATCGCCTATTAGAAAAGCAAAATATCCTAGTCTGTTGACAAAATTTCTGCGAAAATTCGGCAACGTCTAAGTTAATATGTTTCGCATGCAAAAGGATAATGTTTGCAGTTAAATCAGCAGTAGTACGAGCTCTATTGTTCTGAAAATCATAAATGGACGATATTACACAACCCTACCAGGAAAAATCGTTCGGAGCTTAATCAGACGACCTAACAGGCTAGGGAATAGCGCTACAACCAGTTATTAATCTGGTATCAAGTATATAGTTTAAATATTGTGACGCAATTGCAGTATAATGAACATATCCATCCTGCTGAAAACAAACGTAATTTATGTAAATATCTGGTATGCTTTGCCACAAGATACAATACAACTCTGTAAGAAAAGTAAATATCTTTGAGTTTAATTCTAAAGGGTCCAATGATATGTTCCGCTAAAAGTCCTGTCTAAACATTATCTTTTTGCGGATATTGCAAATCATTGTTTATTTTCCTTAGACCAATACTGCACAATAGCAGAATTATGATGACTATATAGAGGGAATTGGATTCCCCATAAATAATATAGTTTTAACCAAATTTTCATGAAATTAACGTTCTTAAACAACTTCAAAATATAAATTATGTGTATTTGTCCTTTAGAAATATTTGCTTTGATTTTCATAACTTGTAGGAATGGTACTTATTTATTTTTTTAACCCTACGAACGGTATTGTCTGAGACGATTGCTCAGCACTTTTTCTGCTAGATAACATATACAAATATGTTTTTGAACATTTTTGTATTACTGTACTAATTATTGATTTACTTTATTTGAAACAAATTCACATGAAAGCTCTGTACTGAGTTTACTGGATAGGTTTTTATTTGCAATAAGTTAAGACTGAACCAACCAACAGTCCAGTATCTGGTGTTGCGAGATCTGTTGAATAGATCTCGAAACATCTGGTAGAACCCACAAAATATCAATTTTTTCTGTCTAATAGATATATAATTTACAGAACTTCCAGATTATGAAATAGAAAAAAAAGGTGTTGTCATGGAGATCCATTCAGGGGTAGATCTATGATAGAATTTTTAGTATAGAGAAAAGTTTGTTTGTTTATTTCTCAGTTTTATCTTTGCGTGGCTTGGTTCCTTTATGTAGAAAGGCATCCAATTAAGCAACAGCAAATATTTTATATATCTATTTTCCATCAAACAATCCAAGATAAGCAAGTAACTTGGGTGTTTGTTGCTAAAAATATGAATACTTAATGTTCGCCTTCCAGAAAGATACCAAGTTTCATAGGAATTGGTTTCATTTCGACATAATCTTATTTTGTTCAAAACTGTATTACACGATCTAAACTTACTTTATAAACTACCATAAATGTTTATGGAATTGCTATATATTTGTGAATGAACTAAAGATGTAATATATTTTTCATTTTTAATTTTATTAATAAACCTGAAAAACAAAATTTATTATGTTCATTAGACACTCGAATTTCGTTTTTTCTCCCTTTCATTCACTTTTCGACCGCCCCGAATCAGATCTCCTTCCAATTACGCGCCGTGATATTCCATAAAATTCGTCAATAACATTCGTTCGGCCTTACATCTGCCGCTGAAGTATTTTTCTCTCTTTCGGATTTCCGAATCGCAAGGGCACTCTTACATCATTTAGCTAATACAAAAGAAGTATTAGCGAGTTTTGCTAAGTGAAAATCGATAACATTTCTCTCATCGACAGTGATGTCAGTACCGCCAATGCCGTAGTATTTAAGAGGGCTTCGTGGAACAGTAAAAAATTCCCCAACGGAGTAGCAGTCGTGAGTGATTGAAGTAGCTTCAGTATGTACTAGATGAAATCCTATGAAGAACACACTTAATAGATTATATGGTAGTATTTTACGTATTTAACTAGAATTAATATATATTGTTTGGTAATTCATTTTGATGGAGTCCTTCTCATAATGAACCATTAAAAATTAATGCAGTTAATTTTTGATTTTATTAATTTATTATTGAAATAATTTACACGAAGTGTAGCAATTTTATTGTAAAAATCAGTTACAGTGACGATTTGCAATTGGTCCAAATTACAGTAAACTTTACTTGTTGAGTTCAGATTTAAGCTACGGATTTTATCGATCAAGTTCTTTCATCTTTCTATCTTTAGTCTTTCCATCCTTTTTATTCTTCTCTGAAATTTTCCAGTATTTCTAATAGTATAAATTTTTAACATTTTTTTAATCCACGTTCATTTTGACCATCTTCTTTATTTCTTTTATAATTCGATTCTCCATATCCTTTTAGCTGGCACTATTCCTGGCATTTTAATTACGAGGATGTGTCAAGAAGTACCTGAAAATTAGAACAGATGGCGCTATCACTTCAAATCCAACATTGTTCTTTTCAAGAAGCATCTTTCTAAAGAACGCACGCTAATTTTCAAACTGGTCTTTCAAATAGTTTTGTTATGACAGCTATTTGAAACAAACGTCTACGAGCATTTTCGTAAAAATGGAAAAAAGTCAATTTTGTGTAGTCATTAAACACTATTTCTTGGGCGAAAAAACTATCACGCAAACCATGAAAAGTATTATGGGTACTTTTCACCATCGATAGGAACCATCTCAATTTCGGCGTGGTCGTACCAAAACAAGTGCCGGCTAACATTTCACGGTCATCCAATTGAGGTCACCACACCAGAAATGGTCGATAAAATCAACGGTATGATATTGGACGATCGGCGAGTGAAGGTGCGCGAACTTGAAGAGGCTGCAGGGACATGATATGGATCAGCGATTTCAATTTTGCATAAATATTTGGACATGAAAAAGCTATCCGCACAATGGGTGCCGCGTTTGTTCACAATTGACAACAAACGCAATCGTTTGACAACTTCAAAGGAGTGTGTGGCGATGTTTAATCGCAATCCGAACGAGTTTTTGCGCCGTTTCGTAACCGTGGACGAAACATGGATTCACCACAACACACCAGAGACCAAGAAACAATCGAGACAGTGAACTTCTCGTGGTGAATCGAAGCCAAAGAAAGCTAAGGTCGCTCTGTCTGTCATCAACGTCATGGGGACAGTTTTTTGGGATGCGTGCGATGTCATTCACATCCATCCTTCAAAAGGGTAAAATGCTGCAGAGCTGTTGGATCGATTCGACGCCGGTTTGAAGCAAAAACGACCGCATTTGGCGAGGAAAAAGTTCTCTTCCAGTTGAACCTTGCCATTCAAATGGCCACCTCGGGATTTGTGGCAACACTCGATTCCTTTGAGGTCATTTTGGACCACTTTTCAGCACATTTCGGACGGTATCTCGGCCATCAGTTAACTAATAATGTCTTTCAATTGATCAAGAAGTTAGAGAAATTTTTCTCATAAACACAGTCTTTTGCCTAGCCCCACAAAAGAAGTCTAACGGCGTCAAATCGCATGAACTCGGTGGCCAATTGATGTCACCAAAACAAACATGAAATTAGACGGCCAGAAAAATTCTCTCGCAATAGAGCCAAAGTCGGTCGTGTTGTGCGACTTGTTACTCCATCTTGCTGTTTGTTATCATTCGACCATACTGCTTCGAATTGACAGTAGTCGCACTTCCTTCGTCATTTTCGAAATAATACGACCCTATGACGCCTACAGACCATAACGCGCATCTCACAGTCGATTTTTGTGGATGTAACGGCTCCTCTTCAATTATTTGAGAATTTTCGTAGCCCCCAATGCGACAATTTTGCTTATTTACGTACCCATCGTTGAAGAGAATTTTGTTCAAGAAATCATTATGTAACGCCTGTTGCTCAAGGAGCTATTTCACGTATTTCCTGCGTTGCTGATGGTCAGAAGGTTTTAATTGTTACGTGAGCTGGACTTTATACGGATGTAGGTGTAAATCCAGATTCAAAATTCGCCATAATGAGCCGTAAGATAGACCCAATTGCTGAGAACGCTGTGGAATCGACAATTTAGGCTCTTCGGGCACACTTTCACTCACGGCGGCGATATTTTCAGCAGAGCGTTCATCACTATGATGCACATGCCTTTTGAATATCTAACACGATCTCTGTTTCTTCAAATTTTGTCACTATCTTGCACAATTGCTTGCACAGTAGGACGATTATAACGAATTATAATGAATTTCCACTTTTGTAGTAGATTTTAACAATTTTAACGCGTTTTTCTGCTTTATTTGATGCATTTTCGTAAATGGCAAACACTCAACTAAAAATTTGACGCTTCGGTTAACATAAATATTTGACAGCTGTCAAATGACAGCCCTATGGTTTTGAAACCACGTAATGGATAACCCATTACATTGCACCCGCGCACAAGTCCGCAGTCGTAATGTCAAAATTGCATGAATTAGTTTACCAATTGCTCCCTCATCCTGAATATTCTCCAGATTTAGCCCTCTGCGACTATTTCCTGTTTCCAAATATGAAGAAATGGCTCTGCGGTAAGAGATTTCGATGCAGCAAACGCTTATTTTACTTTATATTTCGCTTTTTGTTGTCAGAAAAATGGATTATGCAGCTATTGTATGGAATCTCTTCCATGCTTCCCGGAGATCAATTATGGATAGAATACACCGGCAATTTTTAAAACTTATCTCCATTGAAATTGATTAGTACATCCATCTACTGGAATATATCACGGAGATTTGTTGCAGCAACACAATATACGTTCGCTCTCAGACACAAGGGATCACCAGTGTGCTATCTTCTTGTTGCCCGTTCCTTCTGTCAAGAATTTCCCTACACGTGCCTAGGCTTCACTCACCTTTCAACTCCGTCGCTCATGTTCCTACGGCGAGGACCACAGTGTTACAGCTTTCCCCAGTCTACATAATGAGCACTACTGCCAATAAATATTTTGAAGATTTTTTCTTTTTCAATCAGGCTACTTAATTTCGGTTATATCATTCTGTTTAAATTGTTTTTAGTTTCATTTTTTACAATTTGTCTAACCTTTTATTTACTTACTTTTTATATTAATTATAATGTTCACTTATTTTAATATTTAATGATGTAATTACTACGTCTAAGTCCTGTAATTGAGGATCACCTGTTGGCTATTAAAGACTATTATTATTATTATTTCTTAATCTGACGTACAACATAATTACAGCGAACATAACTTGGGTAAAGTGTTACGATCACATAATTGCTAGTTTCTTTGAAAATAAGTTGGCTCTATTGGAGTTAAAGATGTCCAAGAAAAAAGAAAAATAATTATCACATTTTTTTTGGATTAATGGATATGTATCTACTATAGCACCGGAGGACTGTCGTACTGTTACGAACGGTACACTAGAGTTAGTTTTCCGAACTGATTGCGAAAATCATCAAAGAGGACACACCATCTTGTTTTATGATAACGCTCTAGTTTATATTGCTGCGCCAACGATTCTGTATTAACACCCAAAATTTTGTTTTGAATCTCATTTCTACTTACTTAGCTTCTCGCTCATGTTATATCTGCTTCAATGGCTTCCATTCTCGACATTTTCATCCAATATTCGGTGTACCACAAGGCTCTAATTTGGGGCCTTCACTTTTTAATATATTTCTTAATGATTTACTTTGTTCACTGGGTTGTGGAGTTTTGGCCTACGCTGGTGACTCAAAGCTCTATATGAAAGTTACGAATATTGAAGATTGTTACGGGCTTGATAACAACTTGAATTTGGTGCATAATTGGTGTAATGAAAACATCTCTTTAAATATTGTCAAATGTTCCATTGTGACATATTCGAGGGTTGCCAATCCATATCTTTTTCCATAAATGGTGATACCTCGTAGATCTGAGGTTAAGGACTTAGGGATTTTGTTTGATGTGTCGCTTCAATTTACCGCCCGTATTTTCTCTGTGTGTATCGCGGCTTCTTTGGTCTTTGGGCTTCCTGATACGAACTTGTCGTGACTTTAGTAATCCGTCGACTTTAAGGTGTCTCTTCTATGCTTATGTGCGGAGTGTGCTCGAGTATGGTGCAGTTGTGTGGTATCTATACTACATCTACCAACAAATCGCTTTGGAGAGAATTCAGAGACGTTTCCTTAAAGACCTCACCTTCAGGAGCGATGGAATTTATCCAATGCGTGGGACGGATTATAGCGCTTTGCTCAATAGACATGGTTTTCGCTCTGTAACTGGTAGAAAGGAAGAAGCAAGGGCCATTTTTCTTTTGAAACTGGTCAGCAAACATTGATGCATTTGGTCTTCTGTCTCAGGTTGATTTTGTTGTGTCAGCTTAACGTACACGCTCGTGTGCCACGTTTCTATTGCCAACGGCCAGATCTAATATCTTAAAGAAGGCACCTCTGGTACACACGATGCTGAATTGCAACATCTTAGATCTGGACTCATTCTGCAGTTAGCGTTGTTCTCTTTTACACTTACTTTTCAATGTTAAAGTTGTTTTCATAACATAAATTTTAATTTTTATATAAGCATATTTTGTATTAATTTAGAATTTTCTTTTTTTGGTGTTTTGCTAATTCTTCGTTTTTCATTTTTTTTATTTATGTATATATACTATTGTAGGTAGCAACCGTTTATAATGATCTTAATTATTATCCTGTAAATGGCTTGCTGTTGGATAATAAAGGTTATTATTATTATTATTATTATTATTTCCTCCATTCACAAGAACATTCAATTTGTCCTTGGTTGCCAGTGTGTTAACCCATCGGTTCGTTAGAACAAGATGGCTGGCATAACAATCATAATATTGTGATTATTGTTGCTTATTATTTCTTATTTCAAGGTATTTTTCCGTAACCTAACTATGCAGCTCTCCTCCATATGGCATGCTTTATTCTTAGTAAGCAGATAATAACACCTCCCACCATGTAGGGGGGGGGTTCATTTTCACGGCCCATAGGATCCGGCGCTTTAGTGATTATGTTGACGAAGTGGGTTGAGGTGAAGGTATCTCAACAACATCCTCGCCTGCGTTCTTTGTTTCTACTGAAGCATGCCATGTTTGTGTTTCATTTCCAATTTGCTGTTTCGGTCTATGCTGGTTAATCCTACCTGGATCCTGCTTCTACGACCCACCACGGTATCTTTTCATCCAGTGTTTGGAGCAAGTGTACCTTATACCAATAAGGTACACTTGCTCCAAAGTAAGTATTTGCAAGTAAGCTCGGTAGAGGTATTCATTCATTTCATTTGTCCATCTCAACCGCTTACTCTTACTGGTCCCTTCGCTGGGCTGACCGGTATGGCCAGTAACACTTTCAGGGATTGGAACTTCGACAATGCGCTGGGTTGGTCTTAGGCAGCAGGATAGATGGTGTTAGTGATCGACGAGAGGTCGGAAAGGGGCGGTCGGAAATAGTCCCCTATTAAGCCTAATGGGCTGCCTCTGCCGTGGCTATTGCAAGGATCTATGTCCTTGGGCGCTGGGAACGCCACCTTCTCTACGCCTATTTATTATTATTATTATTTACAAAAAGGTTTTAAATATTTCTATACGTTAATGCACGTATAATGCTTTTGTTTCATTATGAAACAGACATGTAAATAATTTACACATCTGTAACTGTATCATGGACAATACACCTCGTATTTTCGGCATTAACTTCTGCTTAAGACATATGTTTCTGCCATCTATAGGCGTCGTCAGATAAGCTAGTGAAGCAATGTATACAAATGATACAAATCTTTATAAATAGATCTGTATTTGTATATAACATTAAGCCGCAATCCCTATTAGATAAAGCAAATTTTATCCTGTAAGGTGGCACTTATTAATAAGTGACATCTGACGGACGAAAAAGACTTTGCCGGAAAAGGGACCTTTCGTTCGTGACCAGCTATGCGGGTACGACAAGCGAAACAATACGGGTAGTACTGACGACGCCTATAGATGGCAGAAACATATGTCTTAAGCAGAAGTTAATGCCGAAAATACGAGGTGTATTGTTCATGATACAGTTACAGATGTGTAAATTATTTACATGTCTGTTTCATAATGGATTATTATTATTATTATTATTATTATTATTATTATTATTATTATTATAAAATATTGAAATATTGAAATAATGAGTCATTCGCCGTATAATCCAGACCTGGAATCTACTGATTTCTGCTTGTTTCAACGTGTACAGGATAAGTTACGGGATTTAAGTTTTATGCACTTTTGGCGTAACATTCTCAGTAATCCTATTTAATGTAGATTTAATTACGCTTCCTAATTTTAAATATAACTTTTTAGAAGCAATTTAATTGAAATTACTATATTGTTACCCTTGAAATAAATAAAAAAATATTCTTAGTATTTTATAAAATACACAACATTTTTTTAGTGTCTACGTTAATTTGTACGTTCTCAGTAATATTTCGGCTAGTATACACATGTGAATGTGTCAGCAATCGACAGCAGGTTGGTTTGCTATCGTCGACTAAAGAGCATTGGGGTGGCACAGATGACTCTGCTTGCTGTTCGAATGAATCAAACTGGGGGACAGCAGCAGCAGCAGCATAGGCAAGAGCAGAGAAGAACCTTACCCGTACGGTTTCGAACGATAGAAAATAGGTCAACGTACTTGTAATCGTGTACGTGTGTGTGTATAGGTGTGCTTATATGTACTGGTACGTGTGGAAAAGACTGGATAGCAAATGGTGTGCGACGAGGAAAACAAAATACACACGTTTTCCAGAAAATAATGTCTTCGATATTTGAAAGTTAAATATTTATTCGGGGGATCTGTACAAATATTTGTCAAACTCAACCTATGAGACGTCTTTCTTAAACGAGACATATTTCGAATATAGATGGATACTTATATAGACGTGTCGAAATACACTGATACTTAATAGAGTTGTATTTTAACGAAATATGGGCATCATATATTTTTGAGATATTTCACCTTTTTCGACTTAAAATAGCCTTACACTAAAAAACTTTGGTTTCATCAGGTGATGATAAATCAAAATTCGGTTTACTAAATTTGTGTTTGTATATCGGGTGTATTTTTTAACTTGAAACTTTCAAATATCTCGAAAATAAGCAGTTCACGAAAAAATGTCTAGTTTTTTATTTACTAGTGCTAGAATTATTACCTCTCTCCCTTCATGTACGTCGGGCGGGAGTAACTTAAGTAGGAACCCGTATATTTTATTACAGATTCAAATTCTACTGGAAAAAGCACATGGGATTTGTCTGAAACATTTTTTTCAGTTTATGATAGATGGCGCTATAATCAATGAAATTCATTTTTTTTTCAATTTCTCGCACTGAAAACCTATGCATACGATTCTGAAATGTTAGTACTCGTACATGTAACAATTTATATAAATATATTTTTTTCTCATAAAACAAATTCTGTAAAATACTGCTTTTAAATTAAATGCTTCTATTGTGTTGCGATATATTAATATTCGGACATGTAATCTGAATTAAATGGTTCTACCGTGTCTTAGATTACTACTTGAAATATTAATATATGACAACATCAGAGAACAGAATTTTACGGGAATATTGTTTGGGAGAAAAAATATATTTTTGTAAATACTATGTGAGCCAACAAGACTGAAATAGTTGGTATCACTTTTCTAGGGTGTTTTTTATTTTAAGATTTAATTCAGGTTAGAATGACATTACAGTCTTTTTGTTTTGGTTTTCCCCTTTTGTCAATTGTGTTTCACAATTTGTCAAATGACTTTCCCATTTATTATAATATGGCGGCGATGTGTCAAATAATTTCCTTATTTGTCAAATGTGTTTCACTATATGTCAATTGACTTTCACGAAGTGTGTTAATCATTTTATATTAATCTATTATGGAGAATCGTCGAATTAATAGTAAAATAAGTAATGATTTAAGAGCTTTAATAATTCGTTCTATGAACAATGGGCTCACGGCAAATAATATTGGAGAGCAATTTGGAATTTTACCCAATACTGTAAGAAAGATTTATTCTACATACCGGAGAACCGCTAATATTCATAAAAGAAGTGCTGGTCACCGACCAAAAAAATTATCTGTGTTACAGATAAATGAAATTTGCAATTGGATTGATGAAGATTGCAGTTTATCACTTCGTCAGTTAAAAGAAAGATGTTTGATGCAGTGGCCACTTCATCAAATATCGCTATCGACGATAAACAGAGCACTAAAAACTTTCCATTATTCGTTGAAGAGAATCTCTTTCGTTCCCGAAAGAAGAAATACACCACAAATCATACAGACTCGCTTTGAATATGCTATCCGGTACAATAGAATCATGTTCGAAAGGGAAAAGATTTTTTTCATTGATGAATATGGAATTCAAGTTAATTCTCGAACTTCATATGGAAGATCAGTTAAAAATACTCGAGCAACGAAAATAAAAGCTCAACTAAGAGGGCGTAATTATTCTGTGGCTGCAGCAATGAATGTAAATTCACTATATTTGTTCCAAATCCAAGATAGACCATTCAATATAGTTCATTTCTGTGAATTTATTACAACTCAAATTAATCATTTACATAATGATAACATACAAGGCGCCTTTTTTGTTATGGATAATGTTAGATTTCATACAAATGAAGAAGTTGTCAATCTCATTAGAAGTCATGAGCATTTTGAAGTTTTTTTACCTGCTTACAGTCCATTTTTAAATCCGATAGAGGAATTATTTAATCAATGGAAACACATAATAAAGAGAACTCAGCCGACAAATGAGGATGAATTATATGCAGCAATACACAATGCTTCTGAACAAATAACTGCAGATAATTGTCTTCATTATGTTCAGCATATGGAAACATATCTGGGTGATTGTTTAGAACAAAATGAAATATTAAATTAATTGTTTCTTCATTTATATATTTCGATAGTTTGTACTGTGCATATTTGTGATATTTGAAAATGTTTTGCATACATGTATGTATCAATTTCTATGTATATTACACAAGAATAAATTAGATAACTTAAAATTTCAAATGTATACTTTATTTTCAAGGGTACGTCAATAACTAAATGAAAATGATGCACAGCTTGGTAAGTAGTTATTAAGCAAAACATATAATTTACATACATGGGAAAAATAATTGATATAAAGTGAAAGAGATTTGACAAAAAAAGAATTTAATTTGACATATATGTCAATATGACAGGAATTGGGAAAGTCATTTGACAAATTGTGAAACACAATTGACAAAAGGGGAAAACCAAAAGAAAAAGACTGTAATTTGATCTTTGAAACGTTGAATTTAATGTGAACGTCAATGCGCATTCTTTATAAATGTCACAGTGAAGAAGCTGTCCGATCACCACCAACTTTAACACTAAAATAAATGGTACCAACTATTTCAGTCTTTTTGGTTCAGATAGTAGTTATATGTACACAAATCAAATACAATAACATCGTGTCGTATATTCTTTCGTTTGTCTAGGATTATATTGGGTGTATTTTTTAACTTGAAACGTTCAAATATCTCGAAAGATAAGCAGTTCACGAAAAAATGCTCAGATTTAAAATTCGCTAATTCAGTGAACGAAATACCTTGGTACTCGAATTAGTCACTTCCTCGCCCTCCATGTAGATGGGGTGAGAGTAACTTTGAAATCTTAAATAGGAATTCGTATATTTTATTAACGATTCGAATTCTACTAGAAAAAGTACGTAGGATTTGTCAGAAACATTTTTTCCAATTCATTATAGATAGCGTACTGAGAACTTATGCATACGATTCTGCGATTCGTTTTCAATAAAAAGAATACCACAAGAAATAATTTATCAAGAAAGTACTATAATGATAACCCAGGAACGGGCGTCCTTCATATATTTGCTCAACGCGATTTCCTTTGCTTATGACTAGAGAACGTACACGCTTACCACATGACGCAAAGCCCAGTGCAGTACTGGCGAAAGGCTGTATTTCTAAAATATTTAATTTGATTTATATAATTGGAAAACGAACTGGTGGTGATCTATAAAATTACGATATACATATTTATTTGTTGAAAAGTTGTATTTACAAAGTTTTTAATTTTATTTCTATAATTGGAACATTTTTATTTTGTCGCCAAAGTTGAGTAAAGGAGTATTTAATATTGACTAGCAATAGTTTCTCAAGGTTTTCTTCTGTCAATTTTGTTCTCTTTGAATTAAGTACATCTTTATAAATAGAAAACGTCCTTTCTACATCGCAACTGGTTATAGGTGCATACTGGAAATATTCTTTTATTTTTTCATATTTAGCCGTTAGATTTTGTGGAATTGTCTCCATACATAATTGCTGCAATGTAATTAAATCTGGATTTCTATAAAGAATTGCTTCAAACGTTTGCCGAAGGCCACATCCGAAGTCGCTTGGAATACTTTTCAAATTATGAACAGCCACATCTAATGTGATTAATCCGTCATTTAATTTGAGATTTCGATTTTCAAAATAAGTGATTAGTTTTGGCAATTTTCCAAAGTGTTCGTGAAGAAAGTACAACTGATTTTTTAAATTTGGGATTTGTGTGAGCTCCTTGCACTCACCAATACTTCTAGTATCCTCCTTTAGCAGCGTTACGAAATGTTTTAGACTATCGAAATTCTCAGCATAATAACTAGTAGCTTCCAGCCATGTTCCCCATCTAGTTATTACTGGAGTGGGAGGCAGTGACAGAGATGGAAATTTTTCCCTGAAAAGAGCTACTCTCAATGGCGCTTTTCTGAATACTTTTTTAAAAGCTGATACAAGTCTATCAACTTCCAGAAAAGTGTCTCTGATATATTCGCAGATTCTGTGGAGAGCATGTGCTACACAAGTAATATGCAGCATAATAGGATATGTTTTCTTCAATAGTCTGCCTGTTTTTAACATATACGCAGCACTATAACTGACAAATAAAAGTATTTTTTCTTTGTATCCGAATGAAACATTTTTAGCATATTCTCCTTAATGGTTTCAGCAACTGTTTCCGCATTAACTCTATTTATAACACTTGTTGCTATTACATATGAGTTAAAGGGAATAGTTGGATGTAGTACACCAGCTACAACATTTACCACACAGCGTCCTAACATATCCACCGTTTCGTCGGCGCTTATCCATATGTATTGATTTAAAAGATGGCTTCTAATGTTCTACTGTTCTCGTATAGCACCTAGAAATATTATATTAGCGTAAAGTTGATTCATCAGAAACATTTCGACCAGTATATTTTTTCAGAAATGTCTTCAAAATTTTATTGTTCAAGTTAAATAATGGAATATTAGCTGCCATAAAAGTTTCACAGAGTTCTTCGTTAAAATTGTCAGATTCCAACGGGCTCAATTTTTTTTCGTGCTTTAACGATCCTACGTGACGTTTTACGGTTGATTTATTGCAATTTTTCAATAACATTCTAGATCCAAATAAACGAAATTAAATAACGAAATTTTATGCACACTTACGTGAAAATAATTGGAAGATGTTGCTTAAATGAAAATAAAAGTAATGTACGTGCTATTTCTCTTACGAAATACGATAAACTTATTTATTTTATCTACGTACACGACACCACTGAAAACACTATATTCTCCGAATACAATAGCTGGGTTGTCCATTTTTATCGCTGCGAGACCAGGTGGCCGAGTAAGTAAACAAATACTTCATTGAATTACGCCGGGATGTACTGAGGGACGTTATACACAATTCCAATTGCCGATTGCGTTTTATGGAAATTGCATCCGTTCTCTACTTATGATTTAGTGGAGTGCTTTCAAATAAAAACAAAATGCATTTTCCTTTTAATACTATTTCTTATGTTAAAAAAAAATAGTTTTGTATGTACGATTATATATTTAACATTTGTGCTATTTCTTCCATTCGTATATTTTCAAATTTGAAAAACACAAAATAAACGTACAAAAGAAAGAAATAACTTTTAACACAGTTTAGATTGCATGAAGACGCATTTGCGTGAGCTAAAATCTCACTTCACAGAGTATTTCCTGGAAGATAAAAATTATTTCTCGAAACGAAGTGTACCGAATTCTTTCAGTGAAAACTTTGTTGTCGCAGTTAAGTTACCACTTGAAGTTCACGATCAGCTCATCGAAAATGTCTGCCGACAAAACACTACTACTACAATTTACACATGATGTTTAATCACAGATTAAACAACATAATTTTAATCTAAATAAGATAGTTTAGTTCATATTTTAGAATTATAGCACACCGTATATTTTACGTATTATATTTAAGCAATAAGGGTATTTAACAAAACTAGTTCATCATTCTGCTTATTTATAATAACCATTAATAACCATAGGACAGGTATTTAAAATAAACTAGTTCATTATTAGTAAATTGTCATTGCATAAATATGGGGAAATGTGAATACTAGAACATAAAATATGCATTATAAGCATCTGTGCAAATTCCTTGAATAAACGAGGTTATATATCAGCGATACCGTAACAAATATTAAATGTCTTCGATTTTTAATTACAATTATTTAATGTAAAATTAACATGTTGTTTAGAACCGCTAGAATTAAATTGTATATAGAATTTGTATATATACCATAATTTTTGTTAAATAAATCATTAAGGGATGTTCTGTTCTTTAATCAACTATTCACCTGAAGATTTAAATACGTTTTGGATTGCTCATTAAAATAACTATGGAAATTTAGTCGCAGTAGCATTGAACATACAAATCCCTTTCGCCACGTTTTATCTCTGTGAAAAGGGTTTTTCGCCTATGGTTGCGTATAGGAATTGTCTCTTATCACTCGAAAACAATTTGTTTTTGTGTGTTTCTAACGTAGATCCACGTATGGAGAAACTTTAAATGAAAAACAAATGCAATCATTGCATTAATTTATTATACTGTATACTTATTGTAAGTAAAGTGTTTACAATATAATATATTATTTGTTCTAGTAAAATGGTTTTTCATTATTATTTAGGCTATTTCGCGACTCCTAAGTCGAGGCACGATGTTCTATACAACATACTATACAAGGTGTGTATAAATTGTCGCAAAAGCTACACGTAGCGACATTCTTCGTTCGGTTCTGAATAAAAAATCTTAATGTTAAAATGTCGTATCATGCTTCGTAAATTCGTAAATGTCAAAATTTGACAGTAATAATTTTGATTGAACTCGCTTTGAAATACAAACTTATTGTTCTACAACGTTGCCAAATCTGTTTTTCGTGGAAGTACGTTAGTGAATAAATGTTTAAAACAAGCTTTTAAATCAAAAAGAAAATGTTTACGAAATAATACTAGTAACAATTTTTTCTTTAAACTAAATTGCATCTATCTCTATTAACAGATATCGAAGAGCAAAGGTTAGTTACGCACTAAAAGTCTGAACTTCAAGAACCCCGTGAAAACAAACGAAGCATGATACGACATTTTAACATTAAAATATTTTATTCAGAACCAAACCAAGAACGTCGCTGCGTGTAGCTTTTGCGACAATTTATACACACGTTATATACTACACGATTGTCCTGTTAGTAGCAACCGCTGTTGTACGAATAAATATTATGATTTATTTTATTTATTTATTTATCAATAGCAAACCCTAACTCTTTAACTATTAGCCTTAGTATTACTTTTCGCCGATTTCGATACTTCGTCCACCACCTTCGTATATCTGGACTCGGTAAACTTGTTGTTTAAAACTTTTGCTTATTATAAATCCACTAGTATTATATTTTTACATTCTAGCTGTGTGTAATACATGTGTATATGCACAAATAAATATAATTCGATGTTGCTGTTATTTCACATGTCATAGAAATTTATTTACGTTCAATTTGGAAAATTAAACGACCAAATGACACTGGTTTAAATAGATTTTTGCCACATTTCACATTTTTTTCATTTCTAAATTAATTTTGTTTCAAAAAATAAATTCCGATTTTATTATGTTGTTAAAATTGCAAAATCCCCACGTAAAATAATTATTTAGTAGTGTCCGTCGATATTGACGTAATTATAAATTATTTTTACGTCGATGTGTCGACAAAAAAAGGTGCTGATTTCGCAGTTGTTTAAATTTTTTACGCCAAAAAGTATTTCGTTAATTTCAAAATATGAATTTGTAGTTTCGCGATTTTGTTTTATATTTTTGTGTTTTAACGCTATGAAAGGAATTTCTATTAATTATTTTTTGTATACTATCCAGGTTTTTCAATGCACATGGATTTATTTTTTGTTTTATTATTTATTTCGTCTCTACTATTTCCAAATTATTCACATATTTTGATGTGTTGTTAAGCTAGCAATCAAAATATATAGAGATATAAATTACTCATATCTAGGGCACTTCTAAAGTCCGTATATATGACATCAATTTGGCCATGAGTATCAAGCCGCTCAGTAAGAAACATACCGTGTGCACAACGTCGAGCGATCGATGGATATATAAGTAATGACTGGCAAACTGCAAGTGGGAGGGGGCTACATACGTTAAACTCCTACAGGGCGTATTTAATTGTGGTGAACCAAGAAAGCGTTATGGTTGTTTATTAATAAATGATGTATCAAAATAAATATTCCAAATTAAGAACTAATTGTTTAACAAACTACAAAATTATTTGTAGTATATTATTTATGGTTAATGTACGAATTTGGATATTTTATCCGACTGCACCGTTGCTTTTCGCACTATTAGTCATATGCCGGCTGTCAACGTCCCTACAATAACGGATACTTTTGTTTATGTCTCTTCGGCCATAATACTTTAAATTTAACATTTAAATTTAAATAAAATGATATAATATAGTTGAAAGTATCATAAAATACAATTCGCCGTAAAGTGCAGAGTTTTTGTTTACTGCATAATAATAATTCTTACCGGCGAAGCATCAGATATTTTCATCGCTAAATATTCAATGATAAGTTTCATCATAGCTTTGTGGCTTGAACTTAAAAAATTCTTATTTAAATGAAAACACATAAATAATATAAAATTATGAAACAAAACCGTAACTCTTATTGAAAAAAATTAAAATAAAAAGTATTCTGTAATAGCATAAAATTTCAAAACAATAACGATTCTTGCAAGAATATAAATAAAGTGTTTACCAGTATAAATAAATTGTTTCCTTAAATAAACTACCTATAAAATATTAAATTTAACTAAAATACCTTTATTGGTAATAAATATTAATTATTAAATAAAAGAACATTCTAAAAAGAAAAACTAATTATTTAGTAAATGCTCAAATAAACCACCTCTTGAGCCGAGCAGTAACCCAATCGGTTATAAAAATTACGACGGACATTTGTTAGCATTTCTATACGTACTCTCACTACGGATGACAAGGAGCAACTGAATGATCAGTCGCAAGCTTGTTTTCCGATTCAATATATTCCGCCTTGCTTGAACACTTTGAGCGACTGATAAGAATATTCAATGTGTTAGAGAGAGATTATTTGATTCGTACTTAGATCGTATGGAGAATGTGTTGGATAAAGAAAGGGAACGCCCGTACAGTTAGACAGTAGACAGACTGAATATACTCTCTCAACCCTAACTACATAAACTCGCTATTCGTCTTCGTCTTACTACATTGTGGTAGATCAATCACTCCCGGGCGTTCATACGGTATAGACATATAGTCACTAGATTTGTTAGTGTTGATCTTCCTCGCATAAAGCCGTGTCGAAATGGAGAAATGTAAAACTTTGTGTTATGATTTAGAGACCGGACGCATCAGCTCGAAATTACGATGGACCATATAAATAGTCTATAACATCGCTAAGCACTATTCATTCGATTAACCGCACATCTGTTTTTTTTTGTCGTTGAATTGTGACGCAAATACTTCAATATTACAGTAAAATTCTTTTCTTCATGGGCGTAGATAGAAGCGTGAGGTGTTTTTATAATTTATTTTATTTATAAGTTTATGTTTCGTACGATAAATAAAGTACGATGAGTTAGTTTTTTTTTTCATTGTTTCAACTGTTAATTATATACATCGTAATTTTTGTAATAGATCCTGTTTAATATCGTTTCATCCAATCTACTTCTCTCAATTATTTTGACGTAAGTGTCCAGTGAATTTCGTTAAGTTTTAATAACTTACGCATACATTTTTAATTTTCGAATATTTAGATCTAGAAGATCTTTAAGTTACTTTTTCAGATATGATGGATCAACGTCGAGAATGGCATCGTCAAACAATGGCGAGTTGGATTAAGGGTCATACTGATTGTATGTCCATTGCCAGTGATTCTGAAATTTATTGCAAAGTTTGTAGAATATTGCTAAAAAATTCCAAGAAATCGCTCGTAAAACGTCACTCAGCATCGTAAACACATACACTGAAATTAGACCCCTTTGAAATCCTTCAAAACATCTTCAAAACATTTCTCCAAAAATATATTAGTTGAAATGTTCCTGATGAATCCACCTTACGCTAATATTGTGTTTCTAAGTGTTACACGAAAGTAGTAGAATGCATTAGTTTCAAATTAGTACCTATGGATAATTACCGATGAAATTGTTGATATATTAGGACGCTGTTTGGTAAATGTTGTAGCTGGTGTACCACATCCAACTATTCCATATAACGCATATGTAATAGCAACAAAAGTTATAAATACAGTTGATGCGGAAACAGTAGTAACACCATTTACGATAATAAGCACCAAATGCTTCATTCGGACGACAGGTATGAAGAAAAAAAATTTTTTTATTACTTTTATTTGTCAGCGACAATACTGGATATATGTTAAAGACAGGCAGACTATTAAAGGAAATATATCCTAATATGCTGCATATTACTTGTGTAGCAGATGCTCTACACAGAATATGTGAATATGTCAGAGATACCTTTCCGGAAGTTGATGGACTATCAGCTTTTAAAAACGTTTTCAGAAAAGCACCATTGAGAGTAGCTCTCTACAGGGTAAAAACTTCAATCATTGTCACTGCCTCCCTCTCCAGTAATAACTAGATTGGGAACATGGATGGAAGCTACTAGTTTTTATGTAGAGAATTTCGATAGTTTACAAAATTTCGTTACATGTTTAAATGGTGATGCTCGAAGTATTTCTGAGTGCAAGAAACTAATACAAATTTAAGATTAAAAAAATCTGTTGTACTTCTTTCAGGAACACTTTGGAAATTTGACAAAACTAATTACTTATTTTGAAAATCAAACAGACATGTAAATAATTTACATATCTGTAACTGTATACTTGGACAATACCACGTATTTTCAGCATTTACTTCTGCTTAAGACATATGTTTCTGCCATCTATAGGCGTCGTCAGTTAAGCTAGTGAAGCAATGTATACAAATGATACAAATCTTTATAAATAGATCTGTATCTGTATATGACATTAAGCCGAAATCCCTTACTAGATAAAGCAAATTTCATCCTATAAAGTGGCACTTATTTAATAAGTGACATCTGACGGACGAAAGAGACTTTGCCGAAAAAAGGGACCTTTCGTTTGACCAGCTATGCTGATACGGAAAACGAAAACAATACGGGTAGTCCATCAAAAACGAGCCAGATGGCAGTAAATATACAAAAAAGGTTTTAAATATATCTATACGTTAATGCACGTATAACGCTTTTGTTTCATTATGAAACAGACATGTAAATAATTTACATATCTGTAACTGTATACTTGGACAATACCACGTATTTTCAGCATTTACTTCTGCTTAAGACATATGTTTCTGCCATCTATAGGCGTCGTCAGTTAAGCTAGTGAAGCAATATATACAAATGATACAAATCTTTATAAATAGATCTGTATCTGTATGTGACATTAAGCCGAAATCCCTTACTAGATAAAGCAAATTTCATCCTATAAGGTGGTACTTATTTAATAAGTGACATCTACAGATGCAGATCTATTTATAAAGATTTGTATCATTTGTATACATTGCTTCACTAGCTTAACTGACGACGCCTATAGATGGCAGAAACATATGTCTTAAGCAGAAGTAAATGCTGAAAATACTTGGTATTGTCCAAGTATACAGTTACAGATATGTAAATTATTTACGTGTCTGTTTAATAATGAAACAAAAGCGTTATACGTTCATTAACGTATAGATATATTTAAAACCTTTTTTGTATTGAAAATCAAAATCTCAAATTAAATGATGGATTAGCCACATTAGATGTGGCTATTAATAATTTGAAAAATATTCCAAGTGACTTCGGATCTGAGCTTCGGCAAGAGTTAGACGCAGTTTTTAATAGAAATCCAGATTTAATAACATTGCGGCAATTGTGTATGGGGACAATGTCCCAAAATCTAACTGCTAAATACGCTGAAATCAAAGAATATTTCCAGTATGCACCTAGTTGCGATGTAGAAAGGACGTTTTCTATCTACAAGGATGTATTTCATTCAAAGGGAACAAATTTTACAGATGAGAAGCTTGAGAAAGTATTGCTAGCGAATATTAATACTCCTTTGCTCCACTTGAACTACAAAATGAAGAAATAAAAATGTATTTCGTATTTTATAAATCACCACTCGCTTCAGTTACAATTATATAAATAAAATTAAAGACTCTTTAACAATACAAATTTTCAATAGTACGCTCGTTGGCGATGCGTCATCGGCCTCTCGTATCCGGTCCCTAATTATTACAGATATACCCGAGAGATGTCGTGATTTTTGTTTTTTACGTTAGAAATGTTTATTTATCTCTTTTATTTTACTAATAGAAAGATTGAAGTACAATGTGAATGAAAAAATGAAAAGTTGTGCAATATTTTAATCTGTCACAAATCTATGTCGTTTCTTTTTAGACATGCTATTTCATTAACTTAAAGATTAGTCATGGTTTCGTGTACACTAACATATAGAAAGTGCAATCGAATCTGATAATACATAAAAAAACTTTTCATCGTTTAAAGGATCTCCTCCTCTTTTCATAAAGAACCACTCACTTTTCGAGAGCTCAATAATTTGGTTTTCCGAATTGGATTTAAAGCGCACGAAATTGGACCTGTACACCGTTCCGTTCCCTAGGATCCCCAGCAAATAGGACGTATGATAAAATTTAAGGTTGAGACGCATTCTTTAATCCTTTTACGGGGGCGCGCGAGAAAGGACCCAGGAAGTCCCCTCTTTATTAAAATATCCCCGGAGGAGCTTGTTTCGTTAAGTTTTCGTCGTTCGTGCTCTGTTGTTGCCGCTTCTCTTCTTGTTGTTGTTCGGTGTTGTTGTTCGAAATTAAATGTCCTTTCTAAGGTGAATGCGTAACTCGGGGGTGGCCTTTGCTCAGGCTTTTACCGTCTGCCTGCTTCGGACAGTTGTGTGATTAAAATCGGAATTAGTTCTCACTTGCACCTTTGTTATTTTCAGATTAAGTTCTGATGTAATACCGCTACCGACGCTGCCACCATCATCACCACCTCTGCCACCGCTACCGGCGCGGAAAACGGGTGTGAAAGTTAATTCCGGGACAAGGGAGGCGTAAAAGCGGATCAGGGTGGTTGTAAATAAATTTAATCTCTAATTATTAAGGTATTAGGTTCTACGTAAATACATTGTTTTTGTGTGATGAATGTATGATGGTAAACCTTTAGAAAATCGGTTTTTGGTGTAATAATAGTTTTTATCATGTTGTGCTTTCAAGATATTTGTTAAGCAGTTAAAACTTTTTGCAGGCTTTGTTAATTTATGTGAATGCCCCAAAAACCTCCATCTTAGAGATATACTTGGAACATTTTTCATTTAGCTTTGTATCTTTAATTTTAGTATTTAAGAATGAAGTATTTATTTATTTATTGTACATTGCAAGAAAAAAATTCCAAATAGTACAATCGCATAATAAAAAATAAAACTGCACAAGTTTGTGAATTATAGTTATAAATGTTAGAAATAAAGAAGAATCCAGGTAACCGCAAATTCTTTAGGAATTGCAGAAAGCCGCTGTTTGAAATATTATGCAAATCGACTCCAGATAAAAGATTCAGTTCTAATAAAACTCGGTCCATGGGGTTATGCTTACCATATTCACTTCGATGGAAACGAACATGAAACGTGTCACCCGAGCGAGCACGAAACGGTGGAACATGGAAAAGCAACATATAAGTTTTTATACATTTTTAATTTGAAGAGTATAAAGTTAGCCATTTTACGCTGAAGTCGCTCAATCTGATCTATATGAACCCCATGATAAGGAGACCATACCACACAACAATACTCGAGTATAGACCTGACCAGGGCGTTATAAATTTATATAATATAGATGATGTTCGTGAAGTCACTGCATGAACGTTTAATGAAGCCGCATAACTGCAAGGATTTACTTATAATATGATCTATATGTTAAGTAAATGATAAGTTACCATAAAAAATAACACCCAAGTCGGTATAGTGGTCAATTCTTTTTAGGGTAGTACCTTGCAACATGTAATTAAAAGCATAAGTATTATTTTTCTTAGAAAAAGTGATAATATGGCATTTACCAAGATTAAGAGATACATTGTTGCTTATACACTAGGCTGGGTCACATATGTATGGAGAAAAAAAAAATTAATTTTTTTTATGGGCACGGTGGCAAAAAGATGCCAAATTATAAGTGTTATTAGGTTACGAAGTTTGGTAGCAATCGGAGTTAAACTTCTGCCTCCGGTTTAATGTTGAATCTTTCAAAAATGTACTTAAAAAAGAACTTAAAGCCATGATATATAAAATTACTCTAATTAAGTTTATTTATTTGGAAAAGTTAGAAATCAATTGTAATTATATTCATTTCGAAAAAAAAAGCATGACAAAATTTTTTTTATAAAAGTGCAAGAAAGGATAATCATAAAAATAATGAATATAATGAGTTTATTTTGTGACAAAATCCTTTTTGCTATCGAATTTTGACATTAATTTTCTTGATTCTATCTGCGTTTTGATGAAACCTTCTCTTGTTGTTTTGTTGCACAAAGTTGATGATGCTTCACTCACAGCTTTGACTGCTCTTTCTACCGCTTGGGTGTGACAGGGAAGGTGTAATAGCTCAATGCCTCCATTGTTTTCTTCTTCAATAAATAGTCGAAGGTTTTCTTCATTTACAGATTTTAATATAGGTGTTCAGTGATAGTTTCTTCCCAATTCAAAAGGTCAAAATATGATGATGCATTAAAGTTTATCGCTGGTATCTGAAAAAGCCGTAATTGCTTTGATGTTGCTGGTTTAATTTTTCAAAATTCGATGGACAGCTAATTCACGAATGTGTTGCTGGGGATCTGTCAACATTGCAAGTAATAAGTTTTCAGGGTGTGCAAAATAACTGTTTCTTTGAATTACTGGGCAACAAAGGCTTTAAAAGTTGTTGGTAAATATCTGCTTAGTTTAATTAGTTTAAAAATGTGTCGTGGTCCGTCTTTACAGCTGGGGAGAGTGTTTATAGAAAACCACACTAGAGCGTAAACCTTGACAATATATATTGCAAGAGTGGTAAGGTTTGCAGAAGGGTTCTCAACTGAAATATATAGACGAAGAATTCTGTTAGCACGTGTTAGCCATCGAGCATGAGACATTTTGCCGGGTGATTTATTTGCCAAATTGTTTGCACCTATACCCGTTGAAACCTTTTTAGTTTCCCTCTCATATTTTAAGCTATGACGGGTCCACTCATAAAATTTCATCACATCTTCATAAGTTGGTAATATATTATCTTTCAAACCAAATAAAACACCAAACAAAGGACACCTCCAACTATTTCTGGTACGCTCCATTTCTCAAATGATAAAATAAACAAATAAATGACAGCACTTTACAACGCAACACTAATTATTTTAACGATCGCGGCACACTTGTCTCATCTAACTCCGTGTTGTAAGAAATAAAGATTGTGCGGGGATTTCCCTATTTTGTTTTTGCCTTGAACCGTTTAGATAACATATACAAAAGCAGCACGTTTTTTAGATTTTGTAATATATAAAAAGCAGAATTTTATATTATCGTTCCTTTTAATGACTTATTTGTCCGTATTAAGGTTCAATTAGACGTACCATAGCCGTAACCATAGCCGTAACCAAAATTCAATTAATATCTACGGTTACGGCTATGGCGATACGGCATGCTACTAAAATCGAAAACATTGTAGCACATACGATTGGTTTTATATGGTTACGGCTGTTGCACGTCTAATTGAACCTTTAGACTGAATCAGTGCTGTATATCGCTACCTTAATATAGAAATGCCCTAACTCATTTTTTTAAATCGAGGTTTTTGCATGTTTCGATAGATGATCTTCTAATATATCGAAATATCCAAAAAAAAAAACTCGATTTGTAAAAAATTGAGTTAGGTTATTCTATATTAAGGTAGCGATATGTAAATGCGTGTTCTGAGGAAATTTAACAGTGTGAATCCACATTGTAAAAGTACAGTTTTATATCGGGATTACCTCTATATACCGATACTTATAATTATTTTGCATAAAACTTGTATAGATATGTAACTTAAAAAAGTATTATTAAAGTGATGTCAAAAATCTACTTCTTCTGAAATTTCTATCGCTATCCGGAGGTAGTAAAACATTAAATAATGCAATAAAATTTTATATGCAGATTACCTATACTATTTAGCACATTTTTATCACCGAGCCTCTCAAGAAATGAAGAAAAAATTTTTTTGACCCAGCCTATTATACACCAGGCCGCTAGCAAATTAATATCATCCTGAAGCGCTCTATCGCCATTGCAAGAGTCCACACATTTATATTTTCATATCATCTGCGTAGGCGAAGAAGTTGGAAGAAGTAAAATATTTATATAAATCATTTATAAAAATCAGAAAGAGAATTGGTGCTAAGTGGCTGCCCTGAGGAACACCGGAAATAACCGATATAGGTCTGGATGTTTTCGATGACAACTGAACTATTTGAGACTTACGAGAAGGGAAGAGGCCATCCACAAAATCAAGCCACCACGAATTCCATAAGACCAAGTTTGCGGAGCAACAGCTTGTGATCAACACGGTCAAAAGCCTTAGAAAAAATCCACATATACCGTATCAACTTGAGATCCTCGCTGCAGTGCGTCATTAATATAGCAGCAAAATTGCAATAAGTTCGTTTGGGTGTTACGGTCAGACAAGAAACTACGTCGATTAACTGTAATTACTTCACGGAAGGTGTCATAGCTCGAACTAGATACAATATGCTCAAAAACTTTTGAAATATTTGATAGTAACGATAGTTTTCTTCGTTAGTTTTTATCTATCTATCACAACACAATCAAGCTAGTTCTCCTCATGTTGCTATTCAATTTCTCATTGCAAGTATTCTGGAAACTTTTTGAAATATCTCATTGCGATTACGTCAAATTAGTTTCAATTTGTAATTTCGATCGAATAATAAACAGTATATCTCGCGGTGGTCAAATGAACTTGAAGAACTTTAAAAACGATATTCTGTGGGTGGCTACAATGAAATAGCTGATCAAATTCTTAGTCAGCTAGATGAGGTTTGGAAAAGTAAATGGAAAGAAATTACCGAAAACATGAGTTTTACTCACTCTAGTAGAAATAACTGGTAGTTGCTTCGAAAACTAGATTCGGCAGCATTACCCCTCAAACAAATTTCGCCAATAGATCCCAACCTTATAGTTGATAGAATAGAAAGAATGCTTCAAATAATGTGCCTGTCAGCAGAACTTTTGCTAGAGAATTTAAAAGAGAAATTAAGGATACATTTTCTGGTTTCCCTCAAAATTCGCAATGGTGATTTCCTTTTCTTTTATTAAAGAAATCAATTCAGCCATTGCCCGGCTTAAGTTAAGATAGGCTAAATGATAAATTTTAACAGTACGCGTCTAATACGTGAGTGAAGTCAGCAATATATACTCGTAATAGCGAAAGATATTGCCAACTTTTGCAAAATCACTTTCTCGTCAAGTTACCCTCGTATTATTACAGGAATTGAAAATATTTCAGTATTATCACTTTATCGTAAAATAGTTGTTTAGATGCAAGAAGTCTCATTTGCGGAAATTTTTATAACAGGGGCAAAGATATGATCAAAATAATATACATTTACGACTTATACAAACATAATTCATATCTGTGCTGATATTTTATTTATTAAGCTCGCCCATCGTTTTCGAAAAGCAATATATTTATGAATTATTTCCTTTCATAGAACTGTTTCTTATATGAGAGATATATACACATAAACATATATGGATGGCTGGTGGGCGAGCTTTATACCTGAATGCATTAAATTTTTCTTAAGGCGGTTCTTTCGGTAAGGAAAGTTGCGTCGCAAAACTATTTTAAATTTTAAATTTTCCAGACAGCCCGAAATTTTAACCGTGATTTATTGCTACAGGTTGGCAGATCCGTTTTGTTTTCGAGATGGAGATATTTGCCGAAGTTACAGAGAGTTGTGAAGAAGATGGCGTCTAACAAGGAAAAGCTTTTTCCCAAATAATAATTGGCACGAATGTCTTTGAAGAACTATTGATATTTATAGCATACATGAATTGATAAAATAGTACAGCTTGACTACATTTTACCGATTTTTAAAATGTAAAAAAAGTTAGATATTTTTAATTTAGTCGAAGCAATAAGGGGTAACCGTCCACGTCTTGAAAATGTATGAATATGTAACAGCGTAGAGCTTTTGCCCGAGAATTATAAAGCGGCTAGCGTATCAATTCTCTCTTAATACTCCAGAATTATCTTTAACGTTTTTTTGTAACAGTTTGAGTGTATCTAGTACTGAAAAAATGGTTATGATATTTTAGGCAGGTCAGTCTTTAAGGCAGACCTTCGAACTTGTGTCTATGTGATCAGGCACATGTCAAACCCTGTTTTGAACGAGCTGATTTCATAGGCGATAGATGTCGTTGTACTGATGTTATTTTTTGACTGTTGAGAAAGCAAATATTTTTCATAAACTATAATGTAAATTTCTTACAATTTCTAGTTGTTTTAATTATTACAATATGGTTAAATTTTTGTAGACTTTGGAGATATTTTTGTAATTCTCTTCTCAAGTAATACTAAAAACTTACCGTATGTTACAGTTTATAATTCTGTATATGTATATAAACGTAACCTTTTTATAGATGTGGAGAATTGAAAGTATTATGTCTAGCACTTGTTATCAAGCACGAGGGAAGGAAAAGCCAATAATAAAGTGAACGAATGAACCAGAAAATATTGAGGTTTTCAAATATTAATAAAATCTTATTTACAGAAGATAAATAAATAGGGTATTAAATACATTGTATATACAAAACAGTTTGTCTTTTATAGATAAAGAAAATTGAAGCACTCCAAATTTACGTATGAAGGTTAAAAAAGTAGCAAATTTGTTGCATTTTTCGCGAAGTAATGTAAATCTAAATATGTTTTGTACATATTATGATGCTAATTTATTCGAATTTTTGTTGAAAAAATTCGCCCTTAAGTAAGATTCGAACCCACGGGCATGGTTTGCCGGACCATCGCTTTAACCAATAAGCTATCAAAGGTAGTAATTTCGAATCTTTGAATCGAAGATTCGAAATCACTGCCTTTGGTAGCTTAGTGGTTAAAGCGATGGTCCGGCAAGCCATGCAAGTGGGTTCGAATCTTACTTGTGGGCGAATTTTTTTTCTATAAAGAATTCGGATAAATTAGCGTCGTAATATGTAGAAACCATATTTTCATTAAAAAAGTCTTTAATTTTTGAAAATCAAGTACCCAAATATACATAGTTACTTTACTGACATATGAGCACACACTTTTTCCATATGTACAGATATTTAGAATATATTGATGATGGAATACAGCTAAAGCACCAATATTATGAGCAAATTTTGTTATACTTGAATTTATTGAATTTAAAAGTAATTAAATAATTTATTCAGCATTTTCTAATAATTACATGTCTAAATATTTATTTAACTAATAAATGTACATGTACACATGTACACCGTAAAAATAAAATCTGTTAACTAATTTTGTTTATTATTCAAAGGAATCGATGGTAAGCTCTGTGCTACTTAAAGTACGACTAATTTTATAATAAAAACTAAAATGCAAATATATAAAATATAACGAGCCAGCGAAAAAATTCATAATTGGTGTAGACTGTGAAATTGGGTTGGTACTTTAGCCACTTCCACATAATGACATTTATTACTTGACATTGAAACTAAAAGTTTGTGTCAAATTTTTCAAAACTCTTATTAAGAAAATTAAATTTATTTGGATGTAAATGGACAACATGTTCAACAACTTCTGTAGCTATATGTAAATTTTGATTATGATTTCGATATTAAATAAATTATTTGTTTTCTTTTTTGGTGTAGTATCATTTCATTGCCATAACCTTTTTTTACAATGAAACCAAATGAAACTCTCAAGCATCAAGTAATGTGTCATTATGTGGAAGTGGTTAAAATACCAACCCAATTTCACAGTCTACTCCAATTATGAATTTTTTCAATGGCTCGTTATAAAAAATGGTATAAAGTCACCGCAAAATTCTAAGTAAATAACGTAGCTGACAGCTGTCACGGTTAGGTTATGACGCTAAATCGCTGAAATTTTTGCACATTTTCTGTTAGGCAGATAGAGTATAGTCACTTTTCCACTAGACCGTCACGGTCTAATATTCTTATGTAGAGAGCGTATAAAGTTTCAAAACGTGGATTTAGTTGCGAAAAACGCTTGAGTAGGTCACATTTATTTGTTTTGAAAGAAATACTTTGAGGCCATTTTCATCTTTCCATCTCTCTTCGTTTTGAAGTTATGACTAGAGCAGACCAATTTCCGTGTGCGCCATGAGCGCCGGTGTGGGAGTGTAATTCGTAATATTGTAATATATTAGAATATGCGATAGAACAGGGACGCAACATGAGCTTGTTACCGATATAACTATAGAAGTAGAGACATTTATTCTATCAGAACTAATAAAATATACATTTGGTTTTCTGCTATTAAAGTAATATGCATAAACACACGAAAAATGCATACGTGTTATTTACAATGTGTTGTTGACCAACACATTAGATATGTATTGCACACTAAACATTTAATTTTTGAGCCATCGTAAATTAAGTCCGGGAAATCCATAATAAATTTATTCACTTTGTCTGACAACGGTCGGTTTCTCGATTTATGTGTCGATGAGATTTTATTACGTATGCTTACACTTACATGCAATCTAAGCAAATACCAAACACATACTGAATGCTTTTTATTAGTTCTGATGCAATACAATCATCCTCACATCGGCGCACATGGCGCGCACGGAAATTGGTTTGCTCTAGTTATGACATCAGAGACTTTTATTTTATATAACCTCTTCCCTTTTTAGTGGATTTGAATAGATCATAAAATTTTGATTTAAATAGTATGCAGATGTTTAGCTTTCTCGCCAATAGTTCTCGAGTTTTTCGAAAGAAAATTACATACCTTGAAAAATCAACTTCTATTTGTAAGTCATGCCGTACTAATGAAGGTGTAGTTGAAGCATCTTATCTCGTAGTATTAAGAGTAGCTAAGATGTCCAAACTCCATACAATCCTAGAAAACCTCATATTTCCAGCTGCATTGATATGGTCAGCGTTTTAATAGGCGTGGAGTAAGCAAAAAATAAATAAAAAAAATTCCGCTTTCTAACAACACAATATCAAGGCGAATCGATGACATGACTGCCGATGTTAGCGATAAGATAATTCAGAAAGTGAGTTCAAGTGAATTGTTTATCATTCAATTTGATGAATCAACAGATGTGGCAAACATATCTCAGTTCTCATGTTTTGTTTGGTATGAATGCGATACGGACACATCAATCAAAGAAAATATGTTGTTTTGAAAAACAGTACCGGTTCATGCAACAGGACAATGTCTTTATGATATTTTTATGAAGCTACTAGAAACTATACGAAGATAAATTGGACAAAATGTATTGTGATTATGTAAAGGTGATTATAGGAAAGAACAGTGAATTAATGAACATATTAAAAGATCGCCTTATAACAAGGATGGAATGGACGCACTGCATCCTTCACAGACATGTTCTCGTCGCAAAAGAAATTCCGGAAAATCTCAATCAAATTCTATGTGAAGCTGCAAAATGGTTAGTTTTATTAAAAGCCGACCGTTACAGAACAGGCTGTTTGTTAAACTATGCGATGAAATGTGCGAAAGTAAAAAATCTATTCTTTTCCATACAGAAGTTAGATGGTTATCGCTAGGGAAAATGTTAACCCTGTTATTGGAATTGCGAGATGAATGCATAATATTTTTCCAGGATAAACAAACGCCATTCTCATTATTTTTACAGAATAATGGGTGTATGTTGTTGTTGGCTTACTTAGCTGATGTATTTTCGCATTTAAACGGCTCGGGTATGAATTTACAAGGACGGAATGAAAACATTTTATTAATGATAGACGAAATTCATACTTTCATTAAGAAGCTTGATATCTGGATTATTCACCTTCGAAGTAAAAATTTGGATATGCTCCCACTTAGTTTGGAATATATTGAGAATAATTTGAATTAACAAGGCACTATTATTCACCACAGTTCGGATTGCATGAAGATGCATTTGCGTGAGCTAAAAACTCAAATGTCGGAGTATTTCCCTGAAGATAAAAATTATTTCTCGTAGAGATGGGTGGTGAATTCGTTTAGTGCTGCTGCTAAGTTACTAGTTGAGCTTCACAACCAGCTCATCGAAACGTCTGCCGACGAAACGCTACAACTGCAATTTACATCTGAAGATTTAAATACATTTTGGCTTGAACTTACTGCAAATGAGAATTAATGAATATTAAATCTCATTCTTACATGTAAATGTCGACTTATGTGATGCGTTCATAACTACAATCCGACAAACTAAGTTTGTACCAGTATGCAGAACACACTCTTTCGCGACAACGAATTTCCTGGTAATTAGGATAATTAAAAATTGCTGAAAAAAACAAGTCAATCAACGGGAAACGTACAGACGCGTTTCGTTCTGGTTGGAACTTTTCAATGCACGGCATTCCTCGAAGACGGACATTGCATTTCATTTCTATACTTTCTGTATATATAGTTAACATTTTGAACTTACTGCAAATGAGAATTAATGAATATTAAATCTCATTCTTACATACATTTGTAAGAATGAGATTTAATATTCATTAATTCTCATTTGCAGTAAGTTCAAAATGTTAACTATATATACAGAAAGTATAGAAATGAAAAGCAATGTCCGTCTTCGAGGAATGCCGTGCATTGAAAAGTTACAACCAGAACGAAACGCGTCTGTACGTTTCCCGTTGATTGACTTGTTTTTTTTTTCAGCAACATTTTGGCTTGCTCGTAGAAATGAATATGGAAATTAAGTAACAGAAGCATTGGAGATATTAATCACTTTCGCCACGTCTTATATCTGTTAAAAGGGTTTTACGTCTATGGTCGCGCTAATAACTAAATACAGGAATCGTCTCTTATCATTCGAAGATAATTTGCTTTTGTCTGCTTCTAATGTAAATCCACGTATGGAGAAATTTTTAAATGAAAAGTAAATGCAACCATCACATTCATTTCTTTTCTTTAAATGTGTATAGCGAACGCCAATTAAGTTGGCGCGAGGAGGGGTAAGTTCGTGCAGGATTAGAAGTAGTGGGGAGATTTGTATTTGATTTTACATCAAATGCCAGATAATTCTAACCTCTGAGCGTGTATCACTTTATGATCCCCTAGCAAAGACATTATGTTCTGTCAAACGTCAATGACAAATATATTCTGACAATTACTTGAGTAGTGGAGGTGGACGTTTTTAAAAACGGCTTCTGCGCACCCCCTCCTCGCGCCAACTTAATTGGCGCTTGCTATACTTATTGTAAGTAAAATGTTTATAATAAACGATTTTTTCTCCCTCTCCCCCTTGGGAGTCGCGAGCCCCAGGTTAAGAAACAATGGCATACACTATAGACAGTTTGCCATTTCTTTTACAATGTTTGATCAAAAGATTATTTTTCTTCGTCTTATTCTTAATTTGGCAATAAAAATAAGTAATTAAGGAAGTTTTCAGGACAAGATACTTCCCTTTTGGTCCATATACCTTGTACAAGTAAGTTACAATTAACGATGCAAACTATCATCAATAATCATGTATAGTAGTTGTTAATAAATGAAACAGAGAAATACTAAATAGTATATCTTATATTTCTCTATTAACTGCTTTATCGTAAAAATATGGTCCTGTGCGCTTCTACCCTTCCTAAATCCACTTTGTGCTTCTGCCATTTGGCTTTCTGTTATTACCTTGAGCCTTTTCTCCAGGATACTCTCGTATATTTTGGACACAATACTTAGGAGCGTAATACCTCTGTAATTGGCACAGTCTTTGTTATCCCCTTTTTTAAATATGGGTATCACTATTCCCACTTTCCAATCTTTGGGGACCCTACCTTCATTCCAAGCTCTGTTAAAGAGGTGTGTTTTGCTGTCTATTCCTTCGTTTCCTAAGCACTTTAGCATTTCTGGAGTAATTTTGTCATATCCTGCTGATTTTCCATGCTTTATCTGCCTTATTGCTTCTATCACCTCTTCCCTCTGTATGCTTTCTCCTTCTTCCCTGACTTGTGCGTAGTTTGCCCTTTCGTCTGTTGGACTAATGATTTGCTCCTCACCAGTGCTCAAAAGTTCCTGGAAATATTCTCTCCACCGTTCCATAATTAATACGTCTTCTGATATTATTCTATTATCTTTTGATTTTACCTGTTTTATAATCTGTTGCTTTCCTTTCCTTATATTTTTCAGTACTTTATAGAATAGCTTTTGATTTGATCGACTGTCTGTTTCCATTTTTCTTCCGAAATCCTCCCACGAGTTATTCTTTGCCTCTTGTACCAATTCCTTTACTTTTATTCTTTGTTGCTTGTATGTGGCATAGGCCTCCTCGGACTTGTTTCCGAGGTACCGGTTCCAATAAGGCTTTCTTGGCTTTAATTTCATCTTTTATTTCTTGATTCCACCACCTCGTTTGTTTCTTACTTTTGTTAACAATTGTCGTTCCGCAAGCCTTCCTAGCCGATGCTAAAATAATATTCTTTACAATATTCCACGATCGCTCCAATTCCAAAGTCCCCCACTCTCCAGTCACTGCAAGTCTTGTTTCTACTTCTTCTCTAAATGTACCCGCTGTTTCCATTTCTTGTAGCCTATATGATCTGATGACCTCATTCGCTTTCTTTGATGTACCTTTTTCCATTGCTGGCTTTTTCCTTCCGTTCTGTATCCTCATTTTTGCAGTAACAAGATAGTGGTCACTGTAAATTTCCGCCCCTCTTCTGACTTTGACATCTAGTACTTCCTTTCTATAATCTCTATTTATAAGTACATAGTCTATTATAGATTTTTCGTTTCTGCTTTTTATCTCTCTTGTGTATTTGTGTATGTTCTTGTGTGCAAAGAATGTATTCGTTATAACAAAATTATTTTCGATGCAGAAGTGTATCAACCTATCTCCATTGTTATTCTTGTGATTCTCCTTATCCTCCTTACACCTTAGGGTAAAAAGGTTACTGATTATATATATCTTATATTTAACGCGGTAAAAAGAAATATTACAATTTCTTGTTTTTGAGTACTTAAAAAATATAATATGTGTTTACATGATAAAGATATAAGGTATCAAGGAAGGAAAAGTGTTACTAACTAACATAATTTTATCAGACTTTTTTCGTATGTTGGACAACAAACAACTTTTGTAACGAAGTTTACGTAACGTCAATTACGTGGGAGTCATTACTTCAATTCAGAAGGATTGAATGTCCAATTAAAAAGCCGTGTAAAATTGCTGATTCTCGAAGACCCGTAGCGCTAAGTATTGATTATGTCATCGAGCATAATAATGGAACAGGAACTCGTAATATTTTTATGGATAGATGATTATGGCGCCCGTTTTGGTCGTTATTTCCGATCTAATTGCACGAGCACAACAAATATATTGGTGGAGTGTAATTTTATGAACTTATTTAGAGGGTAAATACGATCGATAAAGGATCGACGAATTCATTATAAACTTATATGACGAGGTATTCTTCTTTTATATCCTCACATTTTTCTAGAGTTAATTAATTAACGAACTTGTTACCGTACTCTTAGTTTTGTTGATATTTAATAAAATATATCTATAGTTAAAATATGAAAAGTTTTGTTAGGGCCTTAAATGATAATTAAAATGTATATATTGACAAAAATAAGTAGAGTATGTGGAGTGGTGTAACAATCTATTTAGCTAGCAAAGTGAATGAAATAGTACTTCGCATTAATTAAAAGGTATATAAATTATAAACAGGATGCTACTTACTTTTAACAGAGACCTTGGTTTTTGCTTATATATGAATGAGTAACTTCTCAGAGCGATTCAGATTGTTAAAAGATGCAATAAATATCAAAAATACCCCTGTTTAATACGAAAAATGGAAATGATCGCGTTCAAATGGAATCTGAAATGTTCTGTTTAAAACTGTATGACGGCTTTCCCTAATATCTAAGTTTTAATGTTTTTGGTTATTTCTTGTGTTTTTTTGTCACATTATGGAAAACCGGGATTTGAATTTTGCTTGGTGGGATTATGGGGAAAGATCCCTAAAAGCCCTTAAAAGAATATGCCCAAACCTCTTTCGTAACTACCTTTAGAATAAGTTTAGAAGTCTTTAGAATGATAGAAATTGTTAGTATATACTATTTTTTACTTTGCTAAAACAAAAATCAGGATCTGAATGTGGACATTTTCTTGTTTTCCAATTTGAAAAAATGTCTGGCGGGAAAAAGATTTGCCTTAAGCGACGAGCTAATACCTGATACTGATATTTGTTTTAAGGGTCTCCAACAATCTTACTATACACAAGGTATAAAGAAGTTTGAGCACGACTAGACTGTGTGTAATGTTAGAAGGTGACTGTAGAAAAGTAGATACTAGCTTAAAAAACTATGTTTTTGGATAAATTGGAAAAAGCTCATTTCACCTTCATAACACTGGCCAATACGATTTTTTCTGACTTCTAAGCGAGATTTGTTTTTTACTAATTTGGGTGTGCTGAATCCGAAAATTATAATAGTTTTTGCGTATCACGTCAAAATTAAACAGTATACTCTACCATGCTTTTCGAAGAATCACTAATGCGGCTAAGTAGTTACTCACGTAAGACCTGTTACGATATAAAGAAAGAATAAAATTTAATAATTCATTTATTTATTTCAATAAATCAATCAGGGAATACATTTTGGTTTGTAGCACTTTCTGCTATTTTGTGTTGGTTTGTATTTTGGTTTGGCAGTCTCTTTGAACATTCTAACAGTAGTTGGCCATCATATGAGGATCCCATCTTCCTTGCTAACGAGTTTCCATGATTCGCTTTAACCAACTAAGCGACGAGGACCTTGGTTTCAAGTCTAATGAAAAAGCCTTATAAGGCACCGATGCTGATATTCAGATGTGAGTTTGAAAGTTGGAAATTGCTAATTTTTCATCCTTAGCTATTAATAAACAGAGATAATTTCTTAGCCGTTCATCTAATATATCAATTGATAAATTCTTGGAATTTTCGGCTTTTAAATTAAATATTTAAATATTTAAATATTTTCAAATTAGTATGTTATTTTGGGAAGTAAATGTGCCCTATAAGGCGTTTCCAATAGACTTGAAACCAAGGTCCTCGTGGCTTAGTTGGTTAAAGCCACAATCCGCCAAACCGTAGACTTGGGTTCAAGTCCCAACGTGGATGAAAATTTTTGAAATCTCGTATAGTTTGCATTGTAATTTGTAGACAGTAATGTTTACATTCACATTTACTTCGCAAAGTAACATACTAATTTGAAAATATTTAAATATTTAATATAAATGCCGAAAATTCTAAGAATTTATCAATTGATATATAAAGCTAGAAAGAGAAAATATATAATAAGTAACATAATAGATAAATGCCATTTTTGCGTGTATATAAAAATAGACAAGAATTAATTTACTAATCACCGCAAACATTGATAAAATTCTTACGCCGGTGATTTTAGAAGTGCGTTTGTTAAACAAACTTATGATATGAGATTATGATGAATCCACTTCATAATAAAACAAACTAAATACACGAATTAGTTTCAGATTCTTTTTGTGTTATAAACTATAATGATTTTTCATGCCGCTATTAAAGCGTAAACCTTCTAAAAACTATATAACATATAGTAAGTCCGACAAAATACATGATTCGTTTCGCTAAATGTTGCATAAAAGTAACTTTTTTAATTAACTTCAGTTCTGTGATGGCATTAAAGTCTTCGTATCAAAGGGAAGCTGATAGTGTCCGACAGCGGTACCACGGTCCAGATAACGTAACAGGGTTTGCTTGTAAAAAGCAGAGGCGGCGAGCGTCACTGCACTAACTGCATTACGGACAGCACACTTTCAGTTAATAGGCAGCTTTCAGCGGGTCACAGTGTTCGGTAATGGACTTTATTGTGTCGAATGCGAGGGGAGAAATTTTCAGAAAATCTATTTAAAATCGACTGAAATTAAGGGGATTTTATTTTCTGGACTGCGGAGTTTCGCCGTCATGAAATAAATAGAAGACGACCAACAACAAATATAAAAAAAAAACATGAAAAAGTAAAGCTATAAAATAGGCGCGTTTGAATATATGTATATAATAAGAAAAAAAACATTCAGGTGGGTGTAATTGCACAGGTTTACAAAAAAAAAATAAAATTGGCGTGGCTGTTTTTAATTTTCCGCCTATATATATATATATATATATATATATATATATACATATATATAAATTCACTAATATATGGATAATCGATCTGTTTGCATTAAAACTCAAATTTTCTTTCTCAATATTTCGTCAAAATATTAATGACTTCATCAGGAGAAGCTATAAAACTGCAATATACACTTTACTCTTATATTAATATATTCAAAAAAAGAAAAATTACAGCTACAGAGTTAAGCGTTGGCAGTCTTGTTAATTAATATACACATAATTGTCACTGGCAACCCACAAATAACACTTGAACATTACATTTTCAAGTAACGACTAAAACTGTAAAATTTCAACTTGACCTTTTTCACACGCATGTCTGCATAATATGTATGCGAAAACAAATCTCTCCTAATTTCTACGTTGGGTCTTTCTCCGGTGAATTTATATTAGTACGATGAGAAATTTTCTATAATTAAAAAGTAAAATTTCTTTGCGTGTAAAATGCTGGATCAAATTAAATCTAATATGTGTATAATTTCACTATTAATAAAAACAGAATCTGTGTCAATGTATAATCAAATAAAACGATTTATTGCTACGTAACGTTTCTAAACTGTGTTTGTTTCTTCATCAGACCTAATAAAAGATTTAAAGATTAGCCATACAAAGTAAAATATAAAAATGAACTTACATTAGCAATTTAATTTATAAGTGATCTTATAGAATGAAAATACCAAATAGCAATAATATTTTAGTTGTATTTACATTTGACTAAAACAAAACTATTGCGAAAGGTGCGAAACATTTTATAAGAATTAAAAGAAAACCAAAGTTTAGTGCATTATACAAATTGATCGTTTTATAAATTGATAAATTATTGGAGCTTTTCGGCTTTTTTTTTTAATTAACAGCTAAGAAATTATTTAACACTATATATATATATATATCTGATTCATTAACACTCTTACTTTATAATGCATTCCTAAATAGCTTGAACCAAGGTCTATCATGGCTTAAGTGGTAAAGGTGACAGTCCGGCAAACGGTAGACTTGGGTTCAAGTCCCAACGTAGACAATATTTTTCAATAAAAAATTTCGTATGATTTGCTTTGTAATTTGTAGACAGCAATGTTTACATCCCCACTTACTTTGCAATTACATACATACTAATTTGATATTTGTAAATATTTCATATAAAAGCCGAAAAACTCCAATAATTTATCAATTGTTATATATATATATATATATATATATATATATATATATATATATATATATATATATATATATATATAATTATAAATGGATAATTGTTTCTGGGAGTTCGGCTTAATTATTATTCATCAATTAAAAATACTCATACTACCGTTTTATTGTCTTCGTCAGAATAAATTGTTTATAATAGAAGGTGTTTTCTGTAAATAATATTACTTACAACATTGTTTTCATCAATTTTACATTTTATATATTTTGCTTAATAACTATTTTACTTAAATATACTGTGACATATTCATTATTCTATATATAGAAGTAAACTGCAATTTACTTGACATACAGTATCTTTTTATTTAAAAAAAAAATTGTGGTTATCCCTGCATATAATTTCATACCTTATTTTCGTGCGGATGGTTTTAAAAAGTTAAGTGTTGACATTGAATTAAAACTATACTATATTAATAATATTTTTTATATTATAGAAAAATATAATTTTGATAAATTTGCTACGATTGTTTACTGCGTTTCTTCTTTCTTATGTATATATATATATATATATATATATATATATATATATATATATATATATATATAATACGTTTTCTTACAAAATCAAATCAAATGTAATAATGTACTTATGTTTTCAATGAAATATTACAACTAGATTAAGCACATAAGGCTAATATAAAACTATTTCTGTAGGTTTAATTAACTGAAATATTGATGAAAAACCGTTATTTCTATAACAGCGATTTCCGAAAAAATGTAGCCTGAGAAACAAAACTAGGGCTGGTTTGAGAGCTTATATCAGGTTAGGAATAAAGAAATATCAACAATTTTCTGATATTCCCTGATATTCTTGGCAAACTCTTACTAAACCTCTAAACTCTAATCTACGCCAGCTCTTACTAAACATGCCAAACCCTTGATTTTTTAACAAGTAAAAATGTCGATTTAAGGACTCATTGCCTGCATTCATCTGATTTATGACCTTCTGATTTTTATTTGCTTGCTAATATTAAAAATAAAATTAGTGGTAAGTAATCTGGCTTGTAGGCTTCTGCGGTCGTTGTCCATGGTTGCTTCCTGAATTCCAGGCTAGAGCCGCGTGCTTGGGTTTGCCTCCTTTCTGGCCGACGTTTCGGCCACTGTTTCATGGCATATCTTCAGATTAGATAGAAGTATTTCCCCAACGGGAATACTTCTATTTATGTGAGTGAAATTAGCGTTATAGAAAGATTATAATATTTATTACTGTTTTTTTAGTTTTCTGTCTCATCTTCCTACAGAATCATCGGTACGCTCTTAGCGGGAGAGGTACGTTCAGTAAAAACAAGTTTTCTATCTCACAGAAGTTCATAAGACATAGGGTAGAATAACATTCAACGCCGAAACAACTAACACTGTCTCAATATCAAATTCAGAATTAAGCCAAGTGCTTCCATCTGACGGATACAACCGCAACTTGCAAGAGCTCTATTAACTTGCCTTCACTCTTTATCGGACAAACCGAATGAGTATGTAACAAAATAATTTTAAACATAGTTTTTATATAAAACAAAAATATTTTTGTTTTATTCAATATTTGGTGAGGTTTTACCTATTCAATTATTTAGTTGTAATCGTCTATCTCCCTTAATTCTGTATTAATTCTACATGAAGCATTGATATCTTATGCGGTGGATAAGATATTGAAGTAAATATTAGCGAAAAATCAATAATCACTTAAATTCTGACATTTTCAAAAGTACAATGTCAAATTTCACTTTTCGGGTCCGTTTTTAATTTAGGAAATTGCAATTGCGGTAACAACCATGCGCTTTATTCCGTCTAATACCTTTTCGCTTCCGAAATTTTATTCTCATTAATTATTTCGGCTTAATTTCGTTAAGAACTGCCTGCATTTGATGTATTTTTAATTTTTACGTCGCCCCTATGCTTCATCGTAAAATTATTCATCGGCCGAGGTAAACATCGGCTCGTAATTTTTTTCGGACACGCGCGTCAGAGGAAACAGAGACCCCCTCCCTAGAAGCCGTTATTAAATCTCTCTCCTAATTACGTTCATACTTATTCAAAGCACGGTCACGACATAATTGAATTTATAACATTTTTTCATTCGGTCTCATTCGCTGAAACTTTGTATTGAGAGAAAAAAATGCGTGTAACACAGTTCAATCGTAATTTTTTAACTAGCGTAATACTGATTCGATATTGTAAGAGAACTGTTTAATAGAAACAAGTTTAAAGGTTGTAAAGCAATTTTCTTCTAATGAATTTAAAAGTCTTCATTAACATAGAGGTATAAGTGTCACTGTCACAATAGTCAACTCATGATTGCTTCTGAAACTCCATACTGGCAACGCGTTCTTTGGCACTGCTTCCTTCTTGGTTTTCTATCGTTTCGTCCATTGTTGCAAGGCACATCTTCAAGGCTACTACTACTATTGCTACACTGAATTTGCTTTAAGAAAGAAGCAATGCCAATGACGCTGTGTCAGCTCAGAATCTCAGAAGCAGTCATAGACAACGACAGCAGGAGCATACAAGTTAGATATTAAACATTTTAAATATTTTCAAATTAGTATGTTCTTTTGCGAAGTAAATGTTAATGTAAACATTGCTGTCTACAAATTACAATACAAATTATACGAAATTTGATTTAAAAAATTTTTGTCCACGTTGGGACGTGAACCCAAGTCTACGGTTTGCCGGACCATCGCTCTAACGAACGGAGCTACGAGGAACTTGGTTTCAAGTTTTATCGGAACGCCTTATAAGGCACCGATGTTAATATTCAGATGTCGGTTTGAAAATTCGAAAGTTTGAAATTGCTAAATCGCAATGTAAATGAGAATTAATTACTATTAAATTTAATAGTTATTAATTCTCATTTACATTGCGTTTTTCATAATTCGTATATATACACGCAGTATAGAAATGAAAGTCATATCTATTTCCGGATAATGTCTACTGTTGATTAGTAAAAACTATGAAATACCGGTATCTGCAGATTCCGAACGTATACGACTTTCACACATTTTTCATGTATGTATATATATATATATATATATATATATATATATATATATTTGTGCGAAATAATTGCGCGAAAGCAAGACAAGAGGAATTAGTAATATTTGAAGGGATGTAAATTCAGTTCTTTCCAGAATGCGTAAAATCGCATTCTGGAAGCTGGATTTGGTGAATGTGTAAAAGGTATTCCGTTTTATTCGGAATACCTTTTACACATTCACCAACTTGACCGTGGTCAAGCAACATGGGCAAGCAACGGAGACCGTGGCTTGAAATCTAAAACTAACAGAAACAAGAAAAGTCGCTAACCACAATATAAATCAATTCCAAAAATGTTTTCGGCAACAAAGTTCCTATCTTCAGTAGAACAATCTGAAAAATAGTGTTAAACTATGTGTGTTATCTCCGTTGATTTATATTGTATGGGATAACACTGTGTGTTATCTCACTGGCAATTTGGTGGCGAGCATATCTTCAAAGGTTGTACTTTAGCTTACGTTTAATACTATTTTTCAGATTGTTCTACTGAAGATGGTAGCTTAGTAGCCGAAATATGTATTTAGAGTTTATTGATTTATATTGTGTTTACATATTTTTCTTGTTTGCGTAAAAGGAATGCTATGAATATGATATGGCAATAAGAAGAGCTAAAAATTCAAAATGCGTAAATGGAAACAGAAAATTATAGAAGAGCATCGGAAAAAGAATAATAAATTTAAAAAAAAAATATGTATACGTAAAATGCAACTAAAACAAGAATGACCAACGCAAGTGAAAACTCCTTAGGTACATACAAAGTTGAGACAATATGGGACTGTGGATGAAGAGAGAAGGATGCCGAGGGAAAGCTGTTTAATACTATCAAAAGTCTTTGTCTGTAAAAAAAAGAGCAAGGCACAAATATTGTTTCTGAAATTCTGGCCTGGAACGGCGTATTTGGAACCGTTTCCTTCTAGGCACACGTTTCGTACACCATTGCAAGGGATATCTTTAGAGCTGCTAATACTGTTGCTGCACTGAAGCTTGTTCCAGTGCAGCAAGAATAGTAGTAGGAATTCCAGCCTGTAAGCCTAAAAGGGATCAAGACATTTATATTTTCGAAGGTGGTGACTTCTGCGTTGACATACGTACTGGAAATGTGAATAGCACCGAAGAGCAAAGAAAGAAATTGAAAAAAAAATAAAAATACACAAAATAAGGAGAAAAAATTAGGTGTCAAGGTAGTAAACCGAAAAGTTGCAGAATACTAATTGGAATGGTACTAATACATGAAAAGGATACATTAAATAAATTTGACAATGTGAGTATATTAAGTGAGATGGAGGATAGAAAACAAGATTAGGTCAAGGAGGTGACACAAGAATGGTGGAGGTGAGATAATTAAAGTGGAGCGATGTCAACAAAGGCATGTAGAACAAGAAAGTCGAGGGAAATGTCGAGGAACTCAACCAGTTGGCTAATCTCCTTCACACGTCTCTAGAGGTAATTAGATGAAATGATTAAGTAAAATTAAGTTAGGCTTCAATTTTAATAAGTTTCTAATTAATACATGTTCGAGATTATTTCGCTGTACCTTTTCTAAATTTGAATATTAAATTTTGTCCAAAAAAAGCATTATGTTTATGTGGAAATGCTGTTAGTGAAATAGATAATTCCAGTACAATTAAATTGCTTTGTGATTAAAATGTAACGAATTTATTTTTTTAATGTAATTGTAAATGATGTTGGGTTCTTTAAGCTTACGCGATATGAGTTACTTTTTCACCATTTTTTTTTTGTTGAATAAATCGATGTAGGGGAACGGTGGAAACGTGAATTTGTTGGTGAAAAATGTCTAAGTCGAATGAAGGTGCGGAACGAAGAAAAAGTAGAAAAGAAGAAGTAATTCCGAAGTGGGAGATATAAGTAAAAGTGTAGTCGAACGGAAATACGCCAGCGAGACGGATATACAGGCCGTAAAATGAGAAAAACAATTGAAGCAATTAATCCAAGAAAAACTAATCAAGCAAGACAAATTGCCCGCGGGGAAACAGACGAAGGAATTACTTTATAGTCGGTGATAAAACATCCACCTACACCTAATTGGAAGTGATATTCGTGAAAGTCGACTGCGCGATCGTGCTTACCGAGAGCTCAAGGAAATTTTACATGGGCAGCTCGCAAATGAAATAAAGCAGTTCGTTTTTTTTCCCTTAATTAGTCCTGACAACTTCACAGCTTTTCTAATGTTCGAGAGAAATTACGTACGCGATAGACAAACATTACAGTATATACAAAGTGAAGGACGAGCTAATAAAACATTAAAGTTAGATGAAGGGTGCAAGAAAAGCAATTTCTTCCAGATTCGTGCTGAAATGATAGATACTATATGTATTACTTTTTGACTGAGCCAGCTACTTTTCTCAAGTTAATATTGAAATGTTCAAGGCTCTTCGTTATGATGTATTCACGTTCAATTGTCAGTTAGGATGTTTTCTAAAAACTCGTTTTCTTTCTTAAATTGCTAACGAGTCTTAGACAATTATTTTTACGAATAGAGGAAACATGTATTGTACGAGAACGGATTGATATATAATAATTGGTATAAGGTCCTCAACTCTATAAAATAAGAATAATAAGAGATTAGAAAATGAAGCCAGACTCAAAATGAAGTAAATTTATTGTACTATCAATGTACATAATTATATTTTCTCATAATTACCATTTAGGGTAACACATTTCTCTAAACTGTGAATCCATTTCTTCATTCCGTCCATGAACAAATTTTCTTGTTTACTATTGATTCAATTGTGAACAGCCGGCCGAACTTCAATGTCTGATAAAAAATCAAGACCTTTCAATATCGTCTTCAACATTGTGAAAAACAAAAAATTTGAAGGAAAATGGTGAGCATTACTTTCTGCGCCGATGGAATCCTTTTGGATTTTCATACATGTGGAGATTCAGGATGATAATATTTCATTGACTGCTGCTTATTTTCGGGGTCATAACGATGAATTCAAGCTTTGTCCTCGATGGTGATGTTCGTAAAAAAATCATCTCCTTCTCCTCGATACTGGTTAAGAAGTTCTTGACAAACGTTTTTTTTTAATTGTTTTATGATATTCGTTAATTGTCGCAGGACCCATTTGACGCAAATTCAATGTATGAACAATGTACACGTCTGAATTTTTCTTGACTGGTGTCGAGTAAATTCTTTTTGTGTAATCCAGCAATTTCCTTGAATCACTGCTTTCATTTGTCTTTGATTCTTCTCATGCGTCACTGATGCTGGTAGACCTAATCTCTCGTCAAACTTCTTCTCCGCCTCTGTGACGAGTTTTGCGCGTCAAACCCATTGATCACCATCCTTCACATTCATACAATCATTGTCATGAACGACTTTGAAATACCTGTAAATTTCGATTCGAGACCAAACTAACAACGGGACATATTATGATGCCTTTCTGGACAAAGTAAAGTTGCCATTACGGAAAAAGATCCGCAATGGCTGCTACGCGTAACACGCATGCAATAAATATTTCCAGAACTGGCTTCGTAAATTTTCAAAATACAATAGCTCTCTAAGAACTTGCCTTTCGTAGGCGTATTGCTAATGAACATACACGCCAACCAGCTAGTGCCGCAGCTTAGCTCATGGTGATGGCATGTAGATGATGCAACAGCCAAGCTGAACTTCTAAATGGCGTCTCTATCCATAACACAAGGAATCAGATAACATCTGGTCCTGTTTTGGGTAAATTAGAACTTCAAACAGATCAGGGTTATCTCAGTGTCATTAAATGCTCTATAGATATAATATTTCATGCATTAGAAAGGAGAAATGCGCAGACATTTAAACACAGACATTGCAAAAGATAGCGTCACTCACCTTGTAGATGTAATGGGCATCGATAAATATCAAAGGCAGCGTGTTCGTTAATACGACAACAATCGGTGCTAGAATTAGCCTAAAAGTTTGGGCAAATTATACACCCTTAGGTGTTTTTCTCGAAATTCTCGCAATAACTCAGAACTAATTAATGCGGCGACAAACTTTCGCACACCTCTTGCGCGATATTCAAACGGCAAGTAAGTAAAATGGACGCTCGTCTCAACCGAGGCACACATGCGCACACACCTGTTTTGGAGGCGAACGCGAGAAACACACGTGCACTTGCGCAACCCACGCATTTTATTCAAACAATGCGGGAGGTAATTAATTTAATATTGGAACATGGCTTGGAAAAAAGTGCTATCCCATCATGACAATGTATCGTCACACACCGGTCACATTGTTCGGAAAAAAACTGAATGAGTTACTCGCAGGTTGCCCAGAATTTCCCTACTCACCGGAGATCTAACGCTTTCAGACTTCGACTTATTTCTAGATCTTAAGCTGTTTTTCGCCGGAAGGAAATTCAAGACAGACAATGCAGCTATTGTAGAAGTAAAGCACCATTTTGAACACCTTGTTGATGGTGATTATAAAAGTGGTATAATGGCACTCCAGTACCGCTAGTGTGTATTAATCCACAAGGGGAATATGTTGAAAATTTTTAAAAAATGGATGCTCTAATAAGTGTTTTATTTAAATCTCATCTTCCGTCAAATCATCATAGCAAAAAGCAGGTGGAAACTCTTTTCTTCTAAAGACGCTTAATCGCTTCCTGTGAAAATAGCTCTTGCTTATGACATAGGAAAGTTGAGTATTTGTTTGGGCTATTTCCATCGTTTGTGAAATTTTAATAATCAACGTTTCGGCAGTCAATTACTGTCGTCTTACCTTGTAGTTATTAGGGCTATTTCCATCATTTGTAGAATTTGAATAATTCGACGTTTCTGCAGTCAATCTACTGTCGTCTTCAAGTGCTTTTCAAGTGATCAAAGTATTCGTTGAACGAAGAAGGAAATAGGAATGCTGTGTAAGTTAAGAAATATAAAATGTTAAAGTAATTTAATATAGCCAACAAAATAATACGAATCGCAACTTACACAACAACGCTCTGAAAAGGGCTGAGGGCTCACACGGGTACATTTCGCAATTGAAAAATTGGAAAGTAAAATATGTCAGACGTGACTTTGGCTCTTCTAAGGGCTACCCTGATAACGCAGTCGATTGAATGCCGAAACGTCGGATTATTCAAATCCCATAAACGATGAAAATAGCCCAAGTAACTACTCAATTAATCATCCATCGTCAACAACTTCTCATCATGATATAGGAAAGAGTTTATAGACAATAAAGCACTGTATACAAAACATTTCGAGACCATATTTTCGTTTAGCTCCAAGACCCTAAAACGATTGTTGTAGAGGCAACAAGATATTCACACAAATCGGAAGATTTCTTCTTCCCGTGGAAGACATCAATAAGCACAAGCTTCAGATGATTATTCAAGATCACTCTACAATTATTGCCCAGTATAAAACTTTTATTAGTTTGTATAAGAAAAAACTACAAGATACCACAGTGGTAAAGATATTTGAAGTGTTTAAGAAAAGCATAAATATAAGTTTACTGGCTATTAGAGATATATTACATGAGCGCATTGCTTTCCATTTAAGTTTCACCTTTCGCAACAGTTCTGACATTTGATTGTATTGTAGGGATTGGAGGGATCTACAGTTACTATAAGAAATTCATTATATTAATTCATTTTAAGTATAATTTGTTTATATGCGAATATACTGCTGCTGTGCTGCAGTGGACACGAATTGTGTACATATCTGCTTTTTTAATAAACTTCTATTATGAAAAGATAAGTTATTTTATTTCATTCCACTATAGAATATTAAAGAGCAAGTGTCATAAGACACGTTTTACAGCACTAATTCAAGTTTAAAAAACGAGTTTTTACAAAAAGAGTGTTTTAATGTCTTATGAAACGTGTTTTTACATTATTTTTTTGCAATTAGCTTTGTTAATGTATTTTTTTTTAGAGAAAATGCGGAAAAAATTGATAATTTAGGGAAATTTTATGGCTGTTGGCAACGTCCGCGTATGTTTAAATAAAATTCAAATTTTTGAATTTAGTTGCCTATGGTTGACTTAAATTAACTAAAATCAAAGAATCTGGTGTGAATTAATATTATTTTATATTATTGAAAATACCTTTCTATTATACAAAACTGGTGGGGTTTACCTACTCATGTATGTTTCAATTAATCTGATAAAATCAAAGAACGTTAGTTTCTCATCATAATAAAATATTTGCTATTGTATTGTAAATATAACTACCGTATAATAAAATGTTTATTAATTGTCAGTTTAATCATAACCTTAAATAATCACTATGGCTACTGACTTACAGACGTAGTGCGAGCAACTTAAAAAGGAATCAATGTTCTATGCTTTAATGATGTATAAAAGCTCTCATTTTGAGTGCTTTAATAGGTCTCTTAGCAACGCTAATTGCAAAACAACATTGTAGTGTTAAAATTGATTTGTCTTATTACTGTTTTCTATACATTATACATATATAAAGGAAGAAATGTTAAACTCAATACAAATAAGATAAAATATAAAATTCTATCGATGATAATTATCGTAACAATGTCATCTGAACATACTTTTATTAAAAGCATTTCTTTAATCATAAACTACTTAAACACAGTTTGGAAGCATCGTAAATTCATTCCATTTAGTTATTTACAAATGAATTAATTAACATTTCATGTACTTGTTAATTAACTTACCGCTTATTTTCAGCGGGTTTGGGTATAAAGTCTCATTTTCACATATTAAAGACACAAATTCCCCACGGTCGCCGATGCTGCCGCATATTAGCTAAAAGGTACGGCCTTAACGATGGTAATTTTTCACGAATTTTTTAATATACCTAGTCCCATATTACGAATTAGACTTTATAAATATCCTCACCTACATTCTGTACGGAAAATTTGTGATCGCCAGATATTAATTTAGCAAATGGCGGTAATAGAACAGCAGTCCCTGATATTGCGTTCGATAATTAATAGTTGAAGAAAATCGTTGAATAGTAAATAATTATGGTAATATTGTCACTAAAATTAAGGATAGTTAAGGTAAGTTACAATTCGAAATTTCATACTAAAAATGTTTCGGAATTTCTCATTCCGAAAATAAAAAGAAAATTGAAACTTTGTTAGTGAGTTGTCCAACCCTAGGACATACAAATATTTTCTTTTTTGTCGAAAGATGTCTTAAGCCTTCCAAAGTTACAATGATTTGCAGCTTTTTGGTATGTATTTCGGTAATCAAAATACGTAAAATAACCGGCGATCAAAAAGTTCTTTCGTCTCAAGCAGTCATCGACAGCAAAACGCAACTGTACTTAAATTTGTTTAAGTTGAACATAACCCAGATATGCATATGTAATAACATTCGGGGCAAACTTTCGCCATAACTTTAAAAAGAATTATATTTTATGCGAAATAACATACTAATTTAAAATATTTAATATAAAGCCCAAACTCCAAGAATTTATTAAATGATATATTAAATAAACAGCTAAGAAATAGATTGTCTCTTTATTATTAAATAGCTAAGGATGAAAATTTTCCTTAGCTATTTAATAATAAAGACACAATCTATTTCTTAGCTGTTTATTTAATATATCATTTGATAAATTCTTATAGTTTAGGCTTTATATTAAAGATTTTAAATTATTATTTCGCATAAAACAGAATTCTTTTTAAAATTATGTCGAAAGTTTGCCCCGAAAGTTATTAGGCATATCTGGGTTAAGTTCACCTCGAGTAAATTTAAGTACAGATGCGTTTTGCAGTCGATAACTGCTTGAGACGAAAGAACTTTTTGATTGCCGGTTATTTTATGTATTTTGATTACCGAAATACATACCAAAAAGCTGCAAACCATTGTAACTTTGGTAGGCGTTTCCGCCTTCTTTAAGACATTATACAGTGTGGTCATAAAGTTTGGAACCAAGCTTATAACCGCATTATTTTACATTTTTAGGAAAAACGCTCGGACAGGTAAAATTTCTTTTTTAAAACGCCATCTTTTGACATACAATTTTTTTCTATGACGTCAATCGTTTTCGAGTGATGACGTTATCAACACTTTCTTTAAATGGCAACCATATTATTTTTTTCTCGTTTTTGGTAGATCTTTATATCCACCAAATAGTGATATAAAACAATAGGTATGTTGCATCAAAATTTTTTTGAAAAAATTATATAAATTTAGAAAAAAATACGAAAATTTTATTTTTGTACAAAATTAAAATTAATTTAAAAAAAATACATCTGAACTTAAATTTATTGTAACAGTTAACGTAAATTTTCAAAATGGACCCCACCAACCAACTGACACTGTCCCAGCCGAGTGTAAACACTTCGTATACTCGCCTCAATTATGCCTGGGGATATTTGTGTAAGTTCTACGCGAATTCGTTCTTTTAAATCTTCTAAATTGTTCGGTTTGTTAAAATACACTTTCGATTTCAAATAACCCCACAAAAAAAGTCTAACGGAGTCAGGTCAGGAGAACGAGGTGGCCATTCTATGTCGCCGGAAATATTTCGTCAAGATAGTGGCGAACCTCTACACCATAATGGGGAGGCGCCCCATCTTGTTGAAACCAAATGTTTGGATTAGGTACATCACCATCCTCGTAATTTGGGAAAATAACAGCGAGCGCTGGAACCAGTTCAAATCTTAAAAATTCTAAATATTGCACAGCAGTCAAATTTCCTTCAAAAAAATATGGTCCTAAAATGCGTCGTCCAATCATTCCAACCCATACGTTAACTTTTCCTCTGCGCTGAGTATGACACGCTTGAGTCCAATGCGGATTGTTTTGCGACCAATATCTGCAATTATGGCGGTGAACAGATCCATTTAGGCAGAACGTAGCTTCATCTGAGAAGACGATCTTTTCCAAGAAATTTGGATTTTGGTCACAACGTAACATTACGTCTTCACAGAACTGCAGTCGACGATCTTCGTCATCTTCATGTAATTCCTGTACAAGTTGAACTTTTGTAAGGACGATAGTGTTTTTTTTAAATAAGTTTACGACAAATGAGTGAGCCACCTGATTGGCTAACGCAAGTTGTCTGGTGGAAACATGATGCCTTTCTTCTGCTTCTAGAAGCACATTTAATTTCACATCTTCTCCTACTTGAGGTCTACCTTACCGTGGTCGATCTTTTACGGATCCAGTTTCGGTAAACTTTCCAACTAGTTTTGTCACCGTAGACCTGGTAATTGGAGGTCTATCAGGGTGTTCATGGTTAAACAATTCGCATGCTTCTGCATGCGTTCTTTGTCTGTCCCCATACCCAACCATAATTAAAATTTCGATTCTTTCTCGCTCAGATAAATGTGCCATTTTTTATATTAGCGAAAATGAACAATTTTTACGCAATATCTCAAAAATTTAACGTCAAAAATAGAAGTAAATAATTCAACAATGTTGTCGCCATAGAAACAATTTCCAACTAAAATTTTTGTATATAAATTGTATAAAAAGAAGCAAGAATGTCATAAAGAAAAAAATGCGTGTTTTTGTTTTTGTAAATTTTTTGCATAGTAACATGAGTACATGTGCTTTTGACGATCCGGTTTGTTCAAGAAGAATATTTAAGTCCTCACACAAGACAGAAGAAGCTTAATTAGTTTTTGAAATCTTCAATTTTTGGGCGATAATTTTAATTAAGAAATGGTCTGTCACATCATGTCAATTTTTGAAATAAATTAAACTTCTTTGGCCCTTTTTTGTGAAACTATTTAATGTTAAATAAGATTTTTTAATAAGTAATTGGGCGATTGGGAAGACGAATTTCTTTTGACCTGGAGCGAATAACGCAGATTACTATTGATCGCAAAGCATTTACACTCGGCTGGGACAGTGTCAGTTGGTTGGTGGGGCCGATTTTGAAAATTTACGTTAACTGTTACAATAAATTTAAGTTCAGATGTATTTTTTTTAATTTAGTTTTAATTTTGTACAAAAATAAAATTTTCGTATTTTTTTCTAAATTTATATCATTTTTTCAAAAAAATTGTGATGCAAAATACCAATTGTTTTATATCACTATTTGGTGGATATAAAGATCTACCAAAAACGAGAAAAAAATAATATGGTTGCTATTTAAAGAAAGTGTTGATAACGTCATCACTCGAAAACCAATGACGTCATAGAAAAAAAATTGTATGTCAAAAGATGGCGTTTTAAAAAAGAAAATTTACCTGTCCGAGCGTTTTTCCTAAAAATGTAAAATAATGCGGTTATAAGGTTGGTTCCAAACTTTATGACCACACTGTATATACAAGAATATAATTATAAGAATAAGAATAAGAAAAGGCCTATACCTTGTCCAAAAAAAAAACAATTTTAAATATTTTTATTAATATGATAATGTTCCTAAATAAAAATTTAAAAAATATTAATCTAATTAATCTAAGTAATTATCTTATTAAAATGACACTCAACTTTTGCTATTAGCTAAAGAAATAACTCAATAGAATATTAATATCTGTTCCTTATAAGGTATTTTCAATTAAATTGAAGCCAAGACCTCGTAGCTCAGTTGGTTAGAGTGATGGTCCGGCAAGCTATAGACGTGGGTTCAAGTCCCACCTAGGACGAAATTTTTTCAAATAAAGATTTCGAATAATTAGCGTCGTAATTGTAGACAGCAATGTTTACATTCACATTACTTCGCGAAATAACAACCTAATTTAAAATATTTAATATAAAGCCGAAACTCCTAGAATATATAATAGTTAAAGAAAAGGCCTATACCTTGTGCAAAACAATTTTAAATATTTTTATTAATATGATAATATTCCTAAATAAAAATTTAAAAAATAATAAAGTAATTTAAGTAATTATCTTATTAAAATTACACTCAACCTTTTCCTATTAGCTAAAGTAATAATTCAATGGGTTTCATTCTCACTATTAAGGATATGCATGTCTAAGCTTTCAAAGGGAAATTATTTAGAATGTCATATAGAATGTACATGAAACTCTTTAAATCTATTACGAAATTGTTTGCTTCATCAGTAAAAAATTATTTTATTTAAAACTTCTTCGTTTTCATTTAACAAATTTAACATTATGTGATAAAAATCATTTTACTTTATCTATCTCTCGATGGTTTGATATCTTGTATGGCTTATGTTTGCATTCTTTCTGGGTTTTTAACACCGATCTGTGCGATACTCCAAAATGCCTGGCTACATCTAAAAGCGATTCTCCAGACCGTTCCTCTACATAACACAGGATATTCAGCTTCATATGTTCTGTTAACACGTGATTGGTTTTCTTTTGTGGGAATTTAGAAAACGACCATAATCTTTGAATTTGTTAAAAATATTTAAAGCTATTTTCGCACAAGGTAGGGCCTGATAATTAATGAAAAACATGTCTCTCACCGTTCTTAAACTATTATTTTTCTGCCACCGCATTATATCAGTGCTCCACTTTCATCTTTATAGTATTTATTCGTGTTTTAAATAAATTATCTATTTTTCAATAAAATATATTTAATTTAAGATTCATATATGAATAAAAATTCAGAAATATTTGACATAAAAAAATTTCATGGCAAACTAATTTTAATTTAAGGATTATGTAATAGGAAAATACGTCACTGGAGTATAACTGGTTGCCTATCATGCCACTAATGCACTGACCATTCCATTTTTATAATTATACATAGGGAAATAATAAAAAAAGAACCCGATATATATATATATATATATATATATATATATATATATATATTTATATATACACGCGTATATGTACTGCAATATATAGTTTACTGAAATTATTGTATGGTGTTGATAGTAAATATATCACTAAAATTTAATACATTTCTAAATAAGAACGGAACAATGAAGAGTTAATAAGAAAAGAAATAATATCTAAAAATTTAATTTGGAAGAAGTAAATAAAGTGCTAATAATCAACGAAAAGGTGGGTAGTTATAGTTAATCATGGCGTTCTTCATTTGCATACGTTTTATTATCTCTATACTTTATTTGATAAAAAGGTAGACAAGGCGCGTAAATAATACGAGTTTATAGTTATAGTTAACTTCGCCATGTGATAATAAGCGTAGCCTTCGTTTTTACTTCATGTAATAAATGTTGGGTGTATGTTTTACACGTTTGATCAAAGTGCTTGTTAGCAAAGTATATCATTATATTATTTTCAGCGTGTAGACTATTAAAAATAATTTTAAATAAACATTAGTTAAATTTTAGCTTGATAGATATTTATTAACTTAATTCTTTTATTATATATATTGTTTAAAGCTTCTTCTACTAATTATGAATATGCAAGCATTAACGTTTATTATTAAAATTTTACAAACCTTCAACATCTTTACAAGTTTTCATAAAAAAGACACTTTGCTAAATTGCACACCTGCACCTAAATTAAATTAAAAAGAACTCATTCTATAACTTTATCTTCGCCGTTGGCAATCAAAAAGTTTCAGACATAGACAGGCAATTTTTCATTTTATTTCCACTTAAAATACCTACGACGCAAAATATTTAATTACATATTCTGTCAATGCAAGTAGATAATAACTTTTGTGGATGGACGATGTAACGTAATCTGCATATATCTATAGGTATAAGAGTGCAAGTTTGCTTTGTTCAGTTGCTCAACAGGTAGAAAGCAACCAGTCGTGTGTACTGGTGGATGCCCGTGGGATCGTTTCGTAGAGACGGGCCTAGTAATGCATAAATGATGACACTCTAAAATACTCATGAATCTAGGTAAGACCAATTCTGATGGTCTTTTCGTTTACGGATCACTTCTCCGCCACACCATATGCATTACGGGTTAAGCTAGACGGTGTTGCGGCTTTTGCATACAAATTTACCTCTCCCGGAATAAAAGTGTATGTTCCAGATATATCCGCTATACACGCTCTTTTTTTACAGTTGATGTGACTGAAATGAATCTTTATATATTATATATGTACGAAAGTAATATACGTACGTGTGGTGTATGGCATTTTATAAATTAAAGTAGGTATTTTCGTTCATATTTCAAATTATGAAATCTAAAAAAAAATGCTTGTGAGTAGTTAATAATATAGGCAGTGTTCTGTCTCTTTTAACGACACCTTTCTTTTATATTTACATATTTCTAAAGATAATTTCATTCATTTTGGTTTGAATAATGTATTTAATAGTAAAAAGTACGAGGACGATAAACTAAGTTCCGTTTGCGCCTGTTGAGTGGGGATATCGGCGCGATCGCAGCGCTGCGATATAGTCTGGTTCAATGTGAGCCAGGTGCTAGTGAGAGAATTGTTCAGATATTATTTCGTGTTATTTTGATCTTTTAAAGTGATGGCTCCAATTGAAAATCTCGCCGACTGTGAATCGCGTGCTGTTAACCGATTTCTGCGTGCAAAGCAAATGGAGGCTGCTGAGATTCATCGTGAACTTTGTTCTGTTCATGCTGAAAATGTCGTGAGTGACAGTATGGTTAGAAGATGGTGCGATATCTTTCAAGCAGGACGAACTAATGTCCATGATGAAGAACGGAGGGGAAGACCAACTTTTGTGATGATGAAAAAATTCGTCAAACTCAGCGATTCACAAGCACAGAAATAAGTGCCTTTTTCTCTCAAATTTCATTTACAGTTTTGTACGAGGTTGTTACTGAACATTTAGATTACCGCAAATTTTGTTCACAATAGAGCCCAAAAAGTTTTTCTTTGGAGACTGTGGTTAACTAAAAACTCTCAAAAAGTGTAAAACGGTAAAGGTATATTTCGACAACTAAGTTGTCATTATCAGTAGGTAAAACCACTAACAAAAATTTCGCAGTTGGGTACATTAAAGCCAACACACGAAAACGCGCACAACTTTACACGCGTCCACGTATACACTGACTTTAGAATAAATACACAAACTAATATTACGTCAACTTACCCCTCTTAACAAAACGGCAACACCATCTGTTTATTCTTACACCCTCAACATTTTCTACCTGTTTTCTAAGAATTAAAAATCGTAATAGGATAGAACCGTTGGCCGAGTTAAACATATTAAGTTTGTTTTTAACGATGTGAATGTTTTTGTATGCGTCGAGATCGCTGGGGTCATTGATGTTTTTGATAAGTTTTAATCCTTTTACCGAGGCGTTATCATCTGTGTGCAATGCATGGTTTTCCACGCTCCAGTTTTCTGGTCTATTAAATTTAATATGTGATATGTGTTTTTTAAAACGGGTTATTATTTAGCCTTTTCGTGTGAGCTATATATTTCAAACTACAATCGTCGCAATTAATTTCGTATATACCTGATTTCACATTCAAATTAACTTTATCTTTGGTATTACCTAGGAGACTTTTGATGGTGTTTTCAGACTGAAAAGCAACTTGGAAACCTTGTTCTTTAACAACTCTATTAATGTTTCCGTGATTGGATGGTATGGTAAGTAAAGAGATAACAAACTTGTGGATTCACGGATTGTCTTTTTTATATTCGTTTTTCTAATTAATTTATTAATTATTTCTATGTCAAACCCATTATACCTCGCGATGCTTTTAATGAAATCTAGTTGTATTTCGTATTTCTCCTTAACGGAAAGTTTAGAAACAGATTGACTAAGAAATTAAAAGAAGCTGTCTTATGTTGAAAACTATGATTTGAATCCTCATTGATGAATCTATTGACACTGGTTTCTTTCCGGAAAATATCGATTTCTATTTTATATTTATTTCTAATTACTAATGTATCTAAAAATAGTATCCTATCATTGTTTTCCACCGTGAATTAAATAGTCGGAAATTTCAGATTTAACTGTTTAACGAAAATGTCCAATTCACATTTCCTTTATCAAAAACCGCGAAAATGCCATCTACGTACCTGATCAAGGCTCTTGGAAAATATTTAGCGATCTTTTTAAATTCGACTTCAAATTGACTCATAAATAAATTAGCTATGAAAGGAGATAGGCAATTACCCATTATTGTGCCTTGTTTCTGTTCATAAAACTTTTCTCCAAGTCGGAAACAATTTTGCGCCATGCAAAGAGTTGTCAATCTTATGTATTACTTTACTTTTCAATGTATTAATTTAGGATACGATTATTAATTGTGGCAATGGGTTTTATATCCTTTGTGAGAGGCCAAAACTTCTTACCGTAAACCATAAAATAAAGAGAATGGGATCGACACTAACTTTTCTGACATGTTACAATGTTGAAAGTGACAATTTCCTCAGACACATCATAATAGATGATAAGACTTGGGTCGCCTATGCCAACATTGAGACGAACAGACAGCCAGTGCAGCAAGGTCGCTTAAACTCGCCTACGAAGAAACCTTTAAAGTGCCGTCAAACTTTTTCTGCGAGAAAAATCATTGTCACTGTCTTTTGGGACAAGAAAGACCAACTTTTGTGACCAAAGAACTTGTGGGTAACGTCGATGAAAAAAATCGTGAAAATCGGCGATTCACAAACACAGAACTTAGTGCCTTTTTTCTTAAAATTTCACATTACAATTTTGTACTAGGTTGTTACTGAACATTTGGGATACCACAAATTTTGTTCACTATTAGTGTCAAAACATGTTACGATGTTGAAAGTGTAGATTTCTTCAAGCAAATTGTAACAAGTGATGAAGCTTGGGTCACCTATGTTACCGTTGAGACGAAAAGACAATCAATGCAGCGGGTAGGCGAATTAGAGCTACATCACTACATTGACTGTGGTTTCAAGGAAACCTTTAAAATGCCGTCAAACTTTTTCTGCTAGAAAAGTCATGGTCTTTGTCTTTCGGGACAAGGAAGGCTTGGGAACGAACGGCCTGAGACCAGCAGGACAGTGTTACAGCATGGCTTAATTCAGAAGTGACAGAGTTTGATGAAGAAGGTATTAAAAAGCTGGTTCATCGAAATAAAAAATGTCTGAATATTAATGGCAACTACGTAGAAAAATAGCTGAAAGTAGTAGCTTTAATTTTTATATAATAAAAACCTCTTCATATATTTCTGTTTCTTTAATAACCAAACTTTACGAATCATCCTCGTATTTCATTAGATACTAAGTAAGCTAAGCAAAAACTAGAAAAGGTATAAAATCTCCAACAGCATTGATACTATTATCCTAAGTACGTATTTCGGTAACTAAGTTGTCATCCTCAGAAATAAATAACAATGTCCAACTAGTTTTACTGTACTCCACACAGTAAAACTAACACAAAAGTCTTGCAAAACTAGAAGGCGTACACGTTTACATTAAGATTTAGGAAACATAAATTTGGGTCACTTACCATTCTTCGGATGGCAGCCTCAAAAATGTTGAAATTGCTATCCTTTGTGAAAGAACCTCAAAATTTTTATGAAAGGGAAATACTGCTGCACGACAATTGCAGGGTGTATAAGGCTCAAAAAGTTTGACTGCTTATCGAGGAATGTGGTTTCCGGGAATTGATGTATCTATGCTGCAGTGCGGATTAGCACCCAGCAATTGCTATCTTTTCCCTAAGTTTAGAAAGCAATTACGAGGGAGGTGATTTTCTCCGAACGATCGCTTCATGATATTGGACGATGGAATAAGTGCGTAGATGTTGAAAGAACATATACAGAAGAATACATTTTTTTCTTGATTGCTCTCTGTCTTTTTCCTTTTATGTCAAGTTATATTAAATAAAAACCTCCCCTAGTGTTAGTGTTTTGCTTGCTATTAAGTGTATTATAATTTGCATCTACTTGTAATTTTGACCTTTAGATATGAAATATTAAATTAATTAAATTTAAGAAATAAATAATTTGACAAAAGGGTACATGTGCAACATATATGGATGATATTTTGCACAAACTCAAGATTGTAGTCATGTATTTTTTGCCAACGCTATTTTTCTTTTTCCCTTGAGTTTTATATGTAATAATGAAGAAAATTTTATGGGGTAGTGGGAAAGTTACGCGACATAAGAATGAAAGTTCAACGGTAAAGTTGGTATTTTTAAATATATACGTTTTGTTGGACAGAATTATGTTGCTCTGTTCTGTGAAAAAGCTTTTCGGAACATTCTTACACATTTGATAGTGCTTTTCTGGTTTAAATCACTGAAATAAAAATATGGTATTGCAGAAGTGCCTTCCATTTTTCTTCAAATACTTATATATATATTGTAGTCAAGATATAAGAGATGAATTCACTGCTTTATACATTTTACGACGCTAATTATACCCATTATATATATATATATATATATATATATATATATAGTAAACCTAATCAGTAGGCTAGCAATTTGTGTCTCTTTCATACCCAGAAAGAGACACAAATTGCTAGCAGCGAACAACAAATATGTTCACACCTTGCTATCTATTTTTTGGAATACTAAGGCATGATTTATTATTATTACTGGAATGTATCTTTGAATAATTTAAACCATAGCAACTTAATTACTTGACATTTATATTCTGTCATTTATATTTTGTATACTCTTGATAAAGGCGTACCGCCGAAACATGTAGAGTTTTTTAAATACATATATTTTGAAGTAGTATACAGACCTTTAATCGCCTACTGATTAGGTTTACCATATCATACCAAGGTCACGAAGTTATTATATATATATATATATATATATATATATATATATAAAGATAATTATTACTTGACCTTAGTATAATATGGTTGATTTAGATATTTGGCGATTGAAGGTCTGTTTTACAGTAATATGTATATATTTAAAATAAGCTTTTACATGTTTCGGTAAGTATTACCTTTATCAACGAATCATAAATGGCAGATACTAATGTCAAAGTTATATAAGTATGTAGTGATGTAGTCATGGTGAGAGATACAAATTAATAAATACATTCAATTCAATTAATAATAATTCATGACATAATAAAAGTTTGATATCAATTATAATTTCTTTAATTTTTCTTTTCATTGTGTGTTGCTCTCTATCCTCTCTATCAATTATTTGTGTTTTCAAAGCCGAAATGGTGATCGCGTTGCAGTTTGTGTGTAAGTTTGTCTGTTTCAGAGTATTTGTGAGCTTGTATTCTTTTGCATAAATATTGTTGGTATTTTATAGACAGCTTATAGAACAAGCAATTAAAAAAGAATTCACCAAATATACAACACTGCAGACACCAATAACAATTTAAACAATGAAAAACATATATTTCGATTCCATATGTACCACAATTATCAGAGAAAATAAAATATACTTTAAGAAAATATGATATATCTACAACATATAAACTTAGCAATACAAATAACCATCTATTTTCAAAATTAAAACCTAAAAAAGACAAAAATCGAAAAACACATGTTGTCTATAAAATACTATGTCGTGACTGCGACAGTTACTACATAGGTAAAAACAAACAATATTTATTTAAAAGAATACAAGCTCACAAATACTCCAAAACAGACAAAAATGCTTTATTTACACACAAACTGCAACGCGATCACCATTTCGACTTTGAAAACACACAAATAATTATAATTAATAGAGAGCAACATACAATGAAAAGAGAAATTAAAGAAATGATTAATATTAAACAGGAAAAAATTAAATTAACAACAGAAGTGATATAAAAAATCTAAGCAGTATATATTATAACCTAATAATGTAACGATCTGCAATTTACCATCATAATATATGTTACTGTTACATAATTATATATCATATGTTATTTAAATATATGCTTATTATGGTGACAGTTCCGTGTTTAGATCCCTGACTGGCTGTCCGAGTAGGTTTTCGTGGTTTTCCTTCTCATCCTAGGCGAATGCCGACAGCTTTATATCTTAAGTCGCTCCACGGCGCAAGTGTAATAATAACTCATGACTTACTATTCTCTTTATAATTGATATCAAACTTGTGTTATGTCATGAATTATTATTAATTGAATTGAATGTATTAATAAATTTGTATCTCTCACGATGACTACATCACTTATATAACTTTGACATTAGTATCTGTCATTTATAATTTTTTGATAATGGTAATACCTACCGAAACATGTAAGAGCTTATTTTAAATATATACATATTAATGTAAAACAGATCTGCAATCGCCGAATATCTAAATCATATCTATATATATATATATATATATATATATATATATATATATATATATATATAGATAATTATTTCTTGACCTTAGTATGTTATGGTAGATTCAATTAGTCGGCGATTTAAGGTCTGGTTCTACTTCAATATTTATATATTTGAAACAATCTTACATCTTTCGGCATATGATGCCTTTTTCAAAGAAATTTAAAATATTATTTTAAAGTTCTTTGAATAAGGCAAGTATTTTCTTGACCTTTGTATATTAGAGAAGACTTTCTTTATTCGGCGATTTAATGTCTGTTTTAATTTAATATTTATTTATTTAAGGTACTTTAACTATTTTCGCACTAAAAATTATTAGTTTTTAGGAATTGCGAACTTAAGAACAGGTTTAGTATTTGGAGACTATAATGAATGCGTGTGATCTTAATGGTATCCTGGTACCTTTAGCACATAATTATAAACATCTTGTATACTAATCCAAGAAGAACGATTAGGGGATAAACTAGTAACTAAAGATATAGTTAATTGACGAAGGAGATACTTGTTGAAACTTCATTATAACGCTAAGAAATAAGTCATTTGAAACTAGAAGTTTAATTACTTATTTCTTAGCGAACTAAAGATATACTACAAAATCAATCCAAACATTGAGCAAATAGCATTACAGTCGAATTATGTCGAGAGGGTATTCGTACCTAGAAATTCAGTGGCTTGTTCGATTTAACATTTCTAATAATAATTATTTTCATAAATTCAAAACGATGTTCTATTTCCGGTATATACCAATAAATAATATTTTCAAGTATCACAAATTATGTCGAATTTAAGAAGTAGTTCAATAAAGAATCTAATGTTAGAATTATGATTACTGTTAGCTAGTTAATTTAGTATTAAACTTAATAATTATTTTTTGAATCTTACTTAAAGAATATTATTCGATTTTCTTGACCTGCTTATGCGAACTTATAATTTAATTTAGTGTATGTTTACATTACTGTTATATTATTATAAATTTTGAATTTTCTTTCGAGTTTTGAATTTTCTAACGGATAACGTATTCGTGTATTTTGTTCCGCAAATCCTACAAAAACGTGATTTAATCAATGTTAATTTAAAAAACAATTGTCAATACGTTTATATTGAGATTTCTTCAGAATTTAGTCCACATTAACTGAAAATAATCTCCTTATAAATACCTGTACTTTCTAGAAATTTTATAATAGTTCAAATACTTTTTATTTAAAGAAAGCTTATGTCAGTAGTAATCTTACTTATTGGATATACGCAGTATATCGCTGGTATTCATAAACCATTATCGTGAATTAGTTGAAGTACAGACAAGAGCAGTTTCGAGTTAACGGCACCAACTTCACACAGAAGGGTGAGGTGAGGAACTAAAGTACGTCGTGGGTGATTAAATTTAGCAATCAGTAATTCTGTTGGAGAAGCGGTTAAACTATAACCTGATTTACATGATGAACGTGATAGGGGATGAACCTGTTCGCGATGTTAAACTGGTTCCAATGTGAAGGTTTTGTTTCATCGAATTCTAGGAAGTGGATGCACTTTAACATTGAGTACACATACCTACATTATACGTACCCGTAAATATTGTCTAACGTCATTGAAAGATGCAGTACTCACCTGAAATAAAAACAGAAATAAATTAGTGATTCAATTAAAAAAATAGCAAATATTTAATGTAAAATATGTGTAATGACTAGTCCCTGATTGTTAAATATTTTAAATCACATTTTTCAGAAGTAGCCAAATTAAGTTTACCATTTAGATTACATAAAAATTTAATTGAGCTAGTAGGATGTAGAATTTTAATTAAAAATGCTATTTCAAAACGGTTAAACCGTGAAGTATTTTATATTCTGCGGAGCTATTATTACAGGTTGACATAATAATTTCGCAAGCGTTTGAAATTCTACTGATTTATCAAAATCATCAGGTCTGAATTCGATAGTAATGAATAAGTATCCCTCAGTACGTTTCCTCTACTCAATTAGTGGCAACGTATAGATAGGGATTAAATAATAAATTTCTAAGCAGAATTTGAACAAGGAAAAGAATTATGGGAACATGTAATAACTATGTGGTTTTTATGGTCAAGGCGTCATAATAAGCTTGCAAGCGCGTTATTTGTTGCTAAACTTAATTTTGGAGACATGTCATTCGAAGATAGTTTAGATCAGATTATTAGTGGAATGTAATTTACGCAAAGCAATTAGGAATCAAATACCAAAGAAGTCCATCAGAATCCTTCATATTCCACCATTTAGAAAAGATCTAGTTACAGATATTGTGATCTACATACTTAAAAAAACAATGCTAATCGTTCATCCAGTGACAAGTCTTCTTTCGTGGTAGAAAAATGAACCGTTTCTGAAGCATATGGTAGCAAACGATGAAAATGGGTGATATATGATGATGTTTAATGCAAAAGACAATGATTTAACGAAGACAAATCTCCACAAACGAAAGCTTAGCTTTCGCGGTAGCAAAATGTTGTTGCGTTTGATTGAATCTTTGTTATATTAAACCACAATGAAGCACTATACGTAGACTTCACGTTCATTAACTGCTGGAAGTATAATCGATAAAGGCGCGTCAATAAGAAAAATGTTGATTTCCTCCATAACAATGTAAGACTGCATACAGCAAAGAGTCATGCGATGAATTAAATTTAGAGCTTGGACTTCACCCGTCGTACTAATCTGGTTATTACTTTTGTGGGTCACTACCAAAACCCTTGTTGTGAAAAATTTCTGTAATAACCTGTTTTACTATTTTTTCCGAATTCCGCGGTGGATTCGCGCCCTCGACACTACTTCTTACAGTCCGGAATTCGAGAAGAACGATGAAAAACGATCACGGTTTACAGGTAAAATTAGCAAGTTCGACGGTTTGGAGACAACTTTTTTACATAAAAAGTAGCTGAATCCCACACCAAAGGCATCAAAAACTATTGGATAAATAGCAACAACTAATTATAAAAAATGGCAAACATGTCATAGATTATGATGTAATTGTTAATTGCTTTATTGATAAATAAAGTTGTTTTAATTGAAACAGAAATTAATTATAACACTAAACTCCTGCAAAAAAAATTGCTATACAGACATGCAGACACGCCTTTCGTTCTACTATTGGTCAATGCATTATGCCGGAGACTAAATTCACAACTAGACACTCCATCGCATAGAGTCAATGCATAAAGGACAGTTTGGAATTACGTTGTTGCCATTAATCAATGGACGGTGCATTTATTAATGGCAACATAATAAACGTCAAGTCAAGCAACGTCACCTCCAAGTATTTTCCATTGGAAAAACACGGTCGTAACCGATTAGAACCTGTAACAATTTGTCTCCACGATAAGTCGAAATACTTCGATAACATAATAACAGAAACAATTTTAGGCATGCTAGAGTGATAAAACCTTGGAGACACGTTAATATTGGCTACGATTGTTGCTATTATGATCTTTCGGAAACCACTTGCCAGACTTACAGTTGGCATGGGGATAGCGCAGGTTGGATTGGTGTTTGTGATGCTTACATTATTCAATGGGCGGCCCTGAATGCTCTTCTAGGCTGTCTTTTATACCTTGATTTTATACCTAATAGCAGAACGAAATATATTTGCACATTTAGCTGCATGCTTGGATGGCAATTTTCATACAAATATGTACTTGTATTATGTTCTCCCCACCAGATTTTTTTAATAATATTTCTGAAGTGTGTATTATTAATGTTAGGGGTTAAGTTGTATTTGAAACCTTTAGATGTATATTTTTTTGTGTAGGTGTTAGGCGTATATAAGTTAACATGCGAAGATTGTAATAAGGTATACATAGGACAAACGGGGAGAACATTCAAAATTAGGATGAAAGAACACGACAGAAGCCATAAAGAAAAGAAAACAGATTCAACTTTCGCAAGTCATTGTATAGATATCAATCATAGATTTAATATAGATTTCAAAATTTTACACATTCAAGAAAAAAGTAAAAAACTTAACCTGTTAGAAAACTTAGAAATTAATAGATCCAATAGTTTAGGATTAGCTTTAAATGACCAACTAGATTTAAACAACTCCCCTCTACTAAATTTAAGATTGTAAAAAAAAAAATTTCCGCCACCATTTCCCCAATAATTTTCACATAAATATTCGAACTTGTATTGTACATATTCAGTATTTCATCCACCTGATGAAGCCATTGTATGGCGAAACAATATTGTAGTGGTATTTACAATAAAAGAATTTTTGAAACTAGAAGTTTAATTACTTATTTCTTAGCGTTAAAATGTACATTATCCTCAACATGTAGGCGTACAGATTGATAGCAATTTTCCATGCTATTTTAACTATTGCAGGTGTTAATTCCAGCGTTATCTATCAGTTTGCTTTGGAGTTGGAAATTTAATTGATAAAAGAACATTTACGTTTGCGGTTGTCCAATAATTTAAAATCTGTAATATGACAGGAAACGTCTTGGGAATACCTGTTTCTACTTTACACGTACCTATTCAACCTATGCCGTAAAGCAAACGAACGAGGTGTGTCATATGTTCTACCAACAAGGACCGAAAAACAGCTATAATATGCAGGGTTTGAAAAATATCCACTTGTAATGAATGTTGTAAGAAACTGTGTCCAAAATGTTTTGAATAATAATATCTATATTTTTGTATCTACCACTAACAATGTATTAAATAAGTTTTATAATAAAATTAAACTCTAACGTGTTTTGTTTCAACTTAATATACGTAATTATTATATGGGTCCTTAGAATCTATCAGTACTAAATGTTAAACTGCTCGATAGTATGTGTGGGTTACCCTACACTGTAGCAAACTCTTTTTAATTTTTTTTTAATTTTACAGGATTTAAATTATAGTTAACACTTTTGAAATTGGCGTATATTGGAATTCATATCCGGGAATTACAAATTAAATTTATCACCAGACTTTTTTCAATATATAGTTAAGTAAATCAAACAATCTATTCAAAAACTAACCGAAGCTGATCTCGTAAATTAATAGGACATTACTGCATCGCTTCTAATCTCGCGAAATCTTTCATTCCGTCGAAGTGTTAATATCTCCTAGCTATTACACGGCAGTCATAAAAAACATTTATCCATGTACTTTCAACGAAAATCCCTTCAATTCGGTTTTCAATTCAATCAATGCCGCTTTTATCTCACTTTAATCCATATGAATCGAAGTCATTTACACAAGAGCGGCATTTTACGAGATCACTTTTACAATAAGCGTAAATTTTCGACGAATGAAATCGATAAATTGTCTCTATTGTAGGACGTGTGTATCTCGGGATGTATCGTTAACGAAACATTGTTTAAGTAAGATCATGAAATTTACGGTGCTCTTTTTATTAGCACTTTTACTAATGAGGTTCTGAGAGGTGTGTTAACATGCCATTTTCTTTTTCTAATTTAGATCAAATTCCATTAAATACAAAAAATTTATATACTCGAACATTGCTTTCATATTATATTTTACTAGGAAGATGTATCTATCTAACTTTAATTTTATTATATTCCAGTAGTAATAAATTCCACAATTTATAGGTGCTTATATATAGAGTGTATTTATATCGATAGGAATTCTTATTAAATTTGCAGTTGAGACTAGAGTAGGAACATGTTATGGATGGCCTATAAACTTATTATTAAAATTTTAAACTTAGAATAACCTGCATAGTCGTAAATTGGACAGGGGTTGCTTTAAGATGAGATATTTTAGGATTTTAATTAGCAGAATCTTCTTTGCTTGCTATTAAAAAGAAAAATGCTACCAGTAAGTCAATTAATGCCAGATCCAAAATTAAAATCTATAAATCACTAATAAGACCACTAATAACTTACGTCGCCGAAACAATGACGCTGGTGTAAAAAGACCAACAGTGATTGAGTATCTTTGAAGAAAATTGTGAGAACTATATTGGCACCAATCAAAATAAGCGGAAGCGGTGTTAGACGAAGAATGAACAATGAAATATAAAAAGAATTAGAAGGCGAAAATATAGTAAAATTTATTAAATCGATGAGGATGAAATGGTTAGGGTATGACTGGAGAGTGGGTCCAGAAAGGAAAATACGATCAAAAATGGAATGGAAACCAGGAAATAGAAGACAAAGAGGTAGACTAAAAACGAAATGCTAAGACGAAGTAGAAGAATATGTAAAGATACTGGGAATAACTAATTGGAAAGGAAAGTCTAGCAATAGAAAATAATAGAACAGCATAGCAGATAGAATAAAAATGTCGCACACAGAAACAGGACTAATCCACCCCTAAAACGGAATTGTAACGACTTACAAAGAAGTAGCCAAACTCCTTTAGGAGTGTGATGTCTTGAAACGAATAGATAACTGAGTATAGACAAGGATTAAAAGGTAACAAATTATTCTTTTTGAGGCGAAATCCAGAGCAGTGGTTTAATGTAGAAGATATATAAGCTGCCTTTACAAATTTGTATATCTTAAGACCGAAATCAGTATAAAGTAGTGTTCACCAAATTCCATTACGAGAAGATATAATAAAAATAAAGTGCGACCCAGAGTGACTTTAATCATTTTGTTATTTCAAGTAATGTACTAGTTACAGAAGCTATAAAGGAACTTGTGTAGATAGAGAAGATTTCTATATTAAGAAGATGGTGTTATTAATGGAATTATTAACTCAAACTCTTTTTCATTGAGTTCTTCATATTTGCTAGGAAGTAAAAACAAGTGAAATTGAAAGAAAAAGAGGTAATTTTTTTCTAAATTCATATTAAAACCTCGAAGGAACAAGCTAACATTTGCCAAAGAAATTCTCAAGTTTTCGTCACGGTAAATGTATACCGCGTTTTTAATAAATTATACAGAAAGAACGTTTTTAAAACCGGATCTTTAGGAAGAAATGAAAAATGAGTAAACAAAGTAAGGAGAGATCCACTTTTGCTCCCGGTATGATTCAATGAGCCGTGTTCCGTTGCCAATTCGTGATTTCACTGTCAACAAAAGAGATTAGGAGTCGCCACAGCCGCTTCCGCGAAGCGCAGGAAATGATTTAATTAAAACAACGATCGTAGAGAGCCCGGCGTAATGGCAGGAACGGTGGTCTGGTTAAAGCAGGTCGTACGCCCTGTACGCCCGCCGTTGCCGTCTAGTCGCCTCCTTGTTACGCGAAACCTTTTACAGATACCATCCTTGAGTTAACCGGGGAATTTAATTGGTCGGAAACAAAATTGAATCTCCACTCGGCGGACGATAAATAACTGAGGCGCATGTTGTTTCATTCAATTATGTCGGCATATGCACGAGACCTACACGGGCGATTATATGCGGTGCATTATTCACGTGCACGTATTGATGTACCAGTGCATCGCAGGTAAAACAATATAAGTGCATTAAATAACGCTGGAATGGGTTTTTATATAATCAACCTATCTACGAAGCGAAACAATGATGCCGCGCCATGATAATTGAATCTTTTAGATGAATAGTTTTACAGTTAAGTATCTTTTGGACTTGGTTAAACACATGAACTTTGATCTTTTATTTCTCATGGAAGCATTATTACAATTTATTTGCAAAATTAAAATAAAATGTATCTTCGCTGGGTGTGTATAATGATTAGGGACCGGACTCGAGAGGCCGATGACTAATCGCCCACGGGCGTACTACTGAAAATTTGTATTTTTAAAGAGTTTTTAGTTTTATTTACATAATTGGAAAAGAAACGGGTGGTGATATATAAAATACGAAATACATTTCTATTTGTCCATTTTGTAGTTCAAGTTGAGTAAAGGAGTATTAATATTAACTAGAAATACTTTCCCAAGGTTCTCTTCTGTAAAATTTTATCTCTTTGAATGAAATACATTCTTGTAGATAGAAAACGTCCTTTCTACATCGCAACTGGTTATAGGTGCATACTGGAAATATTCTTTTATTTCAGCGTATTTAGCAGTTACATTTTGAGGCATCGTTATTAAATTTGGTTTTTCTATTAAAAACTGCGTGAAACTTCTGCCGAAGGCCACATCCGAAGTCACTTGGAATATTTTTCAAATTATTAATAGCTACATCTAATGTGGTTAATCAATCATTTAATTTGAGATTTCGATTTTCAAAATAAATAATTACTTTTGACAAATTTCCAGAGCGTCCCATCTAGCTATTACTGGAGAGGGAGGCAGTGACAAATATCGAAGTTTTTTCCCTGTAGAGAGCCACTCTCAATGGTGCTTTTCTGAAACATTTTTAAAAGCGAATAAAAGGTCTATCAACTTTCGGAATGGTGTCTCTGATATATTCACAGATTCTGTGGAGAGCATGGGCTACACAAGTAATATGCAGCATATTAGGATATGTTTCCTTTAATAGTCTGCCTGTTTTTAACATATATGCAGCACTGTCACTGACAAATAAAAGTATTTTTTCTTTATACCTATCGTCCGAACGAAGCTTTTGATGCATATTCTCTTAAATGATTTTAGCTACTGTTTCCGCATCATCATAACTTTTGTTGCTATTAAATGAGTTATATGGAATAGTTGGATGTAATACACCTGCTACAACATTTATCACACAGCGTCATAATATATCCACAGTTTCATCGGCACTTATACATAGGTACTGATTTGAAAGATGATGAAGATGAAGAAAGATCGTGTAGAACTTAGAAACACAATATTTTCGTAAGGTGGATTCATCAGGAAGATTTCGACCAGTATATTTTTGGAGAAATGTTTTTAAAGTGGGATTATTAACTTTATATAATTAAAGTCTCACAGAGTTCTTCGCTAAAATTGTCAGATGCCGACGAATCTAATTTCTGTGTACGCATTTACGATGCTAAGTGACGCTTTACGTGCGATTTCTTGGAATCTTTTAACGATATTTTACAGGCTTTGCAATAAATTTTCAGGAATCAATGGCAATTGACATACAATCAGTTTGACCCTTAATCCAACTCGCCATTGTTTCATGATGCCATTCTCGACGTTGTTCCACATAATATCTGAAAAACTAACTTAAACAATGTTGTAGATCTAAATAAATGAAAATTAAAAATGTATGCGTAAGTTATTGATACTTAACGAAATTCACTGGACACTTACGTCAAAACAATTGGGAGAAGTAGATTCGGTGAAACGATATCAAATAGCATCTATTACAAAAATTACCAAGTATGTAATTATGTAATTAACAGTTAAAACAATGAAAAAAGAAACTAACTCACCGTAATTTATTTATCTTACGAAATATAAACTAGTTAATTGACGAAGGAGATACTTGTTGAAACTCCATTATAACGCTAAGAAATAAGTAATTAACCTTCTAGTTTCAAAAATTCTTTTATTGTAAATCACTACAATATTGTTTCGCCATACAATGGCTTCATCAGGTGGATGAATACAGTTCATCCACCTGATGAAGCCATTGTATGGCGAAACAATATTGTAGTTATTTACAATAAAAGAATTTTTGAAACTAGAAGTTTAATTACTTATTTCTTAGCGTTGAAATATAAACTAATAAATAAAATAATTTGTAAAAACTCCTCCCGCTTCTATCTACGCCCATGAAGAAAGGAATTTAAGTGTAAAATTGAAGTAATTGCGTCACAATTCAACGATAAAGACAGCGAATGAATAGTGCTATTCAATAACAGCGAGTTGTACTTAGCTATGTTACAGACTATTTATATGTTCCATCATAATTTCAGCCTCTCGTGTCCGGTCCCTAATAATGATTGTCTATGGAAAGTAACTAAGACTTTGAAAAGACCTATCGCGTACATACCTTCAATCCAAGAAACAAATGGAATATAGTCTAGAAATAATACAGATGCGGCAGATATTTGCAAAACATTTAAGAGAAATACTTCAACATTAGAAGAACAAAATAATATATCCTCAATGAAAGTTGTTGCGCAAGAAGATTTTAACTCTACGACTTAGGAAAAGGTTTCCGATGAAATAAATGATGTAAACCCAAAACCGATACCAGGGTACGACCTGATAACCCGACAATGCAGTAATTAAAATTACCCATATGATTAATACTTTCTTTATATTTGTTAGAATTATGGAAGGTAGCAGAAGAGAAAATGATACCGAAACTGGAAAAATCTCATCATGGAATTGCTTGAGTTCTGAAACACATGTCCGTACGTAGAAGTCACCAATGCGAAATAACTATGCGTTATGTAGGTATATCGATGTATACAGATTTGTTTTTAACTTTTTTGTTTTATTGTATTGACTCATTACTTACACATTGCTATCAGGTAGATGGTTATCAAACGAACTTCAAATGTTGCTATGTATGTGTTAATAGGGCCACGTTCAAACACATTCTGTATTTGATTTAGATTAAGGTATTCAAATAAAATCAAAGAAAAATAACAAATTTAATTATTTGTCTTACCATTTACATATATAGCCTGAACTCCATTAAACTTAAACATTAATAGAAATTCTAACTGGAAAGGTTCCGACAAACATATTGGAAATAATATTTGTTCTTTGATGTTTGTAACTGGTAAATTACTATTTACCCAATCTGCCAGTTTTAGACTACAACTACAACGCGACTATAATCCACGTAAATAATACTATTATTCGGAAATTAAAAAGATTGTGCGTATATTGTGTTACTACAGAGTAGAAATTTATTACATTGTTTGCAAAATCAACGCTAACGTATTTCATGAAATTCCCAGAATAAATAACCCGATATTCCCTTTGTGGCTGGGTCACCTTTGATGAATAATACGGCAAACACACGGCTTCTCGTTGGGACCTACCGGTTTAATTGGTGCTACCTGTATCCCTGATTTGATTTGGCTTGGTCTAATTATCAGTATCTAGTCTAGGGAGTTATCGTGCACATTATATACGATGCGCGTTTATAATGTTGTAAATTCTGAGAACATTTAACATTAAAAAATATATAACATTGTTTTGTTTTGAGGAAGTGGTATTTCAAACTAAAATTATTATTAATTATAAAAGCAACGCAATGAAACAGATTAATTCATGGCAATATTAATTGTTTAAAGGCGAGAAAGAATGATGGTTCTATGAATTAAGGTTTCAGTCGGGAGTTAAATAAACACTTCACCACGATTTATTAAAAAAAGACAATTTCTTTATTTGAATTAATATAAAGTATTTACAACGTTTGATTCATTTATTAAAATACTAAAACTTGATGTGAAAATAATCTAATACGGAATGGTAAAAGAATGCATGTGTTCTATAAAGTTACCTCGGTGGCGTAATGCAGTAATATGTTGACTCTTTGAGAACAGCTCTAGAAGTCGACTTATTCAAGGAATTATTTGTTATGGAAAAGTATTTCTCATTGTAAAACAGAAAAAAAAATAAACTGCAGGTTGCAAACAAGAAAATGAAAGGCAACCGAAGTTAAATGTGACTCCAAGACATGAAATAATAATCGGCGACAAACTTAATTAAAAGCAACTCATTGGCATAGTAAAATTTGAAACTTATGAGTTCGGCTGCAGGCCTCAGCACACGACAATTCTTTGGTTAAGAATCCAACCATGTGGTCGATTCCCTTGCTGCGTAATTCCGGTAGGAATTTGAATCTGTGCACATCCAAACGGATTTCAAATCTATTGTAGCCCCGGACTGGTCCCTCAAATTTACAATGTAAAACGTGCATTAAGAAATAAGAATGGAAAACGTATCTAAAAAAAGGTGTCTTACCGAGTAAGTAGATTATATAGAAGATTATATTATATATTATATTTATCGAAATAGGCGTGGCAAAGAAAATAACCAAAAGTTGTTGCTAAAAGGACTCATCATCAGATAACCCAAGAAACGCCCAAGTGCAGGTTTGTAATGAGAAGAAGGAAAGACAAGAAGTTTTAGAAGGCATTTTCCATGTAGATATTCTCCACATAGCAATACGGAAATCAAAGCACTAATATCAATAAGGAACGTTAATAAAAAATATTATGTTCAACGTGGTTAAAATGCCGTTGGCTTTTATCGCTAGCTTCATTAAAAAGCGGATTTTCCTCTGGGTTTTGCCGTCAAAATCTCAACTATATTGATGAGAAATCTGATTCGAATGAATCTATTAGCAGGATCTTGCAGCTGATAGTTACGTATGTCACAAAAGTTTCGAGACAAAAATTAAGATATTACTATTTGTTAAATTTTTTAACTTTAAGTAAACTATACAAATAATTAACGGTTAACATCATTTCTAAACAATAAGAATATATTATAATGCAGCTACCGGCCCATGGTCATCAATCCTTCGCAGTTTTGTTCTTAAGTGTCTCATAAGTGCTTGGATGGTGCCAACATCCATTTTCCGAATCCTTTCGTACATTCTCCTTCTTAATTGTTCTTCGCTATCGGCCTCCCATCTATTATCGAAAACTTTTCTGCTTAATCAGGCTCAAAATTTGTCGATGGGCCGTGCTTGGAGAAGATTAGGTGGATTATCTTCTCTGGGTACAAATGACACATTATTGGCCTGTTCTCTGTTCCATTCTCTTGTTTCCCTGACATAATTGTAAGAACCTAGGTCAGACCAGAAGATGATTTCATCATTGTAGTGACTTTCGTCTTTTAGGCAAACATCTGACGGCTTTTCCTTTAACATGTCTTACACATGGTTGCGATACACCGCAGGTCCAAAATGCACACCAGAATTTTAGAGCTATATTAAAATTATCAGTATAGAATCCATCAATATCCTTTACCTCAGAGTACCGATGACTCGGTTGTTTGAAAAGTGTTGAACCCTTGAAGCCCGACAACAACGTGGAAATCTTTTTCTAAATGCCATGTTCTTAATTTCCCGATGTACAGCCATGTGCGATACTCTATAACGCATTCCTAATCTCCTTTTTTTTTAGCTTTCTCTGTCTACCTGCTCTGACATCAGTCAACACCCGAGACCTTCCGCTTTTTGGTAGGTTAAGAGAAGGTATTCGTTCCTCAGATTCCCTTACTGTTCGGTAAATTCACTTTTCGCATTCGGCTAACTAAATTAGAGATGGTTTTTCGGATTTAGATTTTATACGCCATGACACAAAAGTTTATCTACGAGAACTATCAATGTAGATCTCGGTTTCCGGGCTGGAACTGCGTCGAGTTAGGCATAATTGCCAACGTTTCGTCCACTGTTTCAAGGGACATCTTCAGGGCTGTATGTAGATGTTCGTTGTTTCGCAGTAGCTTGAAGTATGCTTGAAGATGTCCCTTGAAGCAGTGGACGATACGTTGGCAATTACACCTAATTCGACGCGGTTCCAACCCGGAAACAGAGACCTACATCAAGAGAACGACCGCGGATACTTACACCTATGAGAACTATCAATATTTATATACCAAAAATGTTTAAGTATATCAATACGTTAAGCACGTATTACGCATTTGTTACAAATGAATCAGACATGCCATATACACGTCTATAACTGTACACATGGAGATACACCTCGTATTTTCCAACATTTACTTCTGCCTAAGACACGTGTTTCTGTCATTTACTATCAGGCTTCGTCAGTTAGGCTAGTGAAGTAAAGCTTAAAAGAATCGCCTCACAAGGTATATATTTTGTCTTATCAGGTGGCCCTATATAATCTAGTGATGACGGACAAAAGTAACAGCATAGCCGGTCAAGGGAAAATTGCCACTTTCAGCATAGTCTCTTTTGTCCGTCATATGTCACTAGATTATGTAGTGAAACCTGATAAGACAAAATTTTATATACCTTGTATACCTTGCATATTAGAGTTTCCCTTGTTATAAATTTTGTTTTTCTTTATTAGAGATTGTTTTGAGTCCGATTTTATTGAATTGACTCCCTCGTATATGTCAAATGATAAACATTGTCAGAAATTCTAAGTCGTTAAATTTATTAAAAAGTTCCTATGCCTGCTTTATTTCCTTTTGTTTTTCACATGAACCTATCTATTTTTACAAAATTCTGGAATAACAAATTTTATCTATATTTTTAGAAAAAGTACTCCTTTGCAGTTTATATAAATAAATTTAAACATAAATGCAGTTAATTATGGTAAGGTTCGTTCGCTCAATAGAATTTGTTTCTATAAGAGAGTAGTCCCTGAAGTAATAGTTACTAAAAAATCATTTAGTGTTAATAAACTTCTTTTGGCCTTTATTAATATGCGGAACAGCTAGTAGTTATTTAAAATTAATTTAATTAACTATGCAATTGTATCTGACGTTTGCTGCCATGAACTGCCTATGGCATAAATGTTTTCTGTGATCTTTCTGTTTAACATCTACTTTTGTTGTTAATCTTTTTACAATTTATATACGTACAAACCTTTTCACTTTAAGCTAACTTTTATTCTGAGCTTTAAATAGCAATTCTCAAATAAATTACGAATTTACAAAAGGCTTTAATATGTTTGCAATGCCCTTTCTGATGACATAAACTAGAGTGACAGACAGTGAGTTTTCAACATGAAAATATTAGACAATAAGTAATATTATTTAGTCTCCACATATTTCACTTTAATATTATATCACTTTTGTTCCAAACAAAGGGATTGAGTAGAGCTTAAATGTTTTTGCTACTTAGAAACCCATTTTAAACGGGATTTCACGTTTTGGTTAAAGGCAAATTTTTTAATTTATGTTAACCGCTGTAAATAGATGAGTAGATGGTATATTTTAATGAAATTTTCAGAAAATATGTAGGGAAGAGTGATGTACCTTGATACCACATTTTAATGTTGCTCACAGGAAGTTATACTACGCAAATTATTTGTATTTTTTATAGTTGCCTTAATGTATAAAGCTATAAATGTTTCTGCAAATAACGTTAATTTTCTAAAAAGAATGATTATAACTCAGAGTTTAAAAGATCTAAAATTATGGGATTTATGGTACAAGGTACGTCATACCTTGAACCACATGATAATGTTCCTTGAACCATATGTAATAACGTGCTTTTGAAGTATGAAAAGTGGTTTCTCATTGACAATTTTTATTAATTATAACTAAACAATGGAGGTAGAAATAATCATTGTATTTTATATATAGATAAATCCACAGGAAAAGTTAAGCAGGACAGATGCCGAGCTGTTTCTCCGGTATTAATTGGTGGCGGTAATTTGATAACGATATCTTCATCTGCAATGCTGCAGATTTCTTCGGTTTCTCTAACACAAAATTTATTCTTACCATTTAGACACTTTAAATATTGCACAAACCGTCGTTCTGTATCTCCTCAATTTTCGCAACATAATTGTTAATAGATTTTTTCCCAGCTAGTTCAATCAATACAAAATCTTCCACATTTATAACGGAATTTTCTAGCTCTTTTTCTAGTTGATTGCTTACAACTGTTTCCGTTATATCAAAATCAGAGTCTGTCTCTGCACAAAAGTTATCTTCATCATCAGTGTAATCTGAAGAACTGTAATTTTTGCTTGTTTTCGATTATCTTTGTTTTTCATAATTTTTTTTTAAAGCAGGTTATCAGTATGAGATAACTCATTTAGTTTATGGTTAGAAGATATATTTTCCTCTTCACAAATATTTCTAGTGACGTTTGTCACATTACTAGTTTTCGTTTTAACCTGCTCCAGTGCTTCCTCTTCCGGTGCATCGACTAGAATACAAGATTTTCCTTTTTGTCTGGGTTTTTCTGGCTGAAGCTTTAGGAAAGTGTTTTAATATTTCTGGCGATATAATACTTACGCCCGAAGTACCTGCAACAGGTGTTTCATTTTGTAATTGTAGTTGTTCTTCATTAATCTGTAATGGGCGATCAGTAACATTAGAAGGTAAATATTCATAATCTCCAAATACATTTTCATTTATCAGAAATATGCCAGTAACTCGGAAACCGCTTATAATATTATTGGGAGTGAATGGCGATGGGTAAACCTCGTATATTGTTCGTAGTTTGCCACTATTATCTGAAGTAAGCATACACTCATTAACAGCTACATTATAATAATGCCTAAAAGGTCCAAACACCGTTCGGTCTAGATGTTGCATTTTATGTGTAGTATGCGGATGAAAATTTAGTAGTATAATTCCAACCTCTTTTGCTCGCTTGATAACATAAATGGAGATATGCCTCTCATGATTGTCTAACAAGAGAACCAATGGTTGTTCAACTGATGGCCTCGTATGAGTAATAAAATGCGCCAGAAATTTTATAAAAGTTACTTTGTTAGACCATACCGATTGAATTGCGTTTCCTATTGCTCCTATTGGTGCCCCTTTCATCATAAAATCCTTAAAATGTACACGAGGAAATATTAGCATTGGCGGTATGCTATTTCCTGTTGCATTAACCGCTGCAATCATTGCTACGTTTGTGCCACGTTCAGCTGATGGCATGTGACTAGAGAATACAATCCCGGGATCTGGGGTCCCGGCCGGATTTTGATCACGTAAGTCCCGGAACTGTACTTGTCTAATCTCAGGATTTTAGGGATTGCCAGTTTGCATTCCGTAATCCGTTGCGCCTTGACAATGACCTTACCTAGATTATAGTAAGGGCAGTTGTTACATAAAGGCAAAAATCAACTTTAGGTATGCCGTACGATAAAATACAGCCCAAATAATATGTAACTTAGAAGGGACTTCCCTGCCCGGCATACTTTAATACAATACTGTTAAAGTAATTCCCCAACGGACCAACAGGAGAATCACCCGATCACCTCATATGATATATCATAATATTGTTGCGAGGGATTCCCCGTCGGAGATTGCCTGTACGAAAGTATAAATACGCTTATTAGGATTTACTTTTTTCATTTATTATTCTACTAGCGACAAGGTCAGGATCACAAACAGATGATGAGCCAAGGCAACAAACCTTCCAACCCCAATTGATACTCAAGGAATAGTTACAGCTGGAAATTAATAAGAGCATGAAATCCCCAGATCCTGAAGTACAAAATTAATCGGGCTTGGTATTAGACGCGAAATGAGCCTGTTAGAAAATGGAGGAGTTCGTGGATATCACTTAGAATTAGCATATAAATATCTATTGTCTATTCCTCCAACCTGTGTAGAACCTGAGCGAGCGTTTTCAGCTGCTGCTTATGTTGGCAATAAACTACGAAGCAGTTCGTAGTCTAATCCCGGGATTAATCCCGGGATTCCGGAATTACGCCTCAAAAATACCGTAATCCTGGGATTGAAGAACATTTTCGGGATTCTATTCTCTACATGTCACCAACTTGCTTTATACCTTTAGTAGCTAAAATTTTTGGCGGAACTTGTACTGTTGATATTACGCTTTCATCGCAATTCCATATTTGATCTGGGGAGAAATTATGACGTTGCAATATTTGTTTACAGTTAGCAAAGAAATAGTAGTTCTGTTGAACCTAGTTGAGCGTGAAAGACTTGTTGCCGCCGGTTTTCGTAATGATATTTGGTTACTATATCTTGCGCGAAATTCTTGTAACTACGACTTGCCGCATATTCTTTCCAAATCCCATTTTTCTGGGTATTGCTTATTATTTGCTTTTGCAAATTGATATGCTAAGCAGCGAACTTCGTTTAATGATAGGCCGTAATGTAATCGTGCAGCTTGTTTTAAATACTCAAGCAGCAGTAGCTCTTCATCTTTAGAAAACACGTTATGAATATCATTATTTTCACAATATTCTAAGATATGTTTGTCAGAATTTTTAAATTTCCTAATATATCGCATCAATGTGCATCTGCTTAAATTAAATCGTTTGGCAGCTCCGCGAAATGATAGATTTCCCTGCAAGACTTCATTCGCCGCTCTTTCTAAATTGGTCTTATTAGGGCCTGGTTTTCTAACACCTTGCTTACTTCGAGGCATTATGACATCTGAAGGTAAAGAAAACATATTCAATAGTAAAGGTACCAAATGATAGACTCGTATTCCTAATGTTGGCCATACTAATATAAAAAATAAAATCTTGATCATTGTCACATCCGAAAATCTTGCAAAAGAGGAAGCTTAATGAACGCGAGGCAGAAGCACAAACGGCACAAACACCTATGGTTGGTAAACTGCAGCTACAAACCAAATAAGACTCGCGAATCCCTAGAGTTGGTATATCTCGGTATAGGCACTAGATTCAGAGTGTAATTATATGTGATCGGATTGCTGACACTTGAATAAGTTACCACCGCACATTTATTTACACTCAGCCAGATCATGTTTTCATAATACCAGTTATTAACAGCACTATAGTTTCTCTGTAATTCATAGCAATCAGATAAATTCCTGACTCTCGAGAAAATTTTTAGATCATCTGCGTAAACGAAGACTCTGCAATCCAATCAAACTAACAGGTCATTAGTGTAGTCATTAGTGTAAATGTTAAATAATGAAGGTTTCAGGTTGGATCCTTATGGAACTCATATGGGTGGTAGAATAGATTCAATTATAGTACACATAACTCGATCGATTCGTTAGGTGGGATGACATTAGGTCAGTAATAGAGGCGAGAAGCCGATGGAGCTTAGAAATAAATTTAGCGTGATCAATAGTGTCAAATGCTTTGCAAAATCTGCATACAAACATACACTTGGTTTTTACTGTTCAAAGATGTGCTTAGATATAAAGATGTGGTGAATTTCAGCCAAATTTGCTAATGTCGATTTCCTTTGATAAGCCTATGCTGAATCGTTGATATAAAAGACTTGACGTAGTTGTACATCCTGTTGTAAATAATTTATTCATATACCTTGGAGCATGATGATAAAGTATTAATTTAATAGATCTATCGCTTTAATGTCGCTTTAATCTCCTTCTTTTTTGAACACAAGATCGATCTATTTTTTTTGACTAGTTTTCCAAATTTCGGTATATATAAATGTGCAAAGAGACAGGTTGAAAATAGCAGCCAGTGGTTGGTACAATAATGAAGCAGAACTTCGTGTAAATAAATTAGGAAGCCCATCATGTGCTGCGACCAAATCCATTCTGAGTCCATTCATGGTATCTAATTTCTTTCACAGAGGTTGGATCTATATAAAAGCAATTTTATGGGTACGCTCATGAATCGTTGAGGTAGGTAATAAAGATAGAGGAAAATAAATTTCTGAAAATCTTTTAGCAAATTCCTCAACTATTTGATCTGGACTAATAATGTCTTTTTACCTAATACAACTCAAAATCCTAGACTACCAGTTTTCTCGCGATATACCACTAAAATAATTTTGGATCATTACTAAATCCTTTTTCGAGAAGGATAAGTAAGCCTAAGCGCTTTTAGTTTCAGTTTTTATCAGTTTACGTACTCTTTTATATTTCTCATGGAGTCTTCAAGCCTGACTGCTTCCATTTTCTGAAGTAAAAGTCTCTTAAATTTATAAATTTAATTAGGAATAAATAGAAAGGATTTCATTTTTTAATGTTTTTCCAATCGCCCGAACATGATTACCAGTATTATATTATTTAGATACTTAAATATAATTATTCATATCGTTTTTAGTTTTTAAGCTAATATCAACACAAAGGTTTTTTTAATAATATAAAATATTATTAAAAATCTGGTGTGAAGAACACAAATTCAGGTTCACTATTAATATTTTTTGTGAACGTGTCCGAATGCATTTGTGTTCTTCACACCAGATTTTCAATAATATTTTATATTATTAAAAATACCTTTGTATTATACAAAACTGGTGGGGTTTACCTACTCATGTATGTTTCAATTATTATAATATCAATACGATCGACATGGCGTAATGTCAAGTGCGGTGTGTCATAGGGGTCTGTTTTGGGACCTCTGCTGTTTTTCCTTCATGTCAATGATCTAGCCCGTGTTATGAACAATTTTCTAATATTGTACGCAGATGACACATCCGCTGAAGGTATGAATCAGGCTATAGATATATTGGAGCAGAGTTAGGCAATTCGTAGTATAAAAAGGCTCTTTACATACATCACACTACCTCAAAAGATAACGCCAGATTGCAGTTTTATCCGAATCAGACTTTCGGTTTAGACGGAAAAAAATGGTGTCGAGCGAATTGAACAAATTTTAAATTTTAACAAACCAACTTTTAATGTTTGTGAGTGACGGTGCCGCTAAGATACTTTCCTTAGGCCGATCTCTTAAAGAAGAGAATGGCAATCTGTTACTTGTAACATGTAAAATCCATGCTGTAAACCTTGTGGCGCAATTGATACCTAAATGTTATCCACGAGTAAATACTTTAATAGCTCATACGAAGGCATTGTTTCTAAAGTCCCCAAAGCGTACAAAAAAATTTCACGAACTGTGTCCCAAAGTGCCTGAACCACCCAGCCGATTACTACACGTTGGGGAACATGGTTAGAGGCTGTGTGTTACTACTGCGAACATTTTGATTATGTAAAGATGCTAGTTTTACAACTTGATCCGAGACACGCCGAAGCTATCAAGAAAAGTCAGAAAATGTTTCAAGATAGTCAGGCAAAAAATGATTTAGGAACTATTCGCAAGAACTACTATGGACTAGCGGAGGGAATTTAAAAATTACAAAATGATTCGATGTCGTTTGTGAATTCTGTGCAAATTGTGGATGCTGTTCACTCACACCTATGTGCGGCGGAACGCGTAAAAAATTACTGTGTAATACGAAAATTTGAAAGTGTTATTGACAAGGATTCAGATTTTCTCACACTAAGACAAATTTGTGAAGGTGCGTCGAAAGATTAATTAAGTTGTCACATGGATTACTTTAAATTTGTAAATATAACATCATTCAATGTGGAATTGTAGTATTTATCATTGAAAAATATTTATTCCGCACGCCGTGCTCATTTGATCGAAACATGTGTGGAAACATATTTAATAGATCAGAATAATTGAAACATACATGAGTAGGTAAACCCCACCTGTTTTGTATAATACAACGGTATTTTTAATAATATAAAATATTATTAAAAATCTGGTGTGAAGAACACAAATACAGGTTCACTATTAATTATTAATGTTTTTTTTTTTTTTTTAGTCCGTCGTATGAGTGAAGACACAAACAAAATGCAGTTTCTAGAGAGATGGCTGTGCCACCTTTGGAAGGGCGTCGTTACTTCACATTGGTTATGTGGACGGGGCGAGGTACTTCGGCTATCTGACAACAGTCAGCGCTGAATTTAATTCTACGCGCGGTCTGGATAATTTCTATGATGTGGTTCTTTTTTGTGAATGTGTCTGAAGATATCCTTTCTCCAGCAGGGGCGTACCGATGAGTCTGTAGAAATGCGAAATACGCATCTACGTCTCTGGGAAGGGATATGTTCGGACACGTTCACAAAAATATTAATAGTGCACCTGTGTTTGTGTTCTTCACACCAGATTTTTAATAATATTTTATATTATTAAAAATACCTTTGTATTTAATAGATGCCACCCGGTTTGTGATTTCATGGAAGCTTTTTAATATTTGAATATTTTTTATCATTATTTTATGTGTAAACATTCATGCATCCGCATCGCCTCTGCTCACTCATGAAAGTCACGAACATAAATGATGCAAATACGTAAACGTTACTGAACGCTCGCCTTGATAGGGCCGCTAGGCCCCTCTATGTTGTTCTCCGCACTGGACTGAAACTTGCCCGTCTTTGCCGACTCTAATTATTACTAATTACTATTATTCTTATAAAATAAAATTACTGAAATCATTAGAATTACTAAAAAGTTTTAATTTTATTTAATGTTTTAGCATTCCTATTTTTATTTTCGCAATTTAAAAAGGATAATTTTGCTAATTATTACAATTGTATTTTCTACGATAGTTACATGCCGTTGTATTTCTTTTTCCGTACATTTCTAGGCAGAACATTTTTCCATATAATTAATGTAGCGTGAATTCTCCATTCCATTCAGAAAGGAAACGGTTCCCAGAGAGGACGAATTGAAATAAAATATACAAAAAAGCTTTCTTTTTTTTTTGCGGGTCGTCTTTGACCACAATTGTGTATATTTTTAAATTGCTCCCTCTCTCTTCCCAGAGCGAGATTGGATTTTTCTCTTGCGTTTCATCTTCGATCCGACAGTAACAGCAGACGAGCAGTAGCAGCGTTTAAAGCACGACCTACACGCACGACTTACCATCGAGACTTTGAAGTTAGTTATAATTTACTTCCAACTGAAGAGTTAGCAGCGGAGCTTTTGTTGGCGAAATTCGAAGAGACGACTCGACATTTTCAAAGTATAGAGGTCGCTGCTAGGTTATTCGTAGATCTCCCTCTACCTTCACTAACACCGAACCGAACACCGTCCCTACTTCGCCATGTGAAGCATTTGTTTCTTGTGACGTCACCGCTAATAACATTACACCTCATTATAAACTCGGCGAGTCGTGCGTTAATTTCGTTAATAATGCGTTAGTCTCTTCTCCTTTTCTCCTCGTTTCTCCCGGCCCGGAGATTGTTATATAAGAAATTATTAAATTCTGTCGAGGATTTTTTGCCCCCACATCGCCGTCATTATCGTTTGGGTCGTAACGACCATGACATTAAACTTTATATAACTTGGTCGCATGGTAGATAGGTACGTACTTTTTTCGTTCATGCGGCAACGTTCATGATTTCGCATTTAACAATACAATTAAGGTTCGTAATTTTGAGAAAAATTCGTTAAATTTTAATGCGATTTAATAAAGATTCGAGGTCATTGGGACATTTTCTTTTCTAACTAAATATGTGCATGTACAGAGTAAGTATATAAAGGGTTAGGAAAATGTATCCATTCGAATATCTTTAATATGACTACATAGATTTGAACAAGACTATTATCCGAATCAAATAAAACAAATTTTAATGAATTTCACTTCTTTTTACTTCACAAAGTTACAATCGTTTCACTCACACAGGAGATTCGTCAGACATGTAACTAATTCATAAGTTACAAATGAAACAGACATGTAATATACATATCTGTAACTGTACACATGGAAAATACACCTCGTATTTTCAGCATTTACTTCTGCTTAAGACACGTGTTTCTGTCATCTATAGGCGTCATCAGTCAAGCTAGTGAAGCGATGATATAAAATGATACAATGATACAAATCTTTTTAAGAACAGATTTGTATCTGTATATACATTTACGCTGAAATCGCCTACAAGATATAGCAAATTTCGTCCTATAAGGTGGCACTGTTTAATAAGTGACATCTGACGGACGAAAGAGACGCCTATAGATGGCAGAAACACGTGTCTTAAGCAGAAGTAAATGCTGAAAATACGGGGTGTATTGCCCATGTGTACAGTTACAGATATGTATATTGCATGTCTGTTTCATTTGTAACAAATGCGTAATACGTGCATAACGTATTGATATACTTAAACCTTTTTGTAAGCTCATAAGTTAGTTATATGTCTGACGAAGCTCTTGTGTGAGTAAAACGATCGTAACTTTGTGAAGTAAAGAGTGGTGAAAATCATTAAAATTTGTTTTATTTTATCCCGGTAATAGTTATGAGGGTAGTCCACAAAGTAACTTCTAGTTTGGTATAAAAATGAAACCAGTTGAGATACACAAATTTTACTATATACATCTTAAAACTACAACTTTTCTCTACTGCAGTAACTAAACCAGGTCATGTATGTACAAACATCTCTTACGACAACACGGCCTCGGTGAGTTATGATCTTTCACCACATCATGTTTATCTTATAAACAGGTAACTAGGCTAAGGGGACGTACTCTAGTATATAACGAAACACTCAGAGGTCTTGAGACACACAGAGTCACAGTCTGAGTCAGTGAGTTAGAGTCCCTGCTAGACTAGTGCCTCATAAGTATAATGTAGTGTATTTTATTGTTAAACGTTGTTATTATCTTTATTTAATTATATGTTGTTATTTAATCGTTGTCCCGCCTATTATTTATTTTACTGGTAAACCCTCGGTGTATAAGCAACGATGTGACCTCCGGGACCAGGTGACATCACATGGCGATCCTGCCCACGTCTAAAATCACACTACTTTTCGACATAATCTCCAGACAAATTCAAGCATTTGTCATATCTTTATATTTAACAGTTCTTGAAATATCCTCCGCCTAATCTGCCGTCTGCAAACTTAGCGAACCTGTCACGTCGTTTTGAAGCTCGTCGTGATTGGAAAACCGCTGATATGCAACCCACCTCTTCATCTTTCTATAGGAACAGGTGGAAATCACAGGGAGACAAGTCCAGGCTGTAGGGGGAGTGATCAAAAACGTCCCATTTGATCTTGGCCAAAAGTTCATTTGTTATTTGAGCTGTGTGAGGGCGAGCATTGTCGGGAACAAACACAACAACAGATGTCAGCAAACCACGATGTTTGTTTTGGATAGCGCATCGTAGTCTTTTCAAAGTTTTACAATACACTGTAGAAGTGATTGTCGTACCACCCTCCATAAAATCAACAAGCAGGTGCCCTTAACATCCCAAAACACCGTAACCATCAATTTCCTTGTAGAGACGGGCTTTTTTTGGCTTTAGATAAACTATATGACCCCATTGCATTGACTACCGTTGTGTCTCAGTGTTCACATAGGCTACCCAAGTCTCATCTCCAGTAAAGATCCTGTTAAAAAAATTCTTCTCCTTCAACGTCATACCGAGAAAAAAAGTCTATGGCAGAACGCATTCTTTTGACTTTGTGGTCGTCAATAAGCAGTTTTGGTATCCAACGAGCACAAAACTTGTGGTAGCCTAGTTTTTCTGTCATTAACTCGTGTAGGAGACTTCTAGAAATTTTAGGGAAATGATCGGAAAGTTTAGAGATTGCGAAGCGATGGTCCACACGAATTTTTTCATTCACTCTGTTCAGTTATCGCTGACAAGAGAAGTCCTACCGCTCCTGGCTTCATCGTGAACGTTAGTTCTTCCATTAAAAAGAAAATGTACCCATTGACGGACTACACCTTCACTCATATGTTTGGACCATACATCACACACAATTCACGATTAGTTTCAGCTACTGAGTGATTTTTCGCACAAAGAAATCTTATTACGCTAAGTACGTCACACTTGGCGGGATTTTCTATTGCGGCACATATGTTTACAGGTAAGAATTAGAGAACGCGCGACCGTACGATACTCCCTCTTGCACAGCTGGAAGCGTACTGTATCACGGCGCATACTGATGTTAGAATGGTGGCGCTACCCTCACTATTTATCGCGCTACACATAAACGGAGATTACTTTGTGGACTACCCTCGTATAATGGAATTTCATCAAGTAAAGGCCGAAACAATCCTATATTAAAGAAAACTTTTATACAATTAATTAAATGTAAATCGGGATTCGATGAGTATATTTATATCAGAATCAGACTTCTGGTTTAACCAGAAACGATGTTAATTTTTATTTTAATCCTGGATAGGACACATGAAGTATATTCGCATTAATGGATACTTAGCGTATTGAAAAACTCTACCCAGCAGGAAGACTATTATTTTTAAATAAATGTATCTTGAAATACTTTGAACATAATTATAAACTACATCTGGCTAATTCTGGCATAAATTGCAGACATCTAAACGATGGTCAGGGTATACAGCTTTGCACATGATGTTTTTGATTTTCTGTCGCTTGACATAGAGCACAGATAACATCTAGCGCTTTTGACCAACTTAAACGGTGGTTCTAAATTATTAGGCTGCTCGATAGACAATATATTATGTGTGGTTTGGCGGAGTTCCCGTGTGAAATTTGTTTGAAGCCTTCTTTCCATGTGTTGTCGTGCTAACTGGAATCCAAGTTCACACATAAATTTTCAGCGAATAACTTTATCTTGTCTTTTAGCAAGCCTGAAAAGTATTATGGAATTAATACCAGCTTGATCCAACATTCCGAAAAAATATCGCAAAGGCCACCTTTGAGTTTTACGCGCTACGGTATAAGAATGTGCCATTTGACCAAAAGTATTTACTTTGACACTTTGTCAACAAGAGACTTTTCAAAACAACCAGAAATTAATACAGGAAAACCAGAAGTACATAGAATACTTAAAAGAAGTAGTTTCAAGTCTTTCAAAGTTAAAACGACACAAGAAGTTTTCCCGGCTGACCATGGTCGTCGAATGGAATTTTGTGAAGATGTGATGGATGAAGTAAACAACAATTACGAATTTCTGTTTAGTGACGAATCGACTTTCCCGTTATATGGTCGTCATAATCCTTCGGTAGTGAGATACTGGTCCCAAGAGAACAAGCACCGAAGAATATGTTTAAGAAATTCGTATCCAAAAAACTTAACGTTTGGACTGGCATTCTGGGGGACACTGTTATAGGACCAGTTTTTATTAACGGGAATCTGAATGACCGAAACTATTTGGAACTGATTGAGAATTAAGTGATACCAGCAGTACAAGGCATACAGAATATTGATATGGCTCATATCTGGTATCAGCACGACGGATATCCTGCTCATAATGCGACTCGTGAATATTCAAATCAAATATTTTCTCGTCAATTATTAGCACCAACGGAGACATAAAATGGCCACCAAGATCTCCCGATTTGTCTCCGAGTGATTTTTTTCTTTGGCGCCATATAAAGCAAACAATTTATACCCATCAGCATCTAAGATCTAACAACGTGTATGACCTCAGATTAAAAGTTCTTGAAGCTATTCAAAATATCACTTCTGCAATGTTAGGAGCAATGCGACAACAATTTTATGATCGTCTGCGATATTATTTGACTCAACAAGGAGATGTTTTCGAACATTTAATAAGATGAATGTTTAACCATTTATTATTCGTTAGCTTAGCATTGTGTTTGTTAAAATTTAAGTATAATTTGTAATATTAGAATATTTTTCACTTTGATTCTCTATTTTATTACAAATTAGATTATACTATTTCCCGTTGCTTAGTGAATTGTAATATTTGACTCAGCTATGCAAAAAACGAGCTTGGTAGCTAAGCGCCAATTAATGAATTCAAAAGCCCGTATTCTAAATTTCAGGGGACAACGTGTATATAAAAGAATGGCTATTGAAGCTCATAAATATAACTAGAAGACCAGGACCAGAAAAAGTACTCAAAGTAGACATCAGGAGTACAATGGATATAGAAAGGTTGCAGTGAGATAGCGTTCATGGCCACCTCAAATAATTTATCTAGGAATAAAATAACGTGCGTTCAAAAACTTTCCTCATAAGAGACGGTCTTTCTCATTCAAAATTATACGTTTCTGATAGGTTACGTACACTGTCAACAATCGCGTACAATCAAAAAGCATGGCCGTCTCTAATGAGGAAAGTTTTGAAGGCACGTTATAATGACAATATGTAAAATCCATTCAAGCAAAACATCTAAAACTGTATATGCGTATTGATTTAAATCCTAAGAAACTAAGTTGTACATTTATTTAATGAATAACTATAGAAATGAAGTTAATAAAAGTTTATTTGTTAGAACTTCAAAAGAATGTAATCAAGTGAATAGATAATTTTCGTTTTTATTGAAATAAATGCTTACAATCTAAGCAATAATGTTTACTAAAAGAAGTCTGTTCATATTTCGAAGTTAATTAACAACATATATTTTCAAATCAAGTACAGATTCCCTACAAATGTTCATCAAGTACCAAATTAATGGCACATACAAAATACAGCTTTCGGGGGGCTTCCCGAAAACCGCAGTAGCGGAAACCACACAAAATTCACCTTTCCATTTCGTAAAGGGGGTCGAAAACGGTCGAATTTTTAGGGCTTCCCGCCAGCACTGTTTGGGCCAAGTGTTCGTGCTAGTTTCGAAACGATTTTCAGCGCGTTACGTTCGACATTTGCAATTACATTTCCCAGATGTGTAGTTGCGTTCATTATAAACGAAGCGTTGCGCAAATGAACGTACATATTGACGAACGTGTGGTATTTTTTTGCACTTTTGAGATTGGTTGATATAACAGGAGGGGTGTTGGCAGTTTCCATGTAATTTTGGCGTTTTACAACCATTAATTTTATCCTGTTGTTAATGCATCACTCGATTTTGAAGAGCGATCGAACTGATCGGTCGAAATGTTTATAAATTACTATGTTCTGGTAACGTCATATTCTGTTTTTTTTCCGTTCATTAACTACATTTCCGATAGCTTGTTTGAAATTAAACAACCGGTTTTTAATCATCAACTAATGCTAGATAGGTTATAAAATAGTAAAATAAATGAAACATTTTGCTTTACTTTTTTTTAATGATAGAGATCTCAATAAAATTAAAACAACGAAAATGATTAAATTATGTAGGCACCTTAAATATTGTTATAACGGGTGTTTATAAAAATTCGAAGTCCAAGCAGTCCTTGAAAATTTGATGTTAGGTCTGAGATAAGAGTATGGTAGAATGATAAAACGATTTTATAGATTATCGTACACGTAAATGTTAGTTTATGTCAAAAGATATTCCTACTATCAGGATAAAATAATACAAATTTTAATGAATTTCATTTTTTAATTGACACTGCAACGATCGTTTCACTCCAACCTGAGCTTCATCAGACATATGACTAACTTATTTACAAATTTTTGAACACAAGTATGCGGTAACAAACATATGTTTTATTTTAAATATTTGAAGGAATGGGTACTTTTTATTACTAAAATGTCTATTCACAAACTTTCACTTCGGTTTATACAATACTGTTCTTAAGTAATAAAAAATAGGGGTTTACATTATATTACAGGGAGGTAAAGAAATTCTATGGAAAAATACAATATGTGACTGTCTGAATATCAAATAAATAAATTAAGTAAGGGTGAATTATTTGTTTCTAATTGATCATTTAATATCTTGTCGGTTTTCTTTAATTTATTGAATTCAAGTGACTCTAATAAATTAAGTTTTTTGCCCTTATTTTCTACGTGTAATATTTTAAATTCTCTGTTAAAATTGTGGTTCGTTGAATTAATATGAGACGCATATAATGATTATCCTGATAATAGTTATAATGGAATTTCATCAAGTAAAGGCTGAAACAATTATATATTATATAAAAGATATTACATTAAAATGCCGTCATAATTAACAGAAATTAGTCAAGTAATGATTTTAGACGGTAAGAATAATTAATTTGCAAATTTAAAATTAAGCGCTATAATAATTTGGAGAATTCTTGCTGAACAATAACACCTCTTCATGTGATATTGTACTTTGGTAAAAATTACATTATCCGATTCATATGCTGTGCAATCTTTGTTAATAAAGTTCGTCTAATCTGTAGCAATACGCAAAAAGAAAATGCAGAATCGAGGGGAATAAATTTACAAGCGAAAGTTTTATTCATCTTACAGTAATGATAGTATCTAGTTAGTTATACTAATGAGCGATCAAATAAATCAGGAGTTAAAATAGGTTATGTATGAGAAAACGTATTTTTCTATTTTGTGTTCGCAATGAACTCATTACAACACCCAAAACAGTATCGAAATGAGCTTCATTTCGATACGTTTTTTCTTCATTTTTCAATGTTGGCGTCGTTCGTGTAAATTTCTTATTCACAAAATTTTCGCCATTTGTATCCATGGCTTCTCAAAACCCTCTGTACTGTCCGCTGTTTAACTCCACTTTCTTCGGATATCTGTTTTGCTCTAAATACATTTGCTTCAGCTGCAGCACAAATCGCAGTCTCTCTACCTTGTCGTTTTTCGTTGATATACCTATTTTTAGGCTCTTCGTCTTGTAAATGTACACTTTCGGCAATTGTTACATATCCACAAGTAAAAAGTCTTTCTTTGGAGACTGTGGTTAAGTAAAATGTTAAAAAAGGTATATAACCCCTTACCACAATTATTAGTCGTATCCTAAATACGTATTTCGACAACTAAGTTGTCATCATCAGTAGGTAAAAGCACTAATCAAGGTGTCGCAAATGGGGCACAGTAAAGCTAGCACAACTGATCACGCAACAACTTTACACGGCGTCCATGTATACACTGACTTAATATACAAATATATGGACTGCAAAGTACGATAGAATTACCTTGCTTAAGGAAACGGCACCCACATGTTTTTATACTCTTTTTGAACCGTCTACATGAGAACTCTGTGCATGACGCAAAATTGTTTCCAAGTAGGTGAAAAATTTTATGATCAGAAACAAGGCACAAAAATGGGTAACTGCCTATCTCCTTCATAGCCAATTTATTCATGAGTCAATTTTAAGTAGAATTAAAAATTTTGAGAAATATAATGGATTTGACATAGAAATAATCAATAAATTAATTACAAAAATAAAATTAAAAAGTACAATCCGTGAATCCACAAGTTTGGTATCTCAAAGTAACCAGGAGAAAAAGTACATGTGTTTACCATACTACCTTATCACGAAAAACATTAATAAAGTTGTGAAAGAACGAGGTCTCCAAGTTGTCTTTCGGTCCGAAAATACTATCAAAAGTCTCCTAGGGAATACCAAAGATAAAGTTAGTTTTAATTCGAAATCAGGTATATACGAAATTAATTGCGATGATTGTAATTGGAAATATATAGGTCAAACAAAACGATGCTTTAAAGAGCACATATCACATATTAAATACAGTAGACCAGAAAAATCTGACGTTGCCAACCATGCTTTAAATACACTACACAATATGTCGATTAAAGGGTTAAAACTTGTCAAGGCCATCAATAATCCCCGCGATCTTGACGCATACGAAAGCATTCATATCGCTAAAAACAAACAGAACTCTATGGACGGAGATAAGGGACCGATCGCCTACAGCTGTCTCTTTTCATTCTTAGAAAAGGAGGTAAAAAGGTCGTAGACGGTTCAAAAAGAGTATAAACACATTGCCGTTTCCTTAAGAGAGGTAATTTTGTTGTACTTTTCAGTCGATATATTTGAATTTTTATGTCAGTGTATACGTGAACGCCGTGTAAAGTTGTTACGTGATAAGTTGTGCTAGCTTTACTGTGCCCCATATGCAACACCTTTATTTTTCATCACAGTGGTTTTACCTACTGATGATGACAACTTAGTTGTCGAAATACGTATAGTAATTGTGGTAAGGGGTTATATACCTTTTTTAAGATATCCACAAGTATAAAACTTATGAATAATATTTGTTAAAGTATGTTCAGTAGGAGTTGGACGATTTTCAATCTCAAAGGCAAATTGTCCAATGATTTCTCGTACAGTACTATCTGCATAATGCCACTTTATTATTTGGATCTTGTCTTCGGTGGTGTAAACATACATCTTCAATCGTAGTATTTTGTGCCGATATATAGATAACGTACACCTTACCCTAGGGTCACACTAACGTCTAATGTCAGTAATTATGGCGTTATTTGTCATAAGCACAATGACAAATGTCATGATAATTAATTACATTAGACTTTAGTGTGATAAGTTGGCATCAATGCTGTATCAGTGCATTATATTGCCATGATAATGCCTATTTTAATAGTCCCATATGGAATTAAAATTCGCAACTTACAGTTTATTTATTGCTTAATTATCAATCATTACAACATAATTTGAAACATACTTGAGTGGGTAAAATCTCACTAAATTTGTATAATACAAAAGTATTTTTAATAATATAAAAAATATTATTAAAAATGGGGTGTGAAAAACACAATACAAGTTCATTTATGTATTTTTGAATGTATAGATACATTCAAAAATACATAAATGAACTTGTATTGTGTTCTTCACATCCCATTTTTAATAATATTTTTTATATTATTAAAAATACTTTTGTATTATACAAATTTAGTGAGGTTTTACCCACTCAAGTATGTTTCAAATTATGTTGTCATATACACATTCGGCTCACGTCGACAAGTAGTGAAGACACGAGAATACAGTCTTTTATAGATACGGTGGTTACCGACTATAAAAAACACGTCTAGTTCGGCTGTTATTATGTAGACAGCGCTGAATATTCCTTCACGCTCTGTCTGAATAATTTCGGCTAGATATTAACGTAGTTATGATTGTTTTGAATGTGTCTCTTCTCCAACAGGGGCGTACCGACGAACATGTAGAAATGTGAAATACGTATCTACGTCTTTGGAGAAGATACATTCAAAAATACATAAATGAACTTGTATTGTGTTCTTCACACCCCATTTTTAATAATATTTTTTATATTATTAAAAATACTTTTGTATCAATCATTACAGTTATATGGTGTTATCTTACTTATTTTTGTTTCCAGCTCTATAGTCCGTCTTAAACTTTTTCTTGGTTGTCCTGTTTTGTTCTTTTCCAGAGTTCCACATCTGATATTACTTCTCTCCACCTAATCACCGAAATATTTTTCAAGCAAAAGTACCTAAGTACGTGCAGTTATTTTGAGTGGCTTATGTTAATGCCCATGCTTTTGATTCATACGGTAGCATATTGGTTTTAGAGTGGCATTTAAAGGATTTATTTAGGGAAATAAATACTGTTTGTGTTGTATTTATTATATTTATAACCTCTTTACTTATGCCACCATCCAATCTTATTGGGCTACATATTGTTAAGGTATGTAATTAAAATAGAGTTTTCCCTTGTTTGCCATAATTGAATTGGCATAAATCTCAAGTGAACACACAATAGTACAGCAACTCTATGACTTCGTAAGACTAAAATTCTCATCTATTAATCGTATTTCTCTGCATCATCCGGTAAATTTAGATGACGCAAGTGCATCCCTTCTTAGATATAGAACCCCAACAATATAACTTCATTTGGTCTGAAGCCAAGCGACTTATTTATATAAATTCGACTTAATTGGTGTGTGATTATCGTATACAAATCTATTGTGGCGATAGTTTGCAGAATTTAAACGGTTCTGCTCAAGTTTATTCGTGCCGTGGAATACAAAAGACGGCACTCGAATTATAACAGAAGGTAGAGACCGTATGGTGGGACCTTTTGTGCAGACGTAATAGGGTGCTCGTGATGCATAGGTACGCGTTTACTGTCTTGGAGAGTGGAGTTGTTGTTATTGTTGGGTGAAGACGTCGTGGCAGTAGCGTCGTTAAATTTCGCATAATCTATTCAAGAGAATCTCAGAAACGTATATGGAGTAGGATCCATGTGAATGGATTTCAATTTGCATGCGTACGCAAATTGTCATAAATGTAAATTAATATGCAAGGTGTGAGTTATAATTTTCTGGTTAACGATTACACACTTGTAGAATTATAAACGTCTATCGGAGTAGCACGTAATTTAGAAATTTGCAACTTTTATGGAATTAATGAACTAATAGAGGAAGGAAAATCAGATATAAACTACTCAAAAATGAATAAGGAATTTTTACTTTTTTGTATTTTTTAGATAGTATGGGTAAATATTTGTAGTGTATTATATTAGATACATAATTGTACACAACAATTTAAAATTTTCAAGTATATTTATTCAGAAAAATCGTTAGATTACTAAGAAATTATCAAATATGAAATAAGCAACATTTTTAACAATAGCTAAAACAAACATTTTTCTGTAACAGTTAATTCTAAAATCGTGTATTATGGCCACGGACATCTCTCACAGCTGTACATCTTGGGGGCATACTCATAATGCAATTATTAATGTGTTCTTGTGACACTCTTCTTCAACACAGCGGTAAAATTTCCCGCAAGTGTTGCACGTTAACTGGGGGTGGATTATGTTCGTTGAGCTGTTCTTGAAGTCTGTCCCAAATGTGCTCAATTAGATTCAAGTCGGGAGACGTTGGTGGTAAAGGTAGATGGTTAATATGAAGGTCATTTATTGCTTGCATTACAATTTATGCACGATGAGGTCTTGCATTATCATCAATAAAAACCATGTTTTCATCCATAGCCTCACGAAAGTCGGCCACATATTGCTGAATAATGTCATCCTGTATATGTGTCAATTGACATTGTTTTCAAAGAGATGGAGGTTCGTACGTCCATTCAAACTAATGCCCGCCCACACCATGATACCACCGCCGCCAAAAGGTACCACAGCTTTTGTAAACTCGCGTCTATAACGGTCTCCCCGAGTTCTCCAGACCCTTACTCTACGATTATCACTAAATAAGCAGAATCTGGATTCATCGGTATATAAACCATGCTCCCATTGAAAATTTTCTGCCAGTCGTTGGTTAACCCAAGTTCTTCTAGCCATTCTATTGGCATTAGTTAATTTTGGGCGTCTCACAGGCCTGCAGCTATGAAGATCCATTTCCCTCAGACGGTTTCTGATGGTTTGATCCGAATCTCTAACTCCAGTGGCGGCACGTAACTGTGTTTGCAACCATACAGCACTTCTAAACGGATTCATCCTTGTCTGAATTCGTATGTAGCGGTCTTGTCTCTGATTTGTTTTCCTCTCAGATCCACTACCGGGTCTTCTCCTTGCAGATCCTAACTGTTGGAATCTTGTTAGAGCCCTAATAACAACACTTGGAGACACATTAAAAATTGCGGCAATTTCTGCTCCAGATTGCCCTCGCTGATGCAATAACGCAATTAAATCAAAAGTTTATTTATTTAAATGACGTCTTGGCATCGTGAAAATGTGAGATGACGTTTAAAATGAATAATACTTGTCAAAAAATGCGATTTTTATAATTTTGTATTCTAAATTAATTTAAGGTTAAAATACAAGATTCAATATTTTATCACACAGAAAAGACATTTACCAAATAAAATGTCCACAAACGACTGTGGGCCTTCTAATTTATCTATAGTTTGAGAAAATACGTTAAATTTAATCGAATTAATTAGATCTGTTAAAAAAAGATCATTCCCTATTCATTTTTGAGTAGTTTAATTTAATTTATCATTAAAGTTTTGTATTAAACAGAATATCTAAATCTTTATTTGAAGTAGAAATTTTTAAAATGCATCCGGAAGGTAGTATAGGCGATTGTGGGAATTTCTCTTGTACGTGTAACAACCGTGCATGTTTTTTAGTCTGTTGTTGGTGCACCAATCAGAGATATTACTAAGATTGTTTTGTAATAATAAGTAGTCTTGTAGGGTGATAATGGATGTAAAAGGCCTTTAAGTCATTCGCGAACATTAATCTTCCACAAACTAAAATATTTAAAACGTCATTCGTAAACTTTCAAAATAATGGAGGACCCAAGTTGGTACGCTGTGATACTCCTGAAGTTAATAAATGGTTGGGATACTTGATTATGGCATTTTACACAAAATCTTCTACTAATCAAAAAGGATTTCAGAAACGTAAGCCGAGAGTCAAAAAAGCCGCGTAAATGCAACTTATGAATTAAAACAAGTATACTAGGGTAGCACCGATTATTTCTGCAAACAAATAAAACAAAATGTTGTAGTCAAAAATTATTTTTATTATTGTTTTTCAAAATATTCGCCCTTAAACTCAATTCATTTAGACATTCAATAAAATCAGTTGTCATGGCATAAATTCCACTCTTCTTGAGTTACTTCAGATGTAAGGTTTTTGAAGCTCTCCACTGAAACTTCTGGGCTTGCAAATCATACACCACGCATTTTATCCTTTAGAGTTGGGAATAGAAAGAAATCTGAAGGTGCCAAAATTAGTTTGTTTGACGCGCAGTGTGACTTGAAGCATTGTCCTGATGAAGGGCAATCTCCGATCTAGGGCGTCGTAAAGGACCCTTTTGAACAACATTTGGCAGACACACTGTCGTGTACCATTCTGTCGTAACCGAACGTTTATTTTCAAGCATAACTGTTGCGATAGGTCCTGATTTTGAGAAGAAACTGGCTACCATTTTCTTTCCAACACTTTTTTTCACTTTGAGCCGACTGCCGTTTTGTTTCCGGTTCAAATGCATATATCAATTGATGATTTTATCACCAGTAATGATGTTGTAAACTGCTTTAGACCTACCTCCATCATATTTCTTAAGCGCTTTTTCACACCATTCCACTAGGAATTGTTTTTGTTCCTGTGTTAAATTATGAGGTACCCAACGACAACAGACTTTTCTCACACCCAAATTATTATGCAAAATCTAGTTTATTGCAGTCATGCCAATACCCAAGGTGCTCCTAATAATCCTATATGTGACTCGATTGCTGTCATGAATCATTCTTCATACGGCGTCTACATTTGTTTCAGTAATCGCTGAGATTAGCCTTCCTTCGCGAAAATCGTCACTAAGTGAAACCCTTTGAAATTTAAATTCGTTGAACCAAATGCAGCACGAAGTCTGGAAACGCTTTGTTTTGGAGTTAAAGAACTTTTAAAATCATAGTAAATCATGGCTCTAAATTTTTTTCTCGTTAAATGCATTTTTACTGCAGAGCACTCGGTTTGAAATTAGCTTGCAAAATAACTTTTGCAGTTATCAAAACTAAATTCGAACTGTCAAAATAGAAAACAATAAGCATTTGTTTCATAGGATGTTTGATTCCTTTGAGTCAATAGGTGCTACCCTCGTATTACATCAACTTGTCTGTCGCCACAAATAACCTTGAAACCAAACTGAGTGAAGTAAGCCAGGTTTTGTGATCGTTGACCTATTTTGTAGAAAACCATGCTGATAAGGGGATATAAATTTGTTAATTTAAAAATATAAATGTATGCATAGGATGGATTCAGTTAACTCAATTTTTTCCTAGGATGATGACATTGTCTTTGATATTATTTCATTATTCTTCATCAAAAATTGTTCTTCTGTCATGTGTCTGTTCTGTCTGTGTTTTCTATGATTTTTATAATGACCGATCCTTCAAGCTATGAATTTGAATAAAATTTTATTTGTGGAATGAAATTGCTGCCACGAATTCGTTGAAACTGTTGGAGGTTCTGGTGATGAGCGCATATCAAAAGTCTTTGAGTGGTATAAAATGTTCAGAGAAGACAGTGTTGAAGGCGGCGGCCTTCTTCAACATCAAGTGACGAAAATCACGTCAGGAGAATAACACATATCTTACTAAAAAATGATTCGTTAACAATAAGACACCTGTAGATAATATTAAGATTTCATTTTGACGGATTGAAGCACAAAAAAAAGGATTTTTTTGCCTTGGATGCCCATACAGAGATGACTGTTAACAAGAAATAAACGGCCTGAATTATGAAAATACATTTTGTGTTTTTTTATGTCACAATAGTACATCATCTCGGAAAAAAGAACAGGTAGATCATGAACCTCTTATTTAATGTATAGAGCAGACCAATTTCCCTGCGCGCCATGTGCGCCGATGTGAGGATGATTGTATTGCATCAGAACTAATAAAAAGCATTCAGTATGTGTTTGGTACTTGCTTAGACTGCATGTAAGTGTAAGCATACGTAATAAAATGTCGTCGACACATAAATCGAGAAAACGACCGTTGTCAGACGAAGTGAATAAGTTCATTATGGATTTCCCGGACTTAATATACGATGGCTCAAAAATTAAATATTTAGTGTGCAATACATATCTAATGTGTTGGTCAAAAACACATTGTAAAGAACACGTAAGCAGTTCGATGCACAATAATAACAAAATTAATCGACAACAGTTTTTTAAAGTGTGTTTTTTATAGAGGTATAGAACTTTGAAATGGAATAAAACAAAGATGAATTTTTTAAATTGACATGAAATTTACTTTATTCGAAAGATAATCTTCTGGCATTGTAATTTAAATATGACTTCTGGCATATGACCGCCACGGCTGGCGCGGACGTAGTCTAATCTGGAGGTCCAATTTTCGATGACTTTTTCCAACATTTGTGGCTGTATATCGGCAATAACGCGGCGAATGTTGTCCTCCAAGTGGTCAATCGTTTCGGGCTTATCGGCGTAGACTAGCGACTTCACATATCCCCACAGAAAATAGTCTAGCGGCGTTAAATCGCACGATCTTGGAGGCCAATTCACGGGTCCGAAATGTGAAACTATGCGGTTACCAAACGTTTCCTTCAATAAATCAATTGTGGCACGAGCTGTGTGACATGTTGCGCTGTCTTGTAGAAACCACAGCTCCTGCACATCATGGTTGTTCAATTGATGAACGAAAAAGTCAGTAATCATGGCTCTATAGCGATCACCATTGACTGCAACGTTCTGACCAGCATCGTTTTTAAAGAAGTACGGACTAATGATTCAACCAGCCCATAAAGCACACCAAACAGTCAGTTTTTCTGGATGTAACGGTGTCTCAACGTACACTTGAGGATTACCATCACTCCAAATACGGCAGTTTTGTTTATTGACGTATCCATTCAAACAAAAGTGAGCTTCATCGCTAAACAAAATTCGCTTATGAAAATCGGGATCAACGGCAATCTTGTTTTGGGCCCATTCACCAAATCTACGCCTTGCTAGGTGATCGTGTGGCTTCAATTCTTGCACGAGTTGGATTTTGTAAGCACGCGAACCAAGATCTTTCCGCAAAATCTTCCATAAAGTGGATGGACACATATCCAATTCCTGTGCCCGATGACGGATAGACTGATTCGGGTCTTCCTCTAAGCTACGCTCTACAGCAGCAACGACTTCTTCTGTACGTACTGTACGACGTCTCTGTGGATGCGTATTATCATTTAGAGTAAACTTGGTGCGAAAACGTTCCATAGTTAATCGAATTAATTGCTCCGATGGACGATTATGTTGATCGTAAAATGGACGTAGTGCGCGATACGTATTTCGAACAGAACCATGATTTTCAAAATAAATTTGCACAATTTGGAAGCGTTGTTCAGGCGTCAGTCTATTCATGTTGAAATGCCAAACCAAACTAAACATAAATCACTTGACGGCTGACAAAATGGCCGCCAGTTAAAAAAGTTTTGCCAACTTAAAGTTTATACCTCTATAAAAAACACCCGTTACATGAACTATGTGTAACTATGATTGCGTGTACACTGCCGTTTACCATGTTAAGTAATGATTCATTTATCACTGATTTCATACATTTTCCATTTTATTTATAGGTACATACAACGCTTCTATAATATGTACTATTCTTATTTTTCGTGTGTTTATGCATATTACTTTAATAGCAGAAAACCAAATGTATATTTAATTATTTCTGATAGAATAAATGCCTCTACTTCTATACTTATATCGGTAACAAGCTCATATTGCGTCCCTATTCTATCGCATATTCTAATATATTACGAATTACACTCCCATGCCGACGCTCATGGCGCGCACGGAAATTGGTCTGCTCTATTAATGTAGTCTGTTGTATGGAATGACATAATGCCAGAACAACATCGAAGTTAGGCATCGGACAACGCGTTTTGAAACCGATATAGATTAATTTTCTCTACTGCACATGCGTACAGAGTAAGAATTTTTTTTATTAAAATCTGAAATAAAACACTAGATGTTCGCTTAAGTGACATTTTAAACTGTTTTCGTATCTGCCGAGCAGTGCAGGTTTGATTACGTCGGGCAATAATTTGGAAGTAACGGTCTTGTGCTGCTGTTGTAATCCGACCGTTACCACGATGTTGATTACGTACTTCATCAGTATCCCTATAGCGGTACCATAAGCGACTTATGACGCTTTGTGTAACTTTTCTTCGCGCGGTAAATGACGCCTTTCTATTAATAAAATTACTCAAATTATACACAAAACTTAATGTTTTTAAACTCTGCAGCAAGAAATGACACTATAATGTAATTAAACAGAAAGTGACAAATAATGCCGTTACGACAACTAATAAATAGATGTTGCAAACAAAACACAATCGCTCCACTGTTAATAAGATAATATGATAAAAACCTCTGCGCATATTATTTTTGCTCAAAATATTTATATACAATACGATATTCTGTTTTTTCATCTCATTTTTAAAAATATCCCTGTACGATTTTGAGCAGTGTATAAATAATACACCATGATACACTTCACCAGTTGTTCGAGATTATTTGACCAGGCATTGTATTACAGCAATCGTGTTCACCTGATTTGCCATTGCGTGATTTTTTTTCTATTGCCGTAGGTCAAAACACTTATTCACAGGCACCGTTTTCAATTGGTTGAAGAGATAAAATAAAATTTGAAATGTGTTCTAAAGACTGTATAAGAAATCGACTTTCAGAACTGCTATATAGATTTAAAAAACCGGTAGAAAAGGTGTATCGTTCCGAAAGGGAACTACTTTCAAGGAGATGAAATAAATTTGGAAGAAAATAAATGCCTTGCGTTTTATTTAACCAGCCATAGGGTATTACTGAATTGTATATACTCCTATTTATTAGCATCAATTTAGAAGGTATTTGTAATGAATTCGTCTAGAAATTTCCATGTTATTTCTCTATCTTAAAAACTTTTTGTAAATCAATAAATATCATGTATGATGTGAAGCGATAATAACTTTTTATCACTCACTATAATTCTCTCTACTTTCAATGTTTCTTGCATGTGTTATTTTGCCCGTTCGTTGTAAATGCCACTTATTGTTCTCTACATTTGGGCTAGACTTTCCATATAATATAGTCTTGGACTTATCAGGGTTAATTACTAAATGTCTTTGCAACGTAAAAGCAGACATCATAGATCACCGTAAATGTTATCTACAATCGCCCACTAACAGAGTTAGCAAAGCACCATTAGAGCTGTGTATACCTAGTTAGTCTACGTACGAACTTTGTACATCCACATATTATTCATTAGATCGTAACCTCTCAAAAAATAACCAAGAGACCCTTATATATTTGTTATTTAACCATGTATAACAAGATGTAAAGCTTACTAGTTACGTATTTGATTAAATTCATAACAATCTGATCATTATATTTCGTTTTATAGAACCCAGTAATAGTGCGACACTGCAAATTCTTCGAAAAGCTTCGTTATTATTAATAAAATTATTCCACCAACGGAATTACGCTCAACATTGTCTCTCTCTCTCTCTCTCTTTCTCTATGTCCTCGATATTCTCTTTGCACGTTAACAAAGTTGCCAGTTCAAATATATATTAGCCGGAAACGTAATCGGATTTGCAATAATTGGAACAATGCTGCATCAAATGGCTATTGAAACTTAATGCTGATAAATGTCTTGTTTCAAACATGATCTTCCTAATTATCGCTTATAATTATGTTGCTGTTTGTATATACAATTTATGTTTAATGCAATGTGATTATATGTCAATATACATACGTTCAAACGCATTCATCATACAGCGTGGATACCACTTATGGAATAAAATAATTTTTGGGGTTTATTTTAGAGGGTTATTAAAAATGCTCGGACAGGTCAATTTTTAACTCAATTCTACGTCTTTTAAATTAAAATTTGAATAAACAGGGCGATTCATGTATTTGCAGTAATTGATTGGTGAATTTTGTTAAATGGATCGCCCTATATACTTTTACGTTTTTTAATGCTGCACGATTCTTTGCGTTTAGCGACCGACAATATCTGAATAATAAAGAATAGTATATTAAAAAACGAGTTTCATAAGGCACCATTTTGCCGCACGAGATCAGCGAGATAGCGGCGAGCTTTCTAAAGAGCGCGTGCGGCAAAAGTTCTTATGAAACGAGTTTTTTATACTATTTTTTCTATTTTGCATTTTTTACATTAATAAATTGGAATTATTTAATTTGTAATTTCAGAGTTTAATTTTTAAATAAAGCATGCAGTTGGTCACATTGATACTTGACATTGTCAAATTTAAATCTTCCTATTCGCGAAGTATATTATATTAGATATTATTTATTAATTTTCGTTAACATTAGTTGATATTTTATCTAAAAATATAAACATGAGTGACTTAGAAACTAATATATCTTGTTGTCAATTGTATACAATATACGTTGTTTGTGTAGAGTACGAACATATATCATATCTGTCAAGTGTACTTAAATTCTTAAAATCAAATGACAGCAATAATATTTATTTCTGTGTTCGAACAACACCAACATTGAAAAATGAAAAAAAGCGTATCGAAGCGAAGCTCATTTCGATACTGTTTTGGGTTTCATAATGAGTTCATTTCGAACGCAAAATAGAGAAAATGTTTTTAAGAGATTTATCGAAAACGTTAACGTAGGGAAAATGAAGAGTAACAAAACAAAAATATTTTTCTAGAGAACTCTTCGTTGTTTGTTTAATGAGTTATATGTTCAAAATGTTCTTCATTTACTTCTTGCCAAAAAAATAGTCTGTGGTAAAACGCCTGGCAAACTTTCTCTAAAACTTGAAATATGAGGGCGTTTCGTAAAGTAAGATCCTTTCGGTTATTAAATACACACTAATAGATGAAGAAGTTTCTATTATATATAGGGTGACTTACGGGAAACTGACGTTTTTAAAATAGATAATATAAAGGCGTTAGTGGTGGGAGGAAGAAGGTGGAGGGGTCATACGCGTCGGCATGACTTGCCGTTTCAGTTACAATGGAGCAGTGGACAATACAGGACCGCATATTCGCGTACGATACTTTTGTCAAAAATGGCGAATCAGTTATCATAACACAACGAATTTTCCGCCGGCATTTCAATATCCGCCGGAATAGCGCGGTTCCAAGCCGCAATACAATCCTGAAATGGGTGCAAACGTTGAGAACAACAGGGAATATTGCAAAGAAGAAGCCGCCAGGCCCTGCAAGAACAGCGAGAACGCCCGAAAACATCGACGCAGTGAGAGAGGCAATGAACAGGAGCCCAAGGCGATCTGCACGGCGACATGCACGTGAGTTGCAGTTAAGCCGTGATTCTGTGAGGAGAATTTTGCGTTTGGATTTGAAATTTCACCCATATAAAATGCAGGTTGTTCAGAAGCTCAACGAGAGGGACTAAGTTGAACGCGAAGACTTCGCCGTACGTATGCAAGTGTTGTTTGAGGAAAACCCAATAGTGATAATGAGCGATGAAGCTCATTTTAGCTTGGATGGCTCAGTAAATAAACAAAACTTTCGTTACTGGGCCCCACAAAATCCTCGCATTATCCGTGAAAGGCCTCTTCACTCCGCGCGTGTGACCGTATGGTGCGCGGTTGCGGCTTTTGGAGTTATTGGACCGTATTTTTTTGATGAGAATGGCGTTACGATGACCGTGAATTCGGAGCGTTACATTCACATGTTAAATACGTTTTTTCTACCTGAACTACGAAGAAGACAGATAAACCTCAGAAATGTTTATTTTCAGCAGGATGGTGCCACAGCACACACTGCAAATGAATCAATGGAAGCTTTGAGAAACATGTTTCCTGGGCGCCTCATTTCTCGTTTCGGTGACGTGCCGTGGCCCCCAAGATCGCCGGACTTGTCGTCTTGTGACTTTTTCTTGTGGGGGTACTTGAAAGAACGTGTTTATGTTCACAAACCCCGTACTTTAATTGCGTAGCAAGATATCATTACAGAAGAGGTGGATGCGATTGACCAAGAGCTATTGGCACGAGTTGTGAATGAATTTTGGCAGAGACTTGAAATCTGTATTCAAGCGGACGGCCGTCACTTGAGTGATATAATTTTCCATAAATGACAATGTTACATTAAATAGTAAATATTAATCTTTCGTTTTGTAAAAATAAACTTCTTCTTTATTGAAAAACAATTGAGTAATGTTCATTTGAAAACCGTCAGTTTCCCGTAAGTCACCCTGTACAACTTAAAGCTACTACCTTCAGCTATTTTTCTACATAGTTGCCAGTTAAATTGAAACATTCGTTATAGAGATGAACCAGATCTTTAATGCCCTCCTCATTGAACTTTGCGACTTGTAAATTAAGCCATGCTATAACACTATTGGTGGGATAACTGTAACTGTTACGTGGACTTGATACTCCTCTGTATTGTTTCACCGCGCACGGGTTGTAAGGCCGTATACGCATTAATTATTTACTCGTCTGTGACAGTTTTTAATGAAACGCGGCACTCTAATATAACACCTTTATTTACAAAATTTACACTATTTGATACATAAGAATTGTTGATTTAATGATAAAGCAAGACTGTTGTCTTGTTGATAAAAATGAGACTGGTGTCTCTTAATATTAAATGTAGACTGTTGTCTTGAGAATTGTTCTTATGACTGTTGTCTAGAACGCTGTTATGTTGAGAGTCTTGTCTTGAACACTCTTGTGTTGACACTTGCGACTGTTATCGCGTGCGCTTATCTGTTGGGACTGTTTTAGAATTGTAGGAAAAATTTGCCCCTAACTTCAGTAAACTCTTGAACAATTAACAAAGTAGGCCGCATCAGAATGCGGCCAGATGACGAACAAAGGTCGGCAAAATTCTCAAGACCGCCTTGCTTGTAAACTGTGCCTACTAAAATAGCAAACATTGCAGATGGTTTTTAATTCTATATTAACTATAACTAAATTCCCAGTTTATGATGCTTGCATTCTTCATTCTGATATTTTATTGTACAAAATTTTGTGAACGTGCATTTGATAAAGAATTCGAAAGTTCCAAACTGTGTACATGGCACGTTCACTCATAAAACAAGATAAATTGAAAAATGTCTAAAGAGTCCAGCAATAAAATAAGTAGCGAATTGAATAAAGGTTGATAAATATGAACGATTAAATTCAGGGAAACGTTTGCATTTTAATACGATAATAAAATATAGTTATACAAAGGTTTCAATTTTGTACCTGACTGAATAATACTTATATTTAATATATAATATAAATTGATTTCGTTTATAAGACGAAACAACTATCCAGCAGCTCTTCATCGCTCTCAAATTGATTGCTCGTTTCATAAAGTCTACAAGAAACACCCCTTCTTGTCCCAAAAGACAGTGACCATGACTTTTCTCCCAGAAAATGTTTGACACTTTGGTTTCCTCGTAGATGAGGTAGAGCGACCCAACTTTTCATATCAACGTTGACGTAGGCTGATCAAGTTTCATCACCTGTTACAATATGCCTGAGGGAATCTTCACCTTCAACACCGTAAGGTGTTACAAAAGTTAGTGTAGTTCTTATTTTCTTTGTTTTATGGTCTTCGGGAAGAAGTTTTGGCACCCATCGTGAACAAAATTTGTGGTAACGCGAATGTTGAGTAACAACCTTGTACAAAATTGTACGTGAAATTTGAGGGAAAGAGGCACTTAATTCTGTGATTGTGAATCGCCGATTTTAACGAATTTTTTCTTCAACATTACCCACAAGTTCGTTCGTCACAACTGTTGGTCTTTCACTCCGTTCTTCATCAACATGGATACGGCACCATATTCTAACCATACTGTCACTTATGGCTAGAGTGGTCAAAGAGGGGCAAGCTTCAGTGCAGTGCGCTGGAGGGGCCTAGCGGCTGTATCAAGGCGAGCATTCAGTGACGTTTACGTATTCGCATCATTTATGTTCGTGACTTTCATGAGTGAGCATAGGCAATGTGGACGCATGAATGTTTACACATAAAAAAATGATAAAAATTATGTTATATAACGTGATGAAACACTTATGGCGGGAGTACGGCGTGCGGAATAAATATTTTTCAATGATGAAAATGACCGTTCTACATCGAGTGATGTTTATCTGCAAATTTAAAGTAATCCTTGTGACAAATTAATGGATCTTTCGACGCACCTTTCCAATTTTTTTTTTAGTGAGAGAGAATCTGAGTTCTAGTCAATAACACTTTCAAATTTTCGTATTACACACTCACTTTTTTCGACTTCCGCCGCACATAGGTGTGAGTGAACATCATCCACAATTTGAACAAAATCCACAAACGACATCGAATCATTTCGTATTTTTTAATTCCTTCCGCTAGTCTATAGTAGTTTTGGCGAATAGTTTATCTATCTTGAAACATTCTCTGGCTTTACTTAATAGCTTCGGCGTGTGTTACAACTACCTTCTTTACATCATCAAAATATTCGCAGAAGTAAAACGCAGCCTCTAACCATGTTCCCCAACGCGTAGTAATCGGCTGGCTGGTTCAGGCACTTTGGGTCACAATTCGTGAATTTTTTTTTACGTTTTGGGGACTTTAGAAGCACTGCCTTCGTACGAGCTATTAAAGCATTTACTCGTGGATAACATTTAGGTATCAATTGCGCCACAAGGTTTAAAGCATGGATTTTACATGTTACATGTAACAGATTGCCCCTCTCATCTTTAAGAGAGTGGTCTAAGGAAAGCATGTTAGCGGCACCGTCACTCACAAACATTAAAAGTTGGTTTGTTGAAACTTGAAATTTGTTCAGTGCACCCAACACTACTTTTAAAATTTCATCGCTAGTACATTTTGCAACTCCTTTGGAAGTAAGTAAGATAGAGGATGACGGTTCAAATTCTTCCATTGTTCGTACCGTCACATTCACCACATAATTTTTTGCCGATCGGTAGTTTCGTCCACACGTAACCAAAATTTTTTATTTTTCAATTCTGCTTTAATTCTTCTTTAAACATAGTCACGAGCAAATGGCATAACGTTTCTTATCGATGTCCGACTTGGTAATGTATAATCCTAATACTTGCTCCAGAAGGAGACAAATGCTTTTTGATCTAGCAAAGTGAACGGTAGATTACATATAATAAAACGAACACCTATATAAAATATTAAATGTTCGCTGTATCGGTTGCCATGGATTGCAGAACAGTGTTTTATATTTCTTAGGTGGCGTTCATACTTCCACCTGCTGGTACACGTCAAATAGTCGTCGCACCTTACACATATAATTCTATCGCCTTCGTATTCTAAATCTGGCGTACTCGCTATTACGTTTACTAGTTTCTTAGAAATACGCCGTTTCCAAAACTTACCTAAATGCGACATTTTCTAAATATGTGTGTACTGACATACACTCACAACGACCAGTGGAATAATACTGAACAAGTGTGCTTTGATACGGACGCTTGAGTTTCCTTGCCGCCCGCTTCTCCCCTCTACGTTGCTCCCGGTACTGCACTGGAAATTGCCATCTATGCCTAGTCTACTTATGACATTTTCACCATAAATAGAACAAAATTCATGTTTTTTTGCAGACAGAAATCAAGATAACAGCACGCAATTCACAGTCGGCGGGATTTTAAATTGCAGCAGCCATTTTAAACGACCGAAATAGCACGAAAGAATATACAAATAATTATCTCACTAGCACTGTCAAACTCGCACTGAACCAGACTACACCGCGTCGCTGCGATCGCGCCGATATTCCCTCTTCTCTCCTCACTAGGCGGAAACGAAACTTACTTTATGTATGGCCCTCGTATTTTAGAATGTCTTGATGCAAATTGAGGTGTACAAATAATGTAGCGAATGCATCACATCATAAAATTCAATAAGATAGAGTGAGTATTCCAAAATCAGTGTTTGTTGTTCTCCTGCGTATATAAATAATTCAGAGATGATGTCGCTCGGTAATAATTGATTTTTTTTTAGGTTCGCTTGTTGCTATAATTATATCAATTACATTTAAGAATCGATAAGTAAATTAAGCTTATTAGAGAATGAAACCTTTTTCATACATTGTGCAAAACTAAAATGTTATTTTCGGGTAAGATAATATTAATATATGCGTGCTCTGAAGGAGCTTAGTAATCGCAAAAGAGAGACAATAATCCTAGCACACAAAACTATACAGTTAAAGAAGAAGCTAAGGAAATAACTCAGCGAGCTTCGTCTATGGCTTTCGGAGGATACGAACACTCTTGTGGTATTGCAAAAACAAACATTAAAACCGACATGAAAGAGTGGGCTGAAAGTAAATCTAGGAAAAGACAAAATAATTTCGCAGATAGAGCAGTCTCTTAAGGAATAGTGTAATGTACCTACTGAGTAGGAACAGAAAACAGTATGAACTTGACAGAATAAATCATATCTGTATTCTACAAATCAGAAGAGGTCCGCTACACATCTACAATGCCAATGTTAGAGCTTGACAGGGCTTCTAGAAATGAGAGATGAATATCCTGAATTCGGAAGTCTATGTAGGAAAATAATAAAGCTAGAAAATGTGCCTTGGCGAGGCATAAAGACCACAATAGCTCCGAAATGGTCGCACTGGAAGGCTGTGTGACCATCTCGACTAATCTAATCTAACCTTAATCTATCGATTCTTCAGCTAGAGTAAAAAAATATTTACTAAATTTTATTCTAATTACAGTTTTTGTTCTCTAGTTCTATTTATTGTTTTATTTTAAAGGTTTTCGTTTTATTGTCTAGCCTTACTAATTGTAAACCGCCCTTGTATTTACGTAAAAAGCGGAGGTGCTGTTTTAAAATTTTGCCTTTCTTAGTATTTACTTATAACCCGTGCATCGAACGAAACCATAACAAAATTACGAACGTCTTTTACTAATACTCTAAATCGTTTTGTAATGTCCTAAGTTATATTGCATTACAAAGTTTCCCGTACAAAATTTTCGTGGTGTTTTTCTCTTAGATATAAAACGTACAGAAACCTATTAAAATTTTAATAGACTTCAAGAAAATCCCCTTAGAAGTACGTGGGCGTGTGACGGAGCTTACATAAATATTTTATGTTCCACATAGAATGTCTAGGTGCAAATTGGGGTGTACATACAATGTTGTGAATGCAGTACATCATAAAATTCAATAACATAGAGTGAGTACGCCAAAGTCAATGTTTGTGATTCCCCTACGTATATAAATAATTCAGAGGCGAAGTCACTCGGTAATAATTGGTTTGTTTTAGGTTCGGTTGTTGCTGTAATTACGTCACTGACATTTAAGAATCGATAAGAGAATTAACCTAATTAGAGAATGAAACTTTTTTATGCATTATGCGAAGCTAAAAGGTTATTTTCGGGTAAGATAATGTTAATATTTTCATCGGCATGAATTTAGAGATTACCTGCTATATTTAGCGTAATCTAAAAATACTATGCTTTGTTATTTCGTTACATAGTCATAACACTGGGCGACAAAACACAAACCGGTGATCTTAAGCCTATATTTTATTTCGAATCTTACAGTTGAATCACTTTTTCCTTATCGCCTTTGCGTATTTAGTTAATGGCTTTTAAAAATAACACAGTTCAAAAAATTTTCATTTTTTAAATTATTCTTTAGAAGTTATGTACAATTTTCGTTTCTTTTATAGTTCTGACAATAGCAATAAATTTTTTTTTTCCGGAACGTCAGGTTTTGGGGACAAAAATGTAAAATAAATAAAATAACTTGCGTGTTTTTCTATTGCCATTCTAGGTTTTTTTAATTAAAACTAACGGTAATTAAAAAAACGCACTATATTATAATAAAACAAAATACACTACACAATATTTAAAACTATTATTAATAATAACAGTATTTATTTCAATATTTATTTCACAGTATTTACGGCGGCTTATATTGAAGGAATACAGATTTGAATTTTTGCATAGTCATACATGTTGATGGGTTACATTTTTTAAGATGCTCAACTGAAATCTAAACTTTAAACTCAGCCTATTACAAATTTACAAACAGTGTCAATTCTTGATATTTTTCTTCCCTTTAGAGATACCAAAAAAAATTATTAAAAAAAGTTGTTCATAATTCTAACCCCATATACCGAGTTTCATGACAAAATTTGTATTTTTATTTTTTTTGGTCTATACACAAAATTATTGCGTTTATTTTTCAATTCGATAATTAGAGTGCCATGGATTGTAGTAATTTGATACATTGTCAATTTAGTAGTGTCATGTATTCAAATATAGCGAGGTTAAAACTCCATTAAGCAATGTTTTTTGTCGGTAAATAAAAAAATACGCAATAAATTTAAGTATGACCGGTTCTATTATAAAGTTGGGCTCAATACAATTTGTTTACATCATCAGTGTAATATGATATCGCGCAAATATTTGCCTTTTTCTTTGATGCAAGGTTGGGCTCGTTTTTTGGAATTTTCCATGACTTTTTTCAATGTTTCGGTCAATATGGCAGCGATTTCCCGTCGAATATTACGTTTGAGCGCTTCGAGAGTCTTTGACTGGTCAGCATACACCTTTCCCTTCAAATATCCCCACAAAAAAGAAGTCCAGTGGCGTCAAGTCAGGTGAATGCGGCGGCCAGAAGAAATCACCATTTTTTGACACTAAACGGCCTGGGAACATTTCGTTCAACAATTCGATGGTTAGACGAGATGTATGAGCCGTAGCACCATTCTGCTGGAACCAGTGGTCTTCCAGGCCGTTGCTCTCGATCTCTGGACGCAACAAATCGTTTACCATAGCCCGATAAAGGGCGCCATTCACCGAAATTGCTTCGCCATCGTCATCTTCGAAAAAGAACGGCCCAATGATGCAATCCGAGCACATTCCGCACCAAACTGTCACTCGTTTGTCATGGAGAGGCTGCTCACGATATTGTTCTGGATTTGTGTCGCCCCAAATACGACAATTCTGTTTGTTTACGTTGCCATTCAAGTCAAAATGTGCTTCGTCGCTCATGATGATTTTGTTCCAAAAATCATCTTCATTTCTCTCCAAATTTCGCATCGTTTTAGCGTATTCCAATCGTCTGGGGTAGTCTCCCGGCTTCAGTTCGTGCACCATTTGTATTTTGTACGGGAACAACTTTAAATCATACCGTAAGATGCGTCGCATTGACGATTTACTGATGCCCAAAGTCTGAGCATGGCGCGAAGTCGACACATTTCGGCTCTCAGCTAAAAGATCCTGTGCGATGGCGATGTTTGTGTTAGACCGTGCTCTGCGCTGTATAGTGCCACGCAACACATTACTTAGCACACCACTGTCACTAAACCTGTCAAAATTAAGATCGGTTCACATAGCTTAATCGAGTTTGAACCTCACTGTATTTCAGTAAAATAAAAAGCACTTACAAAGAAATAATTATTTTATTGTTCTCAGAAAACAATTTTTGGTAATTGATTAAATTTAAGAAAAAGTAAGCAATAATTTTCATAATACAAATAATTAACTAGGAATTGTGTTCTCTCTCAACTAGTCCTCCGTCAATTCGAATAAATTTTTGGATTCTTTTACGATTGTGTTTAGCTACTCGTCTAAGTTTCGGGATGCTGATTTATTGACAGACTTGCCTTATTCTGGCACAAAATTCATCTCGATTTCTGGGTCTTGTTTTATAAAATTATTTTTTATCATTCCCCAAAAATAAAAATCGAGGGGTGTAATATCTGGGGGCCTCGGAGGCGACAGTTCAAAGAGACTGTTTCTTCCTATCCAGCGCATAGGAAATGTTTGGTTCAACCATTGACGAACAATTCTTGAATTATTGATGGATACACAATCTATCTGCAAATTCATACCCTGTCGCACATTAAGAGGAAGATTTTCAACTGCATCCCAAAATTCCCTATCGAAGAAGTTAACTAAACGATCAGCATTCAATGAATCATTAAAGAAAAAAGGACCAATTACTCGCTCTCCTAAAATCCCACACCAGACATTGACCTTCTGGGAATATTGGTCTTTACAATTTATAACCCAGTGAGGATTATCTCTGGCCCAGCATCTACAGTTTTGAGACGATACAACACCATTCGTGGCGAATGTATCCTCATCAGTAAACATAATCTTCTTTAGAAAAATGTCTGTCATTTAAAAAATTATCTTGGACTCAATATCAATAGTCTAATCTTTTATTTTTGTCACCTTCTTTCAATGTATACCCTGCCAGAACCTACCGAAAAGTGCTAACCACGAAAGCTCGCTGCAGTCAGAAATCAAGAAAGATTTCTTCACTTTGTTAAAAACAATATTGGAGCGTGTAATCATAAATTAGTTCGCCGTTTTTATGTTTCTAATACTACCATTGCAAGAGAAATAAAAAAATAACTTAAAATATAGAAAAAGACAAAAGCGTCCAAAATACACGGCAGCTCAACTTGTAAGATTTCCTAGATGTTGTCGAAATTTGAGACAAGAGCATTTTGCTGGAAACAAAATAATCATTATGGATGATGAAAAGTATTTTCCGCATACCAATGCGGAAGCTCTGGGTAATGCTGCTTTATTACACAAGAAATGTGGATGAGACTTCCTGATGAAGTAAAGTATAAAACAAAGGCCAAATTGACAGAAAAAATCCTAGTCTGGTGAGCTGTTTCTGACACAGGTATTTCTCGACCTTACATAGGGCATTCAGTAACTGTCAATCTTTACATTCAACGTTGCTTGCCAAAATTAAAATTGGTTGATTTCATCAATGAACATCATCCAAATGATGGTACTGTGATGATTCATTCAACGATACGTCAGGTATCATACCTCCAGCGCCTTCTCGATAGATGTAGAAAGAGAAAGAACGAGAATAGAAAACTCGAGAGAGATTCAACAGCGATATATAAGCATTCCATACCAAATCATAGCCGAGTGAACTTACATAAATATAAATACATAAATATGCTTACTGTTAGTAATTAGTTTTAAATTGTTACATGTTTTTATTCTTAATATAGTGCGTGTCTAAGTTACCGTTAGTTTTATTTAAGAACCCGAATATACAAATACTTTACAGTATCATGTTTTGGCCTGATTTGGCTTCAAGTCATTACGCCAGAGAGACAAGACAATTGTTGGAAGCGCAAAACATACCTTTCGTGCCTCGTGCGCATAACCTGCCAATACTGCCCAAGCTAAGCCTATTGAAACCTTATGGGTTTTATTATCTCAGAAGATCTACGAGATTGGTTGGGAACCACAAAATGAAGATCAATTAAGGAATAGGATCCGAACTAAACTTCGTGATATTCCTATAGAGTACTGCCAACGACTTATGCAAGGCATTCGAGCAAAACTGCGTCGCATTGAACAAATTAGGACCGTTAAGTGTTTTATAATGTTAAGTTTACAAAGTACAAATCTTGTTAGATGTTATGTGAAAAATTCTAAATAGTAAAGTTTTCCGAAGGTACAAAATTTTTCATTCGATATAGTCCGAAAACTTTCGTTACACCCGTTACCTAATTAGCATTATTTCATTTACTTTTCAATATTTTTTTCAGAACCGGACGTGCCAGAATAAATTTGTTGTTATTACTATTAGAACTATATAAGAAACGAAAATTGTACATATTCCTAAAATTAAAAAAATGAAAATTTGTTGACCAGTGTAATTTGTTACATGGCATTAAGTATTATTACCTCTCTTTAACATTAAAATTGTTAACATTCTGAACTTACTGAAAATGAGAATTAATGAATATTAAATCTCATTTTTACATGTAACTGTCGCCTTATGTGATGCTTTAATAACTACAATCCGACAAACTAAGTTTGTATAGCAAGCGCCAATTAAGTTGGCGCGAGGAGGGGGTGCGCAGAAGCCGTTTTTAAAAACGTCCACCCCCACTACTCAAGTAATTGTCAGAATATATTCGTCATTGACGTTTGACGGAACATAATGTCTTTGCTAGGGAATCATAAAGTGATACACGTTCAGAGGTTAGAATTATCTGACATTTGATGTAAAACCAAATACAAATCTCCCCACTAATTTTAATCCTGCGCGAACTTACCCCTCCTCTCGCCAACTTAATTGGCGTTTGCTATACCAGTATGTAGAACACACCCCGTCGCGACTCCGACCTTCCTGGTTGTTAGGATAATTAAAAATTGCTGAAAAGCCACGTCCATCAACGGAACGTACAGACGCGTTTCGCTCTTATTGGAGCTTATCAATGTACGGTATCTCGAAGACGGATATGGCTTTTCACTTCTATACTTTGTGTATATATAGTCAACATTCTGAACTTACTGCAAATGAGAATTAATGAATATTAAATCTCATTTTTACATATAAATGTCGCCTTATGTGATGCGTTAATAACTACAATCCAATTACATTAATCCGATTTCATTGCATCTGCAACTGCATAGTTGAAAAATACGACTTTTGATATTTAATCGATTCAACTACGCTTCGACTGAACTATTCGACTGAACTATTCGACTAACAATCCAATACATTAAAATTGTATAAAAAATAAAAAATAACCTGACTTATATTTGTATTTGTAAATAATTAGAATGTCAATAAGCTTTAGTTTCTCATATCTATCTCCTTTGTTTAGTGATTTATTATTATATCATTAAGAATCATAATAAAATTGGCTCTTAATTTAATGTTAGTCAGTCAGTATCAGAGTAGAGGGTCCATAATGAGATCTGGTGCTCATCAATGTCTAAAACGCTAATTAATATTCCGAGCGGTGACAGGGTTCCTCGGTTCTTAAACAGGCAAACAACTCAGTTTATGGAATATCTTACCGGTTTAAACGGATTCAAAACGTTACGTCACGGCCGAAATACATGAGCCACTTAAGTTTAGCATCTTCCATTAATATTCAGGCTATTAATTCCCGCTACGGTCTGCCCATTTTGCCCCTCAATCTGTACGCTTTTTTCTATCCCTTCCTTTCTTATGTTCATCCCCACCAAGTTCCTAGTGTCTGTCTGTCCGACTTCCTCTTTCCCCTTCGACTGCTGTTCGCACTTATTACCTAGCACTATCCAATCTATCATCGCATAAACGCTAATTCCATTTACATTTATTCGCGTTTTGCGGGAGAAATTCAATTTTAGGATTGATTCGCGCCTTTCAAATGTATATTCGAATTGAATTATCTTGTTTAGAACAGGACCGAAGATTGCCTGGCGTAGGTACAACGGTGTTTGCGCGATTATGGGTCGCTTGAATCAATGGAATTATAGTTCAGTCGAAGCGTAGTTGAATCGATTAAATATCAAAAGTCGTATTTTTCATATATGCAGTTGCAGATGCAATGAAATCGGATTAAATGGATACATTCAGTTTATTGGACGTAAAATGATGAAAATTCAATATTAAAAGCTGTACGTTTGGTATGAATATATGTCGACAAGCAGAATGGAATACGTAATTAGTTTTGGAAGTGTTAAAGTTAGTCGGTTGGCCCACGTCAAGAAAATTAATAAATAATTGACAGATCTGTTATTAATAGAATTATCTTGATGAAGTGGTGGAAATTATTCAGTTAACTAGTGAATGCTAATAGTTAAAGTGGACTATTGTTTAATTGATTTTCAGTTTAGTAGTCTTTAGTTATTTATTATGAAATATCAAACAAAAGAAAAACTTGTTAAAAATATACAATACGTCCCAAAAACATACAAATTTGAAGGAGAGGTATAGGACAAAACAAAAATTTTTAGTTTAATAAACATATGCCTGCAAATGAGCCGTTTGTGCTATAGAGCAATAAATTGTTCTAAATCATATCCAAATAACTAAAGTAATTCTTGATTTAGTTGAACACCATTATCTTTCGTTAAACATTTTTTGTTGCAACTTCGGTTTTTGTTGGGCAGCAGAAACATGTCTTTATCACAATAAACATTTCACAGTTCCGATTTTGAGAACGTAATAGTTATCTGTGACATTTAGTTGTCATCATAACATTTACTTTGTTGATTGTTAATTTAAAATTTAATTGAAAATGAACGAAAATTTCTTATTTGAAGAACTTGCCGATATGCACCTTGCTTATAGTGCAGCACAGTGTAATGGAAAAGACGCAGAACGGTTGTATGAACAGAGATATCAAGAAATCCGCAACCTTACCATACAACCTTTGCTTCCATCCATCGTCGCCTTAGAGAAAGTGGGAGTCTAAGACGTCCTTGTGGCAGTAGTCGTCCATGAACAGCTCGTACGGTTCAATTTGAAGAAGACGTTCTATACCGTGTGGAAGAAAATCAGTCTACAAATGTTCGCGCAATTACACACCATATGGAATCCTCCAAGACGACTGTACACCGTGACATTCATGAACAACTTCTTTACCTTTACCATTTGCAACGCGTACAAACTTTAAATCCTGAAGATTATCCGCATTAATTTGGTTTTTGCTAATGGTTTTTGGGCCACAACGAAACTGATGTCGGGAGAGTAGTATTGTTTTCTCATGAGGCATGTTTCACGCATGACTGTTTTGTTAACAGTAGAAACAGTCACGTTTTCCATGATGAAAACCTTCATGCTGTAGTCTTTAGAAGACACCAGCAACAATTTAATGTTAACATGTGGGTTGGTACTATTAGAGGGAATCTAATAGTTCACTTGATGCCTGCTCGTTTGAACGCAGGCATTTATTTGAATTTTCTGCTAAATGTTTTGCCCCATTTATTGGAAAATGTTCCTTTAAACATTAGAAATAACATGTGGTTTCAACATGACGGGGCACCCCACATTTTGGTAAAAACGTGCCCTGATATCTGGACCAGTAATTTCCCCGCCGTTGGATTAGAAGCGGAGGCCCCATAGCCTGGCACGCGCGTTCTCCCGATCTCCACCATGGATTTTTTCCTTTGGGGTTATCTAAAATCTTTAGTTTACGAACCGCCTATTCGTAATGAGGAAGATCTCTAAGCAAGGATAATGGCGAGTTGTACACATGCAGAAGCTATTCTCGAAATATTCCATAAGATCCGCGAGTCAATGAATCGACGGTGCAATCTTTGTAATGAAGCAAATGGTCAACGTTTTCAATAATTTTTGTAAACCATCATTTGTAAATAAAACAAAATCCGACATGAACAAAAAGTGATTGTAATGTCCTGTTAAACATTTTTTGGTAAAATAATACCAAAACAAATTTTCCTTTTTTATACTAAAACGGCTCACTTGCGGACATATGTTTATTAAACAAAAAATGTTTGTTTAGATGTCCACTACCACCCCTTAAAGTTTGTCGTATGTTTTTAGGACATCCTGTATATTTGCCACAATTTGTAAAAAATTAGCAAAGCTGGTCTTGGCTTCCTTCTTAATAAATTGTAAAAAGGAACGGCAATTTATAACTAATACAGAATAAATATAAATGACGTCAGCAAAGGATCAGGTCTATCGTGCTTGATAAGAACACCAGCACTCGTTAACACGAAATCATCGTAATCCCATTGGGAAGCAAAAAATTATGCCCCCGCATATGAGAATATTCAAAGCGCCATTAAAAACGGTATTTAATGAAGACCACTACCCTGCGTCAGTGATGGTATGGTTAGGAGTTTCATGGTATCAAGCTACGCAAGTTAATTTTTGTGAAGAAATGTTAAAACGAGTACTAAAGTGTATGAAGAAACAGTTTTTAAGAAAGTTGTTAAACAATTAACACGAAAATTGGTTAATAATGAGTGGTGAGTATCCCAGAAGGTTTCAGTACCTGCTCATAAAAGAAAAGGCATTCATGGGTGGGTACAAATAAATGTACCGGAATTTATAAGACAATAATTCAGGCCGGATTTAAATCTTCTTGATTATAAAATGTGATTCGTTTTGAAGAAGAAAGCTTCCTGTTCCAGAAATTTGGATTGTTTAAAGAATTTCACTTAACTAACTTTAGATGTTAATATTACAAGTGCAACTATCGATGAATGACCACAAAGGTTAAGAGCGCTAACAGAAAGAGATATAATTTAGAATAAAGAAGAATTATTATTATTTTTTCGAAAACTGTCATTAAAAGTTGACATTTCGTTAAATTTTCAGATGACAAAGTGAGTCTTTTTTGTCACCTAGCTGCGAAATACTTTTACGTTCTAGAACGAAAAAGTCTTTTTCATTCTAGAGAACATAAAACCAATGTCAATATAATTTGTCATTTTTCCGAAACTTATTTACGATTGTTTGGGGATTAATTGTGAAACAGCCGCTTCCAATACTTCTCCTGGTAAATGCTCGTCTTTGCGTTACGAGCTAATTTTGAATTAAACACTCTTAGAATATGAATTACAATATATAATTCTGAAACTACTTTTTCAAGCAACTAATATTTGTTTATTATGTTTCTATCGTTATGATAGTCACCGCGCGTAAACCGTTTTGATTAAAACACGGTTCAAACGATTTTAAATATAAATTAAATTGTTGTTCATAACACAATTGTCTCATTTTGTTGCAATTTTCGAAAAAATAAAATATTGTTTGTGTTTCGAACGCGAAATGCTTTGGCGTTCTCGAATGGATACTTTGCCTCGCTAAACCTGGGTAAAATAACTTCCATTCTTGAAAGTACCATTTTGCGTTCTAGATACAAAAATAACTATTTTCGTTATAGTTTTTTTTTTACTTTAAAATTTGTTTTTATTATTTGTTTGTTAACTTATTTTGACGAAAAAGACATTGTAAAGCAATAAGTAGCCACAAGTAAGTAGCCTAATGTTGTTCTAGTTAAATGCATTACTAATGTCAAATTTTAACACTTATGTATAGCAAGCGCCAATTAAGTTGGCGCGAGGAGGGGGTGCGCAAAAGCCGTTTTTAAAAACGTCCACCCCCACTACTCAAGTAATTGTAGAATACATTTGTCATTGACGTTTGACGGAACATAATGTCTTTGCTAGGGGATCATAAAGTGATACACTCAGAGGTTAGAATTATCTGACATTTGATGTAAAACCAAATATAAATCTCCCCACTACTTTTAATCCTGCGCGAACTTATCCCTCCTCGCGCCAACTTAATTGGCGTTTGCTATACCTACCTACTTCATTCGACTTGCTTATTTTTTGTAATCTTTGTATTTTTCGTGTTTATTTATAAAATTTTGAATAGTTTTTGTGTCTCCGTGTATACGTTGTTTTGTTTGCTCATTATTATTTTTACGTTCAATGAGTATTCCGATTATATATTATTATTATAATATACGGTTTTCGTCGTGAAGCTAGCATGGCAGAACGGGAATATCGAGTGCATTTTCCAAACCAGACGCATTCAAGTAAAAATGTATTTCGAAGGCTAGACCAACGTCTTCTTGGAACAGGTTCGTTTATTCTAAGAAATGCGAACGCTGATTGACCAAGGTAAACGCGTACCATGCTATTATAAGAGCAAATTCTAGCCACAATACAGAAAGATCCCTTGCGAGTACTCGTCAATTAACTTCTACATAAAATACCCCAATAATAAGAAAGTTCATTTGGTTCTACGAAAAAAATTACTTCTTTCACACCATGTTTCTAAAGTTCAGCTCCTCTACGGAAATTTCTAATCAATTTTTGCAATACAATCTTAAGTAGCATTCAGGATGAAGGTGGCTTTCTAAGACGTATTCTTTGGAGTAATAAGTGTATGTTTACCATTACTCATAATTTTCATCACCAAAGAAGGTTTTCCGTTAACGTTTGGCTAGGTATAATAAACCACAGGATAGTTGGGCTAATTTACTTACCAAATCGTCTAGACGCCGGTGAATATTTAAATACTTTTTAAATACAGAATAAGTTATTAATGAGATACCATGAGATACCGTTGAACATAGGATGTAATATGACTGGTTGGATAAATACTACCCAAACAGATGGATTGGTCGTGGCGGTCCCATATTATGGCCTGAGAAATTTCCCATCTCAATCCATTAGATTTTTTGGTATGGGCTTTCATTTAAAAGAAAAGCTTACTCTACAGCTCCTCAAAACGCTGACGAAGTTAGAGCCCGAATTCACGCCGCAGTATTAGAAATCACACCAGAAAGACTTCAGGGAATAGTACAAACTGCTATGTCTACAAACTAATGAATTTCAATTCGAACAATTATGTAGGTAATAACGACATTGATTTCTCTCAAAGAGATATACAAAAATAATACTATCACAAAATTTTAAAACTTCGTAATGTTTTCACAATAAATATGTAATTTCAAGAGTTAATTTTATTTTTTTGCTTCATGTCCACGATTTAAAACGTACGGTTCACAAATGTTGCCAAATGTATGTTCCTTTCAAATTCTTTCTGAAACCACAGGTATGCACCGTTTCAGTATTAAGACTTCTAACTCAAAATGTGACCGAGAATGTCGTCACGTTAGTTAGCACGCCAATTTATAGGCAGCTTGTATATATATAAATTCACTAATATTTGAGTTATCGGTCTGCTTACATTAACACACAAATGTTATTTCTCAATATTTCGTCATTTATTAATGACTTTATCATGAGATGAGTTAGAGTTAAGCGTTGGCAGTTTTTTCAATTAATTTACACATAATTGTGACTAGCAACTCACACATAGAAACCTGAACATTACATTTTTAATCAACAACGCTTGACTCTAACTCATTTTTTGGTGAAGTCATTAATAAATGACGAAATATAGAGAAAGATCATTTGAGTTTTAATGTAAACAGATCGATAACCCAAATATTAGTGAATTTATATTAACACGGTCAAGAAATTTTTTATAATTTCATATATAGAAGAAACGCGCTAAGTCCAATTGTACGTCAGTGATGACGTTTACATGTTGTCATAACTGTATTAGACGAACTAAAAAAATAGTTTGTTAAACTATATTGAAAAGCTTTTATTTCATTAATTTAAATTATTTCATGGCAAATAAACACATAATTTCCGTTTCAATACTAAATGTTTCTTGTATATATTTTTAACAGGGTAATAGTTACTTGCGGTGTTGAAAAATAACATATCTGTCAAATAAGTGTAGTTTTGTGTACATTTTTCCCGTTAATTTTTATTGTTTGAAAACAATTCCTTTTAGACTAAATTGTGTTTATTATATTGTCAATCAAAGCAGTTAATTTCTTTATTATTGACCTATTTATAGTTTACATCTTATAATATTATAATTGACATATTGCCGGCAACATATATAGGACGTGTCGTCATGGATCTAGTATGACGTAGAATTGAATATACCGTAAAGTTCCTTTGAGTGTACAATGCTGGAACAAATTTACTGTAGTATGTATATAATTTTACTGTTAATAGAAACATAATTTGAGTCAATGTGTCAAATAAAACGAATTACTGCTCGTAAAGTTTCGAAACTATATTTGTTTCTTCAACAGACCTAATAAATTGATAACAAATTAGTCATACACAATACAATATAAAAATGTAGTACATTTGCTTATTGTATTGTATACGGCTAATTTGTTATTAATTTACCAGGTCTGACGAAGAAACAAATATAGCTTCTTGTATTGTATTATACAGGCTGTCCAGAAACACTCCTGACAAACGAAGACCGGAAATTCCTCTGATAATTTTAAGACAATTAAACCCAAATTCACCTAGTCCGAAAATGCTTCCTAAGGGAGCTAGAGTTCTTTGAAGATGGCGCCTTGTATTTATTTTTTTTTAAATTCCTCCAGAACGCTTCTATTTAGAAAAACAGAAACTGGTATCCTTATTTATCCTCCAGAGATGAATCGATTCCATCAATTGCGAATTTCTAGTACCGGTCATAGGCGTCCGTTTTGGGTAGGTCAACGGTTATTTTAAGGCATAACTTTTTTGTCTTTAACTTTTAAGCGTTTGTGACACTAGATTATTAAATTTTCAGGTATTCCAGTACTAAAATGTACTCTTACTTTAAGTCGGTAAGATACACCGTTTTCGAGAAAAATCGATTTGTAAATTTTTCGTTTTTTCTTCATTAAAGTTCAATTTTTAATTTTTTGCAATAGTTATCTCTGAACTGCCAGCAGAAGTAAAACCTACGTTTTTCATTGTCAAATTGTTGTCAGTTCGCGAAGTTAATCCTTTCATTTTTTACTTTGTGTTATTCAAACAGAACGATTTCAATTTAAAAAAAAATCGTTTTTACTAATGAGGAATACGCCGATATGCATTTAGTTTATGGCGAAATTAGGTGTAACGCTCGAGCGGCGCAACGTAGATACGCTGAAAAATTTCCCAATCGTCAGCATCCCACTCACTCAACATTTACAGCTCTTCATCAACGATTAAGAGAAACAGGTTCAGTGGTCCCAAAAAATAATGAAACAGGGAGACATAATGATGTAACAGCAGAACATGAAGATGTTATTTGAATCTTTGCGATTATTGTGTTTGGGGATACACAAAAGCATTTGTTTATTCCGTTCCGATACAAAATCGCGCACAACTCTGGCTAAGGATACAAGATGCTTGCAACGAATTTAGAAATAACTTTGGAATTTTTGCAAGAATTCGGCGTTCTCTAAGCAAAAGGGTAAACTTATGCATAGAGACTAATGGTCATCACATCGAGCAACTTTTGTAACAATCTACCTTGGATACTTGTTCTTTTTTTGTTAGTTTCGTTCCATTGTAATAAATAATTTGTTTTTAATTTATTAAATTAATTTTCATCCATGCCTTGATAGTCCAAGCCAACTTCGCCGCTAAAAATAAGTAGGTACATAATAAATTGAACTTTAATGAAGAAAAAACGAAAAATTTACAAATCGATTTTTCTAGAAAACGGTGTATCCTACCGACTTAAAGTAAGAGTACCTTTTAGTACTGGAATACCTGAAAATTTAATAATCTAGTGTCACAAATGCTTAAAAGTTAAAGACAAAAAAGTTATGCCTTAAAATAACCGTTGACCTACCAAAAACGGACGCCTATGACCGGTACTAGAAATTCGCAATTGATGGAATCGATTCATCTCTGGAGGATAAATAAGCATACCAGTTTTTGTTTTTCTAAATAGAAGCGTTCTGGAGGAATTTCAAAAAAAATAAATACAAGGCGCCATCTTCAAAGAACTCTAGCTCCCTTAGGAAGCATTTTCGGACTAGGTGAATTTGGGTTTAATTGTCTTAAAATTATCAGAGGAATCTCCGGTCTTCGTTTGTCAGGAGAGTTTCTGGACACCCTGTATAACATTATATTTATTTATTATTTGCTCATGGAAGTGTAACTACATATATTTAGGAATTTCACATTTTAATAAATTTCCTCATAACTCAAAATTTTGTACATAAAAGTAATGGTATAATCTTCCTTTCTTGTAAATCCGTCTCTGTAAGTGTTTAAGCACCATTACAGACTATTAAAGAGGCTGTGTTTTAAAACATTTTAAATTATTAAATACTTTTATATAAAGTTTGGTTGAACAATGTCCTAATGTACTTAATGCCGAGTCACGCTTTTAGAGCTTTTATCTAGACATACTTTGTTCAATGTAATATGCGAATTTTCCCAGGTACGTACTGATTTCTCACACTAAGCTCCTTATGAAATATACAAAGTTGAAAAGTCCCTCTCATATCGCATCCGACGTATCTAGAATACTAACACCAGAATCATATTTTCAATAAATTTATTCGCCTTGCTCTCTGAACACTCCCTACTCTACACCGCAAGAGAGAAAAGAAAAGTAAGAAAAAAAAAAGAATTACGATTACGTAGAAAAGAAGAAAGCGGTAAAATTTAACAAAGAAAAGTTGAACCTGATTCGGCGATACTTTAGCGAAAGAATAGTTCCAGTAATGAACAGCTATGGAGTCTAGAAAAAGGGACTTCACTCTGCCTCGTCTGGGAAATATAAAGAAAAGTTCGGTAAGTGAAAGAAGAAGGAGTACCCGGGAATACGTGGCGATGTTGAAGAAAATTCAGTAGACAGGGGGGAAAAGGGATATAAACTTCGGTTGGCGATTTCGTTGCGAATTCCGGCGGCGACGAAAGGGGTAGAAACTCCGATAGGTGTGGAGGGTGATGAGAGTTTTCTCGCTGGAGCAAGATGGACCGTTATAAAGCCGACACTAAATTTCATTTTCTTGTTGAGCAAAGTTGCTAGGGAACATATATTCTCTACTGGCGTGGTGTTATAGTAGATGGCTGCTCACAGATATTCTTACACTACTACCACTATCATCTTCTCACCCCCTTGGCATATATTAATCACTCGTCCTAGTTTTATTACAACAATCTGTCGAGTGGGGTTCTACGTGTCTAGATTCTTCATCCACGTTCGTAAAATTGTGTTTAATTAAAAATACCGGAGATCGGCTTGCAGTATTAATGTTACCTAATTAAAGCAGGTGCATTTAGAACTATGTAATGTTATTTATGCACATACGAAGAATCAACTTTCCACTTTCTATTAAGCCAGGATATGTAACTTTCATGAGAACATATATTTTCTTAACTAACTATCGGGTTGATTCTGTAAGCATTAGTGTTATAATAAACGGTCCGTTAAAAATTAACGTAAATTTTTACGTACGAAGCGATTCTGTAAGTTGGGAGTCTGTTATGATTTTAACGGCGTCTGTTAAAATACCCTGTTGAATGAATAATTTCAAAGCCACGGTGGGAATACCCTTTAATATTAACAGTAGACAAAATTGGCAGCCGCAGCAGGCTTACTTTTACAAATAGTAAATCAAATAGAGAAGTAAGTGTAGAAAATGAGTTTATGGTTGTGTTTCTATTTTTAAATACGATTAATTTGTTTCAGGCACATAAGCCTTTCGATACGTAATTTGAGAGATACTAATACTAACACCGGTCAAAAAATTTTCATTTTTAAAATTTTTCTTTAAAAAGTATGTACAATTTTCGTTTCTTTTATAGCTCTATCAATAGTAGTAACGTAACAGAATAATTGAAACATATATGAGCAGGTAAAACCTCCACAGTTTGGTATAATACAAAGGTATTTTTAATAATATAAAATATTATTAAAAATCAGGTGTGACGTAGTAGTAACAACAAATTTATTTTAGCATGTCAGGTTTTTGAAGAAAATATATTGAAAAGTAAATGAAATAATATTAATTAGATACACATTTTATGGGGGTGTATGGTGTCGTCCTATTTAAAATGTTTTTCCTTTTAGTTTTCCTTTATACTGTGTTCTTCGGGACTTTCTGATAACAACGTCCAACAATCATTAGCAAACATTTCACTGTTCCATTGTAACATAATATTCTTCACTCGAAACACCTGGTACTAGCAATGCATCCGAATGGAGCACTGGACGAGTAGTAGAGGGCAGACCAGAATAACTAATATTTTTGTTATTTTTGTTAGAAAACTTGAAAGCTTTCGTGCAGCAAATGTATCAATCAGTAGAATGATCCTTTGTTCACGCCAAATCATTGGTCTTGCAGATGCCATAGTGCTTTTCTTACCGTTTGACCAGCCCTTCAGAGTAGCAGCATAGCGTGCTCAGCTAGAGGCTCTTGATGTGCAATGGTTAAGCCAAAATAGTGAAAAATATAACTTTTCTATTAAAGATGTAATATTCTGTAAACATTCTTTCTACACTTTACGACGCGATTTTATTCGAATTTTTCATAGAAAAAAAATTCGCCCTCAAGTAGGAATCGAACCCACGACCACTGGCTTGTCGGACGATTGCTCGACTACTGAGCTGTTGAAGAGTGAATTAGAAACTTTTATGGGGATGCTTTGTGTTACATCAAGGGAAAGAGATGAATATATCTTGCCCGTAGTACGGCAGTTGTGCAAATTAATTGCGTTTTGCGAAGTAATGTAATTGTAAATATTCTTTCTACACTTTACGACGGTACTTTATTAGAATTTTTCATAGAAAAAAATGCGCCCTCAAGTAGGAATCGAACCCACGACCTCTGGCTTGCCGGGCCATTGCTCGACCACTGAGCTGTTGAGGCGTGAATTAGAAACTTTTATGGGGATGCTTTGAGTTACATGAAAGAAAGCAGATGCATATATCTTGCCCGTAGTACGGCAGTTGTGCAAATTAATTGCGTTTTCGCGAAGTAATGTAATTGTAAATATTCTTTCCACACTTTACGACGCTATTTTATTGGAATTTTTCATAGAAAAAAAATTCGCCCTCTGGCTTGGCGGACTATGAAAAATTCGAACAAAAAAGCGTCGTAAAGTGTGGAAAGAATATTTACAATTACATTACTTCGCGAAAACGCAATTAATGTAATATTTTGCTTATGCTGGTGGATAGTGAATTCTCCACATAGACAACAGAAGCTGTTTGGATTATTTTTACACGTACGCGATATTATAAAATAAAAAGACGTTTGGCTATCACACTCCGACTTACATTGAATCGAAAGAGCCGTGTGTAGCACTTAATATACCCACATAGCCAGTTATCTACCAATTCTTAATTTGATTGGTTCTCACTCAATGTTCGGTAGAACAATATTTTCAGTAGTATCTTTCTTATATAAAAGTAAATTTTGTAAAATTTAATTAATATTTAGGAAAATATCTCAACATCCTAACGTGATGGAGCAAATATTGAATCAGATTCAGAATCAGCATGACAAAAGGCATAAACTGCATCTTTGGTGTATAAGAAAACCAAACCGTGTTGACCAGTGTAACAGATATTTTATGAAGTTGTTTCACTTCAACAAAGTAGCCGTGTTTCTATTGTTAAGTCATTTACTAGCAAATATTCAAGGAAGACAACGAAACACTTCTATTCGTAATTACTTGAATGTATTGTGTATAGGTCGCGGTATTTACAAGGTGAGTGTAAGTGAAGGTTGCGATATTTATATGAGTCGAATATCAGTAAGTAGATGCATTACACAAATTACAAATGTTATTAATAGAATGATGCTACGTCAATGGATAAATTTATATCCCATACAAATTACGAAAGATATACTTTTTGAAAATCATGGCTTTTCTGATGTGTTAGAAGCTATCGACTGTAGTGCCATAGCAATTATAGCCCCTCCATTAGAACAGGAAATACATACTGGAATTTTATTTTACAACCATACAGGATTTACAGTTTAAATGTACAGTTCATTGTAAAAATATATATGAAAATAACTAAGATGAATACCAGATTTACTAGTCGGCTCATGATTCCGAAATATAGTCACAATCCAATATTAATAGATATTTACAAAACCAATATTTAAATGGTAACTAACTAAATTACTATCCGCTAGGTGGCGAAGAACATTCACTATCACCCTAGCTGTTAACAAAATATTCAAGTCAACATCCACATAATACACCAGAAGAAATTGATAGCAGCAAAAACCAATATAGATTTTTTCGGTCTGATCTAGCGTCGCCCGCCTCGCATTAGAGGCTAATCATAATATCACGGCAGATTGTTTGAAGGTAATAATATAAACAACCCAAGGGAGTTAGGTTGTTACAAGTCCATTCACATTATTAAGAACCCAAAGAACACGTACAGTGTCGACAAAGGCCCAGCGTCAGATAGTTGTATTTTCGGATTCTTAGAAAAGTAAATAAGACTAGGGCATGTGTGAGGAGAAATAAAGCGTATGTGTGCCGAGGTAATTAATATAATTTTTAGTTTTTTTTGTAATGTAAACGAGGACACCTTGTAAAGTGCTGCGCAATTATTGGTGTTAGCTTCACTGTTCTCTATGTTCAACACTGTGTTTATTAATGTTAGCTACTGAGGATGATAACTTAGTTGTCGAAATACGTGTTTGGGATACGATTATTAATCGTGGTAAAGGGTTTTATACCTTTTTTGAAGTTTTTACTTAGCCACAGTCTCCGAAGATAGACTTATATATATATATATATATATATATATATATATATATATATATATATATATATAACTTCGTGACCTTGGTATGATATGGTAAACCTAATCAGTAGGCGATTAAAGGTCTGTATATTACTTCAAAATATATGTATTTAAAAAACTCTACATGTTTCGGCTGTATACGCCTTTTTCAAGAGAATACAAAATATGAATTCATATTTTGTATTCTCTTGAAAAAGGCGTATACAGCCGAAACATGTAGAGTTTTTTAAATACATATATTTTGAAGTAATATACAGACCTTTAATCGCCTACTGATTAGGTTTACTATATATATATATATATATATATATATATATATATATATATATATATATATATATATATAATTGAAAAGAAATGATCGACCGTGATATATTATCAAAAATTTATTTAAATTCGGGTAAGCGGTCAATTAAAAAACTCCTTTATTAAATTACCCTATATTTCGCAACACTTTGTCGCTTCTTCTGGGGTAAAAAATGTAGAGTTAAAAAATAATAAAATTGACGTACAAAATATAAAAATGATTAGATATAAAAAATAAAGTAACTATAAAGTAAGTATTATAGTTACTTTATTTTTTATATCTAATCATTTTTATATTTTGTACGTCAATTTTATTATTTTTTAACTCTACATTTTTTACCCCAGAAGAAGCGACACAGTGTTGCGAAATATAGAGTAATTTAATAAAGGAGTTTTTTAATTGACCGCTTACCCGAATTTAAATAAATTTTTGATATATATATATATATATATATATATATATATATATATATATATATATATATAGAGGTATAGAAATAGACTTATATAATCATGTACCAGTTACGCCAAGAATCATCCTTTCCTTGACTGCTTGTATACTTGACGGGTGGTTCTGGAACGTTCGCTTTTTAGAGGAATCGCGAGCACTATAACGTGTACAGTTGATGGTAACATCTGTCCGTGAATAACACCTTAGCATACATACAGGTGACGGATCTAATCTTGCATCTATGCATATGAATCCGAAAGCACTGTTTAAGCACTTCAAAACAAATGATAGCGCGTTTCTCTTCGGCTACAAGGCTACTAAATCGTGAATGGTTAATTCCGAATGGTATACAGCCCTTTGTTTGTCAGATGTCTTTGGAGAAATAATAAAAAAACAACCAGCGATGCAAGATAATTCCTAGTTATGACTTTTACACATCGGCACAAACAACTCAATACTTGACTGTTCAAAACATGTAATTCATGAGGCATCCGCCGTACAGCCCTGATTTCGCACCGAATGACATATTTTAAACATCGGAGTCAACTATTTTCGACGCCAGAAACAGCGATTGACGCGTTCAAAATGCATATTTTGAATATACCTCAATCGGAATGGAAGAGGTGCCGTGAAAAGTAGGTTAAACTTATGCAAAAGTATATAGAATGTTTTCAAAAACAATAAAACTTTCCTCAACGGTAAACGTTAGTTTTTGTTTGTTATTTCTGATACATACATAGTAATCCCACAAATAACAGGACTACGTCTTGTCAGATCGGGGTTTAATAGTGTAGCGTTCCCTTATGCTGATCTTCCAACCAACGAAGGAGTAATTACCTCGACCTTTGCAGATGACACTGCTATTTTGGTTGAAAACCTTAACTCAAATGTAGCAGCAGCGATTTTACAATAAGACGTAAACCAAATATAAAATGGGCGAAAACGTGGGGTATTAAAATAAACAAAGAAAAATAAAACCAAACCTTGGCATATTTACAAAATACCATGGAAATTCGCCTTCAATAAGACTTATCAATAATTACATTCCTAGAACGGAATGTATTAATTATTTTGACCTACACCTAGATCAGAAATTAACATGCACATATGGAAAAAAACGCCAAAAACCAAAATTTCGGAAATGCTATTGGCTCCTTGGAAGAAAATCGCAATTTGAAACAAACTTTTCATATAAGCATCTTTAAGTCTCTCTGAACCTATGGGATTCGACTATGGAGTACAGCAGCCAAATCCAATATTGCGATCACAGAAAGATTCCAACCAAAAACGATGCTTGCAATTATTGATGCTTCCTGCTTTGTGTCAGATCGAGACATACAATATTATTAGGTAGTTCATATAGTAGAGGAGACAATCAGGGAAAGCAGTAGGCGCTATCTGCAACGACTCGAGAAACGTCACAAATCACTAGATTTGGGCCTCCTAGACAACAATGAAGATATAAGAAGACTGAAACTCAGAAAACCATTTTTAAATTAAAGTGTGAAATTATGGATATAACATTGTGTTATAAAAAATTCTTTCAATGGAGACTGTGGTTAAATAATAATTTAAAAAGGTATATAACCCCTTACCACAAATTGATAGTCGTATCCTAAATACGTATTTCGACAACTAAGTTGTCATCATCAGTAGGTAAAAACTACTAATTAAAGTCACACGGGGCACAATAAAGTAAGATAAACGCTTACGCACAACTACTATACACTGCAACCCTGTAAAGACTGCAGTCTTTACAGGGTAAGTAAGTAAGATAAACGCTTACGCACAACTACTATACACTGCAACCCTGTAAAGACTGCAGTCTTTACAGGGTTGCAGTGTATAGTAGTTGTGCGTAAGCGTTTATCTTACTTTATTGTGCCCCGTGTGACTTTAATTAGTAGTTTTTACCTACTGATGATGACAACTTAGTTGTCGAAATACGTATTTAGGATACGACTATCAATTTGTGGTAAGGGGTTATATACCTTTTTAAATTTTGTGTTATAAACTCATGAACATTGAAGTTGTACCATATAGTATTATATTTAGTTGAATAGGGTTATTGTTTGTATAAAGACAGATTGCATAATAAATGTATAGCGTGTTTTTTTCCAGAGGTGTAGGATTATAAATTGAACAAATTCTAATAAATAGATTTTTTTTGAGTAGGTAGATAGTTAAGACGTTAATGTTGATGAAAATTATTTGGGGCATATGGCCACGACTAGAGCGCCTGAGGTACGACATTCTGGATCACCAATTTTAGACGACTTTCTCGAGCATTTGAAGCCGTATGTCAAGCATGGTGTGCTAAATGTTGGTTTCATAGTTTTTGGCTTGTTCGCGCAGACCAATGACTTCAAATAACCCCACAAAAAATAGTCCAGAGAATCACATGATTTTTAAGGTTCATTTTTGGTAACAATCTGATCACCGAACATTTCCTTCAATAAATTGATGGTTTCGCGGACAGTGCTACCGTTCTGCTGAAACCAAAGGTCTTCCAAACTACGTTTGATTTTCTTCCTTTTTGAAGAAGTACGGCCCGATTATGCCTTCGCCCACAAACCGTACCAAACAGTCCATTTTTCGGGGTGCATCGGTAGTTGATCAGTCAACTGTGGTTTAGTGTCGCTACAAATACGACAATTTTGCTTATTCACAAAGCTACTGAGCTAACTGTTCAAGTGCTCAATTACTGAACTGACTTCGAAGACGATGATCAGTTGGCTTCAATTCTTGCACCAATTTAATCTTATACGAAGTAAGCCAAGATCCTTGGCCAAAATCTTCCACAAAGTCCATGGACACAAGCCTAGTTCTTGCACGCGATGAGAAATCGATGAATTTGGATCATCCTCAGCACTAGTCTCAACGGAGAAGACATTTTCTTCAGTGCGTACCCTACTCAATTTCGTTGTTGGATGGAAATCCAAAAGGGTAAATTGAGTGCGAACTTTCTCAATTGCGTTGCGAATAGTCGTCTCAGTTGACCGATGGTAAATGCCGTAAATTAGGTGAAGCGCTCTGTGAACATTTTCTACTGAACACTGATTTTGGAAATAAATTTGTAAACGTTGCTCAGATATAAGTCTTTACATTATGAAATGTCAAACAATACTGAATAAAATGGCGGTATGACTTGTTAAATTATCATAATATCACAATGTGTGTTTCTCCTTATTGAATGAAATGTTATAAAAAACACGTTAAAACAAAAAAAAGTGTTACTTTTATCTTAGGTATTTTTTCATGTTATTCGTCCTTCACTAATAGTGTAGTTTTGTACTAGATGATTAATTAGAATTTAATGATGGTGGACGCTTTTCTTTTTAAAATACCCTTAAATCCTACTTTCAATTTAATCTTTAAAAGTAGGTTACCATTCAATTTTGATAGTTATTTGCTCATTCTTGTTATGAAGATGGAAACTTCTCCACATAGGAAGTTAATTTTGCATTAAAATCTTTTCAGTTAGACTCCATTCTAAACTTATTCGAAAACTCTTAGTGTTTTTAGAATTGAAAAAACAAACTATCACTAAAAGCAAATAGAAAATCGTTTTAAATTTTAATTAAACAGTGCCATCAGAGGGAATTGCAGTATGATTTTTCCCGAGCGATAATTATTTCCACCGGAAATAATTTTACAATTTCATCCTTGCAAACAAAAACCTAATTAAACGTAGATATTTCCGTTGCATCGTTAAAGTTTGCCAGCGGTGCACGTTATATGCTGTAGAATATGCTATATCAGTAAATGAAGTGTTCCAAATTCTCGTATCGTACCTCTAATATGCTTGTATGCCCTTGGATGTGCCGACGTCTGCAAGCATCAACCGGCCCAGTCTAGTCATTGCTTACCACTCCATCTACACCATTGACAGTAATTAAATTTAAATATTATCTTTATATACCATCGCCGCAATGTATATATGCGTTCATGTAATGATATTCCCTTGCTCCGGGACATCTTAATCTCTATGCTAATATTCTGGCTGTTTGCGTTTCGGTGCCGGGCGATAATGACACAATGTTTATTCAGAACTCCGGGGCCGGACTTTCAGTGGACGAAATTCACTTTCCGCAGGTCTCCGTTTTTGCCTCTTTCCGTTCATCGCGGATACATCCACCATTTCGGGTTGTTGGAGATGCCGTTAGTCTTGCCCTCCTCTCTCCATTAGCATGTCGCCACTATATAACCCGTACCCGTCGTCACACGCGATAATGTTTATGTGTAAGTGATTTAAGGCATTTCGAACGCCAGCTTTTAATGAGCATATTAAACGAGGTAGCGGATTGGAGAACTTTGGGAAATGATCCGAAGCGTTGAATGGATGGTATGTTTATACGAATAATGAGAGCAAATATGACTTACTATATCAAATTGAATGCTTTGTAATTGATTGAAGAAGGTTAGCTCTTTAAAGACTGTACTCATGATGGCAGGTTTAGCATAAGACTTTTCATCTAAAAATAAGTAAATCATGTTAAGTTACAAATCAATTATATTTTGCGAAGTAACGTAAATTTTACGACGCTAATTATTCGGTAAAAAATTCGAATAATTAGCGTCGTCTGCGGGATTTGTTTGAAGGTACCGTAACTCTTCTATTTTGGGCACTAGGATCATTCGGATTTCTACATGATATATAAGAACTATATATAAAATTTCAAGTAGATATTGTCAAATAGTTATTGATAAACACAAAAAGCTATAACTTTATTTTTTATAATTTTAATTTTATAACAGATAACGGTACTGTAGTTTCGACATTGAAAACAAGTTATTATCAAACAAAATTAATACGTATGAGAAACTCAGACATAATTATACAGGTATATGTGACCTACAACTAAAATTAATCTTAGCCTTAAGATATAAAACAAGAAAAATCCCAGACCACAATATAAATAAATCAACTCTAAATAAGTATTTCGACAGTTAAGTTAACATCTTCAGTAGAACAGTCTGAAAAACAATTTTAAAGGTAGAATTTTTTGCTAAAGTACAACCTTTGAATATATGCTCTTCACCAAATCGCTAGTAGGATAACATTTTTTTCTTCTTTCCGTCTATTTCGGATTTTACCTATTCGGATCACCATGACTTCCTGTTCAAAAGAGTACAATAAATCCCGTAGTTAAAAAAACAGTTTTATCTCACTCTGGTGAGTTGGTGAAGAGCATGTCCGAAGGCTGAACCTTAGCCAATGACGTTATGTTTAACACTATTTTCAGATTGCTCTACTGCATATGGGAACTTAGTTGCCGAAATATATTTAGAGTAGATCAATTTATATTGTAGTTTGGGATTTTTGTTTGTTTCGGTCTGTTTAAGATTTCAGCCATACTATCCATCCAATCGGATCAGCTTAAGATGTAATTAGAAGGTGAACTCCATAATAAATAACTAGGGTGGTGTATAGTACTAAAAAAATACATTAAAATTGTTGTGTATTAATAATACTATAGAAAATATTAGTTTCGAATAGATCTAGCTGGTAGGGATACCGACGTTGTCGGTATCGGGTACCGATAACAATCGAGGTATCGATACTTAGCGATGTATCGGGTCTGTGCACGGTATCGATTCTGAGTACTGAAATCGGTAAATTATCGATAGGTATCGATGCTTTGGAATCGATACTTTGGAATCGGAACCTCGAATCGATACTTTGGAATCGATACCTTGGAATCGATACCTTTGGATCGATACCTTGATTCCATACCTAGGAATCAGTACTCATAACCCGCTTTCTAGGTGTCGATTGTTTGATATCGGTTTCAAGAGATATAAAATTAATTTATCGATTCTACCATAACTACGGTATGAAATTTGCAATATTGTGATATTTTTTTTTGTAATAATTATAGTTATTATGTTTATGTTATAATATGTAAACGCATAATGTAAAATTCAAGAACATCCTTTGAAATATATACTATATAATATACATATATATATATATATATATATATATATATATATATATATATATACAAATAATGCATACATACTTAACAGTCTTTACTTAAAAAGTTCCTTTATGTACATTTAAAAAAATCACAAAGGTAAGCTAACCGATACATCGATACTTAGCGAGTACTGGAATCGGTAAAGTATCGATAGGTATCGATGCTTTGGAATCGATACTTTGGAATCAATACCTTAGAATCGATACCTTCGTTATCTGAGGTATTGGGGAATCGATACCAGTTATGGTATCGGGTATTGGACGATGTATCGATACTTCGCCCAGCCCTTCTAGCTGGTCTTTATAAATTTTTATAGATTCTAAGATACCCCACTTCAAATCGTTTTCTCGCTGTGTAGAATTAATGTATTATTCGAATCAGGAAAAGATGTCTTGCTTCTGAGATATGGTATAGAATACCGTTTATTATTTTTAAGTTAACATAAATATCCTTTATATCTAACTTCAATAGAATAGTTTGACCTATGTAAAAGCTATGATACTCTGGGCAAGTCAACTTCTAAACTCGGGGTTTTTTATAGTTTTAAATTCTATCTTGAAAAGTAAATGTCATCATTTTGTCTGGGATTTAAAACTTATATTAAAATTATGTTGAGATAAAATGTTACCTATATTATCACTAATTGGTCCAAAATATCTTGAAAATATGAACTGAGATTTATTGTCTAAATTAATCTGAGGAAAGTTACTATTGAAGGTAGTTTTTTGTTTTTTAAATTTTATTAATTTAGTGACTAAATTTACCTCAAACCGTTATTAATTGCTTATTAATAGTGTTTAATTCTTTATTAAGGTTTTCATTTCAAAGTGGAACAGAAAAGGCTTTATGGCGTGAAAAGGCGTTATAAGTTGTTAATTTGTGTGAAGTAGGGCTTCAGGTTAATTATGCAATAAAAATGTTTGTAAAGGTTTGTTTTCGGTAGTTATTAAAATTAATGGAATTATTTGGTTCCCTTTACTAATTCTGGCTTAGGCACAGGTCGTAGGCAATTTCACAATCTGCCTTTTTTGAATAGTTCAAGTGAGATTTATCTATAGTAATAGCTTTTTTTGTGTGTCAATATGATTAACTAACGGCTTCCACCATGAAATAGTTATTGTTGCACTAGCTTTAAAAGCGTACAAGTTAATAGTTTATTGTGAACTTGGAAAAAATAAATATCGTGTGATAAAACACTATTTTTTTTATGGAACAACTATAAAAAAACGAAGAAATATGTAAGAAGTATTATGGGTTGGTTGGCATGCGACACATAGTGCTTTTGCCTCCCCTAATCATTCGTCTGGCAAAAATAACAACACTACCAAACAAAAACCACTACGTGTTGCACGCCAACCCAATCCGTGGTGCTGCTGTCGTCGTCGCTGGAATATAAAACGATTACCTTTTTTACTGTAATTTGCACTGAACCGATGAATAGCTTCTTTGGCAAATTAATTCCAACGAGCTCACGATGGATGATTTCATTTGAGACGTAATATACCTTGTTTTTGAACATTCGTGATGACTGCTGAATTACTGGTGGAACCCCAAAGTTTAATTCCATATGTCCAAACCGGTTTTAGTATGGTCTCGTAAAGTAACAGTTTGTTGTCTATGGATAATTTTGCTTCGCGCCCAATGAGCCTGTACATTTGGTTTAGTTCGAATTCTAATTGCTTTCGCTTGGTAAAAATATGTTTTTTGTCTGTCTGGAGACAGTCAACATATTGTAAATAAAAAACAGATTTTTTTTTTCTTTTAAATTTCACATCATTCCTGTCTGTCGCATATATTCATATGTGTATACTTCCACTAAATGTTGAAATTTCTATACCACGCTATATGGTTTTTGATTTTTTTCTGTTTATATTATTATTTATTATGATTTAATTTGTGTATTTATTCTCAAATACACAATAATAACGACATTGTTAGAAAGACCTACCAAGCTAAAACAATATATAAAATATGAATAATGCTACTTCTAAAGTCAAAGATATTGGAGCCTTAACATGCAAATCTTGACCAGATATCATGTAATAATTAGAAAAATTATTTAGAACATATGAGGAAAGGTATGCTTATTTAAATTTTTCCGTTTCCTCTTTTTAGTAGAGAAATTGAACATTACTTGTAATTTTCAAATTATTATAATAATAATAGTCCCGCTAGTCTTTACAGGCCTTTGGGGTAGTAACATTGTAGGTTTGTTACAACTTGAGCCGTTGGGTACAACTAGGATGGTAACGTGACTAGCGCTACGCATCGACCGTCTATTGTTACCCCAGAGTTTTACCTCCAGGTACTCATTTTCTTCAGCCTAAGTCGAGCTGGGACCGAAAAAGCGCAATTGATATTATTGGCTTAACCAGAGATTGTAGCCGGTCTATCTGATTCATAGTTTAGTAACCTACCACTAGACCAACACTATTACTATATACTAATATTATAGGTACATAAAAATTAATACGGCCACAGTGGATAATTTTAATCTTCTATAAGCTCCGTACTTTTTTTCTAATGTATCAATAGAGAAAGCAGTTGTCGGGCATAAGTTTAACTATTATAAAACTTTTTATCTATTTTTAAATTAATTTTATATTTATTATTTGGAAGTAAGGATTTGTTTAGCTTTTTTTGTTCAGAACAGAAAATTCATTTAAAATTCTACTCGTTGTGAGTGCGAAAAAATGTTTTTATAAATCATTTCTTTTAAAAGTTCGCAAATTATAAAAAATCTTGATCACACGTTTAGATTAAAAGAGTCTATATTCAAATTAAAATTGAAAAAAAAAAATAACAGACACGAGAAGGAGGATAATCCCTGCATAAAGATACTAAATATGGGAAATTAGATTTTATATTCTGGGGAATGATAAGATTTCTTTAAGTGCCGTCTCACGAGACAACGGGACTATTTAGTAAATGTGGAACCGGGAAACAACTAAAAATAAACACCGAGGAAAACATTTTTAATGTATCTTTCGGCTGAACGAGATAACATCGAACGGTGAGGGGATGGCAGAGCGAGGGTGTCTTTTAAACAAAAAAAGTCATTCTTCGGGAAAACATAATGAAATGATGTGATAGTCTCATTCGGGATGGTTACAATTTAAATGAGATGAGAGAGCTGACAATTTCGTTTAAAGAAAACATAAAAACACTCTCAGTGCCTGTCTTTTTCATTGTCTTCACCGTTTCTCGATGATGCTATCTTTTACTTTTTTCCCACCTCAAATTTTTATATCTTATCCATGAGCGTACACAAATCGGGGTTTAACGGAAGAAGTAATTACTGTTGGGTGCTTTAATTACTGTTACATTTCGTATATATTAAGAATGTCTTAAATTCTATTTTTAAATTATATTATTTACAAATACATATATCGAATTTAAAATATTAAAAGTTCCATTTTGACATTGTGTGCCGTATATAACGTGTGTATAAATTGTCGCAAAAGCTACACGCAGCGACGTTCTTCGTTTGGTTCTGAATAAAAAATCTTAATGTTAAAATGTCGTATCATGCTTCGTTTGTTTTCACGGAGTTCTTGAACTTCAGACTTTTAGTGCGTAACTAACCTTTGCTCTTCGATATCTGTTAATAGAGATAGATACAATTTAGTTTGAAGAAAAAATTTTTACTAGTATTATTTCGTAAACGCTTCCTTTTTGATCTAACAGCTTGTTTTAAACATTTATTCATTAACGTACTTCCACGAAAAACACATTTGGTAACGTTGTAGAATAATAAGTTTGTATTTCAAAGTGAGTTCAATCAAAATCATTACTGTCAAATTTTGACATTTATGAATTTACGAAGCATGATACGACATTTTAACATTAAGATTTTTTATTCAAAACCGAACGAATAATGTCGCTACGTGTAGCTTTTGCGACAATTTATACACACCTTGTATATATTCGCATTATTTTCAAAAGAAAACATATATTCTGTATCATACAGACCAACCTTCGAAAAATATTTACCTGCGGCCGAACGGTCAACTCACGTATTCATATTCTCGAAATTTCGGTTTGCTTCCATTATATGATTTTAAATTATTAATTAATTACTTACAACTTCTCTTTTAATTACTTCTTAATTAATATTTTTTTAATTATCGAGCTATTTTTTCGACATGTAAAACTTATAACGACACCGACACCGACACCGACACCGACATAATTACAGATACATTTAAATCACTTTTGTATACTTTATCTATACCATATGATATAAGGCATAATTTTAAAATACTTTTCGCAAAGATTATTTTAATGATATTAATTTCATTGACATCACAACTCGCATCTTGGATTAGTTCATAATTCTTTAGATATCGCTATGATTTCATGATTTCAATATGATTGGCAATTCTTAAATTAGATTATAAAACGACTCTTTTTCAACCACCTTTTAACCTTTTTCTCTCATACAAAACTCTCAACTACCGGTGAAGCGCCGGGTAGCATTGCTTATGTTTTCTACCACGTGTCTGATCGCGACACTATTCACTATATAGAATGTAACCTCTGTATTTTTCGATACAGATATTATTTTAACTAGATTCAGATTGATTTACGAAATAACTAACTTACTTTTCAATATGTATTTATTATGTGTTATTTTTCAAATACTTTTTCGTCGTTACTTGTATATCCAGCTTCTATTTAATTCCTTTAATACATTTCAAAGCGCAACTTTTTTCATTTAAATATTAAATAAAACTTTAAGGACAACGTTGCTGTTCTTTTTTATTTAACAAGTTGTAGCTATTAACATTGACATAATTATAGCCATATTTAAATCACTTTTGTAAACTTTATCTAAACCATATCATATGAGGTATCATTTTATAGTAATTTTCGCAAAGATTATTTTAATGATCATAATTTCATTGACATCATAACCGTTTAGCTCGCGTCTTCAATTAATTCTTAATTCTTCAGATATCGCTAGTTTAAATATGATTGGCTATCCTTAAATTAGATTAATCTTTTTCTCTTACACAAAACTCTCAACTGCCACGAGGTTTAAATCTCCAATACACGTGCTTGCTCAAGCATACACAGCGAAGCGCCGTGTTTTTTACCACGCGTCAGATCGCGACACTATTCATTATACAGAAGGTAACCTCTGTATTGTTCGATACAGATATTGTTAACAACATTCAGATTGATCAACGAAATAACTAAATTACTTTTCAGCGTGTATTTATTATGTGTTATTTTTCAAATATCTTTTCGTCGTTACTCGTATAGATAGCTTCCTTTTAATTACTTTAATACATTTCAAAGCGTATTTTTTTCATGTAAATATTAAATAAAACTTTAATGATAACGTTGCAGTTTTTTGTTTTATTTATTTAGTTGTAGCTAGTAAATCTTTATTTCAGCATACATATGACACGTCATGGACCTTTGATGTACCATAATCAGATCATTTATTATACTTCAAATTTTAGCCTTATTAAAAATTTAATAAATTTTATGTTTTTTGAAATTGATATACTCGTAAGTTTGTGAAATACTTGCATCATCGCTAGAATTGCTTTTTCGAACAATTGATGAATTTTTTTTAAGAATTTATTTGTAAACAGACTAAGTGAGCTTGTTTAGAGTTTGTGAATTATATATCGAACGAAAATATATATAGAGTTTATACTTTGCTAGAATAGAAGCGTGGTCCAGATGGGATGAAAGTTGGCTGGTTCAGTTGTTTGACTTGTGTAATTAACAGGTTTGGAAATTGAAAACAGCAAGCTACACAAACCAATTTAATTAATATTTATTAAGTATTATTTTAATGGTTAGGTTGAAAAAAATTAATGAGCATTTGCAAATCATAGTCAAATAACACCGAACCAGGAAATATTTAACCTATTCAAAACTGACATTGACCGTTGATTTGAATATACGCGACTTTAGATGGGCAACTCGTTTCGAACACAAAAGATGAGCTTATATAATGATTAACATTTTTGAGGGAATGGTTTACACCAGATTTTGTTTGTTAATAACAATTTGTTCAAAATTCTTGTTAATAACGAATACACCAAAGATAAATAAATTACTTTTTTTTGTATTGTTTAAATATGAATGTTGTTTTTTTGATTTTGTATTAGTTCCTTGCACTCAGAAATATTTCGAGTATTGTCATTTAAAGATGTAACGAAATTTTGTAAACTAACGAAATTCTCTGCATAGAAACTAGTAGCCTCCAACCATGTTCCTCATCTAGTTATTACTGGAGAGGGAAGCATTGACAAAGATGGAAGTCTTCCCTGTAAAGAACTACTCTCAATGGTGCTTTTCTGAAAACATTTATAAAAGCGGATTCAAGTCTATCAACTTCTGGAAAGGTGTCTCTGATATATTAACAGATTATGTGGAGAGCATGTGCTTGCAGTATATTAGGAAATGTTTCCTTTAATAATCTGCCTGTTTTTAACATATATGCAGCACTCACTGACAAATAAAAGTATTTTTTCTTTGTACTTGTCCAAATGCAGCATTTGGTGCATATTCTCATAAATGGTTTTAGCTACTGTTTCCGTATCAACTGTATTTTTAAACTTAAATTTTTTTGATTTTACATATGCGTTATATGGAATAGTTGGAAATAGTACACCAGCTACAACATTTACCACACAATAGTGTCGTAATATATCGTCAATTTCGTCGTCGCTTATCCATAGGTACTGATTTGAAAGATGGCTTCTAATATTATCTTACTGCTTTCGTGTAGCACTTAGAAACATGATATTTGCGTAAGGTGAATTCATCAGGAACATTTCGACCAATATATTTTTGGTGAAATATTGTGGAAGTGGGATTGTTAAGTTTATTTAATGAAATATTTGTCGTAATTAAAGTTTCACAGGGTTTGTTGTTAAAATTGTCAGATTCAAACGGATCTAATTTCTGTGTATGTGTTTGCGATGCTAAGTGACGTTTTACGTGCGATTTCTTGGAATCTTTTTAACGATATTTTACAGACTTTGCAATAAATTTCGGAATCACTGGCAATGGACATACAATCAGGATGACCCTTAATCCACCTCGCCATTGGTTCACGATGCCATTCTTTGACGTTATGCTTATCATATCTGGAAAAGTAACTTAAACAATGTTCTAGATCTAAATAAATGGAAATTAAAAATATGTGCATAAGTAATTGAAACTTAACGAAATTCACTGGACACTTACGTCAAAATAATTGGGAGAAGTAGATTCGTTGAAAGAATGTTAAACAGGATCTATTACAAAAATTACGAAGTATGTAATCAACAGTTAAAACAATGAAAAAAGAAACTACATCACCGTACTTTATCTATCTTATGAAATATAAATAAAATAAATTATAAAAATTCCTCACGCTTCTGTCTATGCCCATGTAGAAAGGAATTTAACTGTAATATTAAAGTAATTGCCTTACAGTTCAACGACAAAAGACAGATGTGCAGTTAACCGAATGAATAGTGCTATTCAATATCTGCATGTTGTATTTATAATTATATGGGCCATCGTAATTTCAGCTTGATGCGTCTGGTCTCTATCTATAAGCTATAAGATATATTGTATGTATTAATACAACTTGAATTGTGTTTGTAAAGTATTAGTTAAATTGAAATTAATATACTGGAATGCAAATGTATTGGTATTTACAGATATTTAATGCATCTTTTACAAACGTAATGAGTTGAAGTACATTTCTAACAAAAACTTGTTTGGGAATGTGTCCTGGAAATAAATCAGAATTCTATAGAATATTTTATCTTCCTTAGATAATTTAAGTAGTACTTTTACCACATAGGATGGAAAAATATAAAATAAACGTGAGTTAAATAATCGTAAATCCGGTTTATTTACTAAAGTAAATCGAATAATGTGAATAAAAAAAATAAGAGACACATTTTAGTAGGATTATATGTAATTTTACTTTATATTTATTATAATAATTGTTTCCAGAAAGGACAATATTCTACACACGCCACTGTCACGACTACTTCCACTACTACGCCATCGTTCGATCATTCTCCGTTTCTCTTCCACCCACCACGGCTTTCACTGTTACCTCCACCATTTTCATTAGTGCCTATAATGGCCAGTACTCGAGTTCATTCAGGGTTTGTGTGTAGTTGAATGGAACGGAATTATATTGACATCGTCGAGAAAAGATTCACAAATCTCGGATAAATTGGATGGGCAGATTTCTTCTTCTTCTTCGCGTGCTTCGTACGCAACGTCTTCTTCAACGGGAAGAGGATGCAGCGAAAGATTTTGTTATATTAGAGGAACCTAACCTAAATCTTATACATGCATCGGCGAGTTCCACTCGAAAAGAAAGAACGAAAGACTACATAAAAGGAGGAACAATGCGGGAAAACGTGAAGGGGATGGAAAAAGAAAAATGACGTCTACGACCCTCGATAGGTGGGTTTGTCGGTGGGTCAGGAGTGCTCTTTCGCGACAAGACCAAAAGGCGAACTACTACCGTCTAGAAAAAGACAGTGGGATATGGCGAGAGAAAGAGAGGAGACACTTCGACGCGCTGACTAAAATGGAAAGAACGGAAATGGAATGTACTTCTTAAAACGCGAACTTGGAGAAAAACCGAGTAGAAATTTCATAAAATATTTATGCAGTCTGTTGAGGACCGAAGGAAAGAGAGCAGAAGATAGATCTTTAAGGCCTGGCCATTAAAAAAACGAACTAATTATTTTTTGAAAAAGGGAAAATGGATATAATGCGCCCGTGATCCTTTAAACATGTTTACCTTAAAATTTTCCCCTCCCTGTTTCCAGTACCTTTCTTTTTGCCCGCATGGTAGGCTCCAAGTGGATTTAAAAGGAGCGAATTTGGATTTTTTTTACAATCTCGAATAAGGAATTAAATAAAAGTTTAGTAGGGACATATAACGAGCAAATAGTACTTTGACAAATTTTTCCAAACAATTCATTTTATTATGGAATTTTCAGATTAAGCAATCTCGAAATGTTATAATTTACAATGCAAATATCAAAATAGGTAAATTGATATATTAAATTTTGTGATCATACCTAGCTAAAATAATTGCTGAAATAAATGTAGATAGTAATAAAACTACTTCGCTTTGTTCTAGGGCTATTGTTCTTACTATTGTATTGAGCTTTAAGTTCATTGCAATGCTCTTGGATATACAATGCTTTTGGTAATACCATTTGTTTTGTTCGTATATATATATATATATATATATAACAAGTGTTCATTTGAAAAGTCAATCTAGGTTACTTTGAAATTTTGATAGAATAAGACGCAAATATATTAGTATGTGTTACTAATATATTTGCGTCTTATTCTATCAAAATTTCAAAGTAACCTAGATTGACTTTTCAAATGAACACTTGTTCTATATATATATATATATATATATATATATATATATATATAAATGTATAAATATATTAATATGAAGCTGAGAGGGCCTTAATGTGATACGTGAAATAAATGGAAATAAAAGTAATTAATTAATTTGCCCAGAATAATAAAAATAATTTGAATATGCACAAGTGTAGTTATAAATGTGACCTATAGATGGCGTTAAGTTTAATATTTACGGTTGACACAAGTGTAAAATTTAGAACATAAATAAGATAATCTAAACAATTAATACTTAACTTATATAGGCCTCCTTCCAGTGCATAACTTATTGTTAAATACTTAATGTGTATCTTAATCTAAATACCGGCTAGCTGAGTTATTATGGTGATTTTACAATTTACGATAATATACTTGCGAGTTCGGTGCTAATAGAAGATAGATATAAGTTTAAAACAAGTTATTCTAAGTGTGATGCTATTATAATAAAATAAAACAAGAGAGTGAAGGGCAAAAATTACTGGTTTAATACGAAAATCAATTCAAAAAGGTAAGTTTTAAACAAGATATTGAAATACATAAACATGTATGTAGTCACGTGATTAGATCTGATATGAATGTTAGGTTAATTGTTTATAAAACGATAAATGCTTAAAAATTTGATCTATGTAACTATAATTCTAACCTAAGGGAACTGTATTCTTCCGTTTAAAAGGTATATAGATTAATTACTAACATTTTAGGTATTCATATAAGAATATCAACGATTATTTTAAAATTTAAATAAAAAATTTTTATATTTCAGGAGATGTAAATAAATATATACTCAAATTGGTTTTACGGTGGATTCTGGATATGCGAAAGGTGTTAGGACTCCTATACTCAGGATAACAGGCTCTGGTTGAGGAAGTATGCTGGTATCGTTCTTCGCGTGGGTAGATATTTTTGGTAGCGTCCCTTGGAAAATGGAATTTCGTTTTAAAAACGCTCAGGCAGGTTTACAGATGGGTAAACTTCATCTATCGATGCCAGGTAGGTAGGAGATTCGTAGGATGTGTTTTTATGGTAAGATTATAAAGATTTATTAACTATTTTATCACTTAATTTCAGGAAAACACTTTTATAAAACTCAACGCGTTGAAAAAAAATTCTTAATTACCCAAGCCAACTCTCTCTTGTTTTTCTTCAATATCCAGGCGTCTTATTTGTAATGCTTGTTTGTATTTATTTAATCTCGTTAATAAATTTATAAAAATGAAATAAATTACTATTACTAATCGTTTAGATATTTCACATAAATTATTGTTTTAATTTTATAATAGACAAAAGTGTATTTTAAATGTTCAATTTTCCGCTATATACCTGTTTACAATTGGGATAATTCCCGCCTTATACAATTCAAATTAGGTACAGCTATGACCATAATATGTGTCACCAATATTTCCAATCAATTAAGTTTAATATCTTCGGTACAATTATAATGTAAATGAAAATGACTTAAGTAAATGACTACAAGAAAATAAATAAATATGTGATTCAAATTTGAGCAATTAAATAGGCGGAATTAACTTTATTGATATGGCACGTGAAAAATGCAGTTCCAACAGTATCTTATATTCTAAAATTAACATTTTAAATCTAAATTCTGTAGTTTGTTCTAGGCCTCATGCTCATGGGTATGCCTCACTCCAATATATATATATATATATATATATATATATATATATATATATATATATATATATATATATATATATATATATATACGAACGGAACCCTTGGTTTTCTTACACGGGAGGATGCAACGTATAATTATCCATTCGAGCTTCAATAAGAGAAGTATTGTTTCGTGGAGCCATCTATATTTAGATAATAGTACTACTACTATCGATATTATATTATTAGGGCTCTAACTTTCTTTCTACTTGTCAGAACGAGGATTTCAATAACTTTAAACCTTCTCAGAACAATAGGAATCATTTTACGTAAATCAGTCTAGCAATTTTTTAGTCTATAACGGACACACATACGAATATTGCCTTTTATATACAGACCAGCTGAACCCAGAAATGTTTTGCTATTGCCAGTATTGAATGAAAATATAGATTAAATGAACACATTTGAAAGTTTGATATCAATTATTGTATTTAGTTCGAATTAGATATTTACATCTACATTATAATTTTTGTATTTTGGATTACATAAATTGTAATTACTGTTGTATTAAACTTTAAGTTAATTGCAAAGTTCTTCGATATAGAATGGATTTGGCGATTCCACTTGGCATATATACAAACAAATCCTTTGGTTTTCTTACACGGGATCATGCAACACATATTGTCTATATGAACTTTAATGTGAGAAGTACTGTCTCGTGGCGTCATCTACCTTTAAATAATAGTACTGCTACTATAACTATAACGTATACTAACTGTAGCGTTTTCTTAGTAAACACCGAGAACACGCGAGGCACTCGCATCATTGTACGTGCCCCTGCAGTAAGTTATCACGAGCCGGGCCTGCTAATATTATTGGGCTCCTAATTTTCTTTCTACTTGTCAGAACGAGGAATTCAAGAACTTTAAACCTGTTCATTTAAATTTATTGAATTCCTCGTCATCGCAAAATGATCCGCGTTGTCCTTTTCAGGAACACTGATCATTTTGTGAAAAAACCGAGCGTAAATCTGTCCAATAGTTTTTTAGTCTATAAGGACCATTCTTTGGACTTAACTATACTTGTAAAAAATCTGATTTTTAATTTTTCAAAGAAAATCATTTTTCAGAAGTTTTTTTGCTTGTTTTATAACTACAAGTCACGTTGAGAAATTTCGATTTTGTTATACAGGGTGCCCATGAAAAATAAAAAAAAAATTTTAAATCCACCGCAATATTGTTTCGCTATACAATATTTTAAATATTCAGTTTCTCATTCACCTGATGAAGCCATTGTATGGCGAAACAATATTGTAGTGGAGTAACAATAAAAAAAAATGTTGAAACTAGAACTTCTTGCTAATAAAATTGTTTTTCTAGAAAGCGTTTAAGTATTTATTAGAAACTATTAAATTATTAAAAAATATTAAATAATTTAATGTTTGATGTAGTTGCTTGCTTTTAACAAGATATGTACTAAATATATTTATTTTAAACTTTGTAAATTTTGAAACATGGTTATGGATTTATAAAAGTTTTTCCAAATAGGAAGTCAAATGTATATACATAGTACTTATATAACTATATAAGTTTTTAAGTTCTACATACACTTTAACAATAACAATGTTTATTACGAGCATATCGGTTAATTTTTAATTTTGTCTATAAAGTTAATTAGATTTCAGAAGAACGTACTTACGGAAATTTGTAAAATATTAGACGACATGTTTAAGATTAATTACAGAAAACTTAAAAAACCCATTATAGAATTATGACACCCAGTACCATACAAGATAGATCGCATTTTCATATTATGATGTCGGTCGCGTGATATGACTGCGCCAAAGCAAACGAATCCAAAGTACATACACGTTTGTTGCACATGTATGTGAGAAAAGTGCTGTATAGGGATGATTGATAACATTCCAAGAACCGACTGGCACCCAGCCAGAATACACATACATACACACACATATGTATATATCAAATTCTCCTCACATGGCCATCAGGAGTCTTTGATTGATGTCTTACGTTTTGGAATATTAAAGTTATCGGTTTGTGTTTTTGTTCTATTTTCTTCTTCTTTTGCTTTATTATTTTTATATTTGGTAAATGTAAAAAGTTAATTTCTATTTTCTTTAAAAATAACTACAATTAATTTAAAAATTAATGAATAGGATAAGAATAACAAAAAAATACAAAAAATATAGGCCCTAAGCACTGAAAACCAATGAACATACACAAACACATGTGTTAATTACAGTTTTATTTTGGCGAAAGCAAATGATTCTTGAAATGGAAGATTTCCAATAATTGTTTTTTTTACAGCAACCTATACGGGCACTAAATAATTTCATGATTTCTTTCGCGTAGTAATGAGTTGAATGCCTTGAAATCTTAATTTAAATATACAGAGAAGCTGTAGCAAATCAATTGCTTTTCGCGAAGTAATGTAAATGAATTAAATGTTTTCTACATTTTACGACACTAATTATTCGATTTTTTTAACGAAAATAAATCGCCCTTAAGCAGGATTCGAACCTACGTCGGATCGTTGCTTTACCATTAAGCTATTAAGGACTGAAGTTTCGAATCGTCGGGAAATTCTTAAATCACATTAAGAAACAGATATTAATATTGTTTGTCAGTAGTCGGTAGATTTGTCGCAAATCAATTGCTTTTCGCGAAGTAATGTAAATGAATTAAATGCTTTCTACATTACGAATCCTCCTTAAGGACGAATTTTTTTTCGCTAAAAGATTCGAATAATTAACTTTCTAAAATGAAGAAAGCTTTTAATTCAAACAGAGAACCATTCACAAGTTATTCTAATATAATTCAATTAAACAATATATTGTATAATTTGAATAATGTGATTCCAATGAACAAATTTCTGCTGCAGGTTTTATTACACAGACAGCTTTTAACTAACAGCTTGCCGTATTGCAATAGAATGTCAAAATTTAATAGCATCTTGTTACGAAAATTTATAAAATCTCCAGAAAATGAACGTGAAATTCAACAGAACCAAAACAAATTTTAAAGGATAGCAAATTTCTGGGATAGCAAATTGTTATGTGATGTGTAGATTGTATTAATATTAGAAGATAATGTTTCCAAGACAATTTTGACAAAGAAAATGCTTTTGTTTTTAGAAAAATACAGATTCTGTGATCATACATAAAAACAATGGACTTTGTGCACTGGTCTAATTTTACTCATGATGCAACAATTAATACTTACTCACCCACTTCCTCAAATGTCCGATTACAAAATATTAAATTAAATAGTTTTTCTTAGTCCAGTATCTCTTAATCGTTGAAGTAATTGCACAAAGATAGGTCTCGTTGGCAATTGTCTATTAGAAAGTTGTTCCGCATTCTGTTTGCATTAAACATACTGTAATAACGTAATGCAGTTGTGTGTATGCAAACAATCTCAATCAGGTCACAGCCTCGTTCCCGTAACGCAAGTGTAACGTGTGTTACAAATACGTCCTCGCTAACGCGAGTTGTTTGCAAACACCAACTACATGTCAGGGTTTGTATAACATTCCCTAAGTAGTCCGAGGATCTTATCTTATGTATATATACTGTAATGTAAGTAAGAAGGATCATTCATATTCAGATTCATATTCACGTTCACATTCGTTCACATTCACACATTCAGTCTACATACTAGTTAGTAAGAATGTATATAATTGTTAACCAGTTTTAAGTGTTGTTTATATTATATTATGTTACCCGTTCGTTGTGAGTATCATTTACGACCATAAGCCGCTCAACCTGCTTTCCAATGGGGCCGCCCAAGCGGCCCATATTACATGCCGATCCTCCAGGCGCGTAGGGCCCTATCACTTAAGGCCCTCTTATCACATGGCGTCCTGCCACGAGCTTGCACAAACGGCTCTTATCACAATACATCAACACCGTATCTACTAATTTATTATTATTGTAAACCATATTGATGTAAGGACGCAACACCAAAAAAATAATAATAAAATGATACAATATTAGCCAGACAAAACATCATTGTCCGGTACAAACACGAACATTAGAAGTTTCAGCGGTAAATGTCTTGATATGATATTGTAGCCAAAATAGCGTCATATGTTCGACAAGTGGGTTTATTGTCTACAGGTCAGGATTTTTCGTTTAAATAACAGTCGATAGCATAAAACTTACCATCGGGATCAAGCCAGCTTTTGCCCTTTTGCTCTACGCGAGGTTTCTGTCCTCGTAGAAGGACGCACAAAATTATAGGATTTTCAAAGTATGTATGTTCAAAGAATTAGAAACATTAAACTATTTATATTAATTAATATTTAATTAATATAATTTAATAAAATTATAATGCAAAACCAAGGCTATGGTATAAGAAAAACAATCGATGAATAGCGTCGGTATAAAAATTTAGGTAGCGTCATAAGAAATTGGTCTCCCCATTTAAAATTAAGGAAACATCGTAAAAATTCCATTTACTCACATGAAAGTATGATCAAAGTGATAAGACAAATTAAGGTTCTAACCTAATGAAAAGTCGGCGAAGCTGCATTTTTTTGTTATAAAGCTCGAACCTATTCCATTTGGCCTTCACAACGCCGAAGACATCTATTTATTTTCTACTAGACTCCGGTAGTAAAATAATTAAATAATTAATAACTATCTAAATTACTTGTTATACATTAAAGCAATGTCTATTGTCTAAAGCACAGTTGATTACGAAAGATATACAATTATACAAAATTCTTATTGAATCGATATTTGCTTTATTTAAATATTAAGTTTCATTAGTAATTTCTAAAGACGGCAGACTATGTGCCCACACTTTCAAATTTAATAATATGTTTATATACTGAGAAGGATTGTTCGACGTTGAGAGATGTTATATTTGCATAGTTAAAGTGCTTTTTGTATCTGTACAATGGATCTACATTTTTATCTAATACACCTTATGTGTATTATTAAATTTAACAGTGTGGGGCACAAAGTCTGCCGTCTTTAGTAATTTCATATCAATAACTGCAATATTTATACTGAACCGAGGTAAGCCCTATAGATGTCTCTAATAAATCTGAGTTGATCGAACTAAACAAATATAAAAAGCCCACATAAGTTGCAATTATAAATAAAGTAAGTACACCTTTTATATTATATTTATAAAAAATAAAATTGGAGTTAAATTGAACCATAAGCCTAATTGACACGGTTATACTGTTTGATCTTAAATAAATAGGTTTCAAACTATTTTAAAATTACAGACGTGAATTTGAACAATAAATTTAGGACGTAGTGATTTATGGGATAATTAAACCTTAATTGCTGTTTTTATTGATTAAACTCTGCAACTAATATAATCTGAACTAATAAATAAATTTAATGGAATTACAATTTATTTGGAGTAGGTATGTAGTCGCAAATAGATTTCAATAAAAATAATAAATTAAATTACAAGTTTGTCACTTGTACGTAGGTATTACAAATATTAATAACAAATAATAAAATTCTATTCACTAACAATTTTAAACCGTTAATTAATCTTTATTTCTGTGTGTTATTTGAAAATTTTATTTTTGTGACACAATTTATGATTTAATATGGTTTGTAACTGCATATTACTTAAGGAGTGCGTGTAAATCAAATATTTCGAGGCTATTACATTAGCTATCTTCTGCAAAGAAGTGCAGCTACTGAAACCAGCCATCATAATAATAATTTAGATATATTTTTCTCAGCAAGCTCTATCTTTTAACTGGGTGCAAGTATAGGCTAATAGTGTAAATATTTGTCTTTCTGGGTTCTTCTAAATAAAACTAGGGGTAATTTAATACACATTATAACGAGCCATGGAAGAAATTCATAATTGGAGTAGACTGTGAAATTGGGTTGGTACATTAACCACTTCCACATAATGGCATTTATTATTTGACATTGAAACTATAAGTTTGTGTCAAATTTTTCAAAATTCTTATCAAGAAAATTAAATTTTTTAGATGTAAATGGACAACGTTTTCAACAACTTCTGTAGCTATATGTAAATTTTGATTATGATTTCGATATTAAATAAATTATTTGTTTTCTTTTTTGTTGTAGTATCATTTCAATGCCATCACCTTTTTTTTATAATGAAACCAAATGAAACTGTCAAGCATCAAGTAATGTGTCATTATGTGGAAGTGGCTAAAGTACCAACCCAATTTCACAGTCTACTCAATTATGAATTTTATAAGAGGATTTATTTCACAATATGTATTTATTTATTTATTTACATTTACATAATATCACGCGACGGCGATTACTCGTTGAATACGTGGTCTCCCTTCCGAGCGATTCCTATATAGTTGTATAGCTTATTCGAGGGCCTTCCAGAAGCTCTTTCTAGGAGGAGATTCGATAACTTATTCGACGCGGCATACCGCTCGCCTCACGTATCGTCGCATGACTCATATTACAATACTAATTGAATATTCATAAGCACATATATCAAGTTTGATGTAGATGAAAAAGCTCAGTATGTCTTTATTCAAATAATAACCATTTTTGAGCATGTGATGTAGAAGCACACATAAGTAGAGAAGTTCATTCGAGTAACATCCCATCGGCGTAACATCCCACAAGCGAAGTGCGCTTAACGTTGTTAGGTGGCGACTGACAAAATTTATTCCGATTTCTAAAAAAATCCAAACATCGAGAAATTGCAATGAAATTTTGTATACTACTCCGTATCGTCTCGATAACAATATGGACAAAAAAATTTAGCAGGTGTTTCATGCCTAGGCGCCGTTCACGGAACAATAATAATTATAATCAATTAAATGAATTCGAAAGGGGGCGCATCGTTAGTATACGGGAAGTCGGTTTTTCAATACGATAAATTTCCGACCGGATGGAACCGCATCTGTGTCAACAGTATTACAGTGTTTGTTCATGGGTTCGTATGACAAAATCCATAACCGTCGTCATGGATCCGGACGAACTCGAGCAACTATAACACGGGCAGGTCGTCATTTGAGAATTTAGGCTTTATGACAGTTCCAAAACGCAGTTGACTGGAAATGCTTGGTTGGGAGTTTTAGAACAGAGTCTCTATGGCGACGATATATTTCAGAATACGTGTTTTTGGGCTTGGTTCGCATAGAACATTTTAATGTCTCCGACTAACACTTCGACATAATGCTGCTTGGATTGTGTGGTGTAATACCAGATGAAATTGGGATGGTGAATGGAATTAGGTTGTGACCTCTGACCAGTTCCGATTCTGTCTGTAGCGTCCACGATGGTCGTAGAAGAATAAGGCGATTTCGTGGAGAACGCAGAAATTTAGAATTTACTATAGAACGGCATGCGGTCCTTACACCGGTGGTGATGGTTTGGGGACAATAACATAAGGTCACCTCTAGTTTTTATTGACAAAAATTTGAATGGAAATGATTACATGCTAAACGTACTGCAACCTAATGCTGCCATACTTACAAAGGTCAATTCAACCCTTTTATAACAAGACAACGCACGTACTCATACAGTAAGAGTTATTACAAGGTTCGCATAAGAAAGTAACGCGACTTGTCACCAATCGAGCATCTGTGGGATATGATTGGTACTCGACTGGCTAATTTAAATAATCTACTTGATCGTCGCCGCCGAATTCAAGAAGTCTGGGATGAAATTTCCCAGGATACCATAAATCAATTAATTCCAAGCATGCCTTGAAGAGTTATTGAATGGTAACTATATTCATATGAATGGGGCCAACGTATCTTTCAAAACTGAATAAACTGGGTGTCTTTGATATAAAGCGGCAACGTATGAAAAATGGAAAGATATATACATAGAATATAAGTCCAAAATATTTTCCCAAAATTACTTCCAAGCGAGAAAAAAAAATAAAATTTTTTGTCACGTTACTGTGCGATCGACTGTATTGTAAAAGACAATACCTTATAGTTGGTCGACAATAACAAAAATAATATTTTTGTTATTGTTAATTTCAGCCAGCTGTAGCATATGTAAATATACGTTGTAGCGTGTGTGTGTATGAGGAATTTATTGTTTAGACACATTCTGAATATTTTGAATTCATAAGCGTCAACTAATACAATTTTTAGGGAGTTCGGGATTCGCGTCGTAACTAACTCACAAGATTTAAAGTTCTATGTAATTACATCTTTCCGTTTATCGTACGTTGTCTTTTTGTGGCGATTATTGGTAAAAGCTACTTTTTTGTTTATGATGAAACGATTGGTGTTAAAGATCAAAATGAAGTTGTAAGCATGCTTTGGCATGTCATTTGGCAAAATCATACAACTAGAAGTGACAGATCTTTATATGTTTTGTGACAACTGCTCTTTGATACGTTTTTGAACTTCGAAGATCATTATGCCAGGTTAATTCTGAAAATTCCCAGTACTAACCAAAAGAAATTTACAACATCTAAACACAGAATATTTCAATACATTCAGAATGATTAACCAAAACTTACATCCAGCGAATTTGTTTCGTTAGCAGTATTTCAGGAGTTCTCCATAGTAAAAATCCAGTTCATAAGTTATATATTAAATTTAAACTTATAAGTACAGATATCAATTTCCTGAAACGGTGTAAAATTAACAATGTTTTTCCTAAATTCATGAACGTAAATGTAACGACAAATTGCAGAAATAACGATAAGGTCATTTCATATGCAAAAATGAAATGGTTGAACCTAGAAATGAAATATCTGAACAGTAAACGTAGTAAATTAGAATTAGAACTATATAATTTGCATTTAAAATTAACTAAAAGCATAAACAATAATGATTCGAAGAGTGGTGTAACTTTTATAGGAAAATTACGGAAATTAAAGACCATAAAAAAAGAAATGTTTAAAACTTAATAAGAAATTCAGAAAGTTATGTCCACCAAAAAAGGATATTAATAGAATTCCAATAAAAGAAACACTAGTGATCAATCAATCATCCGAGAATTTTAGTGATGTAGAAATAGATTTGTTAAACAAAGGTTTAAAATACTGTTTGCCAAGCCGTCAGATTCCTATGGAACAGGTGATTGCAAGTATCGAAACTTCGATTAAGTATTTTGGGCAAGGGCCAAAAAACTTTATTCGAGAAGCTTGTAAAACCCAAGTCGATAAGAATTTGCAGCAGCACAAACAGAAGTCGGTCAATAAAGAATGGAATATCATTAAAACTATTAGATCTAAGGATTGTTTTTACCTAAAAGCAGATAAAGGGAACAAGTTAGTAATTATGGACAAAATCGACTATTTTCAAAGAGTCACAAATTTAGTTGCCGGAGGTCCGTATGTAGAAATTAAGAGAGACCCGTTAACTAAAATGATTAGTGACACAAAAGACGCGATTAAGAAATGTCCAATTTTAATAACTTCTACCCAAAAGTATAAATTAAATGTTAGTAATCCTTTAGTACCAAGAATGTATTGTTTACCGAAGATACATAAACCGGGTAACTCGATGAGACCTATAGTTTCAGGTATCAACTCACCGACCTACTTGATTTCCAAATGGTTAGTGAATGAATTTAAAAATTTACCCGTAAAACCACAAAATTTGTCAGTCAGTAATTCCTTAGAATTTGTTAAATTAATTAAAGATTGTGAACTGGAAACCGGGGAAATTTTAGTTTCATTCGATGTAACGTCTTTATTCCCCTCGGTACCTATTCCAGAGACTATGAAATATTTAGAAAGCTTGCTCCACAAGAATAACATTAAACCTTCAAAAATAAAAGAATACATGAGATTGACAACTCTGTGCATGACGCAAAATTGTTTCCAAGTAGGAGAAAAATTTTATGAACAGAAACAAGGCACAACAATGGGTAACTGCCTATCTCCTTTCATAGCCAATTTATTCATGAGTCAATTTGAAGTAGTATTTAAAAATAACGCTAAATATTTCCCGAGAGTCTGGATTAGGTATGTAGATGACATTCTCGAGATTTTTGATACACGGAAATGCGAATTAGACATGTTCGTTAATGAATTAAATTTGAAATTTCCGACGATTAAATTTACAGTAGAAAAGGAACACAATGGTAAGATACCATTTTTAGATACTTTACTGATTAGGAATAAACATAAAATAGAAATCGATATTTTCCGGAAAGAAACCAATGTTAATAGATTCATCACCGCGGATTCAAATCATAGTTATCAACATAAGACAGCTTCCTTTAATTTCTTAGTCAATCGGTTACTAAATTTTCCGTTAACAAAAGAGAGATATGAAACAGAACTAGATTTCATTAAAAATATCGCGACATACAATGGCTTGGACACAGAAATAATCAATAAATTAATTAGAAAAACATAAATAAAAAATACAATCCGCGAATCCAAATAGATGATAAATAAAAAAAAACTGATATCTCAAAGTAACCAGGAGAAAATGTACATGTGTTTACCATACCACCCCGTCACGAAAAACATGAATAAAGTTGTGAAAGAAAGAGGTCTCCAGGTTGCCTTTCGATCAGAAAATACTATCAAAAGTCTCCTAAGGAATACTAAAGATAGAGTTAATTTTAATTCGAAATCAGGTACATACGAAATTAGTTGCGAGGATTGTAATTTGAAATATATAGGCCAAACAAAACGACCAATAATAACCCATTTTAAAGAACACATATCACATATTAAATACAATAGACCGGATAAATCTAACGTTGCCAACCACACTTTAAGCACACTACACAATGTGTCGATTACAGGGTTGAAGCTGGTCAAAGGAATTAATAAACCCCGCGAACTTGATGCTTATAAAAGTATACATATCGCGAAAAATAAACAATATTCCATGAATAGCTATAGATCACCGATTCCTTTCAGTTGTCTCTTTTCATTTTTATTACCATAATTGTGTCATCGTCGTTTTAAAATTGAAGTCCTTACGACATGTTGAGTGCCGTTCCCTTAAGAAAGGAATGTTTGTCGTTCTTTCGTTCGATATATTTCAACTTGGAGAATAAACATATGTGAATGCCTTTTCCCTAAGAGGTAAGTGCTTTTCGATCTTTTCGTAGGTTATATTCGCATGTTAAAATTAGGCTATACGTGGACGCGGTATAAAGTAGTTGTTGCGTAAGCGGTTTTCTAGCTTTACTGTACACCATGTGCGACTTTTAATTAGTGGTTTTACCTACTGATGATGGCAACTTAGTTGTCGAAATACGTATTTAGGATACGATTAATAATTGTGGTAAGGGGTTATATACCTTTTTAAGTAAAAATCCAGCTGAAAATGTTTTTTTAACAGGTATTGATCAAGTCCTGTATAATAGATATAGATTACTGAAGTGAAAAAAGTTTGAACGCGTTATGAAGCTGGCACGGAATTATGTACCGATACAACCGATATCTGGTTTACGACCAGATCGCTTCGAATCACAAAAATTTTGAAAAAAATCTGATGTGTAACCTGTGTATATTTTCAATATAAATTCGTTAGGCGGGAAAAGCAAAATATGTATTTTTACAGACTTATCCCAGTTTTGAAATAAAAACATAAACAAAAAATTTGAAAGTTATTTTATTAATATTATCGACAAGTTTTTTTCATTCTCTAACAGTATTGGACATGTCAAAAATATATTAAATTTTCCAAAAGAACAGAAAAAGGAAAACAATCATCTCACATGAAAATAGAACGTTCAAACACTGGCAAATGTAATATATCAACTAGAAAAATTTAATTGTTTAACTTATCATGCAATAGAACGTTTTCTCTCTGTCCTGAAAAATATATTGGACTTGTCCACTTAAAACATTGAACGCCTCAATTATAGTCGGCATTTAAGTCTGAGTATTAATTAGTTTTAATCTTTGACAAACTTATCTTAGGAGGCGTCATAAAACGTAAATAGTTACCGCGATACAGTAATTCAATCGTACTGTACACTCACAATTTGAACACTCGGTAGAAAATTAAATTTGCATATATATAAAAGAGTCCCTGCCGCTCGGCTATATATACATATATACATATCCGGTAGCGATCGGGAACCAGGCCCGACTAACTCAATGAACTACACCAAGTACAAAGTAGATGAGACAGGCGCATAAAAATAAAAGATGTCTTCCCTATTTGAATTTCAAAACGATTGAATCACTTCCATTCTCTCGCAGAGGATTCCTTTTAATAATTTACATATCTGCCAGAGACTGATTTCGTTCATTCATAATTAATCCTTTTCTCTGTATTATTGAATGTTCGGTCATAAGAAAAAGGACAAAATAAAGAATAAAAGAAAGAATTGATGGCTGTATTTATTAATTAGCTAAATAGAAGACTGCGTTTTTTTTTTTGGAATTCATTAAGCACGAATTGTGCAGAACGTTTTTGCAAGAAGTAATTAAACTTTTGAATTGTATTAACTGTATTTACATAGTAATAAAAACTTTTAAAGACAGACTTACAAAGTTTTTCATTAAGATTTTAAATAATAATGTAAGATATTTCGTTTTAGCTATAAATAAAATATCAGAGCATGACATTAGGCGTATATCAGGCGAATAAAATAAATATTTAAAATCCTCGTTTTATAAATACCACCGGCTACCAATTGTTATTTTTTAAATTTTCCTTTAGAAACTATGTACAATTTTCGTTTCTTTTATAGTTTTTACAACAGTAATAACAATAAATTTACTCTGGCACGCTAGGTATTGGAAAAAAATATTGAAAAGTATACTGCGTCCAGAATTATAAGAAACTAACTTTTAATGATTTTACAACTGATGTTGCACCTCTTGTGGCGATAAACACAGGGCGAAGACACACAGAAATACGTTTTTCAAACGATCTTCCTGTTTGACCAACATATACGAGGGGCAAGCTACAATTATTGAGAATAGAAAGATTGATACAAGTTTTCAGAATTTTTATTTTAAATATGTTCAAAGCATTTGGAATTTACTGCAAGTGAGAACTAATGAATATTAAATCACATTCTTACATGTAAATGGTCGACTTATTTAATGCGTTCGAAACTACAATCCGACAAACTAAGTTTGTACTAGTATGCAGAACACAACCTTTCGCGACAACGAACTTCCTGGTGATTAGGTTAATTAAGAATTAAGAAATACTGAAAAAACAGGTCTATCAACGGGAGGAAACGCACAGACGACGTTTCGTTCTAGTTGGAACTTTTCAATGTACGGTATTCCCTCGATGACGGACATTGCTTTTTCATTTCTATACTTTCTGTATATATAGTTAACATTTGGAATTTACTGCAAGTGAGAATTAATGAATATTAAATCACATTCTTACATGTAAATGTCGACTTATTTAATGCGTTCGAAACTACAATCCGACAAACTAAGTTTGTACTAGTATGCAGAACACACCCTTTCGCGACAACGAACTTCCTGGTGATTAGGTTAATTAAGAATTAAGAAATACTGAAAAAACAAGTCTATCAACGGGAGGAAACGCACAGACGACGTTTCGTTCTAGTTGGAACTTTTCAATGTACGGTATTCCCTCGATGACGGACATTGCTTTTTCATTTCTTTGTAGTTTCGAACGCATTAAATAAGTCGACATTTACATGTAAGAATGTGATTTAATATACATTAATTCTCACTTGCAGTAAATTCCAAATGTTAACTATATATACAGAAAGTATAGAAATGAAAAAGCAATGTCCGTCATCGAGGGAATACCGTACATTGAAAAGTTCCAACTAGAACGAAACGTCGTCTGTGCGTTTCCTCCCGTTGATAGACTTGTTTTTTCAGTATTTCTTAATGTTCAAAGCAATTGCCATCAACAATAATACACTTAACCATTCTTTCCTTCCACAGTTCAAATGTGTTCAGCCAGCTGTCTTTAGGGGTACTATCAAAAAACTCTTAACGGCGATATTAATCTCTTCTTCTGACTGGAACCTTTTCTCAAATGTTTTTTGAGCTCAAAAAATAGCCAGAAGTCACACATCGCCAAATCCGGTGTGTAAGGAGGATGTTCTGTAACTTTGATTTTATTTTCGGTTAAATACTGAACAGTTAACCCTGCTAACTGTAAGAGTTATCATGATGTAACGTAATTCCCTTTCTTGGCACTTTACTGAACACAGTAGGCAAACAATTTTCAACATACCATTTAGCGGTAACTGTCTTCTGATCTTCTAATTTAATAGCGGCTATCAAACCCGTCCATCTAAAAAATACTGCGTACATTACCATTGTCATTGCTCGCTGTTTTTTCACCATCGTAGGGGTTTCCTCATCTTTATGTATCCAGATTCGGCTTCTTTGGCGAGTGGGAACATCAAAAAACGGTATGTACCTACATTTCATCGTCAATTACATTTTTAAAAATAATTTGATGGCCTCCAGCAGTCAACATATCTTAAGTTTGTTGACAAATTCTAACACGTTCTGCTTTTTGTAAATCTGCAAGATGGTAGGGTAGAAACCGAGCTACAATCTTTTTCAAATGTAAATGTTCGTGCAATATTGATCTCACTTGTGAGGATCCAATCTTCAGTTTGGACTCTATCATTGCATAGGTAATGCAGTTGTCCTCTTCCACCATCTTCTTCACTGCAGCAATATTTTTGGGATTAACAACAGTTGAAGGGCGGCCAGCTACTTTTCTGTGTACAACCGAGTTACAACCCCGTACAAATTCCTTATACTATCTCTAACCAGTAGCCAATGAAGGTGCGAGATCCCTAAATACCTATTTTAAACTTTACTCACACTCATGCGCCAAGCCTTTCTTGAACTCATAGTAAATCATTATCCGAAAGTTCTCTCGTGATAATTCCATTTTTTCGATAACAGAAGCGTATTATATAGATTATTTCTCGGACACTATTCAACCGAATTGCACAAACTAAACTGCATTTAACAGATAAAATAATGCACTATTTAATAAACAACAATTTGTAGCTTATTCCTCGTATGTTACTGCATCAAAACTCAAGCTTTCTTATTTTTATCTGTTTTATCTTTATTGTTTTGAATGTGTTTCGGTAAATTATCATTTTTTTTAAACAATAATGATAGAAGAGATAAAAATCAGAAATTTGGCGTCTACAAGTTAACATGTGAATGTGGTAAGATATATGTTGATCGAACGGAAGATCATTTGAAAAACGTAATTCTGAATATTATTCTTCCGCTTAAAATAAAAGCCAAATTCTGCTTTTGTGAAGCATTAATAGCAGAAAACCTTACAGTCAATAATTATTTTCAAATTTTTAAATTTAGAGAATAAAGGCATAAAATTAATTTTACTGGAAAGTAGCTTAGTAATTAATAAATTAAAACACTCACAAATTTTACTTAACACCGACGTATAGCAGGCGTTGAAATGTCAAAAACGCATACATCGTGAGACATGAGAAAAGGTTACAATAAACATCACAATACAGTATGAATAAATAATAATAAGCAATATATTTTATGCTGTTATTAAACAGATGTCGCTCGCAGTTCATTCATGCGCTTTAAGGATCAGATTTAAATACCTTACCTTTTTAAACTCATGTATTTAAAGCGACTGTTTAGACGATAAGAAAAATTCACATTTAGTTTATTAAATTTATAGTAAACATACTTCTTAATAGTATAACATTAAGGGGTGACCAGCTGGATTACACATTTACTCGAATATTTGTGTAATTTCTCTCATTCTAGAGTTGTTAGTGTTTACCGTTGTTTATTTTTGTAACTTTCTTTAGTACGCATCTGACGAAGTCATTCTATTGGTGAAAGAATTGTTGTTTGACGATTAAATTTAAATAAAGTAAAGATTTAATTATTTTATTTCCATTTTAAAATATGGCTCTTCATCAAGTAAAAACTGAATTTATTCAACCACATCTTGCAATTCGTACAGTATTAGATATTTATTTAGAGTATCTGAGTTTATCATTTACAGCTTTCTTCTAGAAAATTGCTTAATCAATACAAGTTCAAATATTTTTAATTATACGTTAAGTTTATCCTACGTTTGTGTTTATAAGTCTCCAAAATCATTAATTTTATTAATTTAAAAATCTCTAATTTTCAAGTAAATTAAATAGTTTCAACTAATTTAAAACGTATTTATATAGTCTCTGTACTAAGTGAAAAATATAGATACGGTTAAGATACTTATAACTTCACACAAGAGTACACAGATATTTAGTTAATGAGCAGATAACGCTGCTTGTTTTCACGTCCAAATGGATCATTTCAAAAATTCATCTCGTAAAGCTAATTATAACGGAAGTGATGAGCTAAAATTTGTTACCGAACACTTCGGTGTCAAATTAAGTCGTCAGAAAATGCCCACAATATCATAACATGATATGTATTTGAAATTGGATAGCGTTAATGTATGAGAACGTTGGCAAATTCGGATGATACGGTAGCAGCAGCTACAGCAGATCAGCAATGATATTAAAAATTCAATCCGGTTATCTGCGGTTGGTTGTCCCCTCTAGAGCAGGTTGACGCGATGACATTGTCAGGTGTGGTCAGTAATTCTGTCGTTATTGAGGTGTCACGAACGGGTGATGGATGCAGCTTCATATATTGATGACCGCTTCGTGTGCTACTATCGACATCTGCGGCTAGTGTAACGGTCATTAAATTTACTGTTCTGCGTTATTAATTTCATACACTCATAAAATTCAACATTAAAATTGCACTTGTCTGTAATATACGTTGCGATTAAAACTATTTCGGAGTTTTATATTTTATTTATTGGTAAAACTCTAAAACGAGTATTAGAATCTATAATTAAAGCTAGTGAAAATATTTTAAAATAATAAAGTCTAAAATTTTAGGAAATTCTGATGTATATTCATAAATTACTGATTATCTTCAAATAAGGTCTGCCTCTGTAGCCTTGCTAAGTGTTGCGCGGAACATATGAAATTATAGGCTTTTTCGAGGACAGTCTATGATTTGTAGTATGTAAAGTACAAAGTAGGTATTGTTTGACAAAAATTCCTAAACTGGGTAATTCGATGAGACCTATTGCATTGGGTGTTAACTCACCGACGTACATGATTTCTAAATCGTTGACAAATGAGTTTAAAAATTTGTTCCAGAAGCCAGATAGATCTTCAATTAAAAATGAGCTGGAACTTATACAAAAAATCAAAGATTATGAGCTGGAACAAGGTGAAATTTTAGTATCATTTGGTATAAGTTCATTGTTTCCCTTGGTACCTATTACTGAAACATTAAAATATTTAGACAGTTTGTTTGTCAAGAATAATATTGACGGCGAGAAAATAAATGAATATTTTAGGTTGGCAACTTTATGCATGTCTCAGTACTGCTTCCAATTTGAAGGAAGCTTCTATGAACAGCGGCATGGCACAACAATGGGCAACTGCTTGTCTTTATTTATGGCGAACTTGTTTATGAGTTACTTTGAGATGGAATTTAAGAGAAATGCTAAGTATTTGCCTAAAGCATGGATTAGGTATGTCGATTATATTTTCGTGGACTTTAATACAAACTTGTGTAATTTAAATGACTTTTTAAAGCAATTAAATTCGAAATGCCCAATAATAAAATTCACAATAGAGAAAGAAAACAAGGAACAAATACCATTTTTGGATGTTTTAGTAATTAGGAATAATAATAACTTAGGAATAGATACAAATTTATTGCATTTTCTCGAAATAATGTGAATGTAAATTCTCTTTCTACATTTTACGACGCTAATTATTCGAATTTTTTAATATAAAAAATTTGCCCTGAAGCAGGATTCGAACCTACGTCCATGGTTTGACGGACTATTGCTTTAACCATTAAACTGTTAAGGACTGTGATTTCGAATTGTTGTGGAAAGGCCTTAAATCACATTAAGGAAACAGATTTATTCCATTTTCGCGAAGTAACGCGAATGTAAATATGCTTTCTACAAAATATGTTTTCTACAGAATGTAGAAAGCATATTTACATTCACATTACTTCGCGAAAATGCAATAAAGACTGGTCAGAAACGTTGCCCGCAATAGAATATCTTTCTTGTACGTATTCCTTGCTTTATAACCTCGGTGACGCTAAGAGTTCTTGAAAAGTAGAAAAATCTTCTATAATGCCTTTTTTAACTGTACAATCGCATTCTAAAAATTTGCGTTTTATGTCAATTTTGAATATTTTGTTGTACCTTGTAACCAATTAGATTTGGTTAATAACAAAATATTATAAAACAGATAGCTCATTAGCTGTCGAGCTTCGCATGTTTTAAAAAATTATTTTGTATTTTATCAAACTTCTCTTTTCCTTGTGCCGTTTACAGTATTCATTTTCTCCTTCATGCGTCTAACGCATTTTAAAAACTATAAGTTCCACACCTAAATGTAGGTCAACGACGTTCTCACTCTGACGCGTTGTTTTATACATCTTCTATATTTGTTTATCTAACAGTATATTTAAAAAAATTTCAACCACCAAATACAACTAAATCTGTCATTTTGTTTTGTAAATATTGTTGACAACAAATGCACATCCTCTTCACAGACATTATAAAATTGATAAAGAATTATTTAAAACATTGTAATATCTTCGAAACTTATCAATATTATTGACCGATGTTCGATGACTTATTGTACTTTCTGCTTTCTAGTTTCATAAGCCTTAGATATTGATATTTCTGAACGTAAGGACATTCAAATATTATCAAAATATACCTTAAACAATATTTGTGTTAGCTGCAATTGTTTGTTGTCTTTCAGGTTACATGATATATGTTATTTAACATTAAACTGTTGTCACTTGGGCTTGTTTTCGTCTATTGTCGAATTAAAAATTGATCACTTAAGAATTAATTGTATTACCTGTACTATAGTAAACAGTGGATACTTATTTAACAGAAAAACTTATTAATTGCATATTAAATATGAATCTTTTAAACACCAGAAATGATTTTAATATCCTTTTAATTAATTCTGGTACGTAAGCATGTCATTGTCTAAGTTTAGCTATTTATATTATCAAGTCGCAACGTAACCAATAACCTATGACCTAACTAATAACCTACAAATGAAATACATTGGATACGAAATATATGGATTCATTCGAAACGCAATCCCTTTAATTATGTTTTGTGATTATTTCTATTCGTTCAGTTTATCATAAGAATATAATTAAAAATCTCGTTACATAATGGCAAGGATTTATTGTGTACCAATTATTTTACTAGGTGCATTTATAATCTAGCCCATTTCATTGCTATTCATGTTCTATTTTATTTATTTAATTCTCATCAAAGTGAAATACACTGCAATATGTTTATATGGACCTTACGTCTCTTAAAAAATTCTGCAATTTATCGTTGAAATATTGCCGACACGTTTTGGAATAGCCTATATATATATATATATATATATAATATATATATATATATATATATATATAATAATTGATAAATTATTGGAGTTTTTCGGCTTTTATATGAAATATTTACAAATACCAAATTAGTATGTATGTAATTGCAAAGTAAGTGGGGATGTAATGAACCCAAGTCTACAGTTTGCCGGACTGTCGCTCTTACCACTTAAGCCACAATAGACCTTGGTTCAACCTATTTACAAATGCATTATAAAGTAACTGACTTGTGCTTTCAACTTCACATCTACATTCAATAACTGACATCTGATTCATTAACACTGTTACTTTATAATGCATTTCTAAATAGCTTAAACTAAGGTCTATAGTGGCTTAAGTGGTAAAAGCGACAGTCCGGCAAACTGTAGACTTGGGTTCAAGTCCCAACATAGACAATACTTTTCAATTAAAAATTTCCTATGATTTGGTTTGTAATTTGTAGACAGCAATGTTTACATCCCCACTTACTTTGCAATTACATACATACTAATTTAATATTTGTAAATATTTTATATAAAAAAAAAGCCGAAAAACTCCAATAATTTATCAGTTGTAATATTTAATAAACGGCTAAGAAATTATCTAAACACTTGATTGAAAAGTTACTGTATATATCATAAACGTATTGTCGACCATTCTTTTTGTAATAGTTGAAGATTACATTCCTTGAATGTTCCCGAAAACGTTATTCCAACAAACATAAAGGAAGTTGGTGATGTAATAGATGCATCGAGACACACATTGCTCAGACATAAAGATAAAAACGAGGGAAAACAGGACCATAATCGTAAAGAAAACGTCGTCGGTGCGTTATTTTCCTAAACTGATATTGGCCGCCTAAATTTTAATAAATTTCAACACACCACTGCCAATAGTCAATTGTGTCACCATATTGCCTGCAAGTGTGTCGCCCGGTTTGTTCATTCCGTAGCTACTCGAATTTTACTATCGACTCAGTTGGGCCATTGGGAGCGACACGAATACTAATGCCATTACATAAATATGTAATGGCACGTTTAAAAATTTCTCATTCTAAATGAAGATGTGAGTTCTTTTAACTTGGGTCATATCTTTGAATATAGGTAGAGCATAGAGTTTATTTTTTGAACAAAAATTCAATCGCTATGACCTAAATTATTTATTTTTAGAAAAATATAGTTTCCTTTTTTGTTCTTTATTTTTCCGTCATTTAGATTTTTTAACGCATACATATTAGTTAATAATTAATATTAAATATTAAATAATTTAAAAATCATAATTTTACAATTAAGTAGTTTTCAATAATATTTTTCTAAAATAGAGTCTTACAAATACAATAGGTTGATATATGAACGAAATTAGTAACTTCGTTGGTTTAGGAGCTATAGACCGACGCGCTCTTAGCTGACAACCCCGTATATTTTAAAATAGGAAACATGGACGCTATAAGTTAACATATGGATGCAAGATAGCATCACGCTCTTTTGCCACATTTTATGGCGTGTTTTCGATTCTATAGATGACCGGAACGCTCATCATCAACCGACACATGACCACCCAATGCTTGTTTAAGCATTTTCAAAGTTTCCGCTTCCGTTTTATCAAGTTTGAAGCAGAATTTGATGCACATTCTTTGCTCTTTCAAATCAGACATTGTAGTGTTGCAAAATAATTCAAACACAACTCAACAAATATAAACAGAAAAACTGTTTGTCACCATCTAGCAAAGTACTGTTTAACAGAGTGACTTTTTATAGACACATTGCGCCACATTCAAATTTCGTTTATTAAACCAAAGGTATTGCTTTATTAATTACTTCTGCAATTTCTTAAAATTGTTCTGTAGAGAAGGCCAATAGATTAACTTTCTTGACCATGGAGAATGAGTAAATAATGTACGCGTAGTTAGGTTTAATGAATTAAAAATGAATTGTTTCTGCAGGAATAGTCTGTACATAAGTTGAAGAAACAATGGAATTTAAATACATATTTGGAAGTATGGGGTGTTTTTTTAGCTGCATGAGAACTATCGATATCGAAAACTATGGTTTGACAGCTGAGAATGTCAAACTGTGTTGACATTTCTGTTCAGTAAGGTTTGGCAAGTCATCATGAATCGTTTAACGCCAGAACAACGCTTCCAAATTGTGGAAATTTACTTTGAAAAAATAAATCTGTTCGCGAAGTTCATTTTACGGTCAACATAATCGGCCTAGTGAGCAAGCAATTCGTGCAGTTATTGATCGTTTTCGCACTAATTTTACTCTTCTCGATTCAAAACAATTAACAAGACAAAGAGACGTGCGCACCGAAGAGAATATTGCAGCTGTAGCGCGAAGTATTGAAGAAGGCGCCGAAATGTCGATTCGTCGTCGTTCTCAACTTGTTGGCCTTTGTCCTTCGACTACGTGGAAAATTTTACGTAAGGATCTAGGCTTACGTGCCCATAAAATACAGTTCGTGCAAGAATTGAAGCCAAACGACCATCGTTTGCTTCGCATTTTTGCCGATTGGGCTCATTTGAAACTGGCCGAGGATGAGCATTTTTATCAAAGAATTGTGTTTAGTGATGAAGCTCATTTCTGGTTAAATGGCTACGTCAATATGCAAAATTGCCGTATTTGGAGCGAAGATAATCCTCAAGCCGTTAACGAATCACCATTACATCCATTAAAATTGACTGTTTGGTGCGGTTTACACGCTGGCGGCATCATCGGTCCTTATTTCTTTCGAAATGAGCAAGGAGCTGCCGTTACGGTGAATGGCGAGCGCTATCGAGCCATGCTGACTGAATTTTTGTTTCCAAAAATTAATCAGCTAAACATCAACGACATTTGGTTCCAACAAGACGACGCAACTTGCCATACGGCGCGCTTAACAATCGATTTATTGCTAAATCAATTTGGTGACAACTTTCTTTCCAGAAGTGGTCCTGTTCACTGGCCCCCTCGTTCGTGCGATTTAAGGCCTCTGGATTACATTTTATGGAGCTATGTTAAGTCATTGGTTTATGCCGACAAACCAGCAACCCTTGAAGCATGGAAGCCAATATTCAAGCCACCATTGACGCCATACGGTCAGATTTATTGGAAAAAGTAGTCAAAAATTGGACTGATCGAATGGACCATGTAACTCGTAGCCGCGGCGACATATGCCGGAAATCATATTTAAAAAATAAATGCCATGAAATTATCTACCAGATTATAATAAAAAAATTTCATTCCAACAATATTTCTGTCTTTTATTACCATTTTAAGTTCTCAAGCTCTTAAAAAACACATATTATAATTACAATGATACTGAAAGTTTATATGATTTCATTAGCATTCATAAGGTATTTACTCTCAATTATTGCAATCCTAGGATTGTTATACATATTTCAATATCATATTTGGACATTTATGTAACATACAAAATAAAAATTACTAATGCGGAAAAATCAACAATAAAGTTTTTTGTTAATATCAAGTTTTTATGCGTTTCCTCTTTGCCAATCCAGTCGCAATTAAATCATAAATATGTATAGCCCATTTTAATTATAGAAACTTTCGAATTTAATTATTTTCCATTGTGTGGTGGCAATTGAATTTTGTGTTTGGAATAATAGCAAAAATAAATGCACCTATGAAGTGATGCGATGTTTGTTTTCCTTTCATCGCTGTGCGTTTTCCATAAACATACTTCGTTCCGTTAAATAAAATATAACGAATCTCTAACAAGTTTAATTTAGTGGAAGGGCGTCGTTGTTTCTGCCAGTTGGCGTATGAAAGTGTGAAATTGTGCAATAGTTTTTTTTAAGTGTTTCCGTTACCGACACAAGTAGCGTTAAACTAAACTGAACTTCACCAAACAAAAACACCGCGTTCGATATATTACTTTTTACATATGTGTACTTTAAAAAGTAGCTTAAACAGTTCGCTTTGTGAATTAATAATAGTGTTTTCCGAGTTTACAGAAATCTCTTCATGTACGATATGAAAGAATTGATGAAAAATATGCAATAAAGTATATATACAGGGTCGCCTCTGAGTAGCGCCTAAGCTAAGTGAATCTGAAGAATACGTATAAATGTCTAAGTGAAAATCAAAAGAGAAATTTATTTGTATTGGGTTTTTCAATAGGGACATAAGAATTCTGTATTTAAATACAAACGCACCCTTAATTTTTTTTATGATCTGTCAATGTCAAAACGCCACTCAAGGTTAACATTTTTATCATGGTGAAGTTCACGAACAAGCAACGTTTAGAAATTATTAAAAATTACTACCGAAATTCTGAGTCGGTGGTCGCATCTTTAAGAGGGATTACTCCAATCTTCGGTCGCAATAATTGTTCCACCAGACAGGCTGTGCGTACTATAGTGGATAAATTCGAGTCAACATATTCACTATTGAATGTCCCTGTGCCAGTGAGTCAACGCACCCGTCGAAGTACCGAAAATATCGCGGACGTAAGTGCTTCAGTTCTAAATGAGCCAAATCAATTAATTCTACGCTGTTCACAGGAATTGGGAATCTCTCAGTCCACATTGTGGCGAATTTTGCGTAAAGATCTTGGCTTACACCCTTTTAAGATCAAATTATCAGGAAGTGAAGCCTCTAGATCGTTTGAAGAGTTGAAACTTCTCCGATTGGGCTCTGCAAAAGTTTTAAGAAAATTCTGAATTTCATCGAAAAACAATCTTCAGCGATGAAGCTCATTTTTGACTTAATGGCTTTGTTAATAAGCAAAATATGCGTTATTGGATAGCAACAAACCCACATGTGCTTCACGAGACTCCATTGTACCCACAAAAAGTGACTGTATGGTGTGGATTTCATGCCGGAGGTGTGGTTGTACCGTATTTTTCTTCGATGAAAATAATCGCCTTGTTGCGGTCAATGGAGTTCGCTATCGTGCCATATTGGAAGACTATTTTTGGCCAGAATTAGATCAATTTGACATCGGCGATATGTGATTCCAACAAGATGGTGCCACATGCCACACGGCTGATCACATTAAGTAGTTGGTTTATGCAACGTTAGAGGAGTTCAGGAACAATATCGAACGCAAAATTGTCAGCGTTCCGGCCGACATGTGTAGAAGAGTGATGGAAAATTGGTTCCAAAGAATCGATCGTTGTAAACGTGCTCGCGGTGGTTATATGAGCGGTATCGAATTCCATACTTATACTTAACATGTATACTACATCTGGAATAAATCTCAGCCAGATATCTCAATTATTATGTGTTTTATTTAAATACAAAATTGTTATGTCCCTTGAAAAGCCCGATAATTCATCAAAATTTTCCAAATTTTTAGAGCTAAAATATAGTTAAAGCCGGTTCATTATTTGCGTAAATACAGTTGATAATTCAAGTTCATGAACCTACAAAAAATCGATAAAATTCCTAGACTTACATTTGTTAAATGTTATGAATAGTATATATTATTGTTTTTTTTTACCAAATCATCCTTACAAGTGGTATTTTTATTGCGATGTATTTTTTCTGCGGATATCAATAATATTTACGTCGAATATGTCGGCAACCTTATGGCGCATTTGTAATATAGTTAAATAGAAGTAACTTGGAAGGAGCCTTAATGTATATCACGAGGGTTTTCGTATGCTCAGTGGTGCATATTATGGTAATTAAAAATATCTTTTTAGTAACGTAGATTTGTCGGTAAAGAGAATTACTGACGCAAGATCTGGCAGATAAACTTATCTGTGTTGAAACCACTTACAGAAGGCTATTCCGCGGTGAAAATCTATACACGATAAACACTTTTTCTCGCATAGCGTATAAAGTGTATAAAATATATACATTTCAGTTATCTATCTATTTGTTTTTCTCTCTCAAAATGCACTGACCTTTTACCACCAAATATTTTGCTAACACTTTCTTTCCTCTATTACAAGTGTCTCTTTGATATATTCTTATCTTCGCTTTCTTTCAAACCTTTTTATTTTGCTATAAACATATTTTACAGCGATTTAAAACCCTTGTTTCTTTCGGCGATTCTTTCTTGAATTACTGTTTTACCTTCACTTTCGGGATAACTAGACGCATGCACTCTATTGAACCTATATTCTTTATACTTTAATTTCAGTTACATATTACAGATTCCTTTCTTGGCTTCTTTTTCATTCGTTTCAATTCCATATATTTTGTCTTCCTTGAATTAAATATTTATTCTTTACTCTTGGACATTTTTTCCAGATTTTTGGTTTGCAACTGAAATTGTCCTTTGTTCAAATTTATTTCTTGGCTCAACTATATCTACAAGAGCGATTCGTAAAGTAAGCTCCGTTTCTATCTAGTGAGCAGAGGAGGGGGGATATTTGTGCGATCGTAGCCCTACGGTGTAGTTTGATGCAATGTGAGTATGGCGGTGCTAGTGAGCGAATTGTCCGAACATTCATTCGTGCTATTTTGATCGTTCAAAATTACTGTTGCAAAAGAAAATCCCTCCAACTGTGAATTGCGTGTTGTTATCCGATTTCTGTGCAAAGAATATGAAGGCTGTTAAGATTCATAGTGAACTTTGTTCTGTTTATTGTGAAAACGACGTGAGTGACAGGATAGTTAGAAGATGGTGCCCTATCTTTCAAGAAGGACGAACTAATGTCCATGGTGAAGAACGGAGGGGAAGACCAACTTTTGTGACAAACGAACGTGTGGGTAATGTCGAAGAAAGAATTGATGAAACTGAGTGCCTTTTTACCTCAAATTTCAAGTACAGTTTTATACGAGGTTGTTACTGAACATTTAGGTTACCAGAAATTTTGTTCACGATGGGTGTCAAAACTTCTTACGGAAGACCATAAAACAAAGAGAATGGGATCAGCACTAACATTTCTGACACGTTACGATGTTTAAGGTGAAGATTTCCTCCGTCATATGTGACAGGTGATGAAAACTTGGGTCGCCTATGTTAACGCTTAGACAAAAAGAGAGTCAATGCAGTGGGGTAGCTCTAACTCGCCTACGAGGAAACCCCAAACTTTTCTGCGAGAAAAGTCATGGTCACTGTGTTTTGGAACAAAAGAAGTCCTTATTTTAGACTTTATGGAACGAGGGATGATGAAGAGCTGTAGGAAAGTATTACAGCATGGCTTAATTCACGAGTGGCAGAGTTCTATGAAGATGGCTTTAAAAAGCTGGTTCATTGCTATGATAAATGTCTCAATCCTTATGGCAACTATGCAGAAAAATAGCTAAAGGTAGTAGCTTTAAGTTGTATATAATAAAAACCTCTTTAGGTGTTGGTGTTCCTTTTTAATAACCAAGCGGAAATTACGAGGGAAATTCAGAAAGCAGTACTCGTTTACTCATATAGATGGAGCTACTGATTCAATTAAAAGTAAAGCGACGCAAGTGGCAACAGTGTCATCGTAGTTTTGGGGAGAGAAATAGTTCGAGTTCTAGTACGTTTCAGTACATGGTGTGAATTTTGTGACTGTTTACAATGGTGCGTATGATAGAAAATCCCGCCAAATGCGAACTGCAATCAGTGATCCATTTTTTGAATGCAGAAAACGTCAATCCAAGTGAAATTCATCGCAGGATCACTGAAGTGTACGGTACGGGAAGAATAGATGAGTCATGCGCTGGGTTCGATATTTCAAAGAGGGAAAGGATAATATACACAATGAAGAGTGGTCAGTTCGCCCATCCCTTGTCACCGACGATCTGAAGAAATGTGTCGATGATTTCATCATGGAAGATCGGTGCGTAAAACTTAATGAAATGACGAAGAAATTTCCCCAAATTTCACGATCATTGCCTCATGAAACCGTGACGAACCAATTATATAACAGTAAAATTTCCTCAAGATGGGTGCCCAGAATGCTTACCGACAAGCACGAGGGTTGTCACGTGGATTCAGCGTTGTCGTTTTTGACTCGTTAACAGGGCGATGCATTCCTTAACCTAATTGTGACTGGAGATAAAACTTGGGTGTGCCATTTCACACGTGAGACCAAACGCAAGTCCATGGAGTGGCATCATCCAGGATCACCAACAAGCCCGCGCTAGTTTAAGCAATCGTTTTCCACGAAAAAAGTTATGGCCTTAGGATTCTGGGACCGAAAAGGTCTGTTATTGGTTGATTACATGTCCAAAGGGGCGACCATCAATGCGGACGCATAGTGTGAAGCACTTCAGAAGCTGCGTAGGGCCATCTAACACAAGAGGCGAAGAATGCTGACACGTGGCTTTGTTCTTATGCAAGACAATGCTTGTCCACACACGGCACGAAAGACCAACGACCTTCTTTGGAAGCTAAAGTGGGAGGTTTCTGACCACCCTCCGTATAGCACCGATTTGACTCCAAGTGACTTTCACTTCTTCACTAAACTCAAGGATGTCTTCTCAGGAGAACGTTTCCGACTTAAAAGAAGGTGTACAGAATTGGCTGGTTAATTTGACAGTAGAGGTTAATGAGGAACATAAATAAACTGTTTTCAAGATACAATAAATGTTTCAACAATTGCGGCGACTATACTGTTTTGCATAATGTTTTGCAGAATTCAATACTCGCGGCAAATCTCATTTCAAATTTGACCTAACTTTTTAAATTTTTAAAATATTTTGAAAAATCAAAAATTTGCCGATTTCGTTATTCCTCAATAACTCGATAACGCTTAGTCTGACCTCTTTTAAAGTTTTACATTGTTGAGACACTTTTTTAAAACAAATTATTTGATACAAACAGAAACCCCCGATTGTCATTTGTTTTTAAGTTATTACCACTATTATTTGTTTTTCATATGGCGGCCATATTGGATTTTGGGTTTGTTAGGTAGTCCTCAAAATGTGCTTTTCAACGATGTATAACATACCTGAAAAATTTTTATTTATAAGGAAAATATTAATAAAAACGTAAATTAATCTTTAATATGAAATTAGTAGGCTGAAAAATTAAACACCAATGTCAAATGTAAGTGAAAAGATATTCTAAGTAATACTGTAAACAAACGAAACGATAAAAAAATTATAGAAATAAAAAGTAAAGATACAGAACTTAAAGTTCACATTCACTTAAAGAAATTGTTCAATATGACGACCATTCTGTTCCACACAATTTTGACACCTTGTTCGAGTAGAGTTCCAAACTCTACGTAGCGTGTTTCCGTTTATTGATCGTAGCACATCTAGTACTCTTTGTTCTAAAATTTCCCGAGTTTCTGGCGGTTCAAAATCAAATACTTCGTTTTTAGTGGTACCCCATAAATAAAAGTCAGGCGGGGTAAGGTCGGGTGATCTCGCAGGCCATTGCACGGGTCCATTATTTGAAATCACCCTCTCATTAAAGTTTTCTCTCAAAAAATGTTGCACGTTACGAGTGTTATGGGCCGGGCAATCATCTTGCTGGAACCAGATGTTTTGCATGTTCTCGGGATTAATAATTTGCCTCAAAGCAGGCATTATCTCGTTTGTTAGTAGCTCCAAATATCTGTTACCAGTTAAATTGTAATCAAAGATGAAAGGACCTATTAACTGATTATCTAAAACGAAAAAAAGAGTTTAAAAAACAAAAAAAATGTAAACAAAATGTCATACCAATTAAACCGCACCAGACATTAAAACCAAATCGAACTTGAAATCTTCTTTGATTTACCAAATGTGGATTTTCAGTAGACCAATGATGATAGTTATTCCTATTGAACACTCCACAATTGGTAAATTGTGTTTCATCTGTCCATAGTAGTTTCCTAGGAAAATTAGCGTCATATTCACATTTTTGAAGGTACCACCTGCTAAACTGTAATCGTCGGAGATTGTCATTATCACTTAAACCTTGTACAATTGTTGGTTTGTAAGGGTGATACTTGTTTTTCGTCAAGGTGCTGTGAACAGTAGATTTTGAAATCCCTGTTTCTCGTGTCACACGACGAACTGATGTGCTGGGATTGTTCCTAACGTTCTGCAAAATATTATTTCGACGTGTATCAGCATCATTAACTTCATAGTTAGCTCGTTTTTGTTCGAAGCTTCCAAAGTTTTTTAATTTGCTAACTAGTCTTCCAAAAATTGTCCTGTGTGGCTGTTGTCTTTCTGGAAAACGCTCTGCATAACTCGTGCACGCATTTTTAGTGTTTCTATTTGCTTTGAAATACACTTCCAACATATCAACTTTTTCTTCGTTTGAATAAGTATGTGCCATTATCAATACTTATAAATCTTAATACTTGACAATAATTACTTATCACTAACTACAAGTAGTTTTAATTAACTTATCTCTGCAGCACTAATTGTACTTTGACAGGTTATCGTTTTGTTTCATTGTAAGAATACATTTGTCATTGACGTTTGACGGAACATAATGTCTATGCTAGTGATACACGCTCAGAGGTTAGAATTATCTGACATTTGATGTAAAACCAAATACAAATCTCCCCACTACTTTTAATCCTGCGCGAACTTACCCCTCCTCGCGCCAACTTAATTGGCGTTTGCTATACTTAGAATATCTTTTCACTTTCATTTGACATTGGTGTTTAATTTTTCAGCCTACTAGTTTCATATTAAAGATTAATTTACGTTTTTATTAATATTTCCCTTATAAATAAAAATTTTTCAGGCATGTTATACATCGTTGAAAAGCACATTTTGAGGACTACCTAACAAACCCAAAATCCAATATGGCCGCGATATGAAAAACAAAAGATAGTGGTAATAACTTAAAAACAAATGACAATCGGGGGTTTCTGTTTGTATCAAATAATTTGTTTTAAAAAAGTGTCTCAACAATGTAAAACTTTAAAAGAGGTCAGACTAAGCGTTATCGAGTTATTGAGGAATAACGAAATCGGCAAATTTTTGATTTTTCAAAATATTTTAAAAATTTAAAAAGTTAGATCAAATTTGAAATGAGATTTGCCGCGACTATTGAATTCTGCAAAACATTCCCCATTTAACCGTTGTTCTATATCTTCTAATAACCGAGATACCAATGGTGAGCATCGAAATTGGGACACACGGTATAGAAAAATGAGTAAATGTATTACTTTAATTTAATATAATCATTATTTACTTTCCTTCATTTTTCTTTTAATTATATTTGAACGGGTATTACTTTCTGGACTTCTCTCGTATAAATTATATATTAGCATAAAATAAAGCATGTCTGCGAATTACTGAATTCAACCGTTGCCAATAAATTTTCAATAACTATTATAATGTAATAATACAGAATAAGTACATATTCTGGATACCACAGAGGTGGAATAATACGTACTTCATTCTTACCCACATATATATATAACAATTCATTTTCACCGCAGCATATCATATTTGCAAGACATAGCACATTGCGGGCGGGTAAATTGCGTCATCAAGTAAAATTATGTAAAAGGATGTGTGCGTATGAGGCTCGTAATTGTGGTGGAAACGCTTCTAGGGGTATCGTTTGGGACTGCGGCGGGAACGTTATCCGAAGGCGAACGATAAGTTTACAAAATGATTTATTGTCGGGAGGCCTCCAGCGAAACGTTGTTATGTTGTACAACGAAACAACAACTATTCAAACTAGGATTAAGAACTACTTCATCGGCAATTTTGATAGTATAACTTTTTAATGGGAAAACTTCGTCGCGGAGTACATAAATTAAACTATATATTCGAATGCATTAAACTATTATAACGAGATTAAAGCGTAAAAATATTACTTATTAAAAAAATTATGTTCGTCAACGATACCTTGGGGATTTTAACTGATAGTTTTTTATTTATACATGAGAAATTCAAATATACAAGTTCTTTTAGAAGGTACTTCATTAGTTAGCACCTACAATTTAGATTTAGAACCACTAGAATTTGTAATGTGGCTCTAAAATATTGTTTAATTTATTTTATTATGTTTGCAGTTCTCAGGAAAAAAAATATTTATGAGGTACAAGAGTATGGGTATTGCCGGTTTTAAATTCTGAGAATTCAAAATAGGTCGTTTTAAACCGCTAACATGGGTTTCATTGTAGCTATATTTACATAAGTAGGTAAATAATAAATCCATTTCTGAATTTAATTTATGATTGTGCTTTTGAAGAGATAACATCGATTTGTGTTTTGTAGTGTTGTGGTATTTCATTTATTTTTATTAGTAAAAGCCCAAAGTCAGTAGAGCATCAGTCTGGGTTATGTCATACAAAGAACTACGTATAGCAAAAAATAGATTGCATGTCGATGCGATAATTCACATCAAGCTTTGATACAAAATAATACAAATCTGTATAAAAACAAATTTGTATCTGTATATGCATGGACACACAGTACGTATTTACCAGCTTTTGCTTCAACTACCAGACGCATGCGTTTCTGTGTAACCACTTTGTCAATGATAGATTTACGAAGCAAAAGACTGTAGTACACTTGCGGTCATGTAGTAAGTTTTGTCCTATCCGAAGACAACAGATAACCTCTTGCCATCTGACGGACAAAACCGACCACGCCGGTGCAAAGTGTTCTTCTCGAATAGCGAAGCTATTACTTGATAAAGAAGAAAAATACGCATATTACTGTGAGTCCATTAACTCGTCGCCAGGTGGCGCAGTATAGCAAAAAATAGATTGCATGTCGATGCGATAATTCACATCAAGCTTTGATACAAAATAATACAAATCTGTATAAAAACAAATTTGTATCTGTATATGCATGGACACACAGTACGTATTTACCAGCTTTTGCTTCAACTACCAGACGCATGCGTTTCTGTGTAACCACTTTGTCAATGATAGATGGCGTGGTCGGTTTTGTCCGTCAGATGGCAAGAGGTTATCTGTTGTCTTCGGATAGGACAAAACTTACTACATGACCGCAAGTGTACTACAGTCTTTTGCTTCGTAAATCTATCATTGACAAAGTGGTTACACAGAAACGCATGCGTCTGGTAGTTGAAGCAAAAGCTGGTAAATACGTACTGTGTGTCCATGCATATACAGATACAAATTTGTTTTTATACAGATTTGTATTATTTTGTATCAAAGCTTGATGTGAATTATCGCATCGACATGCAATCTATTTTTTGCTATATTGCGCCACCTGGCGACGAGTTAATGGACTCACAGTAATATGCGTATTTTTCTTCTTTATCAAGTAATAGCTTCGCTATTCGAGAAGAACACTTTGCACCGGCGTGGTCGGTTTTGTCCGTCAGATGGCAAGAGGTTATCTGTTGTCTTCGGATAGGACAAAACTTACTACATGACCGCAAGTGTACTACAGTCTTTTGCTTCGTAAATCTATCATTGACAAAGTGGTTACACAGAAACGCATGCGTCTGGTAGTTGAAGCAAAAGCTGGTAAATACGTACTGTGTGTCCATGCATATACAGATACAAATTTGTTTTTATACAGATTTGTATTATTTTGTATCAAAGCTTGATGTGAATTATCGCATCGACATGCAATCTATTTTTTGCTATACTGCGCCACCTGGCGACGAGTTAATGGACTCACAGTAATATGCGTATTTTTCTTCTTTATCAAGTAATAGCTTCGCTATTCGAGAAGAACACTTTGCACCGGCGTGGTCGGTTTTGTCCGTCAGATGGCAAGAGGTTATCTGTTGTCTTCGGATAGGACAAAACTTACTACATGACCGCAAGTGTACTACAGTCTTTTGCTTCGTAAATCTATCATTGACAAAGTGGTTACACAGAAACGCATGCGTCTGGTAGTTGAAGCAAAAGCTAGTAAATACGTACTGTGTGTCCATGCATATACAGATACAAATTTGTTTTTATACAGATTTGTATTATTTTGTAACTACGTATAGATAAGGAAAAAATTGTAAGTATAATATTTGAATATTCAATATAGAGAGTAGTGCGAAATCGGTCGATATCTGTTATTTTTTGAGAAAAGTTAGAAGCAAGTTACATTCTTTTTGAGGAACATACACAATGAAAATACAGAGAAATGTACAGAGCGTTTCAGTTTTGCCCTATCAGTATTAAAAAATTCTTTCTTTGGAGACTGTGGTTAAGTAAAAAAACTTAAAAAAGGTATATAACCCCTTACCACAATTATTAATCGTATCCTAAATACGTCTTTCGACAACTAAGTTGTCATAATCAGTAGATAAAACCCACTAATTAAAAAGTCGCACATGGGGCACAGTAAAGCGAGAGAACCGCTTACGCAATAACTACTTTACACCGCGTCCACGTATAGACTAATTTTAAACATGCGATTCTAAACTACGGGAGGTCGAAGAAACACTTATCCCTAAGGAAAAGGTCTAAACATGTGTTAAATCTCCGAGTTGAATTATGTCGAACCGAAAGACGGCCAACATTCCATCTAAGGGAACGGCAATAAATATGTCCCAATAACTACAATTTTAAAAATTTTAAAAACGACGATGACACAGTTAGGGTAATAAATGAAAAGAGGCAGCTGAAAGAGATCGGTGACCTGTCGCTATTCATTGAATTATATTTATTTTTCGCGATATGTATACTTTCATAAGCATCAAGTTCGTGGGGTTTATTAATTCTTTTTACTAACTTCAACCCTGTAATCGATACATTGTGCAGTGTGCTCAAAGCGTGGTATGCGACATTCGATTTATCCGGTCTATTGTATTTTTCGGACCGAAAAACTACCTGGAGACCTCTTTCTTTCACAACTTTATTAATGTTTTTCGTGACGGGGTGGTATGGTAAACACATGTACTTTTTCTCCTGGTTACTTTGAGATATCAAACTTGTGGATTCGCGGATTGTATTTTTTATTTTTGTTTTTCTAATTAATTTATTGATTATTTCTATGTCAAAGCCATTGTATGTGGCAATATTTTTAATGAAATCTAGTTCTATTTCATATCTCTCTTTTGTTAACGGAAAATTCAGTAACCGATTTACTAAGAAATTAAAGGAAGCTGTCTTATGTTGATAACTATGGTTTGAATCCGCGGTGATGAATTTATTAACATTGGTTTCTTTCCGGAAAATATCGATTTTTATTTTATGTTTATTTCTAATCAGTAAAGTATCCAAAAATGGTATCTTGCCGTTGTGTTCCTTTTCCACTGTGAATTTAATCGCCGGAAATTTCAAATTTAATTGATTAACGAACATGTCTAATTCGCATTTTCGTGTATCAAAAATCGCGAGAATGTCATCTACATACCTAATCCAGACTCTCGGGAAATATTTAGCGTTATTTTTAAATTCTACTTCAAATTGACTGATGAATAAATTGGCTATGAAAGAAGATAGGCAGTTACTCATTGTTGTCCCTTTTTTCTGTTCATAAAATTTTTCTCCTACTTGAAAACAATTTTGCGTCATGCACAGGGTTGTCAATCTCATGTATTATTTTATTTTTGAAGGTTGAATGTTATTCTTGTGGAGCAACCTTTCTGGCATATTGCCCGATTTTGCGATATTGCCCGATTTTGCACAATTTGGACACTAAGGGCGCTTTGGTTTAATAGTTTGAACTTATTTGTTAGGGATTTAGATCTAAGTATTGATAAAATTGTTTTTCATTTTGATATTTCAATTTTTGTTTTTTTTATTGACGATAGCATGCGATTAAAAATATCAAATAGACCAGCACGTGAAATATTTTGTCCGTATTACTAAATTGCGTTAGATTAAAATCTGGTGACGTGTCACAACCCACATTAATGCAATATTTCCAACCAATGTTCAAAAAGCTACACGAACAAGAATCTTTAACCGAGACCTATGTCATGCAATTATGAAGTCAAATATTCCCTTGTCAAAGGTAGGTAATCAAAACTTCATTTCTTTTCTCCAGAAGTATTGCAAAATCAATGTCTGAAACGATGTAAGTTCCGTGTATTCGTAGGTAAAAAAGGAAATTAAAGCTAAAATTTTGAACAAATATTTTTACATATTGCTATGAATAGTGGTTTGTTGCTTTAATATGCCACTATCCAATACTAATCTACCCAACTAGGATACTCAGCCAGTTGATTTTCAAATATGAGACTTCTTACTTCTCAGGGTTCCAATCGGAAATACGTCGAACTGCAATATTATTTGGACGCCAGTCAATAGTTCATGACAATGTTTTATATTATATAAGTTACTTATTTTTTAATTACATAATAAACAGTAGTAAAGGCCAGAACACAAAATAAACACAGGATAAAATTTAAACTGAATCTTTAATACAAAAAAAAATCAAAAAAGAAAAAAAAACTATCTTTATAAGGTATAAAAATATTGTATCTTTCAATACACAATAAAATTTTTATGTGTCACCGCATTTCATAAATCATCTGTTATTGAGTCGTCTTGCAAATCGGTGTCTATGTTCAATAGCATTTTTTATGTGTGTTACACTGCTTTCACTAAATTTCGGTGTTCGATTTGTTCGTCTTATGGTATTTTTCAGTTGGGCCCATATCAATTCAATGGGATTGAAAATGCAATGGTATGCATTTGCTTCTGAAAATGTTTAATCTTTCTTATTATTACATTTTGTAGGAACTTTGGTTTGTTGTCGAGAATGATACGGAGCGTGGTCCATCACTATCAGACTATCTTTTACTAAATTTGGCAGCAAAGTGTCACAAAACCATTCTTCAAATAAAGATGAGGTCATATCTTCATGGTAATCTAAACTTGAGGATTTAACATTTTTAGCAGATAATAGCGGCTGTCCGATCCATCCTTTTTCTGACCCAGCATGAAGAATGACTATTCTCTTCCCTCTCGAAACCGGCGCGTCCAACTGACACATACTTGAACTATCCACCCAACCTTTGCAAATTGTGTCATGGGTGTCATACCACGTCTCGTCTAAATAACATATGAATCGTCCTTCCTGTCTATACCTTCTAATTGCCGTTAAGTATTCATATCGAAGTTTCTGTAACCTCGGGCTTTCCATAATTGTGCGACGTTTGTCTATAGTGCCAAACTTAAAACCAGCTTTCTTTAGCGTCCGCCACAAGGTTGCTTTAGAACAATGAATATTTATAGGCTCATCACTGATTCTTTTATGTAAGCAGTCAAGTGTAGATACAACATTTCCTCTGTAGAAGGAGTATACTTGCTGCCTAATAGTATCAATTTCATACTCTTCAATTTTTCTCGGTGCTCTTTGCCACTTCTTTGCTTTCGAGGCCCTGCGTTATTCTTAATTATTTTATATATTGTTCCAAAAGGCACCTTGGTTAATTGCGACGATCGTTGAATGTTCTGGGTTTGTAGTTCGTTATTTTCTTCCATCAGGGTATGATAGACATTGAAAATTATCTGTTTTGCATCTTCTGATATATGCTTTCTCTGTCGTGCGCCAACAGTATTATCACTATCCATATATAATAACTATATATTCAAATTAACAACTGTTGGTACTTATATTATTATTAAATTGTATTTCATCTAAATTGTAATTTAATGACTATTTAACTATATATAATAACTATATATTCAAATTAACAACTGTTGGTACTTATATTATTATTAAATTATACTTCATCTAAATTGCAGTAATTGCAATTTACAAATTTTGGCATTACGCATCTTAGCAGTTTGTTTGCGTAAAAGATAATCGTATTGAGCGGCCAGGTAGTTATTGCCGCAGGTGGTGCAATAAAAGCATTAGAGCCGTTCAAATTTATATTCTTATAATTTGAAAACAACTATACGTTGATTGAAATATATCCAATCATGCGAACCATCTGATATTATCATTACCATTCATTAGCGGATCGGTCGGCGGACACGTCAGGACGTACTAATACCTCTAAGCCTTAAGCCTTAAGAGTAGATGCGCTGGAATTTTTCTAGCGGCACATTTGACTTAAGCATCACAAAATACACTAAATACAGTTGATTTTACATCTTGCATTAAAAACAAATTTAAATTTGTAAACTTGTGTAATCATCAATTCATAGAGACTGGAAGGCGGCACCAGTCCATTATCGGAATAGATAAGCTTATTTTTGGTTTTTAAAAATAAAGATGTTTTCGAATGATTAGATTTACTGTTTAGAATTTATATTAATACGTCGATGGTATAGTATTTTTTTGCTTACGTAAAGTATGTGCTAGTGCTCAAAGTGTTATACTTTCTTATTGCTAAGGATGACAACTTAGTTGTCGAGAAATGTATCTAAGATTAAAGCTAGAGTGTAGATCACGCCACATATTATTCTATGATTTAAATTAGAACCTGTACGCAATTCATTTAAAGGCGACAAATAATTCAACTGTTCGCTTTAGTTTGAATTACTCTATGTATATAAAATAAATTTTACCTTTAGAAAACGTTACTATTCTAAATGTAATATGGGCACTATACGTCATGAACATATACATCTATTACGACTAGTACATTAACGAGGCAATAAAATCAGTGCCATTCTGACAGCGAACCTAGTAACAAATATTTATTTCAAAATCAGCCACACGCGAAGCCGTAATCGGTAAAGCTCAAACATCAACATCACATGGAGTTTCGTCAGTGGTAGTTTTGGCTTTCGGCGAATCCCCGGGTCCACACACTAGCGCATTATCTACGGCGGAACGGATGTTATTAAAACAAGTTTCGATGGAACAGTGGTGGCGAGTGATGAGTGAACCGTACGAGTTGATGGGGCCGAGGGGAAAAGGGGCGAACGAAATTACGAAACGACGCACATAAAATTTATATCTACGACCCCAGCGACACAACAGTCCCGTATCAAATTCACGTAAACAATAAATTAATGGATATTAAGGCTCTAATCCATCATGATACATGAACCTTTGATAGATAATGCAATATTGGGTGGTCTAGTAAACACAATAGTGTTGGTGCTTGGCGAGGAACGCGCGGGGTACTGGAAGGGAGATGGAGATGTAGGTGGTCTGTAAGCGCGCGTGGTGGGACGTGGCAACAGTGCCGGGCATCGCAACCCTCTCTACTTTCCAATTTGCGTCCATCAATCGAGACCAATCTCAGCGAGTGGATTACTGGGAAATGAAATTTACATAGGCCCGCTCGTACGGTCGTATAAGCGGGACGGGGCTAAATTTCGTTTTTTTGGGGGAATGTACGATGTCCGAAGGGTACCGTCGGAGTATAGAGTGACGTATACAATAGGGTTATGTCACTGACTAACTCGCACAAGTGGTCTACATCAAGAAGAAAGAGGTTAAAAACATAAAAAGTGTGTTACTTTGGATGAATGAAATCTCATTATAAGTTAGTTGATTTTATTGATTTCGCAAAAACTGTGTCTGCGTATAAAACCTAAGTTTCACCTCCATGAAATCAAATGTATTTTTATCGTCCTGTAGTCGTTTTGCTTACTTCAACAAAATGATTATCAGCACGATTCCAAGTTATTCCAAGCTATCTTCTTAAAGAGGCTATTTAATGTAATTGATCGAAATAGTATAATCTGATCTAGATGAAAATACTAGGGTGAATAGGTGATTAGGTGTGTGTAGGCTGACGGTACAGTAATTTTTAACGAAATACTTATTTTATCCAAATAGGTGGAGAACGTTGTTTGAAATCTGAAACAGACAGAAACAGCAAAAATCCTAAAACACAATATAAATAAACTCTAAATACGTATTTAGACAACTAAGTTGCCATCTTCAGTAGAACAATATGAAAAGTAGTGTTAAACGTAGTGTCTTTAGCTAAGGTACAACTTTTGAAGGTGTGCCTTTCACCAAACCGCCAGCGGGATAATACGAAATTCCGAACATTAAAACAAACTCTTATATACTATTCTCGGCTGTTGCTGCAGATACTTCTTGGTGAAACATTTTAACTTCATACCGTAACTAATAAAGAATTAAAACACTTGGCTTATTTCACTATGAAATTTATTTAAATTCTCTAACATCTGTTTCGGCTGTTATGCCATTCTCAAAGAGATCTATAAATCTAACTTAAAGACTATCGCACTTGTTCTTATATGTTGTCTGTTCTTGTGTGTAGTGGGGGTGGTACTATGTTGTGTATTACGGTGTCTATAAAGGGTGTATTGGCATATTCTATCTGTGTGTTGGTGATTGATATATTTTGTTTTTTCGCTAGTTTTATTTCTAATATTTCTAGTAGGTCCAATCTCTTGCTTTTTGTGATATTGTGTATTAAGTCGCAGTTATATATATCGGGGAAGCGGTTGAGTTCTATACAGTGTTCGGCAAAGCCTGTGTTTTTCTCACTATATAAAATTGACTTTTTGTGTTCTTTAACTCTGTTTTTAATGGCTCGTCCATTTTGGCCGATATAGATAGCCTCACAGTCTTTACATTTTAATTTATAAACACCTGATTGGTCCATTTTATCTCTTAATATAATATATGGATAAAATGGTGAAAAAAACAAGTTTGTAGCTTTTACCAATATGAGAAAATTAAATCATCTGGGCAGCGTAAGGCTGTTAGGACAAGAGATAGAATTAACCAATGATGTGAAGTATTTAGACATTACATTTGATGCGAAACTGAATTGGAGCAGGCACCTAGTCAAAGTGGCGGACAAGGCGACGCAGCTCTTCTAGAGATGCAGAAGAGCTGTTAGTAGTGTGGTATGACCTGGGGCCCAAAACCAAGTGTGGTACATTTGAGGGTTGCATAGTAGTGGTAAGACCAACGATTACCTATGGGGTAGTTGTTTAGTGGAGGAGGACGTAGCTGACATCGTAGGTGGGGCTCTTTACGACTCTCCAGCGACATACTCTGTTGGAAATCACGGAAGACACGGATACAGAACAACAGGAATTATACTGGGAGAGTCGATTTCACAAATGCTGGCGGACGATATGACACCTGACGTTATGTTTACAGCTAAGCTGAACATATCTATACTGACTAGAGAACAGGCAAAAAGTCGTTCGAGCGATTGTGGTGCCGGCACGTGGTACACCGATGGTAAGCAATCCAATCGGGGCACAGATGCAGGTATATGCGGAATGTGTCTGGGGATTTTCCAGACTAAATTGATTTCAGTCGCAGCCTGCGCCGAGGAAAGTCGGTAAACCGGCTGCGCGAACAAAAAAATCAACATTAATGACTGACAGTTCGGCAGCTATCAAAGCCATTATGAATCCATCTACCGGGTCTAAACTGGTCAAACATTGTAAACAGGTCTTCAATAAACTGGCACGATACAATATTGTATTACTAATATCGGTATCAGGACAGGAGGAAATTAAAAACAATAACTTAGCTCACGAGCTGGCCAAGGAAGGTACTGAAAGTAACTTCACAAGATCAGAACATGTATGTGGAATCGCTAAAAAGAAAATTTGATTATGGCTAGGAAAACTAGCCTTCGTGTAATATGCACTTATGAGGAGCTGAAGGCACACAGACAGAAACACTTCGGGAGTTCTATTGTATCCTACGAGGATACTGAGAAGGATATTGGTTTTTATCGAGGACACAAGACTAACAGAGTGGAATTGAGACATGTGTTGATGGTGGTACAAAGAGCACTGTACTCAAATGCTTGGACGTGCTAGCGCCAAACCCAAAAAATTACCATACAAATTGAACTGGGGAATAGGTCCATTGTCAGAATTCATTAAATTGCTCTTATTTCTGGGTATATAAATACTTTCGTAACTATCTAATTCTCTATAATTATTTATCTCTCATAGAGTGGTCTGACTACATCCCAGTGTTAGTCAACCAGCAAACAATTCTGCATGCCAACGAAGTAAAGTATCTGGGAATGACTTTGGAAGTCAAGCTACGTTGGAAAACACATGTGAAGAAGAAACGTGAGCAACTGAACCTCAAATTCAGACAAATGTATTAGCTTCTTGGACAGCATTCCGAGATGTCAATGCACAACAAACTGCTTCCTTACAAGCAAACACTAAAGCCTATATGGTCTTATGGCATCCAACTCTGGTAATGCACCGAAAGTCATTCAGACGCGCCAGAATAAAGTACTTCGAAGCATCGTCAATGCACCATGGTACATCCGAAATGAAAACATCCATCTCGACCTGAAGATGCCCAAGGTGGAAGACGAGATCAAGAGGTTTGCAGGCAAAGACCAGAGATTGGAAAACCACGAAAATTTCGAAGTGATCTCGCTACTCGACAACAACGGACTTGTTCGGCGGCTTAAGAGACTAAAACCGTTCGAAGTAGTGTAGTGCCAGTGCAGTGCCCAGAAAAAGTTCTAACTGTACTAAAATTACGTGAACAAAGAGATCAGGGTGGAGTGTGTCGCTGGACGCTATCTACTGAACAGATATGCTAGATATTAGGAAAAAATTGTTAGATAGACTTTGTCTAGTTTCAATGCTCAAAGCCGTTTGGGTTTTTTAAATTACAAAAAAAAATATAGTGGTCTGCATCCCAAATATGTCAGGCAACGCTAGACTTTTCAGATCTATTTAATCTAAAATGGGAAATATGCTTCTTTGTCCTTGTACCGTGTTGAAATTGAATATGTATTTAGTTTTTCGAATATATTTTTGATTACAATCGTTACAATTTATTTTTCATGGATAGCAGGTTTTTTCCCTGCAATTTTATCCTTGGTGCCACCAAAAAGTGATTTTAATGGGTTGGATGATTTAAATGCGATTTGAAGAGAACGGTTTTTGACGATAACTTTCAATTTTCTAGAAGCTGAATGATATACAAAAAAGGTTTAAGTATATCAATACGTTAAGCATGTATACGCATTTGTTACAAATGAAACAGATATGTAATATACACATCTGTAACTGTACACATGGACAATACACCTCGTATTTTGCAGCATTTACTTCTGCTTAAGACATGTGTTTCTGCATGTTTCAACAGTTACAGATGTGTAGGTATATTACATATCTGTTTCATTTGTAACAAATGCGTAATACGTGTTTAACGTATTGATATACTTAAACCTTTTTTTGTATATTTACTGCCATCTGCCATCGTGTTAATGGGCTTACGCCTATATACGTATTTTCTTCCCTTCTGTACCGGCATAGCCGGTCAAGGGAAGGGTTGCCATTTTCAGCATAGTCTCTTTCGTCCGTCAGATGTCACTATATTATGTGGTGCTACCTGATAGGACTAAATTTGCTATAGCTTATGGGCGATTTAAGCTTTAATTACTTCACTAGCTTAACTGATGACGCCTAATAGTAGATGGTGGAAACACGTGTCTTAAGCAGAAGTAAATGCTGGAAAATACGAGGCGTATTGTCCATGTGTACAGTTACAGATGTGTATATTACATGTCTGTTTCATTTGTAGGCTGAATGATGCTTATCACCTTAATCTTTTTGAGGTAATAAATTCGTAATATCACGAATTATTGGTTTAAGCCGCCTATGTCTCTTAATTAAGCTAGTTTATAAACTATTTACAAATATTAGAAATCAAAATAGTAGATTTTAAGAAATAGAACCTAACAAACACACAAATTGGATATTTAAATACACACATTATAAACACAATCATTACATGGTAATTATGGCTAATCACAATTACACACATTCATATAACGTGCCTTCAAAAACTTTCCTCATTAGAGACGGCCATGCTCATTCAAAAGTATACGTTTGTGAGAGATTACGTGCACTGTCACCAATCATTATCAAAAAGCAAGGCCGTCTCTAATGAGGAAAGTTTTTGTAGGCACATTATAAGCATTGGAAGTTGATCTCTAAATTTAGTCGAGAAAACTGTTTGATATTTAAATAGTTAATTGACGAAGGAGATACTTGTTGAAACTTCATTATAACGCTAAGAAATAAGTAATGAAACTTCTAGTTTCAAAAATTATTTTATTGTAAATACCACTACAATATTGTTTCGCCATACAATGGCTTCATCAGGTGGATGAAATACCGTATTTCATCCACCTGATGAAGCCATTGTATGGCGAAACAATATTATAGTGGTATTTACAATAAAAGAATTTTTGAAACTAGAAGTTTAATTACTTATTTCTTAGCGTTATGTTTGATATTTGTCGAATAGATCGAAACAATTGTTAGAGTATCATCTAATAAACGCGTGAAACTGAACAAGTGTTTTTAATTTACCCAGGTTAATTACTTATTTTGTGTTTTGAAAGTATGTATGTCATGAGAAAATATACTAATTTCCACTATGAGTCGTAATTCTATTTTAGGTTGAATACATAAACAGTTTTTATCGACAGTATTTTAGATTAATTAAATCCAAGTGAGGAATAGATATCTTTGCTTTTTTGGACATTTTCCTGAAAGACAAATAAAAACTACAACGCGATTGAATTTCGACCAATCACCGTCAATACTATATATGCTTCGTTTGCAAAGAGCAAGACAATTATTTTAGTGCTACCTTGTAGTTTACCAAGGGATTTCGACGGGGAAAATAGAAAATAACGACGACCGTTGGTAGACCGTGGAAAACCGTGCAGTCGCCGCTTAGACAGACGGTTTCTCATAATTATTACGACAAATGCATAAATTCTAGTCGACATATCGATAGGGAAATATTAAATGGGAAAATACATTACTTGTAATGGTTCTATGACTAATGCGGTACTTATTTATGACATATTTTCATTGTTTTCTTCGTTTAATGGATTGCATAACAGAAGCATTTTTCAGTAGACTTGTAATAAATACGCATTGGGAATTTTTAAAGTTTGACAGTAACAGATAAAGTAGAATATTTACTATATTTATTACAGACATATGTCGTTGTTAAATAATTCGGATATAATGGTGGAAAATTTACAAAAGAAACTTTAAAAAAAGTTTTTTTTTTAAATTTTAATACTGCAATATGTCAGATGATTGCGAAGTATATACGAGTAGGACCTAACCTATTCACAAACTACAAAGTTAGGCAAATGCATGGATCCATTTCGAATATCTTTGATAGGGCAACTTAGACTCTAATAAAATTTTCCACATTTAAGTTAAAACAAATAGGGAATTCTGGTTTAGCCAGACAGTTCAGCAATAATAAAAGGTTTGGCACCCTTTTATTCAACAACGACAGAAATATTTAAGTAAATCTAATAATCAGAGAGCGGACTGAAGCGATTGAATAACCAATTGTCCCGATAAACCGTTGTGGCGGTCTCAGGTATAGTGTGCATGATATAACAGCCCCACTATTTGCTTGCTCGATTGCATTCCTCGTGCAGGTGTTATTATTTTCGTCGTTATGAATAGTACATTGTCTATATTCCTTCATAAATTCAATTCAACAGTGGCGTGTAAGACGAAATATACATTTATATAATACTTCGTTAGACTTGATTCAAATAATCGCTTAAAAAATTATGTCCGCTAATTTCTAAAGTGTATTCTCGCGTTCACATGCTGTTATACGTGCATATACATACAGGGTTAGTTAAAAGTATGGAGACGGCGATTTATTGTCGTTAATATTCATTTTAGGGAATTATGTTCAATATATAAGTTTGTTAAGATATTTAGATCTTCATTTGAGAATATTTGAATTTTTTTTTTCATCAATCGTTTTTTAGTTACGCCTGTCCGCGCAGTTTTTTTTTAAATGGGAACTGGTAAATTTTGCTCTACCATTGGAAAGAGAATTTTTTTTTCTTTACAATAATATTTTTGTATTTTTAAAATTCATTTTAATAACTTTTTTACAAGAAAAATTAAACAAAATAAAAACAAAGTAAAGTAAAGTAAGTGTTCAAATTGTCGTCCATTAGTAATTTGACAATGACCCAATCGATTTACAAAACCCCGAACGGAGTTCTGTAAAAAATCTCGGGGAATTTCTTGTATCGTTCTTGTAATTCGAATTTGTAAATCTTCGACGTTATCGGGCTTATCTTTGTAAACTTTGTTTTTTACGTATCCCCAAAGGAAAAAATCTAAAGGACTTAAATCTGGCCAACGGGCTGGCCATTCAATGGCTCCTCGTCTTCCAATCCATCTGTGGGGAAAAACGTTGTCCAGATATTGACGAACATTTACACCATAATGTGGTGGGGCGCCATCTTGCTGGAACCAGATACTGTCATTGGGCAGGTGTTCATTGTTTTCATTAGGATAGAGCGTAGCACAAGCAGGTATTATTTCATTTTGCAATAACTGCAAATACAGAGCCGAAGTTAAATCGCCATTGATGAAAAAGGGACCGATAATATGACTGCGTATGGTGCTCCAAAAACCAAGAGAGATTTTTCGATGACCAGTATCTGCAGTTATGTCTGTTTATTCACCAGTAAGGCAAAAAGTAGCTTCGTCAGAGAAAAGAATATTGTTGACAAAATTTTCATTATTATTGCAAATATTTAACATTTCTTCAGAAAATTGTAATCTCCTATCAAAATCATCTTCCGTTAACTCGTGTACAAGGTGTACCTTATAAGGTTTATACTTTTCACTTTTTAAAAATGACACGATCGATTACTGTGAAATATTGAAATTGGCCGCTAATTGATTGGTTGATAAATGAGGATATTCAGATACAGCCAATAAAGTATCCAGTTTGTTATCATCGCTTTTTGCTGTTCTAGGTCTACCACTCCTTGGCAAATCTTTAACGCTACCCGTTTGTTCAAAGCGTCTTAAAGTTTTGCCAACAACGGATTTAGAAATTGGATTTCTATTTGGATGCGTATCATTAAATAAATTACAAACGTCTTGTAAACTTCTGCGTCTATCTCCATAACCCAACATCATAAGTATTTCAATTCGTTCATGTTCACTTAAACTCGCCATTGTTAATATTAACAGCAACAAATTGCACAAATGAATTATTTCTGTCAAAGATTTGACGTACACAATAACCACTGATAAAATTATGTCGCTCAAGTTTGTTTATCGCTACGCTTCTGTCTATCTGCGATGTACCGAGCATCTGTTAAACACATGAACCGGCCTTTTCTTATAAAAAAGTTATTAAAATGAATTAAAAAAAACAAAAATATTATTGTAAAGAGAAAAAAATTCTCAATCGAATGGTAGAGTAAAATTTACTAGTTCCCATTTAAAAAAAACTGCGCGGACAGGCGTAACTAAAAAGAATTGAAGAAAAAAAAAATTCAAATATTCTCAAATGTAGATCAAAATATCCTAACAAACGTTTATATTGAACATAATTCCCTAAAATGAATATTAACGACAATAAATCGCCGTCTCCATACTTTTAACTAACCCTGTATATGTATTTATTGTTCTTGAGATAGTATGTTTTTTATTCTCTTCTATAAGGGAGTGTTTCTGGTTTCGTTTCTTTAAGTGTTATTTGGTTATAACGTTTAGTATTTTAAAAAATCCTTTTTATGGTTATATTGTATATTTATCTTATATTTTTTATAAATATTAAGTTTAATTTACTAACTTATTTTTGGAGTAGTTTTCATTTCTTCTTTTTATTCCATTTCTTAAAGATACGATTACTTACATGAAAAATCAAGATATTAACCTAAAAGAGGCGATAATTAACTTATAAACCGTTATCGATCGAATGAAAGGAATGCATTCTAAATTTGGAAACAAGCTGAGACAAAAAGTTTTTTTTTATCAATTCTGCACAGAGCCGATTGAAAAATCTATACATTCAAAGTATGGTGAACTTTTGCAACATTTTAATCACGCACCCATCACCAAATGTGGAACGGACATTTTCTAATTTTAAAGACTTTTTAACATCTAAAGGAACCAATTCAGCACAGGAATACCTTGAACAAATTTTAGTTGTTCATAGTAATGTTTTACACTTTCAATGTTTCACAGAAAATATATAGTATCGTGTTTTGTTCTTTGTACATTATTTTTATTCAAAATTCGATACGCAATTCGCTTGTCAGCATTACTTTTCTTTCAGCAGTACTTGCTGCTGGTTATCAACCGGTTAACGTTTTAATGTCTTGTACTCTGCGCATATTTAGCGCAATTCCCTTCTTCTCGCATTCCTTTAAGAGAAAATAATGGGGAAAAAGGAAAATGGTGTATTGGAAGTTTGAACTTTGATTTTTATAGACAAGCGTTGCTCCATCAGTTTTCCTATTATATAAAGTAAATTGTGATGAAGTTTCCAATATTTGTAAAAACTTTATGCAGTATGGTAGATATGAGAACTTTTATATCCTTTATTGTAAGAAAAATTGTTAATTATACAGCAAATTGTCATTAAACTTTTTTTTTGTTTTCTGTTTCTACATTCACTGTATAGAACTCAGTCAAAAGTATTTAGAGGTAAAGCACCTTAAAAAACAAAATTTTGTATGATTTTTTACGCGGAAACTACTGATTTTTGCCATATATTTTATTAAATTTTTGTATACCTATATATATATACTACTGATTTTTGCCATATATTTTATTAAATTTTTGTATACCTATATATATATATATATATATATATATATATATATATATATATATATATATATTAATTGTATAGAATATACACCCAAAGTATTTTATTAATATCCTCTCTTATAAGCGAGAAAAAAAATTACAAAAATATTTAAAGAAATTTTGTTACGCTGCTGTGCGACTGAATACATAAGTATTATCGGAAACGATATCTTAAAGGTGACCCACAATATAGGTTTGTTATTGTCCATCAGGCTTTAAGTATCGTTCTGTTGTCAATCATTACGAACGTTCGATACAATTTTTCGTTTAAAGATAATAGATTGTAACGTAAATGCCCGTAAAGCACACATCTTACATGTTCTCTTAATCTATCGCCTTTTAAATTTACAAGTATTTTAACAGCTTATCGAACAGGTTATCGAACCTTTACCATAACAAAATTTATCAGTTTTATAAATGTAAACGTCGCCGCCCTTAAATACAATAGGGGCATTCTGAATTCGATATTCATATTTTATATTTCTTACTTCTAACGAAAAAAAACTTTCTCGTAATAAACAAGAAATTTTAGTATAATTTTTAAAATGGATTTGTAAATGAATGTAACACACATCTTAATTTTTAATTATTTACTTGCATGTATAAAGAGCTGATTTTGTACGAGATATTGACCTTAGCATACAGGATGCTATAACTTTTGTAACGTCGACAGCTGTTACGTATGTAAACATACGGTGTGTGTGTAACTTAAATAGAAGTACATATTTACATTCTGAATATTTTGAATTCATAGACGGAACATGATACAATTTTAAGTAGGTTTCTAATTTTGGAATTCGCGTCATAATTGATTCACAATACTTTAGATTCATATTCTATATAATTATATCTTTCCATTTTTCACACATTATCTTTTTATTTCAGAGACACACTATATATTCTAAATAATTTGGGTAATTCTACTTACGCATTGTATACTATAATAAATAGATTGAAATTCTATTCCATATTTCAATAAATGAAGAGTGAGGACCTGTCGGTAAATACTTAAAAGATGGCGTGTTGATATTAAATAGGAGGTTAAACTAAGAATAAGTGTAAATTTTGGAATAAGAATTGTTCAACAATTCAAAACTGTGAAAGTGATACTATTAATTTATTTTAGTGTATTATTACTTCAGGAAAGCGAAATTTTGAACTGGAATAAAATAAGGCAAATAATAAGAAGAAAAATAAATTTGGTGAAAATTATAGCAGATTAATCTAGCAGATGAAGGACATGCTGAAGTATGAGTTATGAATTAACGCTTCTAGTTAGTTTTGAACAACAAACACACTATCACATCGACCGAGAAATGGTGGATTACAAGTGTAAGGAATACGAGATAGTCGCTGAGGCGGCGATGTCTGCGAAATGGAGGTAGTTCAAGTTGTTCGAGGCGTCCGTAATCCTGGAAACTATGTAGACTTTGGAGAAACTCAGTTACCTGAGGTGTTACCGAGTTAAATAAAGTTTTCCTTCGTGGTCGTTGTCTCCGTCCTTTCGGCCAAATCGCCGAATAAATGGACAAATAGTTAAAGTTCGAAACCGTTATTCCCCTGGTAATTAGTTTTTATATTTATTTGTTTACCTGAATCCTTTATCTGGGAAAATTAATTACCTAACCTATAATTTATTTACAGAACCGGTTTCGTACATTGTCGGATAACGATCTACTACATAAGCTGTAATATAACTATGGACGTAAATTATTATGACGGAAATCTAATAAGAATGAGGACGCTTTTCCTCTGACATTCTCTCTTTTTCGGCCATATTCGTCGAGATAATCGCGCGGGCTTATTTGTAGTGGGTTCGGTTTTATCTAAATGGGGTTAAGTAAAAATATCTGCCTTGTCAACGCGGCGATATAGAGCCTGATGAATTGTGTCTGTGACTGCTTCCTTGTTATGTTTATTTTAGCAACAGGTGCCCATTGCGTGACATTAGGATTGTGCTTTATATGAGTATAATTTATTTTTGGTGTTATTCTGTTAGGTCTATTTTTAACAATAGGTTTGTATTCTTTGGCTTTGTATTTATATTTAGTTGTGTAACTGTGATTATTTTGGTTCACAAGGTATTTAAATAATATCTTTAGACTTTCGAATTAGATAATAATAACACATTAAAAGTAAAATTTTTTAATTGAAGATAATAATCGGAAATGAATCATCTAGATTTCAAATGCGCCATCTCCACAATGGTAATTTTTTCAAAATTTGAGAAAAAATATAACTAAATTACAAATCACGGAAACAGTTGCACCGAAGATTATATTTTAAGTTGACATATCGTAAAATTAGTTATGGGAGTCATCATAAACGAACTCTCTTTATTACGTTGATAATAATAGAGAAACGAAGTTCTACAAGGGATCTTGGTGTTACATTCGACAGTAAGTTGATCTTCAACGACCATCTCTCTAACGTCACTAGATCTGCTGTTAAGTCTCTGGGTTTTATTATCAGAATGTCCCGAAATTTCACTAATGTTGGTACCATTAAATCTCTATATTTCGCATATGTCGTCAGTAAGTTGGAATGTGCGTCTAACATTTGGTACCCAATCTGTGAGCTACAAGTGAATCAAATTGAACGCGTTCAGCGTAAACTTTTAAAGTACTTGAGTTACAGGCTGGATGGGGTCTATCCAGAACTCAATATAGACTACGAGGATTTGCTTGTGAGGCATGGATTGGAATTGCTAGCGGTATGAAGACAAGGGAAGAGCGCATTGCTGGTGGCGAATCTTTTGAATAACAGGATCGACTCAGCATTCCTGTTAGCGCGAGTGAATTTACTGGTACCACGAATTGCTGCTAGACACAATCTTTTGTGTTTTCAACACCAAGGACCAATATATTGTGTAAGGCGCCATTGATGCATTCATCGAGAAACGCGAATAATTTATTTAACGATGTGTTTATGTTCTTATGGAATTAATTAATTATTTTAGTTATGTAATGTTGTATTGTCACATAGTCAAAGTTTTGTTGTCCTATATTGGATTAGCCTGTTGGGCAAAATAAATCATTATTATTATTATAAACGTTAACAAACATCATGTCAAGTTATTATTATTGATATAAATATGGAGATTGCCGTTAATGAATCTTAGACATATTTGGAACTCGCATATTTTGCAACTGTGAGAGGTGAATGAAAAGAAAGCTACAATTATACAATAACTATTTATGTAACCAGTTATGAAATGGGATATTTTGTGCAACGAAATGGAATATTTGCAGCAAAATGCAATGACATAAGTTACACAAAATAACATTTCATAACGTGTTGCATACACAATTTTATCTAATTTTGACCAAAACATAGTTTTATAATTTTCCAGTTGATCTGACTTTAAACGTCATAACTAGTTTCCTTGGAAACGCCATACGACATAAGTTGCATTAACTTAGTAATGGCAGTCTCCATGCTATTGATAATCATTCATTTGACTTGACATGTGTTTGTTAATTTATGTATAAATATTATATACTTTCATTAGCTAAATATTTCGTTGCATCGTAGCAATAAAAATGTCGGATTCAGATTCAGGCGGACTACTAAGCGATATAGAAGAGGCCGCACAAAGTGCTTTATCAAGATTCCACAAAAGTCCAAAGCCCGGTACGATTTGGCTTAAGAAAAATTTGGGAAGGTTTTATTATCCTGTTTCGAGGAAGAAAAGAATAGAAAAGCTTTAACACCCTGGACTCTTTATTCCATGTTGCGAAGTGAATTGTCTTTTAAGAAGAATATTGATATTGCAAAATATACCAGTTTACATGCATTTCTAAAGAGAGAAGCTGAGGATAAAACATATTTAATGACAAAGTGCTACGGTCTGTATATCGAGACAATAGAAAAGAGAGGAACTAAACTTTCAGGCGACGGGGATTGCCTCACCTACCCGCCCTGCCAACGTCTAACGGCCCACCCAGCTTTAGAGACAGCCTCAGGTTAAGGGCGGGGAGACCCAAAGGTACTTCAGGACACGAATTAAGATGGTATAGGGCGCCACCGAATTTAGAACCGCTAGACGTCGCAAAATTCGGAAATTGTGATCATCAAAAGTAGGCAAGACGCGCAGCTGGTAGGGGACGCAACCAGGCCGCCCGAAACGTAAAAAAAGAAAGAAGGAAAAAGGCGGATTTCAGTCAGATGTAATCAGACTTTATTTTCGAAACCAAAAATTAAAATAATAATAAAAAGAATCAAACTTGCTTGTTACAAAAAAAAGACAAATATTAAGTACGTTAATTATCTACACACCGTTTGTGCACAATAGCTCACACCCCATCAAAACACGTATTCCATTGGTTCACAGTTAACTTAAAACCAAAAATGGAAAGTCCGATTTTTGAACAGACCCGGTACATATACAGAGATTTTGTTACATGAAAATATTAAGTAATAAATTTGTGCAAATTTGCAGAGTTGTGGTTTGAGGATATAATAATTAGAGTTAACGGTTAGATATAATTAGAGAAAGAAAAATTATTAATGAAAGCTTAAAACTAAAATGAGCAAAATTAATGAGGAATATGCAATACAAAATTTTAATGTACAGATTTACAAATCTAGAAAACAAGTTTTATTCTAACGTGTTTAATATACACAAAATAATACACACGTTTTCTACGCTAAAGAATACGCAGCAAAAAAAGACACCTCTTTCGATATTTTAGAAGCAAAAATAAGTTTCTGTCCCCGTGAGTAACAGATGTGTAATTTAAATGAAACTCTCTCCAAATAAATTTATCAAACAAAAAAAATACGTATTGCAATTTCAAATGAGATGTACTAGTTAAATAAAATTGAAAATGATGTCTGTAACGACGCAATTACTAAGTTAAATAAGTAACAAAGAAAAATAGAATCTAAAAAATTTCAATAAAGAAAACTAATTGCAAAACATTACAGTTTAAATTAATAAAGAAATATTTTCAAAGTCTTAGCTGTGTGTCCGTCTCTTTCCAGCAAGCAGGGATTCTCGTGAGCGTCATCGGCTTCGTTCCTGTGTGCGACCTTTGCGTCGGTAAATAGTAAAAAAAGACACCAGGATAATGTCTGATGGTTGACAACGCAATATAGTATATCGTTGATAAGGAATCAGGCGGTTCGTATCGTCAAAAAGAAATCCCCTGTCTTAATTATAGCCTCGCTCAAACGAGAGGTGCTGCCAAAAAAAAAACCAGAACACTACTTAAAGCAATAAAGCCCTTCAATAAGCCATTGCAAAGCAATGACGAATGACAACCATCGACCTTCTCTCTGTCGATAGCGATCTCAGTCTCTTCCGCTAGAAGTCATCGCCACTCGAGAATTGAGAGGGGAGGAAGACCACGAAGAAAAACTAATACGTAATTACTGTATGTGAAGATATACACACGCAAGCGAAAGTACTACAGTTTGGTTCAAAATAAACATAACGGAATAAAATAAAAGAAGACGCGAATTCGCGACCAAAACGAGGACGTAGCTACGAGTACGTAACAAAATGTCGCATTGATCGTCGGAATAGCTGGTGCTTGTTGAAAAAGTGAGTTAACTTTTCTGCGTGTGGGAGATATTTTAGACGAGTTTTCTTATTTTGTAATAAAAATCCCTGACACAAAGACAAACGTAACTCGTGGGTTTGTGATCACAGAAGGAAATATTTGTAAAGGGTAAAATTTTCTTGATTTTATTGGGAAGTATATTTCTTTGCGTCCACCAAATGTTGAACACGATAGGTCTTTCGTGAAATGTAATAATAGTATAGCCAGTTGGTATTAATACAATCGGTAATCGACCGAAGAGTATTGCTTAATTATTGAAACTACCAAATCCTTTCTTTTCAGTTACCGGACACTGTTTCAGAAGGTCGTAGGCTACCTGACAGATCCTGGTGTGGATATTTTGAATGACATGGAGGCTGGAAGTCCAATACTGTGGCGGAAGGTTATGTAGAGAATTCTATAGAAAATAGGAAAAGGATTGCCACTAATGTTCTTGGTGAATGAAGATCAAATGTAGGTGTAGTTTTGCATCATGAAATCAGAGCAGCTGCCATGAATTCTACGTCTGCAGGAATTAACTTCACCAATTGTTCACATTGCGTCATAAATGTTTATAATGCACAAATTAAGATTCAACCAGTTTGTATTCATTCACGTTCCTCTTTTCTATGTTGTCTTTATTAACTGGTAATGAATAGTATATTACATACTTAGGCGTAAAGTTGTTCATTACCGTCGAGAGTAATTCTCGAGCTTTTGAGCCTGACTCACGAAGAATATTAGTGTCTGCCCGTGGATTACCAAATCCGATGTTAAAATTGGAATTGAAAACTTGTCTAAGGCAGGAAAGTTTAGCTTTTGGACCAAAATAACATTCGAGATCGTATGAATTATATCAAAATTAATATCACATAGGCGAGAAATAGAATTATAGTTCGTACAAATAACTGAAACGGGTGATTTTACCTTTATATTGGTTCTACTTGAGGAAGAATAAAAAAGTTGCTTCGGCAGTTATTGAATCGAGGCACAATAAAATTGATTTTATGCAACAAAGAAGGGCATTCAATATCGTTATGCAAGGTTTTGTATAAAACTTTTACACTGCTTATATTTTGTCTAAGTTTCAAGGGCGTTAAACGGAACCTGCTCAGTATTAGCGTAGAGTCAATACCTCTGGGGGGATAAACTCCGTCCTCGACAAACATAATATATTTTAAAAAACGTGTCTGAATTAACTCGACATTCTTAATATGTATATTGGAAATCGGATACCATGTGTGGGATGCCTATTCTAATTTAGACCTGACAAAAGCGCAATACAACGCTTTGAGGTAATCAGCACTGCGGAAATCCTTACAATTACTGTATATGTATCCATAACTCTTGTAGGCAGAAGCTATTGTTTGATGCTCGATGAAATATATATATATTATACGTCACTTTACCGTCAAATATCCATTGTGTTGGAAATATGGTGTCGATGATAATCAGATTATTGCCCTGTAATCTGTGAAAAGCTACCTAATTTAAACCCCTAGTCTTTCCTAGTTTCGTGTATGTTACTAACATTAATACAGTCTTCTTTTGAACCTATTTTAATTAGGTTAATTATAAGCCGTGCAAATACAATTTACATTAGATGAATGTACGAGATATCAATGTCGACGATATGAAGTTACTTGAAACTACATTTGAATTTCAAGAAAGCTTTTCCACTTCTTCTTTATCATCAGTTTTTCGAAAAGACTATTTCAACATTAATTCTGAAAAATTCATTTCTAAAGTTTTTCAAGTACTTTTTCTTCTTCAATCTCTTTCCACTTGTTTTTTTTTCTCTCACGTTCTACCAACTCTTTTCCTTCTTTTATCTCCGACCTTTCCACTCATCACCGTCATCGAAAACGAAAAAATTTTAATTATGTTTGTTAATTATTGGCTTAATTAAAAATATCTGCTTTGAAGTATCCGAAGAACGAAGAAGCGGACGCTGTTGCCGACGCGGAGGCCGTCGCCGTCGCTTCGTCTTTGGAAATAAGGAATGTGTTTTCTCTCGTCAAGATCTCTAATGACATGTTTAATAACGAATTAAACATTTTCGCTAAGGGATTTTGCTATGCACACGTAAACTTAATTAATTTGGGAAAATATTCTTTGGTCTTATTAAATGCACAAAACCCACTCTCACTTTAAATCCGATCTGCTCCCCTTCTTATTTCTTCTTTCGCTTTTTCTTTTCCTTATTAAATTTCCTCTGTCGTAAATTTTGTTTGTGAGACGATGTTCGGGAATTTTAGCGAATTATAATTTGTCCGTAATTAAAAAGTTAATAACTTTGAAAGAACGTGATAATGGAATTAATTATTTGCTTGAAAGTCGTGCCCCTATACTGACTATACTATATATTGTCATTTAAGTTATGTTGGATCAGATTATATTTGTCTGTTTAATAAGAAAAAAAAAACATCTAATTACCATTGATTATATGATTCTTGTTAGAATATTGAATATTGATAGTATTCTAATGCATCAGAAACTAATAAAAAATATATAAATTTCATTAAACCATAGTATTTTTCCGATTCATTAAGTTTGAGACCCTAAGGAGTATGATATCAAATCTTGGGCCCAATAACACCATTTCAGATGTATTAATTTGGATTATGAAAAGTAGACCGTATATAAGAGAGTATAAAGCAGCCCTATGGGCCTTATAGACTTATGGCTTAAATTTCCTTTGTTATTTTTTCTACTTTCTTCTGTTCATGGTCGTATATCGCCATTTCTCTATCCTTGCTGAACTTATATTGTTCCCAGATGCCTCTAACTACATCTTTCTTGGTCGTATTTTGTACCTTTTCATCTTTATTCTCTCGACAGTGCCTGTTTTTCCCATCTGCTAACTGGCACTCTTAGCCCACATAGCTCAAGCATCGCAATCTGAAAGATCTAACTATCTAGCTTATAAAGTCAAAAAATGTATGAAACCCCTTACCGCAAATAATAATAGTATCCGTATTGCGACAACTAAGTTGTCATCATCAGTAGGCAGAACCACTAATCAAAGTGCAGAACATGGGGACAGTAAAACTAACACACAGAATTGTGCACTACTTTACAAAGCGTGCACGTATAATACACTGAATATAATAAACACACAAAAATTAAACTAAAATTATGTCAACTTAACTCTCTCCAGAAACGGCACACATGTGTTTATTCTCACCCACCAACTTTTTCTACCTTTTTTCTAAGAATGTAAAGAGATAGTCGGATAGGACCGTTGTTCGAGTTGACAATATTAATTGCTTTCATATATATCCAGCTCTCTGGGGTTATTTATCTGTTTGACGAGTTTTAAGCCTTCTACCGTGATGATATGATACGTATTCAATACATGCTTCGCGATGCTAGATTTTTCCGATCTATTAAATTTAATATGCGATATATGTTCTTTAAAACGGGTTATTATTGAGCGTTTTGTTTGACCTATATATTTCAAATTACAATCACCGCTACTAATTTCGTATATACCAGATTTCAAATTCAAATTTACTTTATCTTTAGTATTACCTAGAAGATTTTTGATTGTGTTTTCAGAGCGAAAAACTTGGAGAGCTCATTCTTTAAGAACTCTGTTAATGTTTTTCGTAATTGGGCGGTATGGTAAATAACGTGTGGCGCAAAAGTCCCGCTACCATTTTGATTGCGCGCCATCTTGGTTATGTGACGTTTAGTTGAGTTTAGCTTTAACCATTGTGTTGTGTAGACGTCCAAATTTTATTATGGATAAATATACGCCACAAGAACGAGCAGAAATAGTGACAATATTTATTGAAAATAATCGTTCCATTATTGCCACTCAGCGGAAATTGCGTCAAAAATATCCTAATCGTCCAGTGCCTCACAAAACCACAATTTATCGTTTACATGCGAATTTTCGACAGTACGGTACGACAGCAGACAGGCCTCGTTCTGGAAGACAACGGACGTCTCGTAACGCTGAAAATGTGGCTCTGGTGCGCGATAGTGTTGCAGAGTCTCCAGAAACATCAATTCGGAGACGTGGTTCCCAGTTACACATGTCTGCACGCAATTTAAGGCGAATTTTGAAAACTGATTTGAAAATGTTCCCATACAAAATTCAATTAGTCCATAAATTGCTACCGAGAGATCATGATCAACGAGTTGAGTACAGTAATGCAATTCTAAGGCTGTCTGATGAAATTGAAGATTTTTCGTCTAAATTGATAATGAGCGATGAAGCCTATTTTCTTCTCAGTGGCCACGTCAATAAACAGAACAGTCAGTTTTGGGGGACACAGAATCCTCAATTAATCCATGAAACGTCATTGCATCCACAAAAAACAACTGTATGGTGTGGTATTCATGCTGGAAACATCATTGGTCCCTATTTTTTTGAAACTGACGAAGGTGTTGGAGTTACTGTTACTGCTGAACGGTACCAAGACATGATTCGAAATTTTCTTGTGCCTGAAATGGAAGAGCAAGGACTAGAGCAAATGCGGTTTCAGCAGGATGGGGCCACAGCACACACAGCTCGTTCAACAATTCAATTATTGAATGACATTTTTCCACGAAGACTAATTTAGCGAAATGGCGATTTAGCATGGCCAGCCAAATCTCCGGATTTAGCTGCACCTGACTTTTTCTTATGGGGTTTTTTAAAATCAAAAGTTTATGTGAATAAGCCCCAAACGATTCAACATCTTAAAGAGAATATTCGTCAAGAAATTGAAGAAATTCAGCCGGAGATGTTGCAGGATGTCATGAAAAATGCCTTAAAGAGAGCCGAAAGTTGCATAGCGAATCGCGGTCACCATTTAGCCGATATAATTTTCCAATCATAGCGAAAAAAAATGTAAAGAGCAAATAAACTTTTTATGAAAACCAAACTTACTTATCTTTTCTTTCAACAAAGTTATAGGCAATCAAAATGGTAGCGGGACTTTTGCCCCACCCTTTACAAGTATTCTTTCTCATGATTATGATGAGGTATCAAACTTGTGGATTCGCGGATTATCTTTTTTAAATTAGTCTTTCTAATTAATTTATTGATTATTTATATGTTAAAGCCATTGTACCTAGCGATGTTTTTAATGAAATCTAGTTCTTTTTCGTATCTTTCCTTTGTTAGCGAAAAATCTAGTAACCGATTGACTAAGAAATTAAAAGAAGTTGTTTTTTGTTGAAACCTATGATGTGAATCCGCGGTGATAAATCTATTGACATTGGTTTCTTTCTGGAAAAATATCTATTTCTATTTTACCCTTATTTCTAATTAGTAATTTAACTAGCTTGTAGATGGTTTTCCGTATAAAGGTTATATTTCTGCATAAATTCCATTAAGCATAGTATCTTCCCGTTAAAATAGAATCTATATATTTGGTAACAATATCACCTATTGAGCTATAAGCAGTGATTGTAGTTTCGACATACAATGTCATTATTAAATTTCGGATATTTATGCACAAGAAATGCTTTAAATATGTACATAAATATATGTCGCATATATTGTATAATACTTGCTTTTTAAATAAAACTAACGGTAATTTAAGTACACACCATATTAGTAATAAAACGCACTAAATAACATTTAATAACTAAAACTAATAGTAACTGTATTTACTTCACTATAGTCCCTCACTCGATCTAGAATCTTTAATCTTCTAATTTGTTCAAGGTCGCGCTGAGATGCACGGCGAGGATGTTATCGCGTGATTCACATCACGATATACTTCATTTTTACCATTTATGCATTTTTATGCACTTTATTTTTTATATATTTTCCTTACTAGAAATCAAAGAAAGAGTAGTATTTCTTTGATAAATTGATAAATGGTTAAAACAACAAAAAGTAGTATAAATTACATTTATACATAAAAAATAATTATTTTTACATATTATATGATAAGAACATTACATAATAATATAGTAAAAGATAACAATTAATAACTTATAATTCTATGGATGTTACTTAAAAACATAATAAGTTATTATGTTATTAAGTAACATACATATAATTATATGTATATTTATTAATAACTATTTACTTTCACAATGAGATATACTTAACTTATTATTGTACCAATTAATAATTAACATTAAAATTTTGTCTTCTATGCCTTAAAATATTTTTATATGTTGAAAACGTTCTTTGGACTTCAACTGAAGTGATAGTGATTTTAATGACGCAAGATGTTCTGGGTCTAAATGTGAATTATTATTTTTAGCAGTCGAACTTAATGATAATGATAAAATCTTTGTTGATATTTCTGTTAATTTTTAAAGGAATACAGATTTGAATTTTTGTACAGTCATACATGTTGATGGGTTACATTTTTTTAAATATTCAACTGAAATATTAACTTTAAGCTCGGCCTACTACAAATTTACAAACAGGGTCAATTCTTGATATTCTTCTTCGCGTTAGAGATACAAAAAAAAAGTTATTAAAAAAAGTTGTTCAGAATACTATTCTGACCCAATATACCGACCGATACCGATACATGACAAAGTTCATATTTTTATTTTTTTTGGTCTATACACAAAATTATTACGTTTATTTGATAATATTTAATAATTTGATAATTAGAGTGCCATGGGTAGTAATAATTTGACACTAGTGCTAAATGTCAGTCAGATTAAACTTTGAGTCTATTGCATTAAGTTCTAATCAGTGGTCACAGAAGTAAAATACCATTAACATTAAGAGAAAAAATAGAAATATAGAAATAATCCGGTTGTTTGGTGATCATACTCGTAGTAGCAGAAAAGTTGCTGCAGAGTTTAACATGAGGTATCCTCAAAGTGCTCCCATTATACATGAAAAAGCAGCCGCTGTAAATGCTTTTTTCAATGAAACTGGCTGTGTTATTAAAATCTATCGGTATGTTCAACCTCGTCGAATACACCTGCCTCCTGAAGATAACGATATATTGGTGGCAAATCGAGCAAATCCATGCACGAGCCTTCGAGATTTATCATCTCAACTGAACATTAGCAAAGATAAAATCAGATGTTTCGTTCGGCATAAAATCAAGCCCTATAAACCGAATTTCCTACCTACATTGAAAGAAGGTGATGATAATAAAAGATTACACTATTGTTATTGGGTCCAAGATAATTTTTTAAATGACAGACATTTTCTAAAGAAGATTATGTTTACTGATGAGGATACATTCACCACGAATGGGGTTGTATCGTCTCAAAACTGTAGATGCTGGGCCAGAGATAATCCTCACTGGGTTATAAATTGTAAAGACCAATATTCCCAGAAAGTCAATGTCTGGTGTGGGATTTTAGGAGACCGAGTAATTGGTCCTTTTTTCTTTAATGATTCATTGAATGCTGGGCGTTTAGTTAACTTCTTCGATAGGGAATTTTGGGATGCAGTTGAAAATCTTCCTCTTAATGTGCGACAGGGTATGAATTTGCAGCTAGATGGTGTATCCATCCATAATTCAAGAATTGTTCGTCAATGGTTGAACCAAATATTTCCTATGCGCTGGATAGGAAGAAACAGTCCTTTTGAACTGTGGTCTCCGAGGCCTTCAGATATTACACCCCCCCACGATTTTTATTATTGGGGAATGATAAAAAATAATTTTATAAAACAAGACCCAGAAATCGAGATTAATTTTGTGCCAGAATATGGCAAGTCTGTCAATAAATCAGCATCCTGGAACTTAAGACGAGTAGCTAAACACAATCGTAAAAGAATCGAAAAATGTATTCGAATAGACGGAGGACTAGTTGAGAGAGATCACAATTCGTAATTAATTATTTGTATTATGAAAATTATTGCTTACTTTTTCTTAAATTTAATCAATTACCAAAAATTATTTTCCCAGAACAATAAAATAATAATTTCTTTGTAAGTGCTTTTTATTTTACTGAAATATTTGAATACATGACACTACTAAATTGACAATGTGTCAAATTACTACAATCCATGGCACTCTAATTATTAAATTGAAAAATAAACGTAATAATTTTGTGTACAGACCAAAAAAAATAAAAATGCGAATTTTGTCATGAAACTCGGCATATTGGGTTAGAATGGTATTCTGAACAACTTTTTTTAATAATTTTTTTTTGTATCTCTAACGCTAAGAAAAATATCAAGAATTGACCCTGTTTGTAAATTTGTAGTAGGCTGAGCTTAATGTTTAGATTTCGGTTGAGTATCTTAAAAAATGGGACCCATCAACATGTATGATTGCAAAAGTTAAAATTTGTATTCGTTCAATATAAGCCACCGTGAAAGGGATCAGGACAAGCAGACGATCAGAAACCGGCAACGAGTATTGTGATATAAATAAATACTGTGAAATAATATAAATTGACTCTAATAAAGATATTTAGTTAGTGTCTAATTTTTTAATTAATGCACTCAAAAAATTATAATGGGCTTTAATATACGTCAACTGATCTAGAATCTCGTGTTTTTCGATTAAACTTTTGGATTTTATAATTGATTCAGCTCAATCATAAAAATCTAATACAATGTTTTTTATATGATTATAACAAGTGTCCTTTTGAAAAGTTAATCTAGGTTACTTTGAAATTTTGATAGAATAAGACGCAAATATATTAGTATGTGTTTGTTGTTCCGTAAACGTAAATCCAAATGACATTTGATAATGTCAACCACAAATATCAGTTAGTGCATAAAATAATCGTGCGTCGATTCTGGTTTAAATAAATTGCTTCTCAGTTTTAAAATGGCTTTCACTTTAGAAAATAATTTTTTTTAGTCCAGGCTTATTTTCGAAGTGGTAATAAAATTGATGGTTTATGGGTTTATTCAGTTCAAGATTGCATGGTAGAATTTCAAGTTGAGTTTCCACATTTTGTATTAGATTATATACAATTTAAGAATACTTTGGATAAAACTTTAAAACTTTTTTCTGAAACTGGTAGCCTAGTTAAGAAACGTACACCTCAAGTTGTCAATCATGTTGAAGAAATAATGGAAAATGAACCACAAACATCTGTTCAACATTTGAGTCAATAAATAAACCTTTCTGTTGGTACAACTCACAAGTTATTAAAAAAAGATATGTAACTTTATCCATACCGTGTCACAGCAGTACAAGAATTGTTAGAAATTTATTACCCACGTAGACTACAGTTTTGTAATTGGTTTATAAATATGAACAATAATGGAGAACTTTCGCAAAGAGTCATCTTTACTGATGAAGCATGGTTTTATAAAACGGGATACCTAAATTCACAAAATACAAGAATTTGGAGTAGCGAAAATCCACATGTAATTAATGAAGAATCGCTACATCCAGAGAAAATTGGTGTTTGGGCAGTGATAAGCCAAAGGCGAATCATTGGACCAATATTTTTTCAGGGAACGTTAACTGCTCAAAGGTACCGTACGGAAATTTTACAACCATTTGTCAACCAGTTGCATGATGAACTTCAAAATGCATATTTCCAACAAGACGGAGCACCTTGTCGCTGTACTGCAGAACTTTTGGATTATTTAAGAGAATTTTTTTATGAGTGTATAATTAGTCGAAATACTGAAATTGCCTGGCCTGCACGTTCATGCAATTTAACACCTTGCAACTTCTTCTTGTGGCCTTATCTAAAAAATAACATATTTCGAACACCTATATTGAATTTGAATGATATGCTACAGAGAATCGAACAGAAATGCATGGAAATTAATAACAATCCAGTAATGTTGCAGAATATCATCAGAAATTTTGAACGGAGGATTTTAAAGTGCATCAATTTTGAAGGACAACATTTTCAACATTTATTATAGTTTTCAATAAACACCTATTATTTGTTATTTATTTGTATGTATGAAACTGTCAAAATATACGACTTCGTAGGTTAAGTAATAAATTTTAATTTACGACATACTTCAAAATGTTTTCAGAAATCACATGCTACTAGATTGACTTTTCAAATGAACATGAACGATTTACGCTGGATTTTTCACTTTTTTGTTTTTGTTGAAAATAATACTCGCATGTAAATAGGTATACGGATTTATTTATTACGAGATTAATACACTTGATACATAACAATTGCTAAATTAATTTCTCGTTTTTACGTTAAAGACCAAGACATGTTATGTCTTGCCTTGGTGAACTTCTCGAATACACTCCTTTTTCTTACATTACTTTGTCTGGGCGAAAAATGGTCCCCACCCTTATCAAAGGGGGTTGGTGTAAGTAACGGTTCATAGTAGATATTGCAACAATATCTCTCAGATGAATTGACTACGTATTTTTTGGCATTTCCAAACTTTAAACCGAGAACAAATAATTATTGCAATATCTTTACAAGGCATAATAAAATGACCGTAATAAAATGTATCGATACAACAATTTCTCTTATGACCCATGGCTATAATACGCATTCATTCTATGGCAATAAACGGATCGGACCTTTCAAAGCAAGCTACACAAATTCCCATCTGCTAAACTTAGGGGATAATTACCTTCGAAGGCCTTGCAGTATAAAGGCTGTAATACAAATGTTAACGAGATTTGCATATCTTATTCTAAAATAATTCTAGTTAAATACTTTTGTGCACATTATATGGATATGTATGCGAATATACAGGTGCGTCCAAAAGCAAACATACATTAAATCACATGATATTAATAAGGAAACTAAAGGTAAAAGATAAGATTATATAAGATTATTATAAATATTTCCGGGAAACCGGAACAGAACACTTGTTAGTTATTTGTGTGGAATATGGTTGCGTTTAATCACGTTCTTCATCGGGTAATTACCAGTTAAATCACGTAGAGGAACATACTTGGACTCGTAGGGGTGCTTTCTTAAATATTTTTTTAGGTTCGAAATTAAAGAATTATCTAAACTAATTTCCTCGCAAACTATATTTATTTCATGCGCTAAACATGTCACGTGGATTAAGTTTTTGTAAAAATTTTTAAACTTGCCTCTGCTTTAGTCATATACGCTGCCGCGTCTGTGACGAAAAGAAGAATTTTGTCAAACTTTCACTAATAAAGCCAACAATTTCTACGCTATTGGTTTTCTCTAACTCTTTCGTACTGATTAAAAAATATTTTGGTAAAATATCTTGGTTAAAAACACCAACTAACAAATTTGCAATATAGCGACCACGAACATCGGTCGTTTCATCACAAATATGCGATTTTATGTTGAAAATGTAAAAAATATTCACTTTATGCACACGAACTAAAAATATCAACTAAAGCTTAATTTAACGCAAAATATGTAATTTTTTATACCGTTAATCGCATTATTTCAGCGGAGAATGGATGTATCCACAATATTTGGGTGATGTTCCTAATAATAAAAAAATACGTTTTTTACAAAAAATCCGAACTCTTGTTTATTATCAAACTGCAGTCGCTCCTAGAGCTAAATAAAATGTTATTTTTAGAAAGTATAGTCTTTGCAGAATATGGAATAATAAGGATATTATTTTTTAATTTATTCAAGTTTTGTCTTTGAATTCGAACCTTTTCAATTCCTTAACTTCCTATCCTACGGATTTCAATAATTCTTCTCCTTTTGTTTTACAGAATCTAGGACACTGTGTCCAATTTCATTCCAAACAATTTGTTCTAATTTGTACGGAATCAAACTAAGCACTCCTGCATTTTAGTACGTAGTTAAAACAGACTGACAAAGAGAAAAAAACTAATGGTCACTCAATACGTGCGTGACTGTGTATGCCGGGTAGCCTCCAGTAGACGCTAATTCGCAATTAATGATCTGTTTTACTGCACGACAGGATCTGTTTTTATGAGCGCCTTACATTGTATGTTTAATAGGTCGTATGCGCAATGGTGGTTATTAACTAGATTTATAATGCCTCTTGTAGTAAAGATGGGTTACTGTCCCGTCTTACGTCGGTCGCTACGGCGCCCGTAAAATAACATAGCTCGGATTAAAGAAGCAGGTCGATGTTCTTCACGTCAGAATTGCACTTTATTAAATACTTGACATGGCACCGCAGGATTACACATCTAAATAGTGAAACGTCACTTTAAGGAATGAGAATTAGCTAGCGTTTGTGTAATATAGCGTTAAATGTTCATAATAAAAACCTAACCAAAACGTTAATTTCCCTCTTAACCCAATTACTACGAACGTCCTTTTAAAAGGTCGGTACAGAAATCTTTTTTTTTGTACAACTTAAACTACTTTCCGAAAGATGGTGCTCCAGTCTATCATTAAACAGAGCATGTACAACGTCTTTCCTAGATTTGCAGCAGTGTAAGATTTGAAGACTTGCAGATATTGTAAATTGTGTGTGAAACATTTTTTTACGTTCTGTCATGGACAATTGGCGGTAAGAATAATTACGTAATTACAAACATAACATTACTATTTCTTTACACTGATGAGTTGGTATAGTCACAACTTTATGATTTTACACTTAGACATCTTTGTTTTTTTCTTTATTTTTGCAACATAACCTTACAAACACAACCGTCCTTTTAAAAGGACAATGGTTAAAACACGTACTATTTTGTTTTCAGTTATTTGAAAAGACCTCTTACACTCCATGAGCTATTAGAAGTAGAATACATTGATGATGTTCACAGTATACCAGACGCTATAGCAGTGTTTCCTCCCGTTAACGCTAATGAAGAGGTTACCGATGAAGACTCCGGAGATGATTAAATTGTTACTATGAACAATCTTCCAGGTAGAATATTGAATACTCAAGCTGAAGCTATTTTTGATACCGATCACGATAGTGATGATGATATCCCATTGTCACATTTTCAAAAACATAAAAAAAGACAGAAAAGTAATCATTGGGTTAGGGAAGACATTACAAATAATTTACCAAAATGGCAAGATGAAAGTACGGCAAATAATAATATGTCTTCCTTGGACTTGTTCAGTCTCTTTTTTGACGAGAAACTTTGGCAAATGATACTAAATTATAGTAATCTTTATGCAGTGCAACATAACAGAAATGCAGATATTACACTAGATGATATGAAATGTTTTTTTGGAGTACTTATTTACAGCGGTTATACAAGTGTCTCAAGAAGATCTTTGTATTGGGAAAACAGCTCTGATGCTAATCATTAAATTGTGTACACCGCAATTTCACGGAATCGTTTTAATTTTATAATGCACAACCTACAACTGTTGTGACAATACAAATCTAAAAGTTGGTGACAAATTTGCAAAAGTTAGTCCACTGTTAGAAAGATTAAACCAGAAATTTGTTTCTTTTGCCCCTATACAAGAAAACCATAATGTAGGCGAGTCCATGATTCCGTATTTTGGACGGCATGGTTCGAAACAATTTATCATGGGCAAGCCTATTAGATGGGGTTTTAAATTTTGGATGGCCACAACTATAAACGGCTACATAGAATGTTTTGAACCATATCAAGGATCCACCACAAATCTTTCAGAAAGATACAAAGACTTGGGTTTGGGCGCAAGTGTGGTCTTATCATTCGTTGACAAAATAATCGCAGCAAAAGGTCAGCTGCCTTTTCATGTCTACTTCGATATTTTTTTTACGTCGTGGGAGGTACTTTTGGTGCTTAGAGACAGAAATATAAAAGCTACTGGTACGGTGAGAGAGAACAGAATTCCAGTATGCCTTCCGATATTCGATAAACATTAATAAGTCGAAATGAAAATCTATTCTGACATACATAACGAGCGATTAAAATAATTTGTAATCGAGTCATTCATGATCATATGTCGTTTCTTGAACTGTACTTACATTACAAAAGTAAAATGTCGGACTCAAATTTATGAATGCATCTATTACAAATTATTTTGATCTCTCGTTACAATACATACGCGACAGAGCGCAGCGTTGCTAACTTTTCCTGACTTTGCGTTCAAAATGCTCGGTACCGGTTCGTCATAGACAAGAAATTTATTTATAAATTTCCTTTAATTTAATTTAACTAAATGTATATTTAAAAAGTGGCAGCCATGCACCTTACAGCCTGCACATTTTTCTTTAGAATAATTTAAATAATTCTTTTCTAACTTTTCTAACTGTTTGGTCTCTAATCTAAATTAGAGATGCAAAAAATTAAATATTCACTTGATTTAAATGGCTTTATATTTTATATTTTGCAACGTTATAACCGGAAAAGGGAACATTAACAACTTTTCGGGACGATTTCACTCATTTAAAGGGAGAATCTCTCTGGATTTAACTCAAATTATAAATATTTTAATATTCTATATAAATATTTATCAAATTTAATTCTTATCCATATATTTGACATTTTCCATTTACCGAGAAAGTTCGTTTTACTTCTTCCTTGAATTACCGAACTTGATTGGAAGTTTAAAGCTAGTTACTTTAAATAAAGATAAGAACTTCACGAACTAGTTCTTTAGGATATTGACTTCCATGATATATGTATGTTGCTGGAGGAAATCTTCCTTTTTCGATAGTGTAGGCACCAAACTTTATATAGTATTTTTTTATCGGTCACCTCCTAAATCGAAACTATTTAGATTATTCGCGTTCCCTGCGTGTTCATCAGACCATAGACATAACTCATGAAACACCACGACTTCTTTTCTTTTCCTTTCTCGTATTCCTTCTAACTTTGTTTCACGACGAATTTTGATGGTGCGCGAGTAACGGTTAAGTACAATGAAATTAAGGTTGCCCCGTTTCACGAGCGACTGGGTTTAATCAAAAAGTCGAAACGCTGAAATTGTAATGCACTTAACCGGTAGATGCTGGGTTTGTCATTATTAAAACTTTATTCAATAGAAGGAATTAAACAGTTCGGGTCTCATAAATGTTACTGCGTAACTCGTTCGGTATAAACTTGTTCTTTTACTCAGTTCAGATATTTATCTATTGTAATGGAAAATTACAATATTTACAAATTACAATACTTACAAAAATTAAATTAAGTGTTTAGATAATTTCTTTGCCGTTGATTAAATGTATCAATTGATAAATTCTTGGAGTTTTTCGGCTTTTATATGAAATATTGACAAATATTATCAAACTAGTATGTAGTTGCGAAGTAAGTTTGATTGTAATTGCAAAGTAAATGAGAATATAAACATTGCTGTCTACAAATTACAAAGTTCAACATTACAACATTACAAAAAAATTTCATACGAAATTTGTTATTATTTGTAAATATTTCATATAAAAGCCGAAAAACTCCAAGAATTTATCAATTGAGAATATAAATGATGTACAAAAAATATACTATTTATACTTACATTGAGTGTATACCCTGGTATAAATTTGTAATAGAATATTGAGCAATAGACTACTTAATCTTTGGGTGATAGTCGGTTCCAGAATAATTATAATAATACGTATGAAATAAAAGATCTTTGAACTAGTAAACAAATTTAATTAAAAAAAAATGATATTTTAAATAGGCGTACATATAAATACGAAATAAATCTACAAGCAACCCTATAGATGAGTAACGGTAATTGGTTGCATAAGGTTGTATGAGTAATCGTATTTATCTATGTTAAATGATTTATATATGGACACGTAATTCTATATTAGTCCAAAAATAGATAATAAAATTATATTAAATAAATTTAATTGAATCGGCCGATACTTGCTGGAAATCCATTATATGTAAATGGGATTTAAGTAAAACACTTATACTAGTTTCCAGTATATATTACACTTTATTATATTAATAAATAGATGACATGTTTCGCTACGATGTAGCTTCTTCGGATCTTATATTACTACTGAGTAGTAATATTCCAGTATATCCAGTATATATTACACTTTATTATATTAATAAATAGATGACATGTTTCGCTACGATGTAGCTTCTTCGGATCTTATATTACTACTCAGTAGTAACATGTCATCTATTTATTAATATAATAAAGTGTAATATATACTGGAAACTAGTATAAGTGTTTTTTTTACTTAAATCCCATTTACATTATATTAAATAGTGGTTTGACTATAAATACAAACTACGTGCAGGTAAGATAGTGATCTGATTTATGAACAAGCCATATTTTTTAAATTATGTGAAATAATTATATATTACTGGTTTTTATCCTCAATCGAATACCTGTTAATTTATCTGTCTTTTTAGATCAGGGTTCCAAGTAAATTTCTCTGGTATCACGTCGTGTAATTCTCAGGTAGGAAGGAATGTGGACATGGTACAATGGTACAATGGTACAGGATCAAAATTGAAGTAATTCTTCTTGTGACTTCCAGGATATATATTTCAGGTAAATATGCCAAATTTATATGATAAAACACCTTCTGGTATGTTTCTATTTTCAAAATTTCAATATTTGCTTTATTTTAGCTTGCGACTGGTTAACAGTATGGGCTTTTATATGGACAATGTCCGATATTATGAAATAATAATAAATAAACACGTTTCAGGTTCGAATACCTTTTAAATTGCAGCTTATATATTTTATCTTTAATTATTTAATAGTTTTAGAATATATTTTAAGTTAATTTACTGTTTTTTTTATGAATTTTAAAATTACTAATTTGGAGATGCGTGTTTAGTGTAACAACAGTGCAAAAATTCTCTCTTAAACAACTTTTTTTTCTCTGCATGGCAACGGTAGAAAGTTCGTAAAAATCAGTTTTTCTTTTTCATTTTATCAATGTATTAGCTATAGTTTACATATGTTTCTTCATTGAATATTTTTTCGTAATTTTCTTCAAATTACATCCTTGTGTTAGTGTTTGTATGATAAATACTTTTTTATTCATATAATTCTCAATATGTATAGGTCACATTGTTTGGCGTTATTTCTAATTGACATTAACAAGGGTAATTTAAAAGTCGTTATACAATTATATACAAAATATTTGAACATTATTTTATTAATCACAATTAGTTTTTGAATTCTTAATTCAACGCGATAAATAAATGTAGTGAATGCTTAAATGACAAAATAGAATAAATCTGTAAATTAGAATACAGTTAGTTACAGTTAATCTCGGTATCAAAATAAGAGAACTAATTAAGATTTTACAATTCGATTACATCAAATTCTCTTATGTACTATAGTTGTTGTCTCGTTGGATATTGCTATTTATTACCTGTATATAGCAAACGCCAATTAAGTTGGCGCGAGGAGGGGGTGCGCAGTATTTGAAGTAGTGGGGAGATTTGTATTTGGTTTTACATCAAATGTCAGATAATTCTAACCTCTGAGCGTGTATCACTTTTGATCTCCTAGCAAAGACATTATGTTCGGTCAAACGTCAATGACAAATGTATTCTGACAATTACTTGAGTAGTGGGGGTGGACGCTTTTAAAAACGGCTTCTGCGCAATCCCTCCACGCGCCAACTTACTTGGCGCTTGCTATACTCTGTTTAATATTTGTTTTAGGGTCAACTCTTCCCTACTACAATATATATATATATATATATATATATATATATATATATATATATATATATATATATATCTAACTTGTTATAAAATAAAGGGCTGTTGAATATATATAATAATTTAACGAAACTTTAGTCTGATTTATCTAGTATGTAAATATTTATTTTGTGATAATTTCCTTTTTTAATTTTTTTAATGTTATGATCTGCCAGAGGCTAATAAGTAAACTATATTTATTCCTAAAATACTAAATATCTTAGAAAGTAACAGTTTCTTAGGTCTTATGCGATATACCCTTGTGCATGGAAATATAAACACTGCTTTTTTAAACTTTATTTTTACGGGGATGTCTTTTATATTTTGCATACTGGGACATAGAGGGCGCCACTAATCAAATGTCAGCACTGAAAATTAACCTCGATCTTTAGTTAGCCTAAATCCAAAGTTTCAGTGCGATACGTGTAGTGTTTAAGCCACAAAGGACTGTCAAAGTTGATAAGTTAGTTGAGAAATGGACTTAAATCGTGTAAATTTTTGCGTAATATTTTTTTATAATTTTCGAAGACAATTATCTCAACAAGCAATGAAGCACCCTATCAGTCAACAATTTCTCGTTGGTATGGAGAATTCAAACGTGGACGGATTAGTCTTGGCGACGATCTAATAGCAGGTGTATCAAAGCATTCATTTTTTTGTGACAGTTTTAACTTCTCCTTATTGAATGAGTATATCTGAAAATTAAGAGTTTTTTGTGACACTGCCATACAGTAAGCAACAGTTCGAAATGGATAAGCTACCTATGGAACTTACTATATGGAAGGGAGATTATGGACTCTCGTTTATGTACAGTTGCGAGATAATAAAGCGTATATTTTTATATTTACTTATCTGACCATTGAAAATGTGTTTCGCAATAGACGTGTATGTGTATACAAACCAAGAAATAGTTGATATGTCGAATAAAATATCCAAAATATACAAAGTAGTGGACGTTTTTCTTCAAGTATGTAGCGATGGATTAGTTATCGAGGAGCAGGTATTTGTTGGAATATTGATGAAAGATTAAATGGCTAAGTATATGTTAATATTTTGGAAAAATTAAATTAGTCGAAGACATATGTAAAGTTAATGTAAGACCAAGAAGTAACCACGAATTAGTAATTCTTTTTCAAGACGCATGGGATAACATTGAGGAATAATTTGTACGAAATCTAATAAATTCAATACCGAGGCAACTGGCTGCAGTTTGAACATCTAAAGAAAATATGACCCTTTCTCAAAAATCATTGTTTTCATTTAAAAATTCTTGTGCATATACAATCCTTTGTTGATTATTTTCCTCTGATAAATACGGTCTTCGTGCAGCAGAATAATTAAATACTTCATTGCATTTTATCCGATTTCAAGGCGTTCATACTGATTAACTATTCACATGCCGTCACTGCAGTTTCAAATGGATTTTCTCTAAGAAAATTTAAAAGTGCAGCGTTATCATTTGCCGTTGTGCACCTTTCTCGTCCTGTATCTTCTTTCCGCTTTACAACATATTCTTCATTCCAACGTTTTTTGATCTTTCCTATAGTGCTTTGGTCAAACACCAAATTTTGTTCCAATCTGACGATATGACCATCCATTTTCTAACCCTTATATTTTTCTTGCTCGTGCATTTTCATTAACATGATTATACATGGCTTAACTGCTATTAATTATTTGACAAAGAATTTACATGACAATTAATGATTGCCACAAAGTATGTCCAACTTATAATACCCAAATAACAGAGCATTTGAATATAAGACAAGTCCCGCTTTATGTTGCCCTAACTGTACTTCGATTGTATTTTTATGATGTTGTACACTAAAGTAGTCAAGGCTCCCATCACCTACAAATGTCACAACAATCCTTACTGGTATATATGTGAAAATTTCCCTATATTTGAGTCCATTAAGAATGTAAATATTGTAAGTGGTGTCTCGTGGCGGCATCTACATTTAACTAATAGTACTGTTACTATTGATATTATATTATTAGAACAACGCGGATCATTTTGAAAAAAAGTGCGTCTAAATTAGTCCAGCAGCCTTTTTCTTAGTCTATAACGGTCGCACATACGAATATTGCCATTTATATAGAGTGTTACCTGAGGTAACCTACAAATTTACACAATGTGTTCTAGAGGTGATTCTGAACAAAAAAGTTTATAAACACTTTATTTAATTTCTTTTTCGTTCTTTAGATTTCAACAAAAGAATTTAATTATGAAATTACATAACAAACTAATAAACTAATATTATAACAATTGCTCGAAATGTTCGGATCTTCTTTCTGAACATGTTGCTACTCTTTGGGTCATATTCTCTTGCCAGTTAATATCTGGAAGTTCATTTCGTAGGGAATCTACTCTTATTATTATTCTTTCGATCAATTCTTCTCGTGTATTTGGCTTACTGTTATGGTAAACACGATTTTTTAGACAACCCCAAAAGAAAAAGTTCAATGGCGAAAGGTCAAGAGAACGTACAGGCCATAGTACAGGACCCCCTCTGCCTATCCACCGTCCTTAAAAATTTGGATTTAGATAGTCAATAACTTGCCTACTAAAATGCGGTGGAGCGCCGTCATGTTGATAAAACATGCCGCGTCGAGTTTCCAGTGGAACATTTACCAATAATCCCGGCAAAGTATCTTCTAAGAAATTCCTATAATAATTTGCCATAAGATTTCCTTGGATAAAATGTGGCCAAATAATGTCATTGTTTAACAACCCACACCATACATTTACAGAAAAACGATGTTGGTGATTAACCAAAATTACATTATCTGGGTTTTCAGTAGCCCAAGTGTGAGAATTCCGAGTGTTGTTTACATCTTCTAGAGTAAATTGAGACTCGTCTGAAAAAAGGATACGCGGAAGAAGTTCTAAATTGTTCTGTAACTATTAACAATACTGTACCCGATTCACGAAATCTCTTGGTAGCATATTATGAGCTTTCTGTAGATGATAGATAAAAAGTTCATTGTAATGTAAAATTCGCCGTACCTGGGTTTGACAAGCATCGGTCATGGTAGATATCCTGCGTATACTTGGGGATGGATCTTGTTCAACTTCGTTTAGGACAACATTAGCTTGCTAATGAAAATCTAACTGTCTTTCGACAAGTGAATTTGGAGAAGATCCCGTCTCTCTCCAACACTGAAAGACATTAGAAAATGTCGTATGGTGAGGAACTGCACGATTTGGATAACGTAGAGAATATTCTTGTACTGCAACACGTCCGCTTCCATCCACAATACCCATACACAAACACCATGTCAGCGTATTCCGTATGTACGTTCTAGGCATGGTTACTGATAATATTTTGACAGTTATCACACTTATCACTAGAGCTGAGGATGTTTGCGGTATAACCATGGTTATACCGCAAACATCCTCAGCTCTACTTATCACTTATCGATAAATGACATAAGTAACTATAGGTTATTTGTCATTTTATAAAATGACTAGCAACATGTTCAGAAAGAAGAGGCGAACATTTCGAGCAATTGTTATAATATTAGTTTATTAGTTTGTTATGTAATTTCATAATTAAATACATTACTGAAACAGTTTTCTTCTTTTGTTGATATCTAAAGAACGAAAAAGAAATTAAGCAAAATGTATAGGAACTTTTTTGTTTAAAATCACATTTAGAATACACTGCGTAAGTTTGTAGGTTATTTCACGGAACATATATCTATATAGATTTCTCGAGGTGATAAAAATATTTTTATGAAATTATCATCCATACTTTAGTTATACAGCTTTCATTTTAATTTTTTAACCATCTTTGTGTAAACGCAAGTATCACTACAGGTTAATATTATTAACACTTTAACTAAAGAAAACAAACACTTGAAACTCCAGGGAGTTGTCAAAAATGGAAAGTTCATACATACTAGCATTTTTTAAATTTTCAGTCAACTCTTCTCGATGTATGCCTCTATTAACTTCAAAAATACATTCTTTTCATTTGTTAGCTACATATTAGTGCGCTTGATATGAATTTAACATCGAGTTTCATGTCATCCATTCTGGACGTAGATATCAAAGAAACTCTATTTACCCTCTATCTATTTACAAAGAGCCAGATAATATCCATATAGCGCACGAAAAATTAATATCAAACAAACGTAAATAGTAAAAATAAAAATATACGGTTCTACATTCGTATATAAAACGATAACTTGCTTAAATTACTGCGTTTTACCATCTCTGTTTAAACTCGAAATTATACGTATGCAGATAGGTAACATACGTACCTTCATATAAGTGAGGTACAAATATCTGTACTGCGAATCGCGGATGCAACCTAACACAATGTTTACAGAACAAGAAAACATCCGCTTTGTACATGGAATTGGTCATTTGGATTGTGTAACGGAGTTTATATAGCTGTGTATTTGTGCACGAACGTTTATTTCCGACATCGTCTCACCTTTATTTACTAAACTTATTTGATCAAACCGATGCGATGTTCATTCGTCCGCAGCGAACTAACTACAAATTTTACTTTTAAGTATATATGGCGTTTTTTCTGCCTTTATAGTTTCCTAAATTATACTGTTTGTTCAGAATACTGTAATTTACGTAATAAGGTGGGACGCATTTCTGGGAGGAAACAAACTTTAACTCAATTATACTCAAATAAATGCTTTTCTTCTTTTTTACTCATGCAAACGTTTTGAATGAATGAAAAAGATATTTTAGAAATATAAGAAATATATAGCTTCACCGAAACAACCTTCCAAATGAAAAAATTCAACTTAATAATAATAAAATTTATTGAATGCCCAGAACTGGCCAGAAAACAGAATACAATAGTATATACATTAGCAAGTATATATCATATATATATTCATACATACATACAAAATCGCACTAAATACATACATAAAAAAAATTAAAGAAACACATGGGAATCAAGGTAAATCTATTCTCAGGTTATTCAAATTCTGTGCCGAATGTACCACAGGTGCCTTTAATTATATGTTCGTCCTTGCTGTGGGTATATGAATTAATTGAGTTGATCTTGATTCCAAAAATGGCACAAGAAAATCAACTTTAGACAGCAAGTCAGATGAATCTACCATACCAAGAACGACATTCCGCATAAATATAGCGCTAGTGGTCTTTCTCCTTTCTGAGAGGGTGGCGACGCCATGTTGCTCAAGTAATACGTCGTAATTAATTTCACGCACTGGATAACGTCCATCACACTTAAAAGAAAGGTATCTCCAAGAAATTAATCTGAGCACTGTAGAAGAGATACCAGGCTATGGATGCATATTATATCTTTGAAATAACATGCGCAAAGTAAGAAGTCTTTATGGTGTCGATGTTATTGAAATATTTACATGTATAAATAATAAGTCCAAGAAATATGGAAACAGTAGCTGCGGCACTAAAGACATGATCCGAAAATGTAAATATTTTGTTATATATCACACCCAAATCGTTAATCGAAGCCTGATAAGAAATCTTAACATTGTTAATAGTCTAACGTCTAGATTCAATTCTAGTAATTTTTCCAGAATAAGACACCAGGAAACACTTACCAGACTTCAATCTTAAATTATTGGATAAACACCAGTCATAAATTTTGTCAGCATTTTTTGTCAGAACTTATTACCGGCAGAATTCTGCAAAATTTAATTAAAAAGAAAATTACTGGAACAGCAAACAAATTAAACACACTTTTGATACAGTCAGTATCCCAACCAATGGAAGGTTGTGAAGATTTCTATGATATTAAACGTGGGAAAATACAAATCTATACAGTCATAGGTCTACTACTAATTATTTACAAATTGTTTGAAAAACTCCTCTTGAAATGAATGGAACCTATTCTATTTGAAGAAAACTTAATCTCATAACACCAGTTCGATTTTCCCAGCAAACACGGAATCGTCGATTACGTCATCGTTTAAGGAAACAAATAAATAATGACTTTGAGAATGAAAGGTTCTGTAACTATATTAACAATGTAACGTATGATCAAAAAGTCTTTGGATCGTGATGGCCATGAAACGTAAATCTATCTATAAAATTATTTACTTCCGTGATTCATTACCTTGAAGTACGCATAAGTCATAAATAAAATAGATTTAAAGTTATGGTATTTATTTACATTTTATATATGTTATATTTAATAACATTTATAGAGATTACAGAATACATTTATAAATAAACGAAGTTTTAATAACTAATAAAAAAAAGGCTCATTACAGTTAAGAAAAGAACTCCCACAATGAAACAATAACATTCAAATAGGTACACTTTTACAATAAAAAATTATAAAAGATGTTGAAAATGTCTTCCCTGTTCTTGAATACACCGGTTAACATGTCGGCCCATGTTATTAAAAACTTTAATTAAAAGATCAGGTGTTACTGTGAGACAGTTTTCAACAATACGTTCTTGTAATTCATCTGAAGTGTGAACTGAAGTTTTAAAAATGTTATTCTTAAGCAATGGGAACAAGAAGTAGACTAAAAGACTCAAATCACAAGACCTATGTGGGTAACGTCCGTCTGATATTAATCTTTCATCATAAAATTGACGTAAATATTCCATGGTTACTCGAGCAACATGCGGTCTCGCGTTATCTTGCTTAAAGTATCCATTATGAAATTCATCATCGTGCAATTGATTGATAAAAGGATCAAGTATTTGATTTATATATCTTTCAGCGTTTATGGTATCTTGAAAAAATATTGGCCCTATTACACGTCTACGGGACATTGCAACCCAAACACCAATCTTAGGACTACGTAAAGGAGCCTCGCTATGAAAATTGGGATTATTCTCGCTCCACATACGCATAACTTGTTTATTAACGTATCCAGATAGGTAAAAATAAGATTCGTCTGTAAAAAATGTTAAATCAAGGATATCGTTATTCATATGGTCATTAAACCAGGTACAGTACGATACTCTCTTCTGATAATCTGGTGGCAGTAATTTCTGACACATCTGCAGTTTATAAGGAAACATGTTCAAGTCATGTTTAACAATGGTTCGACACGTCCCATAACTTAAATGATTTCTTGTTTCAATCTACGCAAGGATAAGGTAGGTTCCTTCTTCATGCGTTGCCTAACCAGATCAATAATATCATCATTTCTAGCCCGTCTTCTTCCAGATCGAACACTATCGTGATATTACCAGTTCGTTCAAATTTGTCCACAGTTCGTTGAAGTTGCCGAAAAAAACTCGTTCGATTATTGCGAACTTGGGAAATCTCTCACGGAACTCATTCAAACATAAACGAGCTGAATAAACTCAATTACCATGTTCACCTATATTTCCATTACTGTAATATGATTTGATAATAAAAATTTTATATTCTAATTGAAACATTTTGAATTATAACCAGCTGACTTGAAAGTTGTCAAGTAAATGTCAAAACTAATTTAAATAAATAATTTCATAGATATATCGTAAATTCCACGGCAATAGTGATCCAAAGACTTTTTTATCACACGATATATATTACATTAAGAAGAGGTTGCTAAATAATAATAGTTATTTATGTACCTAGGTTCGTAAGTACAGTTTTATGGTCGAGAATACGTTTGCAAACCGAGACCCGTAGGGTCGAGGTTTGTATATATTCGAGACCATAAAACTGTACTGTACGAACCGTGGTGCATATGAGATTTTTCGCCATACCTACGTTTTTTTTTTAAATAGACGAATTTTGATGATTTTGCACTTTACTTATATTATATGTATACACATTAGTAGAGCTGAGGATGTTTGCGGTATAACCATGGTTATATCATGTAACCATAGTAAATTACTATGGTTACATGATATAACCATGGTTATACCGCAAACATTAGTAACATCAAGTCAGGAATGTTTGTCGTATCTATGGTAACCATGTTTGTGTCAATATAAATTTACATTTTTGATAAATGTCAAAGTGCATGCAATATATTCTCAAAAGTTTTTGCTTTTAAATAAACTTTATAAATATGGATCAAATAGAGATGGAGGCTATTACAGCTTGTACTGAAATTTTGCTGGAGAAGTCGTGAAGATATCTTACAATTTCCTAAATTGAAAGGATTTTTGACGCATGAAAATGATGGTTTTACACGGTCTAAAACCATCGGCAACATTATTAGCAGATTCAGGAATTGATGTTCTTGGTCTGAAAAGATACGGCGCATGGAAATCTTCCACCGTGGCAGAAAGATCTAATTGTTTGTTTACATTTAATATTACAAAGTGATAAGTTTTTATACAAGGTTCTACTTTTACTAGTTATGTGTTTTTGTTAATTAAAATTATGTTTCAAATAAGTTTGTTATAAATGTTCTAATATTGCTATTATTTACCTAGGGTCGTAATGAAATATTACAGCCCGCTACCATAGCAACTGTCAATACGGTATGTAAAGTGTTACTTACGTTTCAAAAAAAGGTGTCATAACTGTTTACTTACGCGGTAGGCATGACGAAAAATACATTAAGTTTAAATTATTACGAATAACTCCTCGTACATTAAAAATGGGGTTTGAATACGAAATCTTACATCGTAATCATATTACAGTACAAACCACACTATGCATTTTCAAATCCAACGTTCTCATTTTAAGCGATTTCTCTTGGTCGGTCTAGAGGGAGATGTATTTAACATAAAGAGATTTCGCCGTTTCAATGTTGAAAGAGGAATTTTCGCAAGGACTGACACACACACAAGGCCCTTGTGGAAAGCGGATGCGGTATTCGGCCATAAGCCAACCGAAAAGGATCTCGCTCAGATTCCAAAGGCCGCAAGGAAATCGGAATATATCGGAGAAAGGGTGGATAATATGGGAGGAGGCGAACGTTAGTTGCTCGGCTTAGCACTAACTGCGTCAATTTGACAAATGTTACGGAGAAATCAGTCAATCTAATGTCCGCCAGGCGGTCGATGTACGCAGTTACCAGACCGGGAAATGTACTTCTGCCGCCGGAAGGAAACCATGCTGATAGTAACCGTCGACAATATATATTCAATATTAATTATCGTATGGCTCCATCTAGATATCTCTGTGTGTGTGAACTGTACATGTATGTATACAGCGGTTGGAATATATGGAAGATCCAATGATGACAGGAACCTTACAATATGAATGTCCCTAGATTGGATTCCTGCTTACCCGCAATAATAATTCATCGATACAGGAGCTAATGTATAATAACCACTAAACTGCACTGAAAATGCAAATACGATCTTATCGTAGAATGAAATACAAATATGAATCATATGATTGGTATAAACATACTATCAACGAATGTGTGGCATTTTATTTTATTTAAGTTATACAACTTTGGAATCAAGATGAAAATTTTAACTTTTTGATTCGGTCCATTAAAAAGTATGTTAAAAAATACAAAAATTTCTAAAATAGCATGGTTGCATGAGAGAAATTATACGTTAATAATAATAATAATATACTTTAATATCCAACAGGCTAGGCCCAATTAGAAGGTACATTATAATTATAATTACATGCAATTAAATACACTATGGAGTTAAATAGCGCTGTCCATTCGCGAGCCATCTTCAAGCAAACAGATCATCTAGCATTCTGTTGGCCACGTTGGCGAGAATATAGGTAGGAGTCCGTTTCAAACGTTCGTCTTCGCGAAGCTAACCATAAATGTAACTTCGTACCTGGAGTTCATATGAGGATCCAAAAACGACATTCGCTCCAATATGAACCGACAGTCAATAATGTTTTTCATGAGTTTAGTTAGGAATTTCCTACAAATATTCTCCCTTCTAACGCTTAGAGATGATATTCCATGTAATAACGCAATGCAGTTGTGTGTATCCAAACAATCTCAATCAGGTCACAGCCTCGTTCCCGTAACGCAAGTGTAACGTGTGTTACAAATACGTCCTCGCTAACGCGAGTTGTTTGCAAACACCAACTACATGTCAGGGTTTGTATTACATTCCCTAAGTAGTCCGAGGATCTTATCGTATGTATATATACTGTAGTGTAAGTAAGAAGGATCATTCAGATTCATCATTCAGATAGAGACATTCACATTCACACCTTCAGTCTACATCCTAGTTAGTAAGAATGTATATAATTGTTATCCAGTTCTAAGTGTTATGTATTAAATTATATGTTACCCGAACTATGTGTATCATTTAACGGTACAACGATATCTGCGTGAAGGCTCAACGATGTAGCCCTCAGGACCAGGCTAACATCACGTGGCGTCCTGCCACGAACGTGCCCAAACGGCACTAATATCACATGGCGATTCTGCCTTAGGGCTTAAGGCCCCACTAATATCACATGCCGATCCTCCAGGCACGTAGGGCCCTATCGCTTAAGGCCCTAATATCACATGGCGATCCTTGCCAGCCACTTACGGCACAGCCTTATCACATGGCGATCCTACCTGTCCACACCACTAGATGGCTCTGCCAGCCATCTAAGGCCGAAAAAGACCAAGTGGAAATTCGGAACGGACCAGAAAAAAAAAAAACCTACAGTTTAGCAGGTCAAAACCAAGAGGATGGCAACAAGGAACGGAGGAAATCATCTCCAAGAGCAAACAGAAGCTCCACACGAAAGAAGAAACGCAGGTATTCTTTTAAAATAAATTTAAACAAAGACAAATATTACGGTGTATAAAAATAAAGTGCAAGACGTTCATACCTATAAAGTACATACATTTCGCGAGTGAAAATGTTTATTTGTATTATAAGAGACAATAATATTGATTTAATGCATACATACCATGTTATTTATGTCTACTTACGCAAGAATGCAAAAGTTGCAAAGCGCGTACCATACGTTTCTTTATGTAAAGGTCAAGTTTATTTAAAAATTAATATGTACTATATGACTTAGAGATGTTATATTTCGGCCGTACACTTCGCAATTTTGTTAATTAACGCAAAAGTTTAAATATATTTTTTGTTTAGAAGGCGCATATATATATATACAATATGTTATATTTTTTCATAAGTTTAATTACGTGCATAAAAAATGCATGCGTTGTACTTTTTAACAAGCGCCATATATTGCATATATCACAAACAAAATTAAAAACAATAACTTGTATATTCAAACTAATCGCGAGTAAATAAACATCGAATTCAAATTGAAAATATGTATGTATCGACAAGACAGTTTAATAATACACGAAGTCAAGGTCACTGATAAAATGCAACACAATGTTTATTTTGTAAACGATCGGATAAGTGACATTGAAGGAAATATTGCTGATATATTCAAAAAAAAGTTTCTCGCTAACAAAAGAGAATAACTTTAAATTAATAGAAGAAACCAATATACGAGGAGTGTTATATTAATTTTATATTACAAAAATTCCGAAAATTTGTCACAAATGCCTTAGAAGTTGATTCCAATGCCATAATGGTTAGTAACGGCACGATTCGATAGCATCCTAATCATGTCTGGAGCCCTATAAGACAACAGAGACCTATCGATTGTACCTTTACGACACCAACAACAGTGCAACCTACAGGACAGATCATCCTAGAGTTGTGGACTTGGCGAAAACGTTAACCAACCGAATCAGACGAACTTCAAAGTAGGAGAAAGGCAAAAAAGACTCCAATTCGCCCCTAGGTCGTGACGAAGCAAGCATGCGCTTCCAGGGAAGTGATCCTACACGACAAAAAACGCTCTCAGAATTTTTTTTTTAGAGACAGTTATAACAAAAGTGTGTTTTGTTAACTGGTCTCAAGTTTTTCTAGATTGAAGAAAAGGCTTACAGCATAAGGGCATATCCGCTGCACGAGCTCCCTTACTGTGGTCAGAATAAGCTTCAAAAGATAGTTCTGCGCAGGAACATGACAGACACAAAATATGTGCTGTCCAGGGAAATACACGAAAAAGTGATTTCCAGATTAATTTTTTCCATGGAGGGAAATAGATAGAAAAACGGAGAGTCGATTTATTTTAAAGTATGGTTGGAAGGGGAGCATAAGAATTGGGAGCGCACAAAATTGAAGACAAACAATCAAGTATAAGGAATCGAAAACGAACAATCAAAGCAAGGAGTTAAGACAAACAAGCGAACATGAAGAATTTAAGACAGAGAATCGAATGCGAAAAATTAGAAATTAGAAGCAAGAATTGCAAATACGAAGTAAGTCAACTATTAGATATATACGAACACATAATATAGAAATAAAATATAAAAAGCGAACAGACTAACAAGATTGAGACAGTGTACAAATTACGAAGGCCCGATTATTGATTATTAATAATTATTATTTTTGCAACAATGTAAAAACGTACTATGTAGCAGTACCTTGAAAATTTATTTAAAGTTTTACAATCTATGTTATATATTTATCATTACAGTTTATTCGTTTATATATTTATTCGTTAAATATCTATTATTATAAATTGTACTGTATTATTGTATTGTACTGTATTATTGTATTGTATTGTATTATTGTATTGTATTATTGTATTGTATTATTGTATTGTATTGTATTATTGTATCGTATTGTATTATTGTATTGTAGTGTATTATTGTATTGTATTGTATTATTGTATTGTATTGTATTATTGTATTGTATTGTATTATTGTATTGTATTGTATTTTTGTATTGTATTATAATATTGTAGAATAGGAATAGGGAAGGTAACCGGAGAGAAAGGTTCAACGTAAGAAAAACAAACACCTCAGCGTTATTTTTCTTAACCCCAGGAAGGGTGGTGTAATAACGCAATGCAGTTGTGTGTATCCAAACAATCTCAATCAGGTCACAGCCTCGTTCCCGTAACGCAAGTGTAACGTGTGTTACAAATACGTCCTCGCTAACGCGAGTTGTTTGCAAACACCAACTACATGTCAGGGTTTGTATTACATTCCCTAAGTAGTCCGAGGATCTTATCGTATGTATATATACTGTAGTGTAAGTAAGAAGGATCATTCAGATTCATCATTCAGATAGAGACATTCACATTCACACCTTCAGTCTACATCCTAGTTAGTAAGAATGTATATAATTGTTATCCAGTTCTAAGTGTTATGTATTAAATTATATGTTACCCGAACTATGTGTATCATTTAACGGGACAACGATATCTGCGTGAAGGCTCAACGATGTAGCCCTCAGGACCAGGCTAACATCACGTGGCGTCCTGCCACGAACGTGCCCAAACGGCACTAATATCACATGGCGATTCTGCCTTAGGGCTTAAGGCCCCACTAATATCACATGCCGATCCTCCAGGCACGTAGGGCCCTATCGCTTAAGGCCCTAATATCACACCAAGGTGTAAAAGCAAATCATTTTGGGATGCACCACGTTCCGGGTAGATACCATTAGTCTTGAATGTGAGGTATTTCAAAAACTTTACGGTAAACACAGTCCAAAGGAATAGAATTGCAAGCATGGATGGGATACCAAATTAATGAGGCGTATTCCATTTTGTTCAAAACATAAGCATAGTACAGTACAATAAAACAAGCATGTAAATAATTTACATATCTGTAACTATGCACATGGACAATACACCTCGTATTTTCAGCATTTACTTCTGCTTAATACATATGTTTCTGCCAATATAGGCGTCCTCAGTTAAGCTAGTGAAGCAATTTAGTTGTTTATAACAGGTTTGCATTAATTTGTATACATTGCTTCACTAGCTTAACTGAGGACGCCTAGATGGCAGAAACATATGTATTAAGCAGAAGTAAATGCTGAAAATACGAGGTGTATTGTCCATGTGCATAGTTACAGATATGTAAATTATTTACATGTTTGTTTCATATTGTACAAACGCTTTATACGTGCTTAACGTATTGTCATACTTAAACAAAACCTTTTTGTATATTTACCGCCATCTGGCTGGTTGTTAATGGACTACATCTACATACGTATTTTATCGTTTCCCGTAGCAGCTTAGCTGTTCGAACGATAGGTAGCCCTCCAGACAAAGTCTCTTTCGCCCGTAAGCTGTCAATTATTAAATAGTTGTCTTCTTATAGGACGGAACTTGCTTGATCTATGCGGGCTATTTCAGTAAATTTAAATACAGATACAAACCAGTTGTTTATAACAGGTTTGTATTAATTTGTATACATTGCTTCACTAGCTTAACTGAGGACGCCTAGATGGCAGAAACATATGTATTAAGCAGAAGTAAATGGTGAAAATACGAGGTGTATTGTCCATGTGCATAGTTACAGATATGTAAATTATTTACATGTTTGTTTCATATTGTACAAACGCTTTATACGTGCTTAACGTATTGTCATACTTAAACAAAACCTTTTTGTATAGTACAGTGATTTAAGCAAAGTGATATCTTTCAAGTATTTCTATACACGCAGAGTTTGATAGACATCGGAAAACATATGGATTATATGGGATCTAAACGTAAGATTAGAGTCAAATATGATCCTTTATTTCAATCCAACTGGTTAAGATATATGTTTTTAATAAAATACGAGGACTCGTGCGGCGTAGCAGATCGAGTATAAGTGACCATGCAGCATTTGTTAATATTTAATTTAAGTTTAAAACGGTTACACCATGCAACTAATACGTTCAGATTTCGCTGTAGTTTAACGATATCGTCAGTTGTGAAAATCTCAGAATATATTTTTATATCACCTGCGTAGGCGAGAATGGGACACTTCACTTGGAAAAGGGGATCATTCCTAAACAAAGCAAATAGCAAAGGACCCAAATTTGATCCCTGAGTAACACCACAAAGAAGTACAAAATTATTGGAACAGAACTCATTGTAGGTCACATATCATTTTCTTTGAAATAAATAATACCGAAGAAGACTGTTAAGGGGCGACCTTCTATAATGAAGAAGTTGGTCTTGTATTTATTGATGTAAATATATTCAATCACTAAAAGCTTTCATTAACAAGCGTTGATTTAAGAATAACAAGAAAAATAAAAGAAACCGCACAAAAACTTCGCAATCACGATCACGTGACAATTGTTTAAATAGTGATTTAAGGTAGAAGATATTACAGTCAAATCCAATTGAAACAATAAGAAATAAATAGTACACTTCTAGTTTCAAATTTTTTTTTATTGTAAATCCATTACTCTATTGTTTCACTGTACAGTGGCTTCATCAAGTGGATGAAAAACTGAATATTTAAAATACAAGTTTGAATATTTATGTACAAATTATTCGGAGAAAATCGTAGTGGAAAATTTTTTACAATATTAAATTTACTAGAGGGGAGGAGAGAAATTTAAGATTGTAAAAATTCTTCCACCACCACTTTTATCTCAATAATTTGTACATAAATATTCAAATTTGTATTTTAAATATTCAGTTTTTCATCAACCTGATGAAGCCATTGTATGGCGAAAGAATATTGTAGTGGATTTACAATAAAATTTTCGTAACTAGAAGCCTAGTAATTATTAGAGACAGGATGCATCAGGCCGAAATTACGATGGGCCATATAAACAGTCTGTAACATCGCTAAGTACAACACGCAGTTGATGAATAGTACTATTAATTCGGCTAACAACACATCTGGTTTTTGTCGTTGAACTGCGACGCAATTACATCAATATTATAGTCAAATTTCTTTCTTTATGGGCGTAGATAGAAGCGGCGTTTTTGCCATTTATTTTATAATTTATTTTCTTTATTAGTTTATATTTCGTAAGATAAATAAAGTACGCTGAGTTAGTTTCTTTTTTTCATTGTTTTAACTGTTAATTACCATACTACGTAATTCCTGTAATAGATTCTGTTTGATATCGTTTCATCGAATCTACTTCTCCCAATTATTTTGATGTGTTGCTGTGAATTTCGTTACGTTTCAATAATATACGCATACATTTTTAATTTTCATTTATTTACGTCAAGAATATTAAGTTACTTTTTCGGATATGATATGAAACAACGTCGAGAATGGCATTGTGAAAAAATGGCGAATTAGATTAATGGTGATACTGATTGTATGTCTATTGCCAGTTATTCCAAAATTTAATGCAAAGTCTGTAAAATATAGTTAAAAAATTCCAAGAAATCGCAGGCAAAACATCACTTAACATCGCAAACACATACTCAGAAATTAGACCCGTTGGATAATTTTAACGAAGAACTTTGTAAAACTTTAATGGTGGCAAATATTCCATTAAATAAACTCAACAATCCCACCATCAAAACATTTCTCCAAAAATATACTGGTCGAAATATTCCTGATCAATCCACTTTACGCAAATATTATGTTCCTGAGTGCTACACGAAAGTAGTAGAACGCATTAGAAGCCATATTTAAAATCGATACCTATGGATAAGTGCCAAAGAAACTGTCGATATATTAGGACACTGTGTGGTAAATGTTGTAGCTGGTGTACTACATCCAATTTTTCCATATAATGCATATGTAATAGCAACAAAAGTTATAAATACAGTTGATGCGGAAACAGTAGCTAAAACCATTTACGAGTTTATGCACCAAATGCCTCATTCGGAAGACAGGTACAAAGAAAAAATACTTTTATTTGTCAGTTATATATTAAAAACAGGCGGACTATTAAAGGAAACATATCCTGATATGCTACATATTACTAGTGTAGCACATGTTATCCACAGAATCTGTGAATATATCAGAGACACCTTTTCAGAAGTTATTTACTTGACTTGTATCCGCTTTTAAAAAAGTTTTTAGAAAAGCACCATTGAGAATAGCTCTTCACAGGGAAAAACTTCCATCTTTGTCACTGCTTCTCTCTCCAGTAGTAACTAGATGGTGGGCCATAGTTGGAAGCTACTAGTTTTTATGAAGAGAATTTCGATACTTTACAAAATTTCGTTGCATGTTTAAATGATGATGCTCGAATTATTTTCTGAGTGCTAGAAACTAATACAAATTCCAAATTTAAAAAATCAGTTGTACTTTCTTCAGGAACACTTGGAAATTTGACAACATTAATCACTTATTTTGAAAATCAAAATCTCAAATTAAATGATAGATTAACCACATTAGATGTGGCTATTAATAATTTGAATAATATTCCCGGTGACTTAGGATGTGGCATTCGGCAAGAGTTAGACGCAGTTTTTAATAGATATCCAGATTTAATAACATTGCGGCAATTGTGTATAGGGACAATGCCTCAAAATCTAACTGCTAAATACGCTGAGATGAAATAATATTTCCAGAATGCACCTAAATCCAATTGCGATGTATAAAAGACATTTTCTATCTACAAGGATGTATTTCATTGGAAGAGAACAAATTTTACAGAAGAGAACCTTGAAAAAGTATTGCTGGTTAATATTAATACTCCTTTACTCAACTTGAACTGCAAAGTGAACAAATAAAAATATATTTCGTATTTTATAGACCACCACTCGTTTCTTTACCAATTATATAAATAAAATTAAAAACTTTAAAAATACTAATTTTCAATACTACGGCGGTGGGCGTTGAGCCATAGGCCTCTCGTGTCCGGTCCCTAATAATTATAGTTGATCAAATCAAAACAGAAAATAAAGTCGATACAAAAATATTCTTTTTCCAATTTTACTTATTAAAATGATCATTACAGATATTGAATTTCATTATTAAAACAACATTTTAATCATAAAGGTGAATAAAATTAATCAAAACAGTGAATAAAATGTTTCTATCAACACTTTATTCACACTGCTATTGACAACAGTAGCAGAACAGTATATCGACGAATCAATTGCTCAAAAAATGTCCACGTCAAAAAAAAATTTGACAGATGTAAATTCAAATGAAAGGCCTGGAACTTCCACTGCACTTGACCCTGACGAAAGTAGAGTCAACTTAGCTTGGCACTGTACTTGACTCTGGCGAAAATAGAGTCAACTTTCCTGGTTTAAGAATTCATCAAATTATTAATATTACAATCAATATTCATGTAAATAAATTACCTAATCAATAAATTTTTTTGAAACTTTTGCAAAATTGGAGAAAATCTTGTATGATACACGTGAATTAGCAAATTTTATCCACTCAAAAACATTATCGCAGTCGGCTTGCACCTCGTGCGCTAAACAACTTTTTCGTTGATAAAATTTGTCTTTATTCACTTATACCATAAATAGCTATTTACGAGTTAGATGAATATTTGTGCTATCAATTTTACGTATGGTATTTGTAATCCTAAACTAATTCTTTTATTTTTAGTTTTATTAGTAAAAATGTATTTTATTTCATATTTAATATTAAATTTCATGTCATGTATTGCAATAAAAATAGTTCAATTTAATTTTGTTTAGAATATATAATTTATTTCGAAATATTTTAAATTGCAGTGGAATTCCAATAAAGGAGAAAGCATATAGACACTATCGATTGTTTTATATAGATATACAAATTCTCTTCGGCGGGATTCATTTTGTCTGCGTCTCGTGAAAATTCCTTATTTTCCGGCCGAGAGAAGGAGGACCCTTTCCCATGCAAAATATGTTCGACCGGACAGGGAAAAATTGCAAACTGTTTTATGGCTTCCGCGGGAATATATTGATGCATTTTTTCTACCCGTCTTCCCTTTCGGTTTTCCATTCTTTCGATTGTGTTCGAGCCGTTGAGTTTCGCCATCTCACGTTCTATTATGAATGTGCCTTTCCCAGACGTCCGAAAGACGTGTAAATCACACTATCACACCTTTTCGGACTTTCCTAAACGCCTGGTTCCGAATAGCGAGGGTGGTATTGAGATTTTGACGGATTTTGTACGTTATTGTTATTGTGTTGTTCGGTCGTGATAGAAATGAAACCTCACTACATCATTTTGTAATGTTGAAAAATTGGTGATTATTATATTTGAAAGTAATGTCTCAATATTACTTATTTCAAAACGAATTTATACTTGCTGTTGACGTAGACTCCTTCATTTTGACATATTATGCGCATTAGTAAATATGTTCCTGATTATCTAATTATTTTAATTAATGAAACATACTGAAAAGAAAATATTAAGTTAGCTATTATTATTGAAGAACCTTAATAGAAGTACAGTATGTGTTAAAAGAGAAGACACTAAACACTAAAGATTTATTAAACATACAACTTACTATAACTTCGCCTAAAAGTAAATCAATTTTTATCATTTCTGAAATATAAAATATGCTTGAAGTGCTCACCATTCTATACAGTACTCGTAACGTGTATAAAGTTTATTAAACACATTTGTAAAAATAAATTTCTGCATTATTCTCACACAGATTGTAGATTTTTGGGAATGGGTTTTTTCACTTCCTTCTTTCTGAGTCACGCGTTGTGAAGCCGTGAGGACTATTACTTTAATATATTAACAAATGTATCGACAGAATGGCAAATACTTCGACATTACGGTGAGCAATGCATTTTTGTCTACGAGCACAGTTATCGAATTGCTATGTGTGATTACAACAGCTGGAAATGATCAATCTTCATGTTTTCAAATTGGAAAACAATTTATCTGCTGTGTTTGTTTATGCACCAGATGGAGTAACGAAGAATATTGTGTATTCAAAGGCATTGCAGTGATGGATTGATTATAATAAAATAACATTGATTCGTTGTTTAGCTAGAGTATAAACAAAAATTTAGATCGGTTAATGGCAGTTAACACAAAGGAAGTATTAAGGCTTCTATTGAATGTGGTCGAACAACGCCGAGCTATTGGCAACTAGTGTACTATATTAAAAACATTTATGCACTTTTTATTTATTTTTTTTTTTACATAAACGAACTAGTACTAGTAGGCTGAAAAGTAGTGCATACATGCTGGTACAGCACGAACAAAAACAAATAGCAAGATAGGGCAAAAAGTCCATTAAAATACAATTCTTGAGCTTCAAAATTTTGTACTTATTTTTTTACAGTCACCGTTAAGGCTAACACATTTTTCCCAACTTGTAACAAGTTTTTTCATTCTGTCACCGAAAATGCTTCCGACCCTTTCGAATAAAGGACTTGACAGCTGCCTTCATTTCATCGTCCGAGGTATAATGATTACACCTGAGGTTTGTCTTGAGTAGAGGAAAAAAAAATCAAATCGCAAGCCGCAAGATCGGGGTAGTAGTGAGTAGGGTGCGGAATCGGTTCAAATTTCCTCTGAAGTTGCAAGCGAGGTGTGTGGACGAGCGTTGTCATGTTGCAAGATTATTGGTTCCAGGCTGCCTCTGCGGATGCTTGTGTTTTAAACTTTTTCGCCTGAAGAATAGACATATGAATGATGAATCCATGGCTCGTCCCATGTGACAATATTAAAAAAAAGTCGTCTTCTTCATCACAGTAGCCCTGCAAAAGTTGCTCGAAGCATTCCGATCGACACTGTTTGTTCTCGTCTGTGAGACGGCATAGTACCCATCGTGCACAGATTTTACGATATTCCAATTGTTCAAGAATGAAGTCGACATATTCTTTAGATATTCCATAATGTTCCATATTGTTTGCGATATGCTTATGAGTGATTTGCTGATCATTTTGAATGAAACCGTCGACGAGTTTGCGATGTTTATCGTCTGTAGCAGTGATCGGACGTCGGCTGCGTGTTTTATCAACAACTTTGACTTTTCCAAGCTTGCTATTACGAAGTTCTATTGCTCATCGTTCTACTGCAGTCCTATCAACAGCAAACATCGTTTAAACTACGATGAATCTCACTAGGAGTCACTTTTTCAGCAGTCAAAAATTAGATAACAGTACAATGTTTAACTCGCGTTGACATACCACTAGAACACATCTCCAAACTTCTGCTTCTCAAAATACACTGAATGAATTCAACGATCTAAAACATTTGCATACGTATAGAGGGGAGGGGGTCACCTCCACATTCCTCGGCGCACTTCTGAAGGACATTTAGTTCGCGCTGTACAAGCATGTGTGCATTACTTTTCAGCCTAGCCTCGTATTTATAGAAACAATGTTATTTGCTGTGGGCGCAAGAAATATTTTCTCGTTGGAAGTGAATACATTTTCTTACAAGGGAATGGTTTAAGGTACACTCGATATGTGTTTTCAAAGAGACCGCAAAGTGGCGAATGGCAATAAAATAAAAGTAATAAAAATGGCAAAGCATACCTACATTACGGAGTCAAAACGCAAGAACCCTGCGCTTGTTTAACTAACTTGTTTAGCAACTGTTTATATTTTTATCTTGGAAACGTTATAATCATGGCACGGTAAGTTCATTTTATGACAATAATATGTACACAGTAACAAAGCTATAGCAATAAATGTAAAGGTAATATTGTTTGTAATAGCATACGAAAATTTCAAGTTCCTTATAATTATAAACTAAAACGTGATATTCACGTAATCCTTTGATAATTAAAATTTAACTACTAATTAACAATTAGTTATAGCAAGCAGATAAATGAATAATTTTTTTACGAATGAAAATAATAGTTTTCTCTTAAAACAAATTTTATCGCGACAATAGTTATAATGGAATTTCATCAAGTAAAGTATTTTAAATATATTATTTTTTACTTATTAGAATGTTAAACACCGTACCATTCTGTAAGAATCTATATAATTCATCGCGGCATGTGTATAAATATTGACTTCCGTCGTCAACTTTCCATCTCTATACGCTTCGGATGTTCTTCCTTGTATTCCCGCGCCGCTGCTATAATGGAAGCGAGGAGAAAAAACGTCCCGCGTAACGAGGAAACTTTTAAATAAATAATAAGGCATTAAATTTGAAGGAAATTTGTAAGTTTCCGTCATTTCGGTTTTGTATCCTTGTTGGGTTTGCCTTTCTGTTTTTTTTTGTCGGAGGGAAATATAACTCAAAATACAGGGGTGGGGTTGAAGAAAGAAAAACAAAAAAAAAAAAGGAAAACGAGATGAGTATACATACATACATATAAGGGAGGAAAGAGTAAGTAAGGTAGCCGTGCCTCCTTGGCAGATTTCCTCTGGAGAGTAGACGTGAAAGGACGGGTAATGTAAAATGACAGGTCCCATTATTTACCGAAAAACAACAACGCTAAAGTGGGAAACCCTGTAAGAAAAGGGAAAGGAAACAGAGATCTTATCTTACCCCTGTAAAAATTCAGGCTCGGGGCTTATGATGCTATTTATTACCTGGACTGTTACTCTTCTCTCTGGATCTTTGGAATAACGGATTTTTTTCGGTGGGACTGGCTGACTGTTTGGCTGGCTGGCAGTGATGTTCAACGGCCTACACACTCAGACGTGTTAAAATGTTTATTATGCGGAAAATTAAATCTGTACCCAAGACCACCTTTTTACGTTTTTTTTTTCCATTTGGAATATGCATGAAGGCACCACGTTTCTAGTTGGCTTCCCTTTGTTTTATTTTCTTTTGGGAAAGGTTGAAAATCTCATTCACTCAGATAAAAAGTTCCATTTATTTCAGTAAGTACTGTCTAAATTTAATTTTAATGCAAAAAAAATAAATAAATGCAAGAATAATTATGCTCTATTAGGGGGGATTCGTTCTGTAGCTCAAACTATCTCTTATGAGGTTAGATTAATAGTTAATTATAACATTTAATTTGCATTATTAAATCTCATTAGAGATTTTGATTTATCACTATTAGATTATAGTATTTAAAATAAACATAGAAATTGCCCACATTCCTAGCTCACTTAATAAAATCGTTTTAATAATAAAATTAATTCTTTAACCAATAAATAACCTTATAATATGTACATAAACTGTCTTACTTAGGCATTTATTTTACTCTATTACAAGCCTATGAATATATAACCAAAAAACTACCTAAATTATTTGTTTTATTTTTCCAAAAAAAAGTGTACAGAAATGGACGGGGCGAGGTACTTCGGCTGTCTGACAACAGGCAGCGCTGAATTTACTTCTACGCTCGGTCTGGATAATTTCTGCGATGTGGCGATGTGGTCCTTTTTTGCGAATGTTTCTGAAGATATCCTTTCTCCAGCAGGGCCGTACCGATGAGTCTGTAGAAAGGCGAAATACGTATCTACGTCTCTGGGGAGGGATATGTTCGGACACGTTCACAAAAATATTAATAGTGAACCTGTATTTGTGTTCTTCAAACCAGATTTGTAATAATATTTTATATTATTAAAAATACATTTGTATTATACAACACTGGTGGGGTTTACCTACTCATGTATGTTTCAATTATTCTGAGAATTTATTTTGTTATATAGTCCAAAAAAACAATTCCTGTATGTGTTAATATAAAACATAAATATTAAATAGTTAATTGACGAAGGAGATACGTGTTGAAACTTCATTATAACGCTAAGAAATAAGTAATTAAACTTCTAGTTTCAAAAATTCTTTTATTGTAAATACCACTACAATATTGTTTCGCCATACAATGGCTTCATCAGGTGGATGAAATACTGAATATGTACAATACAAGTTTCAATATTTATGTGAAGATTATTGGGGAAATGGTGGTGGAAAATTTTTTACAATCTTAAATTTAGTAGAGGGGAGTTGTTTAAATCTAGTTGGTTATTTAAAGCTAATCCTAAACTATTGTATCTATTAATTTCTAAGTTTTCTAACAGGTTAAGTTTTTTACTTTTTTCTTGAATGTGTAAAATTTTGAAATCTATATTAAATCTATGATTGATATCTATACAATGACGAAAGTTGAATCTGTTTTCTTTTCTTTATGGCTTCTCTCGTGTTCTTTCATCCTAATTTTGAATGTCCTCCCCGTTTGTCCTATGTATACCTTATTACAATCTTCGCATGTTAACTCATATACACCAGAGTTTGATTTTTTGTGTATTTTATCTTTCTCTAATAAATAAAACACACATAAGATGTTTTAGATTTACACTTTATTAATAAAATAACGACAGCTGTTTCGCTAACACAGTAGCTTCTTCAAATTCAACTTAAGACTAAAGATACATACAAGATACAGCGTTAATCAGATAGTTGACCCAAGTTAAAATTCTAGTAACTATTACATTTATATTTTGCTTTTTGAAAACTATACCATGTGCTACTTGTGTGAGGTTTAAGTATAAAAATATAGTATAAGCAACTAAGAAATAATATTTTAATAGGTGAACAGATTTAACAGTGGGGATGAATTCAAGTCTAATTTATCGTTTAGTAACATTTCTGAGTTTTTAAGTTTATTAATTTCTAAAGATTCTAAACAGTTTAGTTTTCTACCTTTATTTTCTACATGTATGGTTTCGAATTGTAAATTAAATTCGTGCTCATTCTCTATTAAATGATTAGAGTAGGTTGAGTCAGTTTTCTTATTGATATAAGAATGATAGTGGTCTTGGATTCGTTTTTTAAACGTTCTACCTGTCTGTCCAATATATGTTTTGGTACATGATCCGCATGATAACTTATAGACTCCTGATTTATTGTCTTTGGTAGTTTTTTCTTTATTATTTTTAATATATTTGGCTAGATTATTATTAGTTTTATAAGCAATATTAATGTTTTCTTTTTTAAGGAATTTTGATAATTTAAGTTGCTGTTGACCTATGTAAGTAAATGATTTAAACTGCTTGTTTGGCTCCACTTTAATGTTCGGGTACACCTCCCTTAATAATTTATTGACTGATTTTTTAACAATTAATTTATCTATTAGATTTGGGTCATATCCGTTGTTGTGAGCGATTTGTTTTATAATATTAAGTTCTTTATTATAGTCTTCATTGGACATCGGGATGTTAACAAGTCTATGTGTCATGCTGTGAAAAGCCGCTACCTTGTGTTGGACCGGGTGGTTAGATTTATTATGTATCGTGGTATCTGTATGAGCCACATTGTGGTAAATAGAAAAATGGACCCTATTGTTTACACGTTTTATAGTGAGATCCAGAAAGTTTATACTATTATTAAGCTCCTTTTCTATCGTAAACGTGATATTAGGATCAATGGAATTGATAAATTCATAAAGGGTATTCAACTGCCTATCTGTACCTATATATCCTATCAATATATCATCAACGTATCTGTACCAAAACAAAATGTTCTTCACGTATCTGTCATTATGAAAAGGTAAAGGAGAAAGAGGATTTCCCATGATAAGACCTTGTTTACAGAGGTAGAGTTTGTTATTGAAAGAAAATTTTGTTCTAGGCAGACTTTTAGTGAATCTAAGATCTCTTCTTTTATTATGGGGTTAGTTCTATTGTATAATAACATTTTATCAATTAGATCTATCGTTGTGTTGGGGGGGGGATACTAGGAAATAAGTTCTTGACATCAAAGGATATGAGTTTCGTGTTATCCGGAAAGTTGCGGTCTTTAATGTCATTAACTAACTCTAGACTATTTTTAATACTATGTTTGGGTTTGAATTTCGTGTGTTTAAGGATGATATTTATTAGGCTATTAGACACTTTAACTGCTGGAGCCGTAATATAGGAGACTACTGGTCTAATCGGGAAATTGTCTTTATGTAGTTTAATCAATGAGTATAATATCGGGGGTTGTGGATTCATTACTTTTAGTTTTCTACTTTCAAACACATTAGAACTGTTAAATATGCCAGGTCCCACCCGGTCCAACACAAGGTAGCGGCTTTTCACAGCATGACACATAGACTTGTTAACATCCCGATGTCCAATGAAGACTATAATAAAGAACTTAATATTATAAAACAAATCGCTCACAACAACGGATATGACCCAAATCTAATAGATAAATTAATTGTTAAAAAATCAGTCAATAAATTATTAAGGGAGGTGTACCCGATCATTAAAGTGGAGCCAGACAAGCAGTTTAAATCATTTACTTACATAGGTCAACAGCAACTTAAATTATCAAAATTCCTTAAAAAAGAAAACATTAATATTGCTTATAAAACTAATAATAATCTAGCCAAATATATTAAAAATAATAAAGAAAAAACTACCAAAGACAATAAATCAGGAGTCTATAAGTTATCATGCGGATCATGTACCAAAACATATATTGGACAGACAGGTAGAACGTTTAAAAAACGAATCCAAGACCACTATCATTCTTATATCAATAAGAAAACTGACTCAACCTACTCTAATCATTTAATAGAGAATGAGCACGAATTTAATTTACAATTCGAAACCATACATGTAGAAAATAAAGGTAGAAAACTAAACTGTTTAGAATCTTTAGAAATTAATAAACTTAAAAACTCAGAAATGTTACTAAACGATAAATTAGACTTGAATTCATCCCCACTGTTAAATCTGTTCACCCATTGAAATATTATTTCTTAGTTGCTTATACTATATTTTTATACTTAAACCTCACACAAGTAGCACATGGTATAGTTTTCAAAAAGCAAAATATAAATGTAATAGTTCCTAGAATTTTAACTTGGGTCAACTACCTGATTAACGCTGTATCTTGTATGTATCTTTAGTCTTAAGTTGAATTTGAAGAAGCTACTGTGTTAGCGAAACAGCTGTCGTTATTTTATTAATAAAGTGTAAATCTAAAACATCTTATGTGTGTTTTATTTATTAGTGATATGGATTTACATCAAGCAAAGGTCGAAACAATTAAAGTATTTTATCTTTGTTGTTTTTAATAATGTTCTGTATAGTATTGTCTGTTTTAAATGATATATGGAAAAATTTCGGAAAAAATTGGTACTTTCATTAAAAAAACTTAATAACGAACATATATCATATATCATAATGATAGGACATCGCGAATTTTACATGTTTGGCAAATAGATAATATTAACTCTAACTGTAGCTTTTGGTTAAAGAAGGTGGCATGAAAGTTTACCTTTAGGGTTTTTGTCTTTTGTAAGTTATATTACACACACCATTCAAATGTGATGAGATATTTAAGTTCTGTTAGAGACAGAAGTTAAATTTTTCTAAGAAAATCATCAAAGGTTGTCAATGAATGGGTAAATGTGAAGAATGTTTCGATGATAATTCTAAGTGAAAAGCAATCAGAAATTCATGAAATCAATACGATTACCCACCTAGTAAAAGCGATAAGAGCCAAATAGATAGTGCATATAGTCAGAATAAGATAAAAAATAAGATAACAAACTGGCCAAAGAAGGTACTAATAGGAACTTCATAGGACCAGAACCTGTATGTGGAATCACTAAGGATTCCGCTAAAAGGGAGATCTGGTTATGGCTAGAAAAAGAACATATAAATAAATGGAGGTTAACGAAAGGTCAACTCCATACCAAAACACTACTAAGGGGGCTGGACGGGAAGTTTTCAGCCAACCTAATTCGTAGTAGCAAAAAAGAAATTAAAATAATTACCGGGTTAATAACCGGACATTGTCCTTTAAGGAAGTATTTGTACACCATGGGCTTGGTTAGCGAGCCCTGGTGTAGGAGATGTGAAAAACAGGAGGAAACTAGCCTTCATGTAATATGCACTTGTGAGGAACTGATGGAACTCAGACAGAAATACTTCGGGAGAGATCTATTGGATCCTTCGAGTGTACTCAAACTTCCCCTGAGGAGGATAGTGGCTTTTATCGAGGACACAAGACTAACAGAGTGGAATTGAAAGATCTATTGGGGATAGTACAAAGAGCAGTGTGCTCAAGTGCCTGGACGTGGTGGCGTCCACCCCAAAACAGAGAAGAAGAAGAAGATAAAAAATTAGAATATCTAGAAAGAAATTGTTAGAACGATTAAAGGAATGAGTAAAATAGTAAAAGACGGCATTGTGGTTGAGGTCAATATATGGAACTGTAAATTCGAAGCATTAGATCGGAAACAACGAAAAAATATTATTATTAGGCATTAGGCACTGCTGCTGTTAAATATACAGTGATGGCTAAATGTGTGAAACTGTAAATATCCGTTAAATTAAAAAAGACATGGTAATAAAATTTTGGATATGGAAACTACGGATCAAGAGCCATTATTTTGAGTATTCTTCCATTCGAATATTTCTAATTACAAAAACACAAAATAAACGTACAAAAGAAAGAAATAACTTATTTTACTCAGTTTGAAGAATATTACGAAAAGTAAAAGACCTGTTTCTGTTAAACAGGTATCTATTACAGTATGCAACTGTATAAGAGAAAATTGAAATAATTCTGGTGTATTGAGAAGCTGGAAAAAGTTTTGATATTTGGTGTCAATCACCGGATAGGATCCGCCACGTGCTTCGTTTTACCGTACTATCAAACACTTGACTACTGGATGGAAGTGTTCAACCGAAAAAAGGACCCATCGAGCAACATTCACCGGAGAAAATAATAAAGTCGCTCTATTAGCTGTAGTGACGGTTAATTCTCATGTCAGCATAAGATAAATAGCTCGCGATTCTGGATTGTCCAAAACTAATGCTTGGAAAATGTTAAAACGCTATAAATATCATTCATATCACGTGTCTTTACATTAAGATCTTCATGGCGCTGATTTCCAAAATCGCAAATACAACAAAACCCTAATTTTTCTCGCTATGTGTTGTTCTCCGATGTGGCGTCTTTCACAAATCGCGGAACGATTAATCGACGCAACACGCATTACTGGAGTGTTGAAAATCCTCACTGGTTTCGCCAAGTTGAACACCAGCGCCCTTGCACTGTCAACGTGTGGTCTGGAATAATTGGGAACCAAGTCATCGGCCATCACATTATTTAAGGCCAGTTGAATGGTGAAATGTACCGAAACATTTTGGAAAATGAATTTTCATCATTACTTGAAGACATTAGCTTAGAAGTGTGACAGAACATGCGGTTTCAACACGATAGTTGTCCAGCACACTATTCTGTGGTAGCATGTGAAGTACTTGATCGTAATTAGATTGATCACTGGATCGGTATAGCTGGTTCAGTAAATTAGCCTGCCAGATCACCAGATCTTACTTCGCCAGATTTCTTTTTATGGGGTTATCTCAAATGCAAAGTATACAATCAAGTACCAACAACACTGAACGACTCAGAAATGCTTGTGCCGAAATTCAAAAAGATACACTTCTCAATTGTCTACACTCATTTGAAGTGTTGATCAACAAGCGGTTTGATGTCGAAGGCCATCATTTTCAGCGCTTCTTTAATTGAAAGATGATGAGAGAAGGAGAAATCTAGCAGTCTGATAAGTGAGAGGCGAAGGGACACAAATGAAGCACCTTAATACGTGATAGGCGAGGAGACACACACAAGGTAGTACTACGTACACGTCCTTGCTGTTGGGTTACGCTAAAGATAATTTATTCATCAGCAATTTACATTTCTACAGGTGACATTTTCCTAGTTATTCGAAATTTGTAAAATGAATAAAGTTTTTCTAAGACTAACTTTAATCACTTACAAAGAAAACGTTTTTTTATTGCACACGTATTGCAGAATCGTATGCATAGGTTCTCAGTGCGAGAAATTGAAAAAAAATGAATTCCGTCTATTACGGCGCCATCTGTCATGAATTGAAAAAAAAATTCTGACAAATCCTACGTACTTTTTCCAGTAGAATTCGAATCTGTAAATAAAATATACGGGTTCCTATTTAATATTTTAAAGTTACCCACACCCCACCTACATGAATGAAGAGAGAGGGACTAATTTCAAGACTAATGTATTCCCTCCATTGAATTATTAAATTTTAAATCTGGACGACATTTTTTCCTGAACTGTTTATTTTTCGAGATATTTGAAAGTTTCAAGTTAAAAAATACAGCCTGTATATCACATTAACAGCGGGTAGATCATTAAACTATTAATATTATAAAAGCGTAGTTGTAAAAGTAGGTATTACGATATAAACGATAATAAAATTCGATAATAAAATTGTGATAAACTGAAGTGTATAAAGGATTTACATTAATAAATTTTCGTTAAGATGATATATGTATATATATAATCAACTAGCAGTAATAATTCAAGTAACTACAACTTATAGATTCAACTCAACACGAATTTAACAACCTCTCTCGCAATATCTAACTCCCAACAACCGTTCCTGATAAGATTAAGCAGTGTTCTTGCAAGCAGTATTATTGTTTTATGTCACCATTAGAATCACTTAGAGCCAATCGTAATTTAAACGGGGGGTTTTATGTATCCAGTCGGAGACGGCCGGACGGAGCGAGACGGAGAATAACATAGAAATACAAGCATTTCTATGGAGGGAAAAAAGGAGCGAGAACGAAGAACGAATCCTGACGGCTTTATACGGCGGAATTTTGGAAAATCCCCAAGCTTTCGCTTGTCCTGGATTAGATGGGAATCGCCAGATAGTACCACCACCGTCGAGGATACGCCAAGTCCCACTAGATTGTAACAACATGTGTACCAGTCAGCTCATATTATGTCATCTTGTCCGCCTGCATATTCTTTTCCTTTTCTATTACGTGCATATAAAGTATGTTTGGGAAATTTGCGCGCTAAATTTTTCATATTATTTTATGTGCGCATACGAATATTTGCTTTTACAGGACTTCGTCTTATTTTAATGTTAGATTGTTAGAATTTCATCATGTATTGGATAAATTTGTTGTATGTGGTAAGTGCGTTCTGAGATTAATTAATTTATATAATAATAATGATAATAATATATGCCTTAATATCCCTCAACAGCTTAATGCCAATTACAGGGGGCATTGGCAGCCTATGAGTTATTATTACGCCCGCGCCCGAGGAGCGATTTACGAGGTGCTACCCAGAAATCCCCGGAATATAAATGCGTCCCGCGAAGGCATGGTAGTACAGCTCCATGGCGGTAGATGGTGTTAGCTACGTTTATACTAAGTCAGTTTGTGAAACGGTACTTTGCTAGATGGTGACAAACAGATTTTGTGTTTATATTTGTTGACTTATATTTTACTTATTAAGACACTACAAATGTCTGATGTGAAAGAACAAGAAACGCGCATCAAATTCTGTTTCAAACTTGGTAAAGCGGCAGCTCAAACTCTGAAAATGACTAAATTTGGGCTTGGTGAGGATACTTTAGTCCAGATGCAAACTGATAAGTGGTACAACCATTTTAAAAATGAACGTTTGTTGGTTGATGATGATAATGAGCGTTCCGTTCGCCCATCGACGGAAATCACGACATAAAGTGTGGTAAAAGTGCGTGATGCTATCCTGCAAGACCAAAGGAGAACAATCCATGACATTTGTGAAGCTGTCGGCTTGTCGTACGGCGTTTGTCAGCGTATTCTATCCAGCGAATTTAACCTATAGCTTTGAAGTTTGTGGCAAGGTTATTCATGACTAAAGAAAAGCAGCACCATATTCGTGTGTGCACAGAGCTGAAAGAAACTGCAGAAAGGGATGCGAACTATAATACCAGAAGTACTGGCGACGAATCATGGGTGTATGGTATGATTCCGAAACAAAGCAGTAGTCATCGCAGTGGGAGACGGCATCGTCACCATGACCGAAGAGAACACCGCAAGTTAAAACCAACGTCAAGTCGATTTTGATTTGCTTCTTAGAAGCCGATGGCATCCTTCAAAAAGAATTTCTCCCACCAGGTGAAACAGTTACGTAATGGATGATTTTATTACGATGTTCTTCGTCGACTAAGAGAAAACATTCGACGCAAGCGGTCTGCCAAGTGGCTCAATAATTTGCAGACTCTATACCACAACAATGTCCTAATCGACACGTCACGTGTGCGTTAGTTTCTAGCCTCAACGAATACTCCCGAAATCTTGCCCCATGTAACATTTTCCTGTTTACGAAGCTGAAATTGAAGATCAAGGGGCGCCCTTTTAAAACTATTCAGGAGCTGCAGACTGAATCGCAGGCAGTGTTGAACACTTTAACATGCGAAGACTTCCAGCACTGCTTCTAGTCATGGACTAGTAGCTGGGATCGGCATATTCATGCAGTATATTCATTACTTTGAAAGGGATGATAGTGAATTAGTTGCTAAAAAAAATTATAGTGTTTTTTTCACGTTTCGAGAATTTCTGGTTAGCACCTCGTAAAATATTTAGCTGTCGGCATTCACCTTAAACGAGACGGCCGAGCCCTGGATCCGATCTCTGAACCCAAAATTTTAATATTTTTTCATTTAGATTCTTTAGATGTTATATTATTTGAATGAGTTAACTGTGACAATTTTCATGGCAATAATGAGCTAACTCTCTCGACTAAATTTCTGATCATAAAAATATACAGGATCTTTTCTTCGTTGAGACGTGTTTCCATTAAATATAACAAGTGAACATATCTTAAATATTATGAATTGTTGAAGAAAATACATTAAGCCTTATATATAGTATGGTCAATAATTGAGAGATTGAAAAACACTTAAATAAAATTGAATATCAGGATATACAATGAGAGCTTCAAGAATATAGGTATATAGGTAAACAATATAAAGTTATGAAGATAAAAGGCGAGGACTATGATAATAAATACACACAATAAAATTTATAAAATACAACTAGAATTAGATTCTGGAATTAATGGAAAGGAAGAATTCTGAAAATTCGAGAGCTTCGGTGAGAGTTCTAGAACTGTTCAGATTTTTCTCTAAGTCTATTCGGGAAACTTCTAAGACGTACTGACGAGCACAGTCGGTGACATCATCGATTAGGTCACCGTCGTTTAACCCACACTGCAATAACATGAAAGTTGAACATAAGACAATAAAGAAATATTAAAATTCGGGATTCCGAGATCGGATCCAGAACTCGACAGTCAAATATTTTAAATCCCGCCAAACAACTCTGAAACAGATTAACAATTTCAAATACTTCGGCATGAAACAACACGAGACGGAAACATAGAAGATAAAATAACAGAAAAAATAATAATAATAGCCCAACTCTTTAACAGAATCAAGGGTACCTCCCTACAAAGAAACAGATCCCAAACAGGCCAAAATATAAGTATTCAGGAAAGTTATAATACCAGTTTTAACATTTGGATCGAAATCATGGGTCATAACAGAAAATTAAAGAAGAAGTAGATATCAAAGTGAAATGGGATTGCTGAGAAAAAAAAAGACAAAACGAGACTAGACAAAATAGAAAACACCAGCTACAGAGAAATCCTGAGAACCGCACCAATACAGACCCCAATAGAGGAAGGTCAGTTAAGGTAACAGGGACAAATAGATTAAGGTAAAATATGGAAGCTGTACGAGGCGAGAATAGCAAAAAATAAGGAAAAGAGTAAGGCTAGAAAAGTCCTGGTTGGAGGAAGTTAGAAGAGCGGCTACTCAGAGAGGAATATATTTAAATCGGATTAAGGAAGTGACACAACATATAAATGACTAAAAATGCAAGCCAAGGAACAAACTTTCTACCTCACTGCCTTGCATTCGAAAGAGTAGTAAGATCCCATTAGTTTAAGTAAGTAGGTAAAATTTTGTTAAACTTTTGATATAGTAAAATAACTGTTCGGCAGTACACTGTTCATTTCTGATTTGTTTGGTTGCAATTTCTAACCACTACTGAAATCTTTGCATTAATTTCTTGTTCAGAAACGCTTATATATATATATATATATATATATATATATATATATATATATAATTGAAACGATTTTATCGACCGTGATATATTATAAAAAATTAATTTAAATTGGAGTAAGCGGTCAATTAAGAAAAAAAACTCCTTTATTAAATAACCATATATTTCGCAACAGACTTTGTCGCTTCTTCTGGGGTAACTACAAGATTAATGAGAAGAAATAACAAAAAATAAATAAGAGTATAAAACAGTAGTAAAAATACTTACAAAATGTAGAGTTGAAAAATAATAAAATTGACGTACAAAATATAAAAATGATTAGATATAAAAAATAAAGTAACTATAGAAACAAGCCTTAAGAACTTTGAAAAAACATGTATATGAAAAGTTAAAACATGAAAAATAAAAAATATAATGCAATATAAATTAAAACAACATATGGACCAAATAACAAAACGATTTAAGATCGTCAACTAACAGTCAAACCCAGTATATTAAAATAAATTATACTAAGACCATTAATATCAGATCTATAATTTATGTTATTTGTGTCTCTGTTGATGTGGACCATTTCTAAAAAGGTTCTTTTTTTATGGTTATTTTCAACGTCTAAGATCTTAACGTCAACAAAATTGAAAGTATGGTCACGATCAAGTGCATGGTCCACCAATGACAAGATCTCTTACCAATACGGACATCACTTTTATGCAGAGTAATGCGCATAGCATGTTCGGATTGTTGTGGCGTTTATATAGGTCATACATCACAGTGGCTAAAACAGCGCATTACTCAGCATAAAAGTGATGTCCGTATTGGTAAGAGATCTTGTGCTTTGGTGGACCTTGCACTTGATCGTGACCATACTTTCAATTTTGTTGACGTTAAGATCTTAGACGTTGAAAATAACCATAAAAAAAGAACCTTTTTAGAAATGGTCCACATCAACAGAGACACAAATAACATTAATTATAGATCTGATACTAATGGTGTTAGTATAATTTATTTTAATATACTGGGTTTGACTGTTAGTTGACGATCTTAAATAGTTTTGTTATTTGGTCCATATGTTGTTTGAATTTATATTGCATTATATTTTTTATTTTTCATGTTTTAACTTTTCATATACATGTTTGTTAAGTTCTTAAGGCTTGTTTCTATAGTTACTTTATTTTTTATATCTAATCATTTTTATATTTTGTACGTCAATTTTATATTTTCTTCAACTCTACATTTTGTAAGTATTTTTACTACTGTTTTATACTCTTATTTATTTTTTGTTATTTTTTTCTCATTAATCTTGTAGTTACCCCAGAAGAAGCGACAAAGTCTGTTGCGAAATATAGGGTTATTTAATAAAGAAGTTTTTTTTCTTAATTGACCGCTTACCCGAATTTAAATTAATTATATATATATATATATATATAAAGGCGTATACAGCCGAAACATGTAGAGTTTTTTAAATACATATATTTTGAAGTAATATACAGACCTTTAATCGCCTACTGATTAGGTTTACCATATCATACCAAGGTCACGAAGTTATTATATATATATATATATATATATATATATATATATATATATGTATATGAAAAAATGTGTGAAATGAAAAAATGTGTGAAAGCCGTATCCATCCGGGATGTGCAGACGTCGACGTTTCATAGTTATTACTAATTGTCAATACACCTTACCCAGAAATAGATACGACTTTAATTTCTATATTGCGCGTATATATACTAATGATGTTAAACGTAATGCTAATGAGAACACATAATTATTGAATTCTCACATACATGCCATTGCCGCTCTAATTCGTTGCATAAATTTCTACACATGACAAAATCACCTATGTCTAAGAATGTAGCTACAACGTGTCACGGCGTCAACCGTCCAGGTTGTCCAGGTGTATTGACAATTAGTAATAACTATGAAACGTCGACGTCTGCACATCCCGGATGGATACGGCTTTCACACATTTTTTCATTTTCCCGGACAACCTGGACGGTTGACGCCGTGACACGTTGCAGCTACATTCTTAGACAAAGGTGATTTTGTCATGTGTAGAAATTGATGCAACGAATTACAGCGGCAATGGCATGTAAGTGAGAATTCAATAATTATGTGTTCTCATTAGCATTACGTTTAACATATATATATATATATATATATATATATATATATATATATATATATATATATATAAGTGTTTAGATCATTTCTTAGCCGTTTTTATCAAATGTTATATATATATATATATATATATATATATATATATATATATATATATATGTCCGGGGAATACTTTCTATGCGCAAATTTTTCTAATTAATAGGAGACTTTAGCTGATTTTGTAATACTAAGTTGGAAATAATTCTACTATAATACAACTTTCATTCTGGATATGTATGGCGACATAAACGCTATCAGCAGTAGTAGAAGATAGTATTAGAATTCACTACATAACTGACGGGAGGAGTTAAATCGTTCTCTGGGTCTACGTCTCACAGAGGTCATTGGAACAATACTACCACTACGCGGAAGGTGATACTAAATTTACCATTCATAAACAAGGAAAAGCAAGGTCAGCAGCCTAGAGACTAATGTAAGACCAAACACGTCATAGTCATCATTACAGGTAATAGAAGTATTCAAGATAGATTCTATTACAGGAAAACTGAATGGTAATTCCACGGTTCAGAAATTCAACTTTGATAAGAAATATAAAATAGTCACACTTAGGAAGGAGTAGAGAAAAGGCCATTTCCAGGCGAAATCTATATGTTGCACTGAAGGCTCTAAAACAGAAAAACAGGAAAAGGTGTTGGAGCCGAAATATATAGGCTCAAAGGAAGGACGATGATCCAAGTGAACCTAAGCAGATGTACTACAGCATTTAAAGAGTTGCATTAATGCGTTTGAGAAATTAATAGACGAAAGGATGGAACGAATCGCGCAGTGATCATTTTCTTCGACAGCCAAGCAATGTTAAGCAGACAGGCACTGGAATCGGTGGAAGTTTAATCTAAATGTGTATGGGATTGTATGTGAGACATTAGGCTGGCGGTTTGGGAACGTACGAAAAAGCTAGATAGGCCTCGTCTATAGCTTTCATAAGACTGGAACCGCTCTTTGGCACTGTCAAAATGAATATCAAAATAGCAATGAAAAAGTGGGCTGAAAATAGATCAAGGGAAAGGTGGAAGAATTCTCCAAGTCAAAGACAGGCAATGTAGTTCTCTGAGGAGTATTCACTCAAGTTTACAACGAGTCAACTGAATAGAGACAAAGTCTGTTAAGATGAAATCAGACCTATAAACTGGGCATTGTAACCGGATTGTAGTAAGGGTTATTCTAGATTATCTTTTACGAAATTTTGCGATGTAAGAATTTCATACTTTCGTCTTGCGCTCGTCATAACATGCGATGTCGAGAAATCTTTTTTTTTTATTAGATTATTTAGAATTTTGAAAGAACTTGATATTGTAGTTAAAATTTCATCACATCACTGAGATACAGATAAGATATCTTTCGTTTGACGGTTTTGTGACTTTAAGTGACTTTGTGCTACTTCTCTTTGTAGCAGTTGTAAAAATGTCATTATAATAGAAAAAAATCGATTACAAGTCTATCTGTCGCAATATAAAGGAAGGATAGATTATAATCAGTTTAAATTATACTATAAAAATTATACATTAATCATTATATGTACGCAGCTTTCATTGTATATAAAATTTTAGTTTCCTGAAATACATTTAACAGAGTGCGAAAAATTATTTACGCCATAGTTATTCTATAAAATTACAGCAAAATATCTTCTATTTCAATTACATACTCTGAAATCCTTTTGTCTGTTCGTTCGTCGACGTTTGCACTTTGTTTAATTCGAATATTCTCGCATCGACGGCTTCTAGTATAAAGGACGAAGCATGTACATACGTAGATAATAATTAGGCAGCTCACAATATCCATGTAGAAAGATAATTTAATAATAAACTTTATTATTAAAGTTGAACAATTAGGAAGTTGTTAATACAATTTGAACTAGCTCACATGTATCTATGCACAAGCACGTAATAAATTATATATGTATGGAAGTATGTGTTTATAATTAGAAGAGAGTAGCAGAGCTCGACTAAATGGATTTTCACTTCTAAAATTCAAGTTTTACTAGAATCTTACGTATTATTTTCTCTCTTTACTGGACCTTATGCAAGTCTTTTCAGAGTAGTTCATCAACAAAATAGACAATAAAGACAATACGATACAATTTTCTCCGTTTTACCTGGTCTTTTTCAACATTGAAATGGTCCAATAAATTACCATTACACAGTTCTGTGATCATTAGAGGCCGGACGCATCAGGCCGAAATTACGATAGACCATATAAACAGTCTATAACATCGCTAAGTACAACACGCAGTTATTGAATAGTACTAATAATTCGGTTAAGCACACATCTGCTTTTTGTAATTGTATTGTGATGCAATTACTTAAATATTACAGTGAAATTCCTTTCTTCATGGGCGTAGATAGAAGCGTGGGGAGTTTTTATAATTTATTTATTTATTAGTTTATATTTCGTAAGATAAATAAACTACGGTGAGTTAGTTTCTTTTTTTCATTGTTTTAACTGCTACATACATCGTAATTTTTGTAATAGATCCTGTTTAATATCGTTTCATCGAATCTACTTCTCCCAATTACTTTGACGTAAGTGTCCAGTGAATTCCGTTAAGTTTCAATAACTTACGCAGACATTTTTCATTTTCATTTATTTAGATCTAGAATATTGTTTAAGTTACTTTTTCAGATATGATATGGTACAACGTCGAGAATGGCATTGTGAAACAATGGCGAGTTGGATTAATATCGTTAAAAAATTCCAAGAAATCGCACGCAAAACATCACTGAGCATCGCAAACACATACACAGAAATTAGACCCGTTGGAATTTGACAATTTGAACGAAAAACTCTGTGAAACTTTAATGGCGGCAAATATTTCATTAAATAAACTTAACAATCCCACTTTCAAAACATTTCTCCAAAAATATACTGGTCGGAACGTTCCTGTTGAGTCCACCTTACGCAAATATTATGTTCCTAAGTGCTACACGAGTAGAACGCATTAGAAGCCATATTTTAAATCAATACCTATGGATAAGTGCCGACGAAACTGCCGATATATTAGGACGCTATGTTGTAAGTGTTGTAGCTGGTGTACTACATCCAACTATTCCATATAACGCATATGTAATAGCAACAAAAGCTATAAATACAGTTGATGCAGAAACGGTAGCTAAAACCATTTATTAGAATATGCACCAAATGAGTATATGATGAAAATTATTTTGACAATTTTTCAAAATGCTTTGTTGTCTAAAAAAAAAATTTGCATTTACTTAACGAATCAAAAATATTGTTTGAAATATTACTTTAAAACTGCAGAACTAATGAAATGATTTTGAAGCTTGATTTATGAGGCAGGATTGATATATAAAGTCTCCAATAACGCCATTGTGTGAGTAGTGGGGATAGAAGCAAGTTCAAACCTGCAAACGGTAATTTCGAGTATCTCGTCTAAGCAAGTAAAGGTTAATTTTTCTGTGTACCGTCGTTGAATAACAGTGCCATTTATCATGAGGTAGATTTCTGAGATGCATACCAAACAACGATCAGTAATAGAATTTTTAACGCTGAAAGATTGCGCGCCAATTGAAATTTACAGGCGTTTTAAAGTTTTTAACGATCGTATGGATCTGAAGAATGTTCGGCAGTGGGTTCGACATGCAACACTCTGTCATAAATCATAGCGGCGAAATGAAGTTGTTTGACGAAAAGTGATCCAGTCGACTAGTATCAGTGAAGCATACAAGAAAATTGGCAATAAACAAATTACTCAGTAATTAGGCATTAGTCAAAAAAGAGTCCATACATTATTGAGATTCATGAAAGAAGAAAGGGAAAAACATTTATCAAGAACTTTTTAAGGGGACGAAGGAGATCATCTTCTCATGAACTGGACTACCGGAGACGAATCTTGGGTTTATTATTATGACCCCGAAAATAAGTGGCAGTCCATGGAATATCGTCGTCCTAGCTTTCCACGTGTACGAAAGGTGATGTTCATAACTGGGATTATTCGTGCCGCACGTACCCTTTATTTGTCAGTGGCAGTGCTACATATATGTTAAAAACAGGCATACTATTAAAGGAAACATATTCTAATATGCTGCAAATTACTTGTGTAGCACATGCTCTCCGCAGAATCTGTGAATATATCAGAGAGGCACCTTTCCGGTTGATAGATTTGTATCCGCTTTTAAAAGACTTTTCAGAAAAGAACCATTGAGAGTAGCTCTTTATTGGGAAAAACTTCCATCTTTGTCACTGCCTCCCTCTCCAGTAATAACTAGCTGGGGAATATGGTTGGAAGCTACTAGTTTTTATGCAGAGAATTTCGATAGTTTACAAAATTTCGTTACATGTTTAAATGACGATGCTCGAAGTATTTCTGCGTGCAAGGAATTAATACAAATTCCAAATTTTAAAAATCAGTTGTACTTTCTTCAGGAACACATTGGAAATCTGTTAAAGCTAATTACTTATTTTGAAAATCAAAATCTCAAATTAAATTATGTATTAACCACACTATATATGGCTATTAATAATTTGAAAAATATTCCAAGTGACTTCGGATGTGGCCTTCGGCAAAAGTTAGACGCAGTTTTTAATAGGAATCCAGATTTAATAACATTTCGTTAGTTGTGTATGGAGACAGTGCCGCAAAATCTAACTGCTCAATACGCTGAAATAAAAGACTATTTCCAGTATGCACCTATAACCAGTTGTGATGTAGAAAGGTGTTCTATCTACAAGGATGTATTTGATTCAAAGAGAACAAATTTTACAGAAGAGAGCCTTGAGAAAGTATTACTAGTTAATATTAATACTTCATTACTCAACTTGAATTACAAAATGAACAAATAAAATGAATTTCGTTTTTTTTTTATATTACCACCTATTTGTTTTCCAATTATATAAATAAAATTTAAAACTCTTTAAAAATACAAATTTTCAATAGTACACCCGTGGGCGATGAGTTATCGGCCTCTCGTGTCGGGTCCGTAGTCATCACAGAACTATTTGTTAAAGTTTGGCTTGATATCATTAGAAAAACATTATTTATAACGAGCCTTCAAAAATTTTTCTTATTAGAGATTCGGCCGTGTTCATTCAAAATTATACATTTGTAACAGATTACGTGCACTGTCACCAACCATTATCAAAAAGCATGGCCGTCACTAATGAAGAAAGTTTGTGAAGGCATGTTATATAAGTAAAAATTAAGTTGAAAAGTCTGCAGTTTAAAGAATCGAACAAATCAATAATACAAAAACAACAGTGGACTCAAGTTAGATGCGCAGGATATTTCGAAAGAAGGAACAAACCGCTTAGAATGAAGATAAACATTAGTTAAATCGTTGAATTAATAATAAGAAAGATTAAGCAATGCAATTAGCACCTGATTTAATACAAGAAATCTATATTATTATAAAACAATAAGAGTTGTTATTTAAGGCAGCGTATCTGAGCACTAAGCAGAATTATTATTTACTTCTAAAGGAAAAGGCATCCAGTTAGGTGTTTGCTGATCGATTAAGTATTATCTTATAGACAAACACATCGAATATGAAAATGGTTCAGCTCCGACATCGTGCATAAATCGTTTTTACTTCACACTAATAACTGATAGACCGATCTGAATTATTTATTCAAACACGAGAGGTCGTTTGTTTGAGCCGCACACATTTTTCCTTTATTTCCGTCACGCTTTTTCTTTCCTTCTCGCTCATCCACGGCCGAACTTAACAAATAAATTAATAATGCAATCGATGAGGTACATGCCAATGTCAATATTATCAATGTAAATATCGAACAATGTGCATGTAAACATGTGTGTGTGTGTGTGTGTGGCTGTCTGTGTGTGTATGTGTGTGTGTGTGTTGTGTCTATGTATTTCTGAATGTGTGTATGCGTATGGTGTTCTAATCTAAAAAAGGAAGAAGATAACGTAGCAATTTCTTTCCTAGATAAACAAAAAGCACGGCAGGATACAATTATATTATACTTAAAAGCTGTGATAAAAATAAATAAATTTGATACAAGTGAAGTATATTTGGATATGAGGTCGGTGTTAAGAAACGTTACCTTATATTTTAGTTACGTAAATCAATAGGCTTACTGTATATACTTTATTTCCACACCGTAAAGGGAGTTTCGAAGTTCAATTATTAAAAATTCATTAAATTGGGAAAATAAATATAACGAGCGATCAAATGAATCCAGAGTTGAAGTAGGTTGCACATGAGAAATAGTACTCTTGTATTCAAGAGAAACGCGCACACCATTTAAATCACAACATTTTTTATTAGTTTTTTTATTATTTAAAAGTTATTATAAAGGTTATGTGTTTTTACAATGTTTTTAGAATGGAAATGAAGTGCAATATCTCCAATTGAACAACCTTCTTGAGCTTTTACTATAATAAAATACTCTTCTTGCCCAGAAACTTAAGGTATTTGCATTTTTGATTAACCTAATTGTCACGGTATGACGTTAATAAACGCCAGAAAAATACAAAATTAAACGGGAAAAAATAGATGTACGCGATTTTTTTGAATACAAGTGTACATTGTATATCTAGAAGTAAAAGCGATACATTCCCAGACGACAATGTAAATTGTTGGCCGAGGCGTTAAGCCGAGGCCAACAAGCATTAAAACCCGGAAATGTGCTTTTACTACTAGGTACACATACTTTTTTTTCTGAAATCGGACTCAACATTATTATAAATTAAAGAATTTTTGTAAATGCATAACATTACCACCTAATTGCCTATAAAATCGCTTCCTTGACAATCACTATTTGTTTGTTGTTGTGAAAAAGGTCAGAGATTCATTATTTATTATTTGATACAAAATAATACAAATCTGTATAAAAACAAATTTGTATCTGTATATGCATGGACACACGCATGGACAACTGCGTCTGGTAGTTGAAGCAAAAGCTGGTAAATACGTACTGTGTGTCCATGCATATACAGATACAAATTTGTTTTTATACAGATTTGTATTATTTTGTATCAAAGCTTGATGTGAACTATCGCATCGACATGCAATCTATTTTTTGCTATACTACGCCACCTGGCGGCGAGTTAATGGACAGTAAGATGCGTATTTTTCTTCTGTATCAGCAATAGCTTTGCTATTCGAGAAGAACACTTTGCACCGGCGTGGTCGGTTTTGTCCGTCAGATGTCGTGAGGTTATCTGGTGTCATCTGATAGGACAAGATTTGCTACATGACCGCGAAGTGTACCTACAGTCGTTTGTCTTCTTAAATCCGTCATTGACAAAGTCGTTAGACAGAAACGCAGGCGCTGGTGGTTGAAGCAAACGCTGGTAAATACGTGCTCTGTGTCCATGTATATACATATACAAATTTGTTTTTATACAGATTTGTATTATTTTGTATTTTGATGTGAATTGTCGCATCGATATGCAATTTGTTTTTGGTTGTTATTATTATTGTTAGAACTATAGAAGAAACGAGAACTGTACATAGTTTCCAAAGAAAAATAAAAAAATTAAAGTTTGTTGAAAAGATTATACGCCTCGAAGAGATTATTTGGTATAACAAAAACATTTTTGATGCATAGATGGTCAATCGAATTAATACCGAAATTCAAGTTAGCCAATATCTTTACTTCCGAGGATTTATTTTGCAGTGCCTGAATTTGTTGCTTATCCAATGTGTAGGAGTAATTACAATTGAAACAGACATGTAATATACATATCTGTAACTGTACACATGGACAATACACCTCGTATTTTCAGCATTTACTTCTGCTTAAGTATCTTAAGCAGAAGTAAATACTGGAGATACGAGGTGTATTGTTCATGTGTACAGTTACAGATATGTATAGTGTCTTAAGCAGAAGTAAATGCTGAAAATACGAGGTGTATTGTCCAAGTGTACAGTTACAGATATGTATATTACATGTCTGTTTCAATTGTAACAAAAGCGTTATACGTGCATAAACGTATAGATATACTTAAAACCTTTTTGTATGTAGGAGTAATGTTCTGATTAGACTTTGGATGATCTAGAATGCAAACAAATTCTTTAATATTTTCTTTAAATCGAGGAGTAAATTCCTTTTTTTTTTCATTTTCTTGCATTTTAGTTTTAAATAAGAAATTATTATTTAATTAGATACAAATCAATGCATAAACACTAAAGTAATATGCACGTAATTCCTGGTATTATATAAATAAGTAAATATTTATCATCAAACTGTCTCATTTATTTATACACACAAATACCAACGTTAATAATAACCACAAGCTCTACCATAAGCAAATTAATAGTAATAGGATGATTATATAATCCTCTTTCTGGGAATTTAATTTGTGTGAAAATTATTCATATTCAACATGTTTAGATTGCAATGGGGAAATAAAAGATGTAGCTGCATATGTCACTGGATATAACTTGACTTCCTTTCCATATATCTACATACATACGTACACACCAACAAAGTGGGGTTGGACTACGTATATGATCGTAGTGGAACTAAATTTTATGCTATATAATCGCTTACGTGTATTAGATTACCGCACGTTGCCGACGGCATCATCCGATTAATCTTGCTCCCCATGGGGGTCACGATATAGCCAAGCCGATGTGATGGTTTAGTTCGCCGATGTGTTTACATTTTGTCATATCCTTACGGAGAAGTAGTGCTCCAGATATAGACTTGTAAATGTTTAGCTAAGGTTCGTGTTGATAAATGCGTTTTAGTTCCGAAGGTCGTAGTCAGGTAGAAATGGCTTGGCTTTATGGGAATAATACTTAGTTCGCGGAAGAGAGATACATTTACCTGGAACGTTTTCCACTGGCGCCATCTACGTGTTGATACTCTATCTATACACTGACAAATTTTTAATGTGTGTAGTTCGGGTATATTTATAGAAGTAGTTGACATTTTTATAAACATGTTGTCTAATATTCTACAACAGCGATTATCAGTTTTCTTACCTCCGTGATCCCTCAAATAGTAAATATAAATAAAATTAATATTTCGCGATCTCTCTCCCCTCCAAAGGGGGCTTACTATTACTAATTTAATTATGACGTAAGAAGTTAATAACATATGACTAATTTTATACATTAAGAAAATACCGATGTATAAAAAATGTATACGATTTATGTTTTTCAAATTAAAACAATCTCCTAAAAAAAATATTATTGTATTCAAAACATGCGAGTTATTACAAAGACGATTCAAGTAACACTAAAAATTAATTAAATTAATTTACACAAAATATCGTTCCTTATCTGCATTCTGAGAATTTAGAAGCACAATAAATGTATTATCTATGTGCACACAGCGCCGCACCGTAATTTTGGCCGCCTGTGTGCATGCGTAAATTTGCCGTCCCTAATTTTTTACTATTTTAACATAGAATTACATTTATGTGTTAGGAATGCATGTAAAAAGAAATATAAGATATTACCCACAGAGTCCGGAATCCATATATTTAAAATTTCAAGTCATTCATGTGTTAGAGATCACAAGAAATTTGTGTTGTCCAAACTGTTACTAATACTATTATTACTATTGTATATTAGAGTGCATACATTATTTTATGATAACATTGCAATAATACAGATATTATCTATTGATAAATCCATGAATTTCCGAATCGTGATTAAACGTATGTAATTATAGCATATACAGTATGACTGAAGTTTCCTTTTGTTAACTTAAATAACATAAAACAAACTTAAAAACAATAACATTTTTTAATTTAAAAATTAAAAAAAATATATAAATTAATAATAATAAAAAAAACGATATTTTTAGGATAGTTAATACGTACTTTACATGTCTACAACAGGTGTTCGAAGTTTCCCCCACCGACTCGCACACAACTCCAAACGCCGAATGAGTGCTTCGTTGACACGCTGAAGGACATTTTGCTCCCGTATTAAAGCACTTGCTTCATTCACACGATTTTGTAATGCATCGATGGTATCTATTTCATTCTCATACAACAGTTGTTTTAAATAGCCCCAGAAGAAAAAGTCCAGCGGATTTAAGTCAAGGGAACGCGGTGGCCATGCGACAGTACCCCCGCGTCCAATCCAATGATCTTGATACACAGTATTTAAATGTCTACGAACAGTGTGTGTAAAATGTGCCGGAGCACCATCATGTTCAAACCACATCCGATATCTAATATTAAGGGGGACATCTTCTAACAGCGGTTGTAAATTATGTTGAAAGAATTCTAAATAAGTTTGGCCATTAACACGAGCAGGGAGAATAAACGGGCCGACGATAAAGTTATCTATTATTCCCGCCCATAAATTTAGCGAAAATCGCTGTTGATTATGCACACGAAGGACCGCACGAGGATTGTCTATTGCCCACTGATGCAGACTATGCAGATTATAAGTCCCTTCACGTGTAAAAGTAGCTTCGTCTGTAAAGAGAATATTAAATAAAAAATTTTCGTCCTCGCGATTTCTTTGAAGAAACCATTCACAAAATTGTACCCGAGCCGGATAATCACGAGGGTTTAATGTTTGCACTCGTCGGTAGTGAAAACGATAAAGTTGAGCTTCTCTTAAGGTTCGCCAAACAACAACCTGTGATACGTTAAACCGATTAGCAAGGTGTCGTGTGCTTAACGTTGGATCATTTTCTATTGCCCCCAAAATCTCTTCTTCAGCAGCTAAAACGTTTTCGGCACGTCCTGGACCAGTATCTCGGCGTCGAGGTTGTAATTCTCCGGTATCTCGAGCCCGTTGAACAACTGCTATAAATGTAGGTGCCGACGGTAAATGTCGATTCGGAAATAATTCAGAATATCTACGACGCGCTGCATGACTATTCTGTTGACATTCACCGTAAATCAAAATAATATCAACTAACTCACTATTGGTAAAGTGGTATGCCATTTTATGTTCATACAAAAATATTTTTCAACTAGTAATAAAGTAAAACTAACGTCTTATTACTACGAAAAATTCCGTTGAACTAATATTTTATCTGCGAAAAATTGCACGCATTGTTTCGCTTGACGTCACTAAGTATACAAATAAACCGGGCATTTCATTCTATCACATGTACCAAGTAAACTGCAGTCTCACATATTAAACTTGACCCTGACATAGTTTGATATCGTTACGGCCACTCATCGGTTACTGACCTATTATGTATGAAATTTGTACAGTGAAACTTGAAAACATTGGGCTTTTATAAATGATTTTTTATGGCGTTACTAGACAACTTTCATTAGAAAAAATTTTTACTATTTTATTTGTTGAATTTTTTGGAATATATCCCAAAAAAAACCAAAATGAAACTTCAGTTATACTGTATATTGCTTACTCTGGCAAATTCGTATTTACGCTTGTCTATATATTATATTTTTATCCACATCTTACATACATATTATAGAGGCACAAATTAGGAATAAAACATTAACAGCTATAGCAACCATTCTATGATCTGTCATATTTTACTCGATGTGGGCAAAATGTAATCACTGGTTATGGATTGTTATGGGTTACCGAAAAATAAATAGTAATTGATGCGCTAATAAAACAGTAATATAATAACATTTTCAACACTAACAAGTTTAAAACCAGACACACATGCTTGCTGATGCATCTTAAAATTCTAAACATTTGCAAAAATATATTAGGGTAAACCAAACAGCGTGATATTTTCTTATCGCAACCATAAATTTTCCAGTCACCGATAAGTGATAAAAAGCCCCGTAATATAGATAACGATCTAAACACCAACAAAGTTTAATGCTTGATGCCCTTTAAATTCTATACACAAGCAAAAATGTAACGATTAGAAGAAGTGTGTTATCGAGGGTATGGTTGTTTAAAGTAAACATAACCGGTCACCCACTTGAATTCTTTCTCTGGATAGGCCAGTGGGTTTTTTAAATTACACGTTAGTATTATCTTAAAATATTGATTAATGACTAGTGTCTCTAGTAATATCGAATAATTTTCGCTGCCCTATATGACGTGTACATACATGAGCAATTTACAAGTTCCAACTTAATGTGTACGTGCTCTTTGTAATTTGGTGTCCTTCTATAATACTCGCTGTGAGAGCATGTTTGAACATGTATATGGATGAGTTTAGATGGCCATCAACATCTAGTCAATCGGTTGGTAAAAAGGACAAGGTTGTACAATGACCGTTATTTAAATTATGGTTTTACCTTATTGGATGCAAAGCCACAGTGCCTTATTTGTGTCAAGTTCTCTCCGATGAAATCATAAAGCCATCAAAATTAGTTTGACACTTGGAAACTAAACATTCGGCTCATAAAAACAGAGTCTTGAAATTTTTTCGAAAGAAAATTACATACCTTGAGAAATCAACATACATCTATTTGTAAGTCAAGCCATGCTGATAAAAGCCTACTTGAAGCATCTTATCTCATAGAATTAAGAGGAGCTAAATAAATTTCTGTTGGCTTCATTTACCATACCCCAAAGTTGAAGTCGATACCTAACGCGATTGAAAATTCTTAAAGTATGATACTCGTGCGGCTTGATTTAATGCTATTATCGTTATATGTCTGATTCTATAAATAGCAGTTGACAATTTTAGTGCTAGAGCTTTATTCCTTCCTGTTTAATTTGTTGTCAACAGTCAAGCCAAGGAACTTAATAGCTTTTACTTTCATATATCTGCAGTAATTTCCAGGTGTTGGCTTTACTTGTTATTGACTGTAATCTTATTGGCATTAAACCAGATCTCTGCATTTCGCATATTTTTACTAACTTTTGCTTGCAACTCTAATAATGAACTCGCTCTTGTTACCATTGTGGTGCCATCTGCGTAGGTAGTTCTTAGAGCTTCAGGCAAATTGTTAATATATATGTATTATAAACAGAAGTGACCACAGTATCGAGCCTTGCGGTATGTTTTGTTTTACCTTCTCGTATATAATTCCCAGTCCAGAACTTAGACGTAATATAAATATTTTTTCAGGGATGGACTTCTATAAATCTTGTGAAAACGCGCTTTCGTTTTACGTATATGTTAACGGTTGTAACAAATTTCTCCCGTTAACGCAAAGTGGAAAGTTAAAATATAACATCTATATCCTTTATGAAACTTCGTAGCTATTTGGAAGATTTTACATCATTTAAATGATTATTTATGGCTGTACTGTCTTAAAATTCTATCCGCAAAATGCGCTTTGTATATATTTGAATATTGCACGAAGAGCTGTTATTATTAAAAGCTCACTAGAAGGAAATGGTAATCTGTCCTGCAAGAAACGAAACAACGCATGCAAATGGAACGTGTATTGTTTTCACAATTTTATTTGCATTTAAAGTGATCAATTTCCATTCAATCTACTCTTCTCTGGCGCTGTGAATACTTGAAAACTAAAAGAAATAAAAATCGCTCAATAGTTTCTTTCTAACGAAAACGTTTATTGTTCAGGTAGATATAAATTGTTGGACAAACTGACAGATCTATCTTAACTCTACGATTCCATTATATAAAATAATATATTTTTTGTTATATTGTATCATATACATTAATTGGATTTAAGTAAAATTTATTTACCGGAGGAAGTAGATAAAATAAGACTTTTAAGAATGTATTTAACATTTAGTTTAGCTCCTTCGTGTTATTATTTGGAAGGGCCTGTCGCAAAGCATGTTGATTAATAAAGATGGTATTCGACTGCTTGGTAATGCGTTGAGAAATTTGTAGAGAAGGCATTCTCCCAGACCGTATCATTTGTCGTAGTCATGTCAACATACATCACAGTTTTCTTTAGCCGTTTTTGGAACTCTGCCTCAATGTGCGTTGTTAAACTGAGTACCTGATTAACACAACTATGTTTGGGACTGAACCCAACCTGTTCAACTGGAACATGTTCCAATATTAACGAGCTGAGTCGGTTTAAATGTAATTTTTTCAGAAGATTCTACCTAATATGAACTTAGTAGGGCAGTCGGACGAAAGCTTTGAGCTAAATTTTTGGGTTTTTTCGACTTCAGGCGCGCAATTATTTTCTTTTAATTTTTACCAGAAATTATAAGAAGTTTTCTAATTACAATGTCGTATAACGACATAATCCAATTTTACAAAAAAAATTGACTGTGGAAGCCTTGCTTCGAGGAAGTTAGTCATTTTGATATACAAAAAAATATTACTTTGTTTTTTATAACTTTATTATAACAGATAATGTTATAGTGCGATAACAACGACAAAATTAAAAAATATAAAAGACTCTGAGTTTATAAAGAGTCTGATAACTTTTACATAGGACAAACTAGTAGTTTTATTGAAATTAAATATAAATAACATTTACGCTCATTCAAAAATAATAAACCGGATTCTTCTTTCGTAAACCATATTTTAGAAACAGGACATATTTTTCCTGATTTGAATAGTACATTAATTCTACATAGTGAGAAAAAAGGTTTCAAGTTGAATATCTATCTTAGAATGATTTGTTGCTGTTTCGTCAACTCGTGATTCGTCACCTGACACAAAATTTCTTGTTTCGTCACCTGGACCTTTTTAGGGTAACTGCAGGTAATTATTTATCAGTACGGACTTTAAAGCCCATAACTTGTTTGTAAAAAAATCGGTTAGCCATCTTTTTTACATAAATTTCTTCCTTCGTACTTCATCCAGGCTTAGGACTGGCAAAGCAAGAATTTAAAACTAGTTTAATTCAGCTTGAATAATTTTTATTAATTTATATATATTAGGATAACTTACGGTTGTGTTTAGTTTATTGTGCTAATCTTCAGCTGTATTTGCGGTACGATGTCTGTTATCATAACATATCAAGCGTCTGTTGGCGTCTAACCAGGTTTCAATAAAATACTCAGTAGCAAATTTGATATCTGTTTCATTTTGTGGTGAAAAACCCATAATCTTAAGATATCCTTCATCTGTTCACTCCGGATGTAAATGTGCGAAAGCGGCACACATTCTTATATGCTTTCGAACACTTTCATCTTCTATATATTCAATGGCAAGTCCTAGTTATTGAGCCTTTCGCCAAATGGCTTGGTTGAAATAAAAGTTGCATTCTTTGATTTTCACAGTTGATTGTGATTCTTTTAAGATTGTGAAAAACTTTGTGCAAGTTGCTTCTTTTTTATTTGGTAATATAGCATAAATAACTGGCACAATGCAAGTTTTTTCCTCTGTATTGCTAAAGTCCATATGAATAGTATGTAGTTGTTCCAATAAGGAAGGACAACTCTTAAATGGTCCGTCTCCAAAAAAGATTGTACCATGCTCCAATGTACGTTCACATTCACCACCAAATATTAGTATTCTGTCGTCCGATTTAGTGTCAAATAAAGGTAAATCTTTGTACTTCTCTGGAATGACAACATCTTTGCGGTGTTTAGGCAAACTATTTATGCCAAGAGGAGTATGTCTAGCATTATACAACTGTCGCTTCACCGAAGAGAAGCTGGGAATTTGGGTTACAAGTCAAGACCCTTGTCTGTAAGTTTGTTCAAAACTTCTTCCTGATATATTTGGGTAACTGGTAAAAGTTTTTTACGGAACCTTTTCTTGACATTGAACAAGGCTTCGTTTTTACAACATCTGGTGCACATATAGAATGTTCTTTACTTCTCAACACTGTTGTAGTTTTTTACCGGTTGTCGAACTTCCAACACATTTTCGGTTTATACAAGTCGAAAAGATGTCACTATTTTTATAAATGTTCCTTTGGTGAAATATATAACTTAAACAAAGCAATACTGGGTTTCCCCTATTGATTCAAAAATTTCAATTTCACGCAGGTCATGGGAAGGATAATGATCATTTGAATAATTCATTCGTAATTCTAGGAATGCAATATAATATTTAGCGGAACGTGACAAACAAAAACATTTTAAGCATGTATTTTTTTGCTATTGACGAACCAATACTAAAAAGGGTCATAATTTGTAAAATTTGCCTAAGTGACGAAACACTAATTGACGAAATAAGAAACGACGCTTAGAATCCATAGAAATTTGTAAAAATATTAAAAATTCAAAAGATTTTATTCTTAATTACCAGCTGAACCTATTGAAAACTAATCTTTTTAATAATCTTACAAAACGACAATAATCTCAACGTATTTTTCTTAGTACAATTATTGTCTCGTAATTATATTTTGAGGCTAGGGTTATTTTTGGTTGTAGCTTAATATATACTTATACAATTGTTGTTTCACATTTTTTAAATGATTACTTTGCCGCTTGGAGTGTTATTCAAAACCCCAAAACTTTAAAAACTTAAATACTAATTTCAATAAACAAAAAAGTTCAATATTAACTCTTTTGGTCACTTTTTTATGTCTTGTTGCATTTTTCTTTCTTGTTTGATAATTACTTCTAAAATATTTATATTATTTTTGTTATTACAATTATTATATCATTTTTAAAAGAAATGCAGAATTTCTTTTTACTTACCTAACAAAACACCCATAACGTGACATATTGTTTCAATTTGATCAGACTTTGCGCACGCCCCCTATATAGATATATTGTTCGTGTACATATGGTAACTATAGTTTAATCATCTAACTATGGTGTTATTAACTCTCTTGAAGGCAACATCGAAACCGAAATATTAATGTTATGCAGCTATAAATTAAGCGTACTGTAACAAAGGAGCATTTATTATGTTGCCGAAGACGAGGAGGCAACTTGTATAAGTTAGTAACGCTAAGTTTCGCGGGCAATTTTAGGAGTAAATTAGCTGAAGTGGTAGTTAGGATAGGAAAATCAATGATCTTAAGTTGTCTGCCTTGCTATCGATGTTATATTATAAAATGGATATAACAGGCAGAATGGATGTGTTTCATATAACAATGGGATATTATATTTACTATTATAACAGAAACGAATTTGAAATTATATCAAATAAAGAGAAATAAGTACTTTTTCTGTTGCCAGTTAGATATACGGGATGGCGCAAAATGAACTTTATGGTTTAAATTCTTATAACTCTTTTTTTTTAACGTTTTTTCAATTTTTTGTTTCAAAATGTTGTAAACAAGACATCTAGAGTTTAGTATGGAAGGATGCACAAGAACAACGAACAAAAGTCATCGAATTTTATATTTTAAACCAACGGTCAAATGGCCATTAAGGCCATTTTGCGCCACTCTGTATATACGAGGTTAGCATCATATGTTCTCGGCCTGACATAGAAAAAGAAAGTTTTGAAAGTTTTCTAATTTTTATTTTTTGTCTGGGTTCAGTGCATTCGTTGCAACGATAAAAAGCAAATCTAGCATAATTCATGAGAAAACCAGGAACTAAATCATCACCCGCAGTTACCTTTTGAGGAAATTTAGCTAATATATTGATTACTTCCACTTCTGAAACCGGAAGCAATGTGTGAAAGCATATGGTTCGAATATTCCGTATGAAAAGAAAAGTTCGTGCTTGGAAGGTGTGTGGAAGAGAACATATTGACAAAAGCGTCAACTATACTCTGAGGAGAGTCGAGAGAGGTTTCCTCATAGAATAACGTTTCAGATATAGGCTTTGTACCCTGTTTCGCATGAATTTATTGGAATAGCTTCCCTGGATCAGCTTTAAGATATTCATCCACTCGCTCGAGATACATAGAGTAATTAGTAGCAATATCCTCTCTGCAGATTATTCGAAGTTGCTTGAACTGGCTAAGGAAGATAATATTGTGTGTACGTTTCCGCTTGTGTCGATTGTACTCCTTTAATTTCAAATTGGAAATTATATTACTTGTAAAACATGCCGGATATCTTGATCCACTTAACAGAAAAGAATACTTCGGAACATGTTTGTCAAAAATATTATAAGGATAGGACTAAAAATTATCCACAGTACAATCAACATCAGTAAAACGTTCCGAAAATGACCAATCTGCATCGTAAATTGGTATATAGTTGATGGAAATCAGCTTGGTGGAAATTGTATTGAATATTTTTAGATGGGAATGCAGGCCGATAAGTATTATTATAACATTTGCGGTTATATTACTACATTTTTCCAAATAAATTCTTTAGGACGCACATAATGCATTTTCGAAGATGGCTTTAATTTAATAGACACCGACTGTACGTGTTAGTAGACACCGATACTTGAGTTTTAGTGTTATTTCAAAGTCATCAGATTCGTTAAAGCAACTCCTTACAGATTAATATAAATACAGGTTATTTGCCGGAGTATTTGCGAATATTAACGTGGACAAATAGAGGAATGAGTAATATTTATCTCGACTTAGCAATCCTCTTTAACGGTCAACGGAGAGCCTGCATGCTCCGGCTCTCGCTTTGCAAACACATATACGCAGTAGGTACACCGATAGAGAACAGCTAATTAAGTCCAATCAGGCTGGGGCCATCAGATCCATTAGGCACCCTCGGTGTTTGCGTACAAACTTCAATGCTAATTGAGCACCGTCCACGTTGAAATATCCATTTGTAGACGGAATAAGCGATGTTCGTCATGTAATAACAGTCCTGTCGCTATTAATTTAGGAATATTCAAGACAAGGATGTAATAATAACGAATATGTAATCGCACATGACATTACAGGATATGTAGTGAATGCGGCTCAACAAAGATGATTTTATCGTATCTCTGATAAGAGAAATCATAGTATGCGTTATTGTTACTATATTTAGTTATTTTCTTTAGTAATAGTAACATGTTTATACACTAGTCAGAGGTCTGCACTTGTGATTAAAGAAATGATAAAGACCCATGATAATATTTTCGGTACTCTCAGCTCAAACCACAAATCGATATGCTTACGTGTATTTACGTTAAAGTTAATAACTTGAACGACAGCGTAAAATCAATACAAAATATATATTTCAGTGCTTCACTACCTTACTGACAGCAATTATTTCCATCACGTGCTGAAAATAAAAAATATTAGCATGGTGGAAAAGTGCTTTTGTTTCTGCGCATAGGATATTTGGTATTGTACAAATGCCCATAACAATTCCAATGTTTTATACGAGTATGTCATACTTCAAATTGATTCTCACTGCGTCTTCTGATCCAGCAGTATTCCAGTTGAGATAACTTACGACGAAATATCGTCAAGCGAACCCGGAAGCAATGGCCGGGCGAATTGTTACATTAACGAAATTAATACTGAATCCGAACACCACTATCAACTGGTCACCGCAATTAAGGGAAGACACACTCGAGGTAATTGACCGAACGTTCAACGAAAGAGACATACAACAAATTTATATACCCGAAATTTACAAAAAAGCCGAAAACAGACGAAACAACTATACCTATAGAAACAAAAAATTCATACGACGCCCTCGAAACCAAAACCGAGGAAAAAATGGAAGAAGAAACAACCGAATTCACCCCACAGCCTTCAACATCAGATAGCACACCCAGGGTAAGTGACAAAACAAACACTACACATAACACAAAAACTGAAACACGAAAACCACACAAAATCGCACCAATAATAATAACAGAAAAAGACAAATGGGAACACATACGACACATACTTAAAACACAAAATTAACACTGTACAAAACAAACTTGTGAAACCAGGCATACACATTGAACCGAAAACTGACTAAGACTACCGTACACTTAAACAAATACTCGACAAAGAACACATTCAATATTATACATTTTAATTAAAAAGCGAAAAGACACTAAAGGTGGTTATGCGAGGCATTCCTACCTTTATCACCGACACTGACATTACAGACGACTTGACTGACAAAGGCTACCCGACATTAAAAATCAAAAGAATGAACGGTAAACACGGCATACCGGCACCACTTGTATTAATCGAACTAACGAGACAGTACAAATCTATTTACAACATACACGACTGCTGCGGACTCACAATTAAAATAGAACCATTAAACAAACGGACAGACATAATACAATGCCACAAATGCCAGACTTTTGGACACCATCAAAAAAACTGCAACGTGAACTACAAATGTATGAAATGCGGAGAGGAACACTCGACACACCTATGTACAAAAACGAAAACAACCCCACCCTTTGGTGGGGTTGTTTTCGTTTTTGTACAAACTGCGGTGGTCCTCACCTATCTACATTCATAAACTGTCCTAATAACCCAAACAACCCTACAAACAAAACCACACCCAAACCTAAATACATACCAGCACCACCCCCAACAACTAACCCATGGACTCAAAAACAAAACAAAACAACACCTAACACAATTGACGAATTAGCACTTGCCTTAGGCAATATGCTAATAACATTATACTCCACAAACACAACAACACAACAGATACAATACTTTGTAACGCAAACACAGACAATTGTCACACTTTACAACAACAAACATTAAACACACACAAAAAAGCGACGAACACACAGACTACACTTACACAACACAGGACCGCACAAAAAACACAACAACACACGACTAATTATTAATCAGACTCAAACACGTCACAACCCTGGGAGATACGAAACAATGGAGTGGAAATGGAGGCAACTTCGACTACGAAACAAAATTCAAAGACTCATTACTTCAAATTGACAAGTAGTGTGTAGTGTATAGCTATAGCTGGATTTTATTTGAAATATGTTTATTTATAAAGAGCGTTCAAATAAATTTTATCTGGAAGTTGCCTATGGGAATTATATGTATGTGTTAGCTCTTTACTTCAGTTCTTAATACGAATTTTGTTGGGTATAAACTATTTGAACGACATGACAAATGTCAAAATAGTAAAATTAAAGTTTTTAACTGAATGAGATACGTTTATTTGCAACAAACAAGTAACATTCTTTAAAAATTGTTGAAAGTGGCCACCACCTTGTTCGAGACATTTCTCACATCTTCTTCTAACAGAGGAGAAAACGTTTTGTAGTATTTCATTAACTCTTTCAGCAATTCTGATTTGAAGGTCTGCAAGATCAGGTATCTATACCCGAAATATTGAGTTCTTTAAAAAAAGGTCACAGAAAAAAATCATAGGGGGTAAGATCACAAGATCTTGATGGAAATTTATGTCCGGTGTTTAAACTTATCAACCGATTTTGATAAATTTGCTGTATCATATTAATTGCTTCACCAGCTGTGTGCGCTCTAGCTCCGTCTTGTTGAAACTAACCCTGATTTATTTCTTCTTCATTAAACTGTTCAATAAATGGCATAATAATTTCTTGTCGATACCTTTCTCCTCTTAAGGTACCGTTAAAGAAAATAGGGCCAATGCTTTTCCTTCGACTAATCGCACACCATACACCAGTTTTTTGTGGATGATGTGAGATTTCAACATAAAAGTCATGTGGTTTCTCAGTATTCCACATCCTTATATTTTGTGAGTTAACATCCATTCAGATAAAACCATGATTCATCAGAAAAGAAAAAGTTTTGCTAAGAAGGTCATTATCAAAATTATTTAAGAACCACTGGCAAAATCTTGTTCTTCAAGGATAGTCAATTTCTTTGATTTCTTGATAACAGGTCATGCGATATGGAAATAAATGGAAAAAAAAAGTCTTTTTTCAAAATTGTATGAGAAGTGCCAATTGATACATCCATTCTTTGAGATAATACTCGTATGGAGGACGTTCCTGGTGTATCATTCATAATTTGCGTTACATCGTCAACTAGCTCTTCTGTACGTTTTTTCGGCCGGCCGCTTATAACACTCACTGTGTCTCTGAAAACCTTAGTGCAACATTTAACTGTGTACCGAAAACTATCAAAATCAAAGACGAAGTTTGGAAACATATTTCTAAATTCCTCTAAGCATTCTTCAAGAAAATAGTGCACTTGGCCGTTAATCTACGTCCGTTCCGAAAATAAGATTCAACCATGAACGATATGTGTTGAATATTGAAAACCATTTTAAATCAATTTTAAATTACAAAGCAATTTAAAAAAGTTCCGACTAAGTATACATCAGAATAAATAGTCTGCCAAATTGCAAATGTAAATAGTACAAGTTACGACAAACATTTTTATTGTCATGGACTATCTAGAAGTAAAATTGATTTGAGCACACATTATTATTTGCGAATAAAAATACAAAAATAGAGATTTCAGCAATTGGAAATTGAGAAGTGCTGCAGATATTGCATGCAATAGAATGTTCGAAAGCCATCTCAAATCGTACCGCGTAAAATCGATACAAAAAATCAGAAATGGCAAACTGACCTTCAAGAGCAACTGTGTTCATATAGATTCTTAATTGTAGATTGAGGCGTTTTTCGTCAGTGTTGAGGCAACTTTAACTATCGTTACACGGTAGTTATCGCAAAAGCGACACAATGACCTGAGCGGATTGTTTTGATACTATTTATATTACATTAATAAATCTGATTGCTTGTAAATGTTATTCTCTTGGCTACAAATTTAATTTAGTATTAGTATATATTCCAAATGATATTTCCTGTACTGATTTTGAGCCAGTCTTCGATGCGTTAGTCCACTGCTATTCAGAGTTCTTACTTTACTTATCGGTGATTTTAACGTACCCTATTTTAATAACAACCTCGCACATTAAATCAATGCAGTGGTTGATATTCCTAATAAATTTTACAATTTTCATGATTTAAAACAAGTAAATAACATTGACAACACTAATGGTAGGCTTTTTGATTTAATGTTTGGCAATATTGAGGGTGAAATTCTGGTTCGTCACGATGATTCATCTACGGGTCCCGAGGATTCGCACAATCCTATTTTGTCTATTTTTTATCAATTTGGTAGATCTGTTGACGCTACTTACTTTCACTAATCCTGTACCTTTCGTTATAACTTCCGCAAAGTTAATTATCTATAGATTATCAATGATTTTAATAATCTTGATTGGTCCATTCTAAATTCTTATTCAGATGTAAATTTAGCTGTTAATAAATTTCATGTTTTTTATGGTCTTTATGATATACACTGATTTATCCCTAAATATATTCTTACTAACTCTAATTTTCCTCTGTGATTTATATCTGAAATAAAGAAAAATTTAAAGACTAAAGAACATTATAAACCGAAAAGGCAAAGGTAGTGAAATTTTCTATTATATTTAAGTGAATGAGGTATTTGGTTAAGAAATAGATCAGGTCTGCTTATGTTAAATCCCTGGCTAATATGGAGAATCCCATTCGGACAAATTCCGCGGAATTCTGAAAGTAAATTAAGCACAGAAAAGGAAGAACAAGTATCACTGGGGGACATTATTATGATGAAAGTGAATGTAATGATCCTCAAGGGTTAGTTGATGGTTTTGCAAACGTTTTTTTCTGGTGTCTTTCTCCCTGAATCGGTAACAACTGTTCGAGATACTGACAGAAACACATTGTCCTTTAAATTTCACTCTGTATCTCTAATTTAAATTGAGAAAATTATGTCTGCTTTTCCAGATAAGACAACAATGGGTGATGATTTAATACTGAGCTTTTTTGTTCAAAATACTAGTAAGGTAGTAGCAAAGTCATTACAGATTGTTATTAATTTGGCTCTAATACGTGTGTGTTTTTCCTGATCGCTGGAAGAAAGCTAGAATTACACCGATGCACAAGAAGTGTGATGTATTGACCTTGGAAAATTATAGATCCACAACGATCTTGCGAAATTTTAGTAAAATTTTTGAGCAGATTTTATACAACAATATTCTTCATAACATCTGATAGTGACTCGAAATATTTATAATAATGGTGAACTAGACGTTATATACACTGATTTATCTCGAGCTTTCGATCCTATTTACCATCAAATATTATTAAACAGATTATATGTTTTTGGCTTTAGGCCATTTGCGTTAAAAGTTATTGTCCCATACATTGCGGATAGAGTGAAATGTGTATTTTATGAAGGCTTTTACTTTGTCGATTTTTTTCAACATCTGGCGTGGCTTAAGGCTCTAATCTTGGATCTTTGTTTTTTCTGCTTTTCATTGATAATTTCCTCACATCTTTTAATTGTTCTGTGCTGACTTATGCAGATGACACTAAATTATATTTAACAAACCGAATTACAGAATGTTATTGACGTCTTGCAAGATAATATGTGTTTGAGGACTGGTGTGGTAAAAACAAGATAAAGATTAATGTCAACAAATACTGTGTCATATTTTACACTTGTAAAACTAATAAAGTGGAGTCATCATATAATATTAATGGGCAAAAGATAGCTTAAAAGACCTGCATCAGTGATCTTGGCGTCAAATTCGATTCGGAAATATCCTTAAACTTACACCTTTCGGACATCATCTCATCTGCTTCTTGGATGTTGATCTAACTGTTCTAAAATCACTGTACCAGGCTTTTGTTTTGAGTAGATTTGAGTACGCTTCAATAATATGGTTTCCTTATTACTCGACGGATGACTTCTCACTTGAACGGGTTAAGAGAAGCTTTCTGAAATATTTTTCCATCAGATGTGATGGTAGATATCCAGAAAGAAATATTGACTACAACCGAGTTCTAGATAGACATAACTTCAAGTCCTTAAAACATCGTAGGATAGGTTATCGACTTATGTGTAGGTTAATTGATGGTCGAATTAATTCGCCCGAGATATTAAACTATATATCTTTATGTATGCCTCGAATTAGGAGATCCAATTAACTTTATGTACTGTTGTGCGGATACTATTTATAGTGACATTATTAGTGTAGGTGTTTACCGTACGTTTTAGTTTACTAGTTATTACAAACGGGGGCTTGTGCTGGATATCGGGATGTAGATGTGCCGCGCTAATAATAATGAAATTATTCCAAGATAAATAAAATAATTAGTGGTGCTGGTGAAGTTTCTTCAAAGGTCCAGGACGTGGGTGATGATTGTTAATTATCATAACGGGTGGGGCAAAAGTCCCGCTACCATTTTGATTGCGCGCCATCTTGGCTATGTGACGTTTAGTTCAGTTTAGCTTTAACCATTGTGTTGTGTAGACGTCCAAATTTTATTATGGATAAATATACGCCACAAGAACGAGCAGAAATAGTGACAATATTTATTGAAAATAATCGTTCCATTATTACCACTCAGCGGAAATTGCGTCAAAAATATCCTAATCGTCCAGTGCCTCACAATACCACAATTTATCGTTTACATGCGAATTTTCGACAGTACAGTACGACAGCCGACAAGCCTCGTTCCGGAAGACAACGGACGTCTCGTAACGTTGAAAATGTGGCTCTGGTGCGCGATAGTGTTGCAGAGTCTCCAGAAACATCAATTCGGGCACGCAGTTTAAGGCGAATTTTGAAAACTGATTTGAAAATGTTCCCGTACAAAATTCAATTAGTACATAAATTTCTTCCGAGAGATCATGATCACCGAGTTGAGTACAGTAATGCAATCCTAAGGCTGTCTGATGAAATTGAAGATTTTTCGTCTAAATTGATAATGAGCGATGAAGCCCATTTTCTTCTCAGTGGCCGTGTCAATAAACAGAACAGTCGGTTTTGGGGGACACAGAATCCTCAATTAATTCATGAAACGTCATTGCATCCACAAAAAACAACTGTATGGTGTGGTATTCATGCTGGAAACATCATTGGTCCCTATTTTTTTGGAACTGACGTAGGTGCTGGAGTTACTGTTACTGCTGAACGGTACCAAGACATGATTCGAAATTTTCTTGTGCCTGAAATGGAAGAGCAAGGACTAGAGGAAATGTGATTTCAGCAGGATGGGGCCACAGCACACACAGCTCGTTCAACAAATCAATTATTGATTGACATTTTTCCACGAAGACTAATTTCGCGAAATGGCGATTTAGCATGGCCAGCCAGATCTCCGGATTTAGCTGCACCTGACTTTTTCTTATGGGGTTTTCTAAAATCAAAAGTTTATGTGAATAAGCCCCAAACGATTCAACATATTAAAGAGAATATTCGTCAAGAAATTGAAGAAATTCAGCCTGAGATGTTGCAGGATGTCATGAAAAATGCCTTAAAAAGAGCCGAAAGTTGCATAGCGAATCGCGGTCACCATTTAGCCGATAAAATTTTCCAATCATAAGGAAAGAAAATGCAAAGAGCAAATAAACTTTTTATGAAAACCAAACTTACTTATCTTTTCTTTCAACAAAGTTATAGGCAATCAAAATGGTAGCGGGACTTTTGCCCCACCTTGTATGTATATAACTTACTTACTAAATAAAACATATGTTGTCCTTAAAGTTTGTATTTATATTTACATAAGAAAGAAATGAAATTGGTATGTTTAAAAGTAATTAATCAAAGTAATATGTACACGAGGAGCGGTAATTAAGTTACTGAAAATTAACTCAAAAATACTCTGAAACGAACGTTTAATTGGGCAGCAAATTAAATGTTAATTGAATACGATTAATATAAAATAATATCTGTATCGAACAATACAGAGTTACTTTTAATTTGCGGCGATAGGCGGCCACGTTGTGCGTGGTATACCTGGACAGATATGCAGAGCGATGTTTGGCCGGAGGAACAAGAAATTAATTAGTTTAATTAATATGGATTCGCTTAAAAGAATAATATATATTGAACAATACAAAATTACCTTAGAAGCGAAAGAAGCCGGACGGCGTGGTGAGTTGCATTGTGTACTTGAACAGCACGAGGAGTTGTTTAACTCACGAAGGTTCTAAAGAGAAGCTCGGACTGATAGTTTTGTATCGAAAAGAACACTGGTTTTGAAAACGGTCTGTTTTATGATCTGTCGAAGAGAGGGGTCGATATCTTGAGTAATAATTAATTAAGAAGCGGGACCTGAAGATGTGTTCTATCGATGGCATAAATATTATTAAAATAACGCTTGTGACATAAGCTTCCTAATGATATGAAACACCATATATAAGGGAAAATGTATGTAAATTAAAACAATTTAATGAAAAGTAAATAGAAAGAAATTCCACAGTAACATTGTTGGGTCAGGTAGAAGACGAAGGGTCTGGATCAGGATATACAAAAGAAATGCTTTCTCTTTGTAACGAAAATGTACAGAAAAATGTCTAAGTTAAATCGAGATATTTAAAGAAGAAATATATTATTTAAAAATAAATTAAAATATTTTTATATGCGTAGCGTAACATAGTGTACTCATTTTATTCCATACCTTTATATTCCGTATTTTTAGATAATTTAGCACACATCTGCTTCTCTTTCCTTTTTCTTTCTTATCTATTTGTCCTAGAAATGGAATTATCTGCTGGGCAGTAAAAATTATTATTATCTTCGAAACTTCGCGAAGCTGAGACAATATATAAAGCAAGCTTTATACATTGCTTCAGACATCCTATGAATGTGATAAGATGCAGAACACTCAGGCAAGGTGTCTTGTTGCTACACGAAAATACAATAAAGGAAATGCAAGTTTTTTTTGACAAAATATTTTTTTTTCAATATTGTCTCCTGCTCGCTCAACATACTTATTCCAACGATACTTCAAATTAGTAATTGTAGGTCGATAAATCCAAGTCCTCGAAATAACTATTTACAGAAGCGATTACCTCAGAATCTCTTACCGCCGAGACATTTTTTCAGGTTAGGATAAAGATAATAATCGCTGGGAGCCAAATCAGGGAATAGAGTGAATGATGTACTAATTCAAATCCCAATTCATGAATTTTTGCTATTGCAATCGCAGACTTATGGCCAAGTGCGTTATCCTGATAGAAAAGCACTTTCTTCTTTGCCAAACGAAGCAGTTGTTCTTTGATTTTGTCGCATAATTGTTGCAACAAATTGGCATAAGAATACGCATTTATAGGTTTCCCCTTTTCCAAGTAGTCGACCAACATAATTCCATGAAAATCCCAAAAAGTTTAGTTTAGCTTCGGTGGACCCAGGTTTCATCGACCGCAAGTTCTTCTGAATGCGGAAAACGTACCAATAGGTCACGAGAAATACTCAAACGATTCAGTTCTTGCTCAGGTGTGAGTAACCGCGGCACCCAATGCGCTGAATATTTTTTCATTTCGAATTCTTCAGTTAAAATTCTGTGCACATTGTCATTTGAGATACCTACAATGTCTATCTCCCGCACTCGACGGTCATCCAAGACGATACGGTGGACTTTTTAATCATATCTGGAACAGTAACAGTTTTTGGACGTCCACTACGGGGTTTATTATTGGTGCTCATATAACCACGCTTAAATTCGGCAACCCAGTTTTTAACCATTGGAAACGAAGGAGCAGATTCTAGTAGTGTTGAATCCAGCTCTGCTTGGATTGCGGTTGACGTTACACCATTTAAATGAAAGTACCATATCACTGCTCTCAACTCAGTTTTTTCAATTATTATGAAATAACCCGAGACGTTCACTTTGGCGTACTGTCAAAAACAAACTAATTAACAGATCGCTGCTTAGTGTCACATTTAACCTATTAAAGGATTAACAAATCGGAGACTGTGGCTTATAAGTGAATAAAATAAAATTAAAAAGCCCTTACCACAATAGAATTTAATGATTCTAAATACGTATTTCTACAACCACGTTGTCATCTTCAGTAGAAAAAACAGTGTAACACTTAAACGCACAAAATCACTCACAGAAGGATTGTTCTGAACGTCTTCTAGTTTAACACTAAAATATTCAATCTTAAATGCTACAAAAATTACCTACATTTTGGTAAACCCCACCTATTCATGCAAGAGCATTAACCCATTATTTGTAAATTCTATAGAAAAACCGTTTAGAAATATTATAAAAGCCGTAATTTAGCATACATTAAGGATCCAATTATGAAACTAATCCTTAAATTATGTTGAAATATAAATTTGAAAATTAATGTCAGAATATTTTAATGGCAAATATTGTAATGAAACGAATTTAAAAATAAATTCCATGAATTCGAATATTTTTTAATGGTTTTCCTATTTTTCTTGCTTTAATAACATCTAACTGTCAATTAACTCAAATAAAGAAGAATCGGGTATTGGACCCAAATCTGCGTTAACTACGTTATTCCTATTTTTAAAGATAAAAATGCTCTCAAAACTATCTAATTCGCGTGTGACGTTTTTTATTAATCGCAGACAGTCAGATGTTACGCTGTGATCTGATTCAAGAATATGTCGGGCAACACTTGATTTTTCCGGTCTATTGGCCACGTAGTTTCCGAACAATCCTCGTACATCACTGCACAAGTCAAGACTTTCGAAAGCTATTTTTACTGATTGTAGCTTTGAAAAAATTGAACACCCAACTTATAGTTTAGATTTAGCACCCAGCGACCACTTTTTGTTTCCGAATCTTAAAGAAAAACATTTAGAGTCGATGACGAACTGTGGAGAATCATTTTATAGAGAAAAAAAGAGGATATTTTACGATGGATTAAAGATGTTATTCGAACGGTGTAATACCTGCATTTAAAAGCAGGAAAATTATGTTGAAAAATAAATGTTTATTAATTTCCTAGGCTTTAGTTTACGTGCCTAATCCGGGAAGATAAAAACGTGACCTCGTACAAATGTCTAAATAGCCCAATTCACTACAAAAAAGAAAAACGACTTAATATTGTATAGCTCGTACGCTCGTTTCTAATCATCTGCTAGAATTTATAGAGCTTATCAATGTTTCCTTAACTACTGTTATTGCAACATAGTGATACTATGTTTAATCTAAAATTTTATAGCGGCAACAGATAACGTTACATCGAGGTAATACACTGCAAGAGACCATATAATCGGGAAACGCACGCGAACATCGTTTACTATAGACGTCGCTGATACAAGTACACTTTCCAATACACATTGACATATTCATTTTCAATTACAATCGATAAAGTCATAATGCAGAGAATACATCAAGCCTGTATATCGATGGGAGATAAGTACGTGTACCTATACACAGGAGCGCTCTCTATCATAATAGATACAAAGTTTCCCGTATCGCTTTAGCCACTTGTATACTGTTGCTGTTAAACGTTTATCAGATAACTATAATTAGAGATGTGCTCTAGATAGGGCTATTTAAGGCAAAGGCATAAACTGTAATCGTAATTTAGATTGACAAACTTTGACTAAATCTGCTAATAAGTAAGTTTGTCTAGCAGTTACAAAATTATTAAAATATAAATTAATAACGAATATATTATATATTGCCCTTACCTAAAAACTTTAGATAATTTAGCAAAAATGGAACTTATTGGATTAGATGTATTCTTCCAAAAAATTAATGTCACAACTAAAACTTTTTTGGAATGTTTTTTGGAATAATGTCCATTTTTGAATAAGAAATAATGTAATAATGTATCATTAAACAATACTTATTTCCACATTCTATATACTTTCATCCACTTTTATCCATAATTTCCAAGTTTGTTAAAACATTTGTCAAACCGTTCAATAAGGTTTTGAATTCCGATGCTAAAGAAAATCGCCGCTTGTGAACCAGCCCAGTCCATAACTGTAGTTTTCACTTCTTCGTCGTCGTCGAACCGTTGCCCACCAAGGAACACCTTTAAGTATAGAAATACAAAACTGTAAGGTGAATGTTCCAGCTGTTCCCATTAAAAAGACCTGATTAGACCTTGTGTTTGTGCAGAAACATATATGTTTGCATTTCTACGGAGCAGGATCCCACTGGATGAGAGTAACCACGCCGCTTGTTTTGTACGCCACGTCGAGTTTTCTCAACGCCTCGCAATATGCATTAAAATCGATTGTTATGCGTCTCGGCATAAAACCTATTAACAAAATCCCTTTCCTGTTCAAAAACACAGTTGCCATAACCATTTGTACTGAAAGTGTCTGTTTGGTTTTAACGCTGGTTGGCGACGATGCGTCTCGTCATTCCAATAATTGTTACTTCGACTCAGGAGTCACGTGAGATACCCAAGTCTCATCTGCTGTAACGATGTGGTCTAAAAATTCTTCTCCTTCCTGATAGTATCGAAAAAAAACGATAAGGCTCAGCTCTTTTTGTTTTGTGGTCGTCAGTACGCAGTCTTGGAACACACCGACAACTCAATATTTGCAGTTTCTCCGAAAAAATGGCGTACAAAACTGACCTTGAAACCTGTGGAAAATCAAGTCTCTTGTCCACTTCCTAAACCAAATCTTCATAAATCAGAAAAGGTTGACCAGAGCGTGGCTCATCAAGGACATTAACTTGTCCGTCCTTGAACATTCTCACCCATTTTCGAACTTTACTGTCACTAATAGCATCATCGTAAACTTTACATATCTGACGGTGAACTTCTTTTCGCTGCTGTCAAATTCTTTGCACTCAAGAATCAAATTACATATCGTATTTCAAAGTCGGCTGGCGACTCAGTTTTCTTAAGCAATTACAAACTTCTACAGTTCAGTATAGAAACTGACGATACAGCTGCGAATGGCATATAAACAGGCTCAAAGCATGTGGGAGCAGACGCGCATGCGCGCGGAGCAGACGCGCATGCGCGCTGGGGAAATCGAGCATCATTCTCACCCTAATTCAGATTTATTTAAAAAATATTTTCGTATTATTGGGATTCATAAATAATAGTTATGAAGTGTTTTTGTTCTCTATTTATAGACATACAGAATATACTTTTCGTTCATGCTATGCAATTGTATCACTTCTTAATTTTTATTGCTCTGTAAATGGATTATTCTGTTTTCTGTTGGGTACAAATATATTATTAATATAAGGTCCTATCACATCTTTCAGAATTTCTTTATATCGTTGTTCAGTTACAGTGACTGCATTTTCTAAAAAGATTGACTCAATCATTTCCTGTGAGATTAGACCCCATCGGACTTACTTTTACGGGGTATATTCATGCTGATAACTAGCCCTTGAATTCTGAGTACTAAGAACTCAACAGCTTTGCTTATTATTGAAAGATGTTAATTTATGATAATGAAATAGTTGGTAAGAATATATCAATACTAATTTAATTACTTAATTATTTCGGTTTGAGTATCGAGTGGTGCTTTTGTAAATAGTGAGTTCTATTTTGAAATATATCGGAAACACTTTTTAAAGATTTCATTACCACAAAGTAACTAGATATAAATTAAAGTCACGTAATTCCATTTGTAGCATTAATAATATTTTACTAAATTTTTGAATCGACAGAAAAAGAAGTATTTACTAGTAATAAAAAAAATCTAAAGAGAAAACCAAGCAAAGAAATATTGTGGACAGGAGGAATGCTTACAAGTCTCGGTCTTTCTTATAGAAGCAAAGAGGATGCCTACTATTTATGCAAATTCTCCGGTTGTTTACGGTCCAGAAGCGATACGGAACGAGGTGAAAGAAGAACGGCAAATAGGAATAACCGGTCTCGTTATCGGAACATTGCAAATGTTCGGTGTCGGAACAAAATGTTTGCATTTTATTGTACAGACATCGACCGTACACGGTATAGGTTCGTAGCTGTATCAAAAGAAACAGGACCACCATTTCGTCATTGGGAGAGTAATATGGAAATATTTCTCGACGGAAGTGCTGCGCGTACAGCATTTCCGATTTTCACGCGCGCGTTCGACGCAGGTAATTTCGACTTTAGCTCGACGCTCGGGACCGGATATTTGAGATTTTATTGAATATTTAGCGACGGTGCCTTGTTGGCAAATGGTAACTTTTCCCTTTTCCTCTTCTTTTTTTTCTTTTTAAATATATTTCTTTCAGTTTAGATGCATTTTATTTATCACCTGTTTCCGATTCCGGTTCAAAATGTCCCGGAATAAAATTCTATGGATTAAAAGGGAATGATATTGGATATTTCCGTTTGCAAATGATAAATTTAATATTATTTCACTTAATTTCTCAATGTCTTGTCCCAAGTTTACTATGTAAATGCAATTTACGGCAAGATCCGAACCTCGGCAAATTTTCAATATACACATATACCATGCTATACACACAACGCAAAAGTCTAGGGATATTTTTGTAAAATCTCAAAACTAACGAAATAAATTGTCGAGGTCATATAATATTACTTCGCCTTTAACTGTTAGTGTAGGTACTCACTTTTTGGTAAAAAAAAATGCAAAAAAGATAGCAATACATGTTTTACAATGTTTTTCACAAGGGACGAAAAAACCGACATTTTCTTGTTTTGTTAAATTAAGATGTTAGTCATTTCGTCTTGTGTTTGCTTAGTTGGTGTGTTAAAATTATTGTGTTTTTAGCATGGAACGGCAACATTTAACGTTGGATGAGATGAATAGAGCGGTGGGCCTTCTTCAAACTGGTGTGCAACAAACCCAAATAGCCGAACAGTTGGGAGTCTCTCAAAGCGTCATAAGTCGTTTATGGCGACGGTTTAGAGACACTGGGAGTCCAGCCGAGCAACATCCAGGCCGTGGTCGCTCTACAACCGCCGCTCAAGATCGTTATTTAATTTTAACTGCCAGAAGACAACCGACAATCACAGCATCCGAATTGGTTAATATTACAAGGTGCACATAATGTGACAATTGGCAGTAGTACGGTAAGAAATCGTCTCCATGAAGCCAATCTTTGTAGTCGGCGACAATTGAGATGTCCACCTCTATCTAGAGGCAATCGCGCTACACGACTAACATGGTGTCAAGATTTTCTGGATTGGGGTGACAATGAGTGGGCTACAATTTTATTCAGCGATGAGTCTAGATTTGGATTTCGTCCAGATTCTCGTCGAACGAGAGTATGGAGACAGCCTGGAAATGTGGAACGCTTGAGACATGTGCAGGAAGTGTACTCATACCGAGGTGGCACATTAATGGTATGGGGCGGAATTATTATTGACGGAAGAACTGAGCTCATTTTCCCACGCGGTTTCCTCACCAGTCAGCAGTATTTGGATACTATTCTCCAACCTGTCGTTCGTCCATTTGCTACTGCTGTTGGAGATAACTTTCACTTAATGCATGATAATACTCGACCACATGCTGCCCGTATTGTAGTAAACTGGTTGGATAACGAGGGTATTGATGTATTGCCATGGCCAGCACAGTCACCGGACTTGAATCCCATCGAGCACGTATGGGACATGCTGCAACAACGAATTACTCCACATATGGGCAACATCCATAATGAGTTTCAATTCCGAGAGCTTCTGAGAGTACAATGGACACAAATACCTCAAGCAGACATTAACAATGTAATTTTGAGCATGAATGCTAGATGTCGCGCTGTGATAAACCAACGTGGTGGCCATACTTTATTTTAAGCTTATTTTTCGTGTTTTTGGCATTTTTTGGGACCTTTGAAAAAACAGTGAGTCTTTAAAAAAAAATTTTTGTGCCAGTTTTATGTTCTTTTTTTCAAAAAGTCTGTGTTTTTGACAAATTAAACAACAATATAAACTATAAATTTTGTATTATTTTTTCAAGTTCATTACAGGTACAAACACGTCTTGTTATAAAAATATCCCTAGACTTTTGCGTTGTGGTTGTGTATAGTGCCAAAGAAAATAAAGAGGTCTAAGGTATGCGAGGAGAGATAGGAAAGCTTCTAGAGCGAACTAGAAGATGACGTTGTGCGCTCGTACCGATCATGTGTTTTGAGTACCCCATCTATTATATAATTGATTTTTAGACAGATAGTGCATAAAGTAAAGCCGTTATAGCCAAGCAAAGTAAACAGTGCGCGTATTTTCTTAATCGTTAATAAAATCGAATTCCATGCAGTTATTAAACTTTATTTGAAAGGCATAAATGCTAACGAAATAAAAACGGAATTAGACAAAGTTCATAGAAAGTCTTCACCGTCGTATGAAACCGTTGCGAACTTGATTGGCGAATTTAAACGTGGTAGAAAACATCAGGGAATCGTGATGAATGATCGCCGATTAACGTTGGAAGAGATAGCAGAGGCAGTAAGCATATCATATGAACGCGCACATTACATTTTACAACAATTTTACCACATGGGTGCCGCGTTTGCTGTCAGACCATCAAAAGCAAGCTCGCGTGACCATTTCTCAGCAATCTTTAAACATGTTCAAGCGTTATCCTATAGATTTGTTGAGACGTTTTGTAATAGTCGATAAAACGGGACAATACGCGGTGAACCAACTCTAAAGAAGGCCAAGACGATGCTGTCAGCTGGAAAGGTGATGGCCACCGTCTTTTGGGATTTCCGAAGAATAATTTTTATTGACTACTACTAGCAACACAGGAGGATAAAGAGAGACGCGTATTATGTGTAATTATTAGATAGATTGAACGAAGAAATTAAAGTCTAAAGCCTCATATGGCAAAGAAACAAGTCTTGTTTCACCAAGACATTGCGCCATCCCACAAGTCGGGAATTGCGATGGCGAAACTGCATGAATTAATAATAATAATTTATTCATCTTAAAGACCTATAAACATGTATAAGAAAAGTAAAATTCAGAAAAAATACAGGAAAAATAACAAACAGAATAGATATGCAACCGTTTAATGAGTTGAGAATAATGCTTGCGTTCCTCAGGAGGTAAATGTCTGCAAAATATCACTAGCATCACCCCTCAACGCTATGATTAAAGCAGTAGCCTTCTCGACAGGTGACCATACGTTTGTTTCTGCGGCTACTTCGAATTGTGTCAGGTAAGTCGCCTATGACGTCTTTCCATCAAATATTGGTGGCTTAATTCTGGTTTTTGAGAAAGCTATTGCTTCTTCTTTTATTTCGATGGGCCTTGGCATAACTTCTTCGTGGACCTGTTTGAGATCAGAATTGCTCATGGTCACAAGTAATTTCATTTGATGTCTTCTAAAAGTCTGGAATGTTCTTCTAAAAGTGTAGACTTTTCTTTTAGAAGTTTAGAGTTTTCTCCTCCATGGCAATAAAAACTTCTTCTTTTAATGCTTCCGCGTTTTCAAGTAGTCGCTGTTCTGGAACTTTCTCCAAAGCCCTCGAACTTCTCGAACCTCTAAATTCTTCTTTTCCATTATTTCCAGAGTCTGTCCCATTTGTTCTAGACTTCTTTCGAAAGTCCTAGAATTTTACAGTAGTTTCTTTTCCAGATTTTTCTCGAGGATTCTAGAGGTTTCTAGGCTCCTTTGTTCCATCTGCTCCATTTGGACTTGCGAATCTATTAGACGTCGTTCCAAAGATTGTGAATTGTCTATTAGCCGTTGTTCCCAACTTTTCACATTGTCCAGATTCTTTTGCTCCATATGTTCTATTTGAATTAACAGCAAATATACATCAGGTTTCCCGCCTGGAACTTGGAAGTATTAATTCTCTGGATCTTCGCCTTTTTTGATTAACACATCTCGAAGTCGTTGCTGGAGGATTGCCTTTTTGCCGGTTGTATCCTCATCCCTCTCCTCTAATTCTCGTTCTAAATCTGTCACTTTTAATTCAGCGAGTTTCATTTTATTCGCCATCACGATATTTAAAATAAACGTCTTTCCGCACCGTATATGTATTTAAGCGAATATTTAATAAACACTTAATTGTCTACTTAGTCCGTTATTTATTAACTTCACACCGACACTACTGTAAAATATTTGTCTTTCCGGGGTCTTAAATAAAACTAACTGTAATTTAAACACACACTATATTAACAATAAAAATGAAATACACTAAATAACAATTTACAAACTAATAACTAACAATAAGAACATTTATGTATTTATATTTATATAAGATCACTCGACGATGATTTGGTGTGGAATGGTTTAAATCCCTCTTGAGTGCTATTTATATTCCAGGGAAAACTCTCGTATGTTCGATCTTCTCGATCTTTCTGCGTCGACATTTTTGTAGACGGTGCTGGGCCGTGTGATACCTGACGTATCATCGGATGACTCATGACTGTAATCATCATTAACGCTTCAATTCTCTGTTTCTAGCCCAATTATGCCATTCTTATTAATAAAATAGTATTTCATCCACCTGATGAAGCCAATTATAAGACCATTCTTAAAACATATCCTTAATTGTAGTTACACATGCCAGTATATTATTAAGAAGTTGATATCTTACCTTTGTTGCAACATATATTTTATCTGAAGCTTTGCATAAGAATTCATTAATTTCTTTGGGACTGAATGTTTTAGATTTTATAGCCCGATAATTCTCAGACCTCTTTAATAATTCACATCACTTGGGATAGGTTTCAATATTAATATCGTTGTGTATATTCTTGGAATGGAATATTGGGATCATAATGAAGAGGATTTATATTTCTTTGCTAGTTAGGAGAAATACGCAAAGAGAACATTCTCAGAAAATGAATTCATGTTCTTTGTGCTGCACCAATTCATGAAGGTTTTGTAATTTAACTTGTACCTCTTTCCGACTTTTGTGGCACGAGGTTAAGTATTGTAGGCTTAGCAGCGTTTTGCACTTATGGCCATGTAAAATTCTCTTGATCATCTTAATTTTACATTTTTTCGTCATATTTCTTGCAGGCAGAACAAATACATAAACGATAACAAATTTTAATGTCAATTAAGTTTCGAGAAAATGGTAAACATTGTAACGATAGATACTACCTGTGGAAGCAAGTAAAATCTTGTCGCATTGGTTAGTAACCCGTGAAGAAGAGTTTATTTTTTTCACAATTGAAAACTGAACAACTTTCTCAATTCAAAACGTATTACAAATGAACAAATTCTTGAATATGATCAAAAAAATTCTTTCATTATAGAAGTAAGATTATATCATTTAAATGATGTCCTTTAGCGCCCTCGCAAAGTCGAACACTTTCAAAAGCATGTTGCATGGTCTCTGTTGGAGTCGTAGATTATAGTCTGCTTCTTTATTCCTAAATGTTCTCCTTCAATTATACGATTGTCAACAGCTTGTTTACGTTCAAACTTTATTTCATATAATACCACAAATTGAGCGCCGTCAATTCTGGGTACTTGTGATGCTAGTTGGTTACAGATCTGCTCGAAATTATTCTCTCATCAAAATTGTCCCTTAGAATCTGCATTGTGGATGCAGCAGTGTGGCATACATGTTTCTGAAACTACATTTCGGATCCATTTTTCACGTCGGCAATAAAATTGATTCGCCGTGTTTACTTTCGCGAGTTAATTTTCATGTGCAGCGTCTCTCGTCTAGAAACATTCCCACATTCTCTAGAACTAATATTATTATGAAAGAGCCTCTTGCCCTTGCTTGAGTGCAGGGATGCCCAAACGGTCGCGATCGACCAGTCGATCGCGAGAGCTTTTGGAGTCGATGGCGAAAAAGTAAAAATAAACACTCCACAAATTCTAGTTCTCTCGAATGTTGACTCTAGGACCTAGAGTTGACGACGCACCGTATATGTATTTAAGCGAATATTTAATAAACACTTAATTGTCTACTTAGTCCGTTATTTATTAACTTCACACCGACACTACTGTAAAATATTTGTCTTTCCGGGGTCATAAATAAAACTAACTGTAATTTAAACACACACTATATTAACAATAAAAACGAAATACACTAAATAACAATTTACAAACTAATAACTAACAATAAGAACATTAATAATAAGAATAAGAACATTTATGTATTTATATTTATATAAGATCACTCGACGATGATTTGGTGTGGAATGGTTTAAATCCCTCTTGAGTGCTATTTATATTCAAGGGAAAACTCTCGTATGTTCGATCTTCTCGATCTTTCTGCGTCGACATTTTTGTAGACGGTGCTGGGCCGTGTGATACCTGACGTATCATCGGATGACTCATGACTGTAATCATCATTAACGCTTCAATTCTCTGTTTCTAGCCCAATTATGCCATTCTTATTAATAAAATAGTATTTCATCCACCTGATGAAGCCATTGTATGGCGAAACAATATTGTTGTGGTATTTACAATTAAAGAATTTTTGAAACTAGAAGTTTAATTACTTATTTCTTAGCGTAATGAAATAGTTTGCTAAATATGAATTCTAATTGAAATTAATTGGTGTGAGAGATGACATGCAATTGCCGCTTAATTTGTTGCGTTGATTCTACAATTTGACAAGATTACTCCTGCCGAAGAATGTAGACGCAAACACGTCGCGACGTCAGCCATCCAGCTGTGCGGATAATGAAAATTGTATGAAAAAAATCACATCCGTCTAGAAACGTGCAGATATCGATATTTCACTGTCGTTACAGATCATCAGTACACGATATTCGGACATAGACATGATTTTTGTTTGTATACTTGTCATCTCTCACACCAATTAAATTCAATATAATTCGTATATATACACGAAAGTATACAAATAAAAATGATGTCTATGTCCGAATATCGTGTACTGATGATCTGTAACAGTGAAATATCGATATCTGCACGTTTCTGGACGGCTGTGGTTTTTTTCATACAATTTTTTTTTTTTTTTATGAATTCTAACTTAGAAAAAGCAAATGACACTTGCATTTTTGTGACATTTATAAATTATTTAATTCTGACAGGCGTAACTAATGTTTTTTGTTTTATACAAATGTAACTATACCTATTTATTTTCCAAATTTAATGAATTTTTAATAATTTGACTTTGAAAACTTTGTTCTTAATTTTTTTTTTAATATAACATATTGAAAATTTTATACCGTTGGAAACAGAATAAAATGTACTATCGAAATAAACAAAGAAAACTTTAAATTATTATTTCAAAAAAATATCGATGACGTCATAATATGCAAAAGAATCTGATGGTATGCCGAAAATATTTACTATAGCTAAGATCGCTACACCCCTTCGAGATTTTTTCCAAAAAATTAATATGAACGAAGTTAACGAATTAATTCGTTACTTTATTCCCATACTGCATAGTTAGATCTTTTAGATTTTATGTTTTCATTTTAAAAAATCCGTTTCCTCTCCTGATTTGTATACATGTATCTTCTGGCGGTAAAAAAAATTGTTTAGCCACGTCAAACGAAACGCTTAATTCCACGCAATTTAAACGAATGGCATATATATTTTACCCTGGGTGTCACTGTTTTTTTTTCCCAGCTCTCGTTTTCGAGTGACCAACAAACTGCAGCGTTTAGGACATTGTAGCGTTACATACTGAACAATTAAATCCCACATCGCTTTATCTGTGTGTGCGAGTCTGTGTATGGGTAACCCTTTTTCGGGGCGAGGAATTTCCACGTCGCCCGCCGCATCGCATAAATTACAGACGAAATTTCGTCGACTGTTTCGCATGTCCCAAATTATTACCTCATTCAACCGCGTCCGCGCCTAAACAGGTTAAGTACGTTAATGGTTTTAGGGTTCCGCGTACACAAATGGACACTTAATTGAATTACTAAATATTATCGCCCCGGTTAAACGTTCGCAGAGATTGTCGAGCAAATGCACAAAATTAACTGCTATTTGAATGGGAAATGTCCTGAGTTTTTGCCAAAAATTTACATGCGAAAGCTGAAATGTTTACATTTGCCATTAAAACTTTTTAAGTTTAAAATATTTTCGACACAAAATATCTATTGTATATGTTTTTATTATTAAGAGGGAATTTTGCTTGTACTTTTATATCGTTTTTTTTTGTATTTAGTAGTTACATTTGAATTAGGAGGGTGACTTAGCGATTAACTTCGTTCGACTTCTAAATGAGGATGAGGGAGACATCTGTATATGTAGTAAAGAAACTTTCTTCCTATGGATGAAATCTCTATAGTTACAAGTCCTTCTGCTACTAGTTTATTTTTTACTGTAGCTTAACACAGCCGTTTCGACTGAACGTGAAAAAAAATATTCATGAAAGGTCTGCACCTAGAGTAAGTTTAATATCGGAAGACACCGACGCAGAAATCAAAAGGTGTAATAAAAAGTGAGGTAGCGATGAATGTGAGAGGAAAAGCTATATAATTGTGTGTAAAGACATAACTGCAAATGTAGATCAGACGCCATCTGTAATCTGTTTCTTATTGTTTTGCCATGTTTTCATTGAATTATTTAGCTTTATATTAACTTCTACTTAAAAACATTTTTTATTATAGATCATCACTTTGAATTTATAATAAACTTGCAAGAAGAAAGCGATGATAAAATCTGGCAATTTTCATCACATGATAAAGCTTCAGATTTATAAAAATATATTACATTATTCTAGGTCAATTATTTCTTAAATTTTTATCACTTATTTACTTCTGCCTGTCAATAAATACAAATAAATTACATATATTTTGTTTTATTCCATAGTAGTTTTTAGATTTATATTTATTGTTGACACCGTATTGTATTAGACTCCTCGCGAATTGCTTCTTTCAGGTCTAGCAGGTTTCCGGGACGATGTTTGAACTCCTCAGCCTTCAAGTAACCCCATAAAAAAAAGTCACAAGGCGTTAGGTCAGGGGATCGTGCTGGCCACGCAATGTCCCCTTCCCGAGAAATCAATTTGCCTGGAAACATTTCCCTCAAAACATTCATTGTTACCCGAGCAGTATGGGATGTGGCACCATCTTGCTGGAACCATACATGGTCGAAAGCCCTATCTTGCAATGCTGGTTGAAAATAATTCTGAATCATGTCGGCATACCTGTTGGAGTTCACAGTAACCGTAACGCCATCGACTTCAAAAAAATATGAACCGATGATTCCAAGTCGTGAGATAGCGCACCACACAGTCACACGCTTACAATGAAGAGGTCTTTGGTGAATGACATGGGGATTGTTTTCACTCCAGTAACGAAAATTCTGCTTATTAACATTGCCAGACAAATAAAAATGTGTCTCGTCACTAAAAAAAACAATGCTGTCTGGTGGAAGACTTTCTAAGAGGAGTTGACATGCTTCCGTGGGACTCCGGCAATCACGTTGTGACAGTTCTTGCACAACAACCATCTTGTAAGGATGGAAATGAAGATCTTTGTGTAGGATTCGACGAACACTACGGTCAGACATTCGAAGGGCGGCTGCATGTTTACGAGCTGATCTTTTAGGAGACTGCAAAACTGATTGTCTAACCGCATTGATGTTTTCGCGTGTACGGGCACTACGAGGTCTTCCACCCCGTTTTTTCACAACATAACCAGTCTCTCTAAAGTTTTTTACCCACAACAAAGTAGACTTTCTGTCCGGTACCGACTCACGCGGAGATAATTGAAATCGCGTTCGAAAAGCACGCTGTGCCGTACTTATAGAAACTTTGCGCAAGATGGGAGCATAGCACGCTTGCTCATTCCGGAGCGGAAAGTAAATTACATGCCAACACCAGTCAAATGTTTATAGCTCTTTAACAGAATCGATCAGAGTTTTTCGTAGTTTTCTTCAAATGTTTCTAGAATTACATTTGCGATTTAAAAAAGTTGAGCAATCTAACTACAGTTGTTTTATTTTGCTTTTTCGAATTTGTCAATTGCGTTCTACTATTTGTCAAATGACTTTCCAATTATTTTATTGTAGTAGGCTTGCTTTATCAAAAAATTCCGTTTCTGTCAAATGGTTTTCCTTATTTGTCAATTTAATTTCACGTGCGCAAATGTTTATACTATTGCAATGGAAAATAATATCAATAATCGTCACAGAAGGATTAATAACAAGATAAGCAAAGGGGTACGTAAATTACTAATTAATATACTGTCATTTATATTTTATATTAGGATTAATACAAATTGAATTTACCATATATATATATATATATATATATATATATATATATATATATATATATATATATATATATATATATATATATATCAAAATCTATATATTTAAAATAATCCTACATGTACATGTTTCGGCTAATGATGCCATTCTCAAGGAATACATTCGGCATCATTAGCCGAAACATGAACATGTAGGATTGTTTTAAATATATAGTTTTTTAAGTAAAACAAGACCTTAAATCGCCTACAAATTGAATTTACCATAACATACTAAGGTCACGAAATAATTATCTATACATATATATATATATATATATATATATATATATATATATATATATATATACAGATTGTCTCACTAAGTTGGAACCATATGGAAAACTTTTTTATTATTAATTTTAGGAAAAATAGTTATTCATCATAAAAAGTTGTGCGTGTTCTAAAATCTAAAATACAATCATCAGATATTAAGTTTTTTCAGTCGTATACGCGGTTTGTCAAAAAATATGAATTTTACTCATGAGTAAAATACCTTTATATTTGACAATATCGATAATTGTTCTAAAGAAAAGTTTATCAAAACTAAAAACTACGTTCAAATATGCAATTACATCCATTTACATTGAAAAAATCATATTTTCTTTTTCGTTTACAATATCAATGCAAATTTAACTGTAGTTACATGTAATCTAGGATGCACTGACATACAAATGATTTGTTGATAGCAAGAAATGTTTGACAGTGAGTTTCAAAATGCGTTAGAATTTATGACACATGAAAATGGCAGCGTTATTAACTTGTGATGAGAAAATAGAAATTGCTTTGATGGTGGGAGAAAATTATAAAACACATAAAGAAGCAGCTATTATTTTTAATAGTAGACATCCCAATAAAAATATTGATCATTCAACTGTTACGAAAATAGTAAATAAATTTAGTACTGGAGGTATTAAAAATAATTTTAATGGAAAACGCCAAAAGCTGGTTCCTAATGTGAATACGCAGTTTGAAGTAATGCTGTCTGCGATAGAAAATCCAAACCTGTCATTGCGCAAAAGGAAATCGTTGTTGCAACAAAATGTAAGTAAAGATGAAGTGGCAAGAATTTTAAAACTAATTAAATCATGCAAACCAAAAATCATTCACACATTGAAAGAAAGTGATTATGATAGGCGCTTAGATTTTTGCTGTCTCATCCAAGGAGAGTTAGAAGAGGACCCTTTTTTACGAGGTATATAATTTTTCCAATGGAACTGTCTCGTCGCAACATTGTCGCTGGTGGTCTGACAATAATCCAAATTTTACAATAAAGTCTAATGACCAATATTCATTTAAGATGAATGTGTGGTGTGGCATTTATAAGAACAGATTAATAGGACCTATTTTTTTCGACAATCTATGAATGCCGAAAGTTATTTATAGTTTTTCCAAACTCACATCAATGACTTCACGGACGAACCACCCATACGAGAACGTCAATGTATTTGGTTCCAACAGGACGGTGCCACATGCCACAGTACATTGAGTGTTAGGGAATATCTTGAACATATGTTCCATGGAAAAGTTATTCACAGATATTCTGATCTTTTTTGGCTTGCCAGATCCCCTGACTGGACTCTCCTTGATTACTTCTTATGGGGTTACTTGATACAAAAATTTTACCAGAAAGGGCCGTTTCAAGATGTTAACCATTTGGAGAGGACAATTTTAGAAACATGCCAGGAAATTTGTCCACAAATAATAAGGAATGTATTACGTGAATTTACTAATAGAATGATTAAATGTATTGAACGAGAGGGTGGATATGTCGAAGCATTAGTGGAATGAGTGAAAAAAATTTCTAATCATTTCTAGTATTAAACACAACTTAGTATTTGTATGTATTTTCTTTCTTATTTGCAAAATAAATGCACATGCATTAATTACGTGTTTAAATTGCAAAATTGTTAGAAAATATTTAGAAACGAAAAAGTTATTATGTGTTTCATAATAACAAGAGATAAATGTTCGTTGAAAATAAAAGATTAGCCAAAAAATAACAAAACTTAATTTTTCAATGTATGGATGTAATTGTATATTTGAACGTAGTTTTTAGTTCTGATCAACTTTTCTTTATAACAATTTTCGATATTGTCAAATATAAAGGTACTTTACTCTTGAGTAAAATTCATATTTTTTGACAAACCGCGTATACGACTGAAAAAATTTAAATCTGATGATTGTATTTTAGATTTTAGAACATGCACTTTTCAGGTAGAATAACTTTTTTTCCTAAAATTAATAATAAAAAAGTTTTCCATATGGTTCCAACTTCGTGAGACAATCTGTATATACAAGGTGGTCCAAAAAGTTGTTTATATTTGCTTGTGATGTAGAAAATTTTAAACGCAAGGTAGAGAGGTGGGGTGGGTCTTAAACGATAGCTCAGCTCTGGGAAACTTAGTCATCATGCAGCGCTACACACGAGAGGAGCGCTCGTTTTGTGTGCGCGAATATTACCGTAACAACAATTCTGCCACCATTGCGCGCCGTAGATATCGACAACACTTCAATTTGCACGGTATTCAGCAATGTCCAAGCATTCAGCTGATTAAGCAATGGGTTAATAAGTTTGAGGGAACTGGTTCAACGTTAAATAAGCGCGTTTTAGGACGTCCAAGGTCGGCGAGAACCGCTGAGAACATCGAGAGAGTGAGTCAGTCTGTGCGCGACCAACCAACCGTATCAACTCGAAAGCGCGCAGCTGCTTTAAATGTGACGAGAACCTCGGTGCTTCGCATTCTTCACAAAGATTTAGGCATTCATCCATATAAGGTTCAAATAGTGCAAGAACTGAAGCTAATAGAGTTTTATTCGCTAACGAAATAAGGAACCGAATTCCAGCAGCAGTCGACATCTTATTCTCCGATGAGTCCCATTTCCACCTAAATAGCCACGTCAGTACTCAAAATTGTCGCTACTGGAGTAGTGAAAACCCTAAACGGAAACATGAAAGGCCTTTGCATAGTCCGAAGGTCACAGTATAGGCTGCAATGTCGGCATCCGGAATAATTGGCCCTTTTTTTTCGAAGACCAACAAGGTCGCACAGTCACTGTAAATTCTCGGCGTTATGTAGACATGATTCAAACTTTCCCCACTCCTGCTCTTCAAGAATTTGAAGGATACACTCAGGACACCTGGTTCCAACAGGACGGAGCCACCTGCCATACTTCCAATCTTTCTTTGCCTGTCGTTCAGGGGCTTTTTCCGGGAAGACTGATTTCTCAAAGAGGGGATATTGAGTGCCCCCCCCCCCCCCCCGAAGCCCTGACTTGAGTCTCTGTGATTTTTTTTTATAGGGTTATCTCAAAAGTAGAGTGTGCAGCAACCGCCCTGCCACTCTGGAGGAACTAAAGAACAATATTCGACCAGAAATCGAAGGCATAACTGCAGACACTTGCCGCCGCGTTATGGAAAATTGGAGAGGTCGTCTTCAAGAGTGCCTGGACACAAATGGGGCACATTTAGATAACGTAATTTTTAAAAAATAAATTTTCCGTAATTTTTGTAAGCCTTAAAAATAAATTTGTTCAAGTAGATCAATTTGTATTGTTTTTAATTCTATTCAAAAAGTTAATATCTTTATGGACCACCTGTTGTTTGCTGTTCCGTAAACGTAAATCCAAATGACTTTTGATAATGTCAATCACAAATAGCAGTTAGTGCATAAAATAATCTGGCCTCGATTCTGGTTTAAATAAATTGCTCCTCAGTTTTAAAATGGCTTTCACTTTAGCACATAATTTTTTTTTAGTCCAGGCTTATTTTCGAAGTGGTAATAAAATTGACGGTTTATGGGTTTATTCAGTTCAAGATTGCATGGTAGAATTTCAAGTTGAGTTTCCACATTTTGTAATAGATTATATACAATTTAAGAATACTTTGGATAGAACTTTAAAACTTCTTTCTGAAACTGGTAGTGTCTTAAGAAAATCAGGCAGCGGAGCAGTTAAAAAGCATACACCTCAAGTTGTCAATCGTGTTGAAGAAATAATGGATAATGAACCACAAACATCTGTTCGACATTTGAGTCAACAAATAAACCTTTCTGTTGGTACAACTCACAAGTTATTAAAAAAAGATATGCAACTTTATCCATACCGTGTCACAGCAGTACAAGAATTGTTAGAAATTGATTACTCACGTAGACTACAGTTTTGTAATTGGTTTGTAAATATGAACAATAATGGAGAACTTTCGCAAAGAATCATCTTTACTGATGAAGCATGGTTTTATAAGACGGGATACCTAAATTCACAAAATACAAGAATTTGGAGTAGTGAAAATCCACATGAAATTAATTAAGAATCGCTACATCCAGAGAAAATTGGTGTTTGGGCAGCGATAAGCCAAAGGCGAATCATTGGACCAATATTTTTTCAGGGAACGTTAACTGCTCAAAGGTACCGTACGGAAATCTTACAACCATTTGCCAATCAGTTGCATGATGATGAACTTCAAAATGCATATTTCCAACAAGACGTAGCACCTTGTCACTGTACTGCAGAATCTTTGGATTATTTAAGAAAATTTTTTGATGAGCGTATAATTAGTCGAAATACTGAAATTGCCTGGCCTGCACGTTCATGCGGTTTAACACCTTGCGACTTCTTTTTGTGGCCTTATTTAAAAAATAACATATTTGCAACAACTATATTGAATTTGAATGATATGCTACAGAGAATCGAACAGAGATGCTTGGAAATTAATAACAATCCAGTAATGTTGCAGAATATCATCAGAAATTTTGAACGGAGGATTTTAAAGTGCATTGATCTTGAAGGACAACATTTTCAACATTTGTTATAGGTTTCAATAAATACCTATTATTTGTTATTTATTTGTGTGTATGAAACTGTCAAAATATACGACTTCGTAGGTTAAGTAGTAAATTTTAATTTACGACGTACTTCAAAATGTTCTCAGTAAATCACATGCTACTAGATTGACTTTTCAAATGAACACTTGTTATATATACACGAATATTTTTTTAAATTTTAATATTGGCTTATATACCATTTATCGGAAAATGTACATCAAGTAATTCAAAAAAGAGGGTACGTGCAGGAAAATAATTTATATTCGACGTAAATATTGATCTATCCCACGATTAAAATAGGCTATGTGAAACAAGGTAAACCGATTAAAAAAATCGTTTGTACCAGATTTAAAAAAATAACAAATCCAGGCACACATGTGTCCCCGTCTGTTTCCTCAGCAAATAATTCCACGAAACACGAAAAATAAAAACATTCGGACACGATGAAAATAACAAATTAATCGCCCATTCTATGGACTTAGTCCTGTCCATTGGCACGATAAACAGATTTAGTGCTACGTAATTTTAATTAATATAATCCACTTCACACATGAACTTTACCTATTACCAAATTGTTAAACGAATTTAGTTGTCGTATCCATACAGAATAAATTAGTAATTTTAAAACAGAATGTTAAGATCACATATTATTTAAGTGTAAATAAGTAAAAGTGAATATTGGATAGACAAGCATAAGTTTCTCAATTTGTATTTTGCAAGAGTTTCATGGACGTTCCGTCGCTTACAATCGACAAGCTGTAGTACTTAAAATATCTCCAACCGAACATCAAACAAGCTTCCTCTAATCGATAGAACATATTCAAATACGCGTGTTCAGACAAAATCAGCAGGTCTCTCTTTATCATCTTCACACAAGTGAAAAAGGGTATGAAAATTAAATTAAGCGTACAAAGGTCTTTTCGGATTAAAAAAGGATTTACATCGAAAATAAATAACTTGGAAAATATTAAAGACGATCGAAAAATACTTATTTTTAAAATGTCATAATTTTCATGATTTTATTATTATGCGTAGGTATAAAAAGTTGGAATTATTGGCTTTATTAATAAGCAGAACTGTAGGTTTTGGCGATCATAAAATTCACAACAACTTCATCAAGGCCCATTACGCTGCGCTCGTGTAATTGTTTGGTGCGGCATTAACTCACAAGAATTTATAAGCTGTATATTTTTGAAAACGATAATGCTGTTGCAAAAACAGCAAACGGTGAACGGTATAACGATGCATCAATTTTTTTTTAATACCACAACTACAGAATGAAGACGCTTACATATGGTTTCAGCAAGATTAAGTAACATATACAGCTCAGGCAACAATTTTCAAATCGTATAATTTCAAAAAATATCGATTTGCCTTCTTCCGATTTTAGGGCACCTGACTTTTTCTTAGGGTTATCTTGAGAATCCAAAATTTTAGTTAATAAACTTCAAACCGTAGAACAGTTAAAAGCAAACGTTTCTGAAGAAAATGTCCAAATATCTCCTGAAATAGTACGAAAAGTGATGGAAAAATCGATGAATAGAGTTCGTATTTAGTAGATATCATTCTCCATAATTACTGCAAAGAACAGCACTAATATTACTTATATTTTAACATTGATTTTTCTTTTATGTTATTTTATTCTAAACTTATGGCTAAATTATTTTAGAGGAACTTTCGCCACGCAGTAAATATATACAGGCTGATTCTAAATATATTGACAAATTTTATAGACTGAATCCTAGGATTATTATGATCATAAAGGTTCATATTAACGTATGTCTTAAACGGGTTAGTTTTAAAGTTACGGTATGTTCAATAGTAAATTAAAAGTTTATAATGGGTGATTCATTTAGAGATACTTTTTCCAAAAGCAAAGAACAAATGAAAAAGGCCAATTTATTTAAGAAACTTGATTATCATACAAAAGAACCATTCTTTACAATTACTTTTCCAAAGATTATTTCTCTCTAATGTTGGCCGCGACTGCGGTTAACGTAGTCTATTCTGCTGTTCCAATTTTCAATGACGCGTTCTAGCATTTCGAGTGGTATTTGTCCAATGACCCGAGTAATATCGGCCTCCAATGCCTCAATTGTAGCCGGTTTATCCCTGTAGACTTTAGACTTCACGTAGCCCCACAGAAAAAAGTCTAATGGTGTGATGTCACAAGATCTAGGCGGCCAATTTACTGGTCCGAAGCGTGAAATTAAATGTTCACCGAATCGTTCTCGCAGTAAAGCCATAGTTTCACGAGCTGTATGGCTAGTGGCGCCATCTTGTTGGAAGTAAATGTCTTGTAGACCACGGGTGTCAAGTTCAGGCAGCAAATAGTCCCTTATCAAGGCGCGATAACGGTCGCCATTCACAGTCACATTCCGGCCGGCTTCTGTTTTGAAGAAATATGGACCAATTATTCCACCGGCCCATAATCCGCACCAAACAGTTGTTTTGTCTGGATGTAATGGTAGAACTTCAATCTCTTCAGGTTGCTCATCACCCCAAATACGGGCATTTTGCTTATTCATTTACTCATTAAGCCAGAAATGGGCCTCATCGGAGAACAAAATTTTTGTCGAAAACAGTGGATCTTCTGCAAGTTTATCAAGAGTCCAACGGCTGAAACGGAAACGATTCGGAAGGTCGGTCGCCTTTACTTCTTGCACTAGTTGAATGTTGTATGCTTTTAAACCAAGATCCTTTCGTAAAATACGCCAAGTTGTTGCATACGACAAACCAAGCTGTTGAGAACGGCGACGAATTGATTCTTCCCTGTCTTCGCGTACACTCGCTGCTACCGCCGCTATATTTCCTTCACTACGTGCTGGATGAGGTCAATGTGGTCGCGTATTATCCATTATTGTAAATTGAGTTTCAAACTTATTGATGGTATAGCGAATTGTGCGTTCGGTAGGCCGATTATGTGGCCCATATGTTGCTCTAAGCGCACGATACACATTCCTTGTAGAACGTCCATTTTCGTAATAAAGCTGTACTATTTGTAGACGCTGTGCCGGGCTAAGTCTTTCCATTACGTAATGTTAAATAGTACTGAACCAGAATGCGCAGTCCGCTGACGTGTCGCATGCGCGCTCAGCCATTAAATCTCCACCTAAAAAAGTACCTCCAAATGAATCACCCATTATAACATATTCTCAACATTTTTATGTTATTTGTATATACGCCTATTTGGACGTGTATAAAAAGATTTTAGAATTAATATCGAAATTGTTCTTCGTTATTGGATACTTTATTAGAAGGTAATGAAAAACTATATACTTAACTAATAACTCCTAGTATTACAAAAGAAATAGACTTAGAATTAGATAGAGCACTACTCGGTGTTGTTCTTTTTGCCGTTGGAAATAGAACGAAACAGATGTGAAACCGATATTGGAAAACAATTTTTCTCGCTGACGACTTTTCCCTTTCGATATACGTCTGTGCGAAGTATACTCATACACACACATGGGTCTTTTAAGAAAATTGTGAGGTTTGTCGGGTAATACGGCCGATTGCTAGCTACTGAATTTCTAAACGGGTGAAGTTTCACGGAACACAAGACCAACGTCTTTGGTATTCACTTGTGTCTGTAACGCTTTATCTTTAATACATTGTATAAAGTGTATAAATGCATTTTATTGAAAAGTTTCTTACCCATTTTCGATTTACGATGATTTTAATGGTGGTAGGTACTCACCTGAAAAAGAAAATGAAAAAGATTATATTTTCAATTAGCAAAAATATGAAACATGTAATTATTATCTTCGAATACTGTTTGTAATTCAAACAATAAGCATAAAGTCACGAGTCAGTTACTAAAATAGCGTAGTTCACGTTATTTGGTATACTGCAAGGTGTATAACTGAAACTGTTTCGGTTTCTAGTTTTCATATTTTATCTTTAGGGGTTTTACAAGCTTTGAATATATGAAATATGATAATAATAATATTGATAACATGAAGGATTTTCTGTAAAATAATTGTCACTAACTAGGTTCTTATATGGGCTTTTTTAAAATCCCTAATAATTTTTGTTGAGCTACCTTCAAATTTGGTTCTGAGTTGTGTGAAATTTGCGCTCAATTGAGTAAGAGGAACAGATGCCACTGGGCCTTTAAAATCGAAAAATCCACAAAAAAAGGGAAATAATCAAATTTTTTATGTGAAACATCTAAAGGCGCGCCACCGAGGTAAACTCGGCTCTTGAATGGCATCACGCGACTACGTTACATCACCGCTCAGTCAACGTTTCCCTCTCTTCGCCATACCCCTGGCGTTCCCCTCTCTCTGCAGGGCGTACACTGTGTTTCGTGTATATAATAATTTATTAGCTTTTCTTTGTGTTCGAAGTTAATTACCGATATCCGGTTTCACACTAAATTGATTGGCGATAGTTCTTCTTTGTTGTATATTGCGCCTCCTCATTGGTCTGTGCTTAAAAAAGGGCCTTGCGTTTTGTATATCTTTAACTCCCTCTCCCCAATAGGAACTACATATTTTAAAGTTATGTTTACATAAATTTGAAAAAGGAGAAGTGGAATATTTTTATCTCGTGGTTCTAAATCTAATCAAATTTTGAACTAAATTAAAGTAAAAAGAAAAATAAGATGATCTAAAATTAAATAAGGACTTTCTAAATAGATTTACGATTTATTACATTAGTGTTCATCACTGCTTCGGTGCTATATTTTTGTGTTAAAAAATAAATTTGATATTTTATGTGATTTTTTCTTTTCAAATGTAGGGATCAAGGGGTACACCTTCCTCTTATCCGATTTAGCCCAAATTTCATACTGCTCATTTTTGCTCATTTGGATTTATACTGACTACGTTTAATCCAAATGTAGAGTTCTGCTGATTGCTATCGCAAAGCTTTGTTTAACTAAAAAAGAGTGATATTCTGTTAGAATACAGAAACATGATAGAATTCTTGACGAAAGAAAGAAAGGGACCTAAAAGCATTCATCAGAGGATCCCTAACATGTATATGCATCATATTTTATAGTAGAATTTTAGGTTAAGCAATTTCGATGGGATAGGGAATCAATTCAAGACAACCCAAGACGTGAACGCCAATCAAAGAAAGTACTAAGGAAAACTGCTTTATTTTTCATGGCAAAGGAAAATGAAGCTGTTTCGAAAATGCTCACGAAGAATATTAAGGAATTCTTCAATTGTGTGACATGTAGCACCAACGTGTTGTGACCATTGGGTACCTAGTGGATGATATTTATCACGACAGAATCTCCTGAGATCTCACTGAAATTGCGTTCTCTGCATCGTATCTGTAGCATACAGTAACAGCATTTCCACTTTCGTCTTCAGCAAAATAAGGACCCAATATATCATTGTCAAAGGTACTTCACACCAAATTGTAACACGCTCATTACGAAGTGTTTACGATTATGTGTTGCTGTTCATATCCAAGGACACCTGTTGTCAGTTGGTGGTAAATCCATTTAGATGGACATTGCATTCGTCTAAAAACCATACATTAGAAGGGAACACTGGATCATCTTAAGTTATTGAAGCATAATACACAACTCTTGTAAGTTTATCCGTATTATTGCCGTATCAACGCTGTTCGAACGGTATTTTACTGTAGGTAATTGTAATCCAATTAAACATCATCTTCATTCTAGCCGCCTCCCAACATCAAAAAATTAAATTTTAACAAAAAGTCAAATCGAAACTCATGAGTAAGTGTTGACCAATCATGATTTGGGTTTAAGATATTTTACCAGTCGAAATCATTGAATTTTCTAAAGAAAACGATCTAAAGAGATGCTTTCTAGTATAGACGCCGATTCGACAAATCATTACTGGTGAACAACAAAAGTTATCCACTTGTAAATTTATATACTGGATTTACAAGCATTTATTAGCAAAGCAACAAACTAGTGAATGTCGTGTTCGAAACGAACCAGAACAAAAAAGTTTCTCCCAAGTGAACTGTTATTTTCTTCTCCTGTTGTGGGTTGGATGCCGGCACGTCTAGGCACTAGAGCACACACTGCTCTTTGTACTTTCCCCAATGGATATCTCACTTCCACTCTGTTAGTCCTGTGTCCTCGATAAAAGCCACTGTCCTCCTCAAGAGAAGTTTGTGTACACTCGTAGGATCCAATATATCTCTTCCGAAATGTTTCTGTCTGAGTCCCTTCAGTTCTTCACACGTGCATATTACATGAAGGCTGGTTTCCTCCTGTTTTTCACATCTCCCACACCAGGGCTCGCTAACCAAGCCCATGCTGTACAGATGCTTTCTTAAAGGACAATGTCCGGTTATTAAGCCGGTAATTATTTTAATTTCTTTTTAGTTACTACGAATTAGGTTAGCTGAAAATATTCCGTCCAGCTCTCTTAGTAGAGTTTTAGTATGGAGTTGGCCTTCCGTTAACCTCCATTTCTTTTTATGTTCTCTTTTTAGTCATAACCAGAACTCCTTTTTAGCGGAATCCTTAGCGATTTAACATACAAGTTCGGGTCCTATGAAGTTCCTATTAGTATCATTTTTTGGATTCAGTTCCCTCATGTCCTGGCACCCATATCAGTGACACAGTTTTGTCTTGTGCCAGTTTATTGAGGACATGTTTGCAATATTTCACCAGTTTAGACCTGGTAGGTGGATTCATAATGGCTTTAATAGCCGCCTGACTATCAGTCATTATGTTGATTTTTTTGTTTCCCCAGCCGGCTTCCGGAATTTCCTCGGCGCAGGCTGCAACTGTAAACAATTCGGTCTGGAAAACCGTCGTTTTTTTTCCAGTCAAAATTACTTCATCATCATCATTATTTTCTTCAATATCATTATTTTCTTCATTATCATTATTTTCTTCATTATTACTTTCTTCTTCTTCTTCTTCCTCACTTTCCTCATCTTCACCAATACTTTCCAAAATGTGTTGTATTATTTCATCTTCTTCCTCTTCTGTTAACTCACTCACAGAAAAAATATATTTTCTATGTAATAGTTCCATAATATTGTTAAGGGTTACACTATTTGCGAATACGTTCTCCACGTTTCTTAAATAGCACCTTAAACTCCCTCCACTTGTCGTACCCTTCACCTTGTTGTACCATTGACCTTGTTCCTTCTAGGGCATATTCCGCATATGCCTGCACCTGCCCCTGATTATATTGTTATCCATCAGTGTACCAGGTGCCGGCAGCACAATATCTCGAGCGATTTGTTGCCTGTTCCCTGGTCGGTATAAATATGTTCAGCTTAGCGGTAAACATAATCTCAGGAGCCATACTGTTCGCCGGCATTTGAAATATCGGCTCTTCCAGTATAGTTCCTGTGATACCTTTACAACCTTATTAGGACACAATATGTCATTGGTCTTCAGCTTCAGGATCGCAGCCATGGCCTTCGCCTTTACAAATAGTTACACTGGAGGGAGACCTGCGATGGCCTCAAGTAAACTGTATAGAAAAGGAAGTTTTATTTAGTTTCATTTCACCATTAAGCAATAGGCATAGTAAAGTGTTTGCATGAAGAAGTTCATTTATAAAGACCTACTTCGTGGACAAGCAATTCGCAATTCTAAATCACGACAACGCACCTTTTTACAGCGTACTTATCATTCGTAAATTTTTTACCAAGAACTCAACAAATACTACTTATCAACAACCATAACGGGTGTTCATTTGAAAAGTCAATCTAGTAGCATGTGATTTACTGAGAACATTTTGAAGTATGTCGTAAATTAAAATTTACTACTTAACCTACGAAGTTGTCGTATATTTTGACAGTTTCATACATACAAATAAATAATAAATGTGATTGACATTATCAAATGTCATTTGGATTTACGTTTACGGAACAACAAACACATACTAATATATATGCGTCTTATTCTATCAAAATTTCAAAGTAACCTAGATTGACTTTTCAAATGAACACACGTTATTTACAGGACTACACTCTACGTAACTTGTTTTTGGTCGGTGGTTAGGTGCGATTAATTTGATTAAAGAAACATGGAAAAACGTGTTGCAATAAAAAAAAAAGTGAATACGGTGTTTCCAGTATTGGATTATACGCTAGGGCAAGCGGATTGTGTCGGATAGAAAACACTTTGAAGAGGATAAATTAAGTATTTATGAATAAACATATAATTTGTGAAAAGTCTTTCTTTGGAAACTGTGGCCAAGTTTTCCACATTAATATTTGTATTCTAAGTACCTATTTCGACAACTTCGGCAACGAAGATGACAACTTAGTTGTCGAAATACGTATTTAGCATATGAATACGAGCCCTAACAACTATATGTTCGGACGATGTACGAAATGTTAGAAAAATGCAGTTATGTTTATTTTAAAATGTTTTTCTCGTCTTCCCAATCTGAAAATTAAGGCAAATACACTTCATTTAACAAGAAATTCGATTGTAATTGATTATACTATTTCATTTTGCTTAATTTACGGAAGACAACAACAAAAATATAAGAAATTTGCTGACAAATAAATATTCGGACGATAATCGTTATTGGCTTTGAAATTAGTATTATGAACGCGTTGATTGATATATAAAGTGTGCTTTGATGAATAGTTGTCAGTTAAAGTCATGTTCGCCATTTTGTGTAATAAGAAAATGACGCGTGGTATCGCAACTAATAAAAAACTGCGAGAAATTATAATTTCACAGTACTACAGAAGTAAATCAATGCAAAAAATTTCAAATGACTTAAATCTTGCCGTATCTACTGTCGGATATATTATAAAAAAGTTTGGCGATAAAGCTAGTATTGATGTTCGCGGCAAAAGTTTAGGCCGATCCCGTACTATCACTGAAAGAGAACGTCGTGCTCTGGTCAAAATTTGCAGAACAAATAGAAGAGGTACCTTGCGGTAAATACAAGCCCAATGGAATCATGAGATAAATTTAAACGTCTCCAGGGAATGCTGTAGGCTATGGTTGCATAAGTCTAGTTACAGTTTTTATAAAGTAAGTTTATAATTTTGCGTGTTACAATATGGAAACAAATGATGTTCTTTTATCCACTATCTTTATAGGCAAAGGAAAAGCTATTATTAACGACTATTCAAAAGAAAAAACGTTTAGATTGGGCAAAATCCAAAAAATCCTTGACAACAGAAATGTGGAGTAATGTCATATTCAGCGACGAATCTAAATTTGATGTGTGCGTAAGCGATTTTCGAAAAAGATTCATTCGTACAAAATCTGAAGCCTTTCATAAGGATTGCCTAAAACGTACTATAAAATTTCCAAAAGGAGTTATGATATGGGGGTGTATGAGTAGTAAAGGAGTTGGTGAATATGAGTTCATTGATGGCACTGTAAATGCAGAAAAGTACCAAGATATTTTATCAAGAAACCTTGTCCCAACAGCATCTCGATATTTTGGAAACGAAAGTTATATATTTCAACAAGACGGTGCAGCCTGTCACACTGCGAAAATAACAAAAAAATTGTTTGGTGACCATAATGTAAAAGTTTGATCGTGGCCGTCAAGCAGTCCCGACTTGAATGTCATCGGAACTTTATGGCATCAGATGAAAAAGTCTTTGCGTAATGATCCTCAACGTACACTTCCAGCATTAAAGACAAAAATTACGTAAATTTGGAACTCTTTCACTCCCGAATATTGTAAAACTTTAGTAGATTTCATGTCAAAACGTATACAAGCCGTTATTGCTGCAAAAGGTGACGTTACCTCTTATTAATGTTATAAAGATTCAAATGCGTCCGAATATTTATTTGTCAGTAAATTTGTTATATTTTCTTTGTAATGTTTCGTAGTTTATGCAAAATAAAATGTTAATCAATTACAATCGAATCGCTTGTTAAATGAAGGGTTTAATTTTCAAATTGGGAAGACGAAAAAAACATTTTAAAATAAACATAAATGCATTTTCCTAACATTTCGTACATCGTCCGAACATATAGTTGTTAGGGCTCGTATTAAATGCGATAAGAGATTTTATCTTTTGTAAATATAATTTGTGTTTTATTGAACCATTTGGAGTTCATTTTTTATCAGAATAGTAAATAAAATTTAGGGAATTTAAATATCTTCAAAAATCTAAAAGCAAACAAATCAAAGTTTCCATTTCTTTTAAACGATATTTCAATCAGTCTGTCCGCCCATCCGTTTTCCAAGTAGAAAGACGAGGAACTCCTATATAATATTATATATACTGAGGAGACTGGTCCTCAGGGGCCGTATTATTCCGTCCTTATTGCTTGTCACCCTCTCGCATCATCAATATGGCCAACGTTAAACCGTATTGAGTTACACAAACATGAAAGGGATTTCTGATTGCTTATACGTCGGACTCGTCGTGTATTATTATTATTTGTGTTCGAATGTGTACATAGTTTCCCATTTCGTGCCTTATATTACAGGGATATCGGATCATTTCGAGAATAATTTTCGACGGAATTGGAGAGAATTCGTTGTAGTTTTCCTCTAAGGTAATAACGATATTACTGGGGTGGTGTTGCGCTGTTTCAAGCGGTGCTGATCTGTTTCTGGTTCGGTGTATCAAAAGCGACACTCCATTTGGAATATTGTCGCAAATACATATTTCATTTTCATTTTGAACTGATGGTTATATGTGTGGATCAAAATACATACAGAGATGGAAACTATGGAGTTATAATCAAATACAAATGGAAGTGTTTCGTATAAATTGATAGAGTAGACAGACTTTGTATGCAGAAATATATATGGATGGATAATTCTATTTATATTGGAATAAAAATGTGCTATTGTACCTTAGTATTTGTATTTTTAAATATATGTATTAAGTAAGCATGGAAGTTTTAATATGATTACAAAATAAATAAGATAATTTATTAAATTAATTATGATAGTGGTTTGATATGACTGTTATCACAATCTAAACTAATATTATAAAGAGGAAACATTTGTGTTTTTGTATGTATGTTTGTAATGTTTTCACACAAAAACTACTGGACCGATTTCAAAAATTCTTTCACCATTAGAAAGCTGTATTTTCACTGAGTGACATAGGCTATATTACATTTTCAAAAAAAAAGGGATCCTAATAAAAATGCATTAATGTAACCCAAGGTGTGAAAAAATTAGTCACAAAAAATCTGCCATCGCGTACGCTGCGGAAACTATTTTTGATAGAACAAAAAAATGTTGTACACTATTATAGAACATATTCATATCTACAAAAAAGTCCGCGAAACCATATGTCCAACTACTGTAGTTATGCCACTATAACTACTTTTTTACATTTTAAAAGTTAATAAAAGTGCCGACAATAATCAAACCATATTATCCATACCTCTGTATTATTCCTTATCCTATTAAATGATATTTTATTAAAGACAATTTCAATACCAGTAAAATACTTTTTAAATTATTAAAATCGGACATTCCATTCAAAAGATATAACGAATTTAAAAATGTCAATCTAAAGAAAATAATGTTATAATATAATGTAGTAGTATAGCGATGGCCATATTCATTTTGTTTGTAATAAATTGACAATCGAAAAATTATAACTGGAATAAGAATAGTATTGGCAGAAGGAATTTAATAACAAGTTCAATGAGAATGAAAAGCAATAGGAAACAGGCACAGAGAGGCTGTTATAGAAAGAAGTTAAACATAAAGTGATATAAAATCCAAAAATTAAGGATCACAAGAAAGGAAGATTAAATATTTAAGAGAATACACTCACTATTGTATTTATTCAAGGTAGGATCGAAGAAAAGAGAACATATACGATACAAATTTTATTAAAAGAATTTAAATAACACAGATATTTGAAAGGTGACGTTTTTGAAGTAATTTCGACAATGTGTCAAAAGCCAAGTGACAGGAACATTATTAAAATAGCGGGTTACATTGTTTATAAGTTATGTTAAATAACTAAATGGACTAAACAAAAAATGTAATCAATTCATCAGCTTTACAATTAAAAAAATTATTTTTTTGTCAAAAACATTTTTCTTCCTTTAACTTCACATAGCCACAGCAACGCAATTGGATGATTTGTTTTCCCAGTGAATTTATATTTACTATAATACATTTATCTCTTTTCTCATTCATTTCATTTCAGATTGAGTCACAGCGAAGCGTGGTCGGGATTAGCTAGTTAGTTTATAAACGCCACTACTAACAAGTGTTATTCTTCAAATTTCACGCAAAAGCTTTTTACCGAAATTTAAAACCAGCATTGTATTACTTCGCATATATCCAGAACTTTTTTTAAAAATTAAATTAATTTTCCAAAAATAAAATCAAATTTAACTCTAGAATACGGGCCTGTGTTTGCCAAACGTAATTACGGGACTATCGTAAATTTTACAACTCAATAAAGAAAAACAAAATTGCCTTACCAAACTTTATTTTAAAAAAATACAAAAAAAAGATAACGTTCTTCATTATCAGAACAAACGTTTAAAATTATAAAACCTACATATTTTATTATTTTTCACAACATACGGTGCAAATATCTCCTCGGTGTTCAATAATTAGTGGTCATGCGCCTTTTTTTGCTTGGACAGTAGAAACAGGTCTTCCTCTTCTTGTCTTGGGGTGTGTTCACAACCTTTTCTTTTGATATACCGAGGATTTGATCTATGTCTTGCCGAAGATATCGACGTAAAGTTTTGCTGTTATATCTATACTGCATCCATGGTTTGGCAAGGCAAAGACTTAAATCAATCATGTATTGATATCTTGAAATAGGTTTTTCGCCTTTTTTTATCGTACTAAAAGTGTAAATAACATAAGAGTTTATGCTGGCCATATTTATCATTCCATACAACACACATAATGGCCATCTCTGTGTTTTTCTGCTCAAACTCATATTTGAACACATTTCGTCAAAGGTGTCCACACCTGATTTGGTCTCATTATAGTTATGAATTATTGTTGGCTTACCGGTTTCTTCTACGATCTCTGCCTTCTCATGCATAGTTGAAAGTAGCAAAACTAATTTGTATTTCTTTGGCATGTATATAATAATAATAATGTCTTTTGTTGATCGAAACAAAACATTGACGTATTTGCGTTTCGACTATTTCCATCCAAGGATTCCTAGGGTATCTCTGTTTTATTTTTGCGTATAGTTCCTATCATAGTTAATTTGTAAGGATTTTGTAGCAACTGGTCAGCAAGGGAAACCGAGGTGAACCAATTGTCCATGGTAACGTTGCGATTTGTACCATGAATTGATTTCGTTAACTCTTTTACATAAAATTCGGCTAGAGGCAAACCATTGCTCTCTGTTTTTTTTCCCGTCTGACATATACTTGGTGGCGGAATCGCATACCATAACAATTTTTATCCCATACTTCGCGGGCTTGTTAGGAATATACATCCTAAAAGGACAGCGTCCTCGGAATGCCAAAAGCTGTTCATCAATGATGACGTATGAAGTTGGAGTATATGAATTTCTACATGTGTCAATAAAAATTTCCCAAATTTCTCGATGTGTGTAAAAGGATCATTTCCCTTTCTCTCTTCTCTTGTTTCTCTATTATCGCATCTAATACAGTTCAGCAGGTACAAAAAACGATCACAATTCATACATGATCTATAAAACGTGCCGGAAATAGTGCTATCAAACATATGCCTTGCTGACAAATGATTATCTTTTTTTGCGGCAGAAAGGATTAAAACACCAAACAAGGCTTTCAGTTCGTCTTTTGTCGTTGGGGAAACATTCTGGTGGCCGCTGTATTTTTGGGCCTGTCTGGCGATTTCTGCATTTGTATGTTGCAAAATAATATCAAATATATTGTCAGAAAAGAAATGTAAAAAATATTCATCCAGGTTAGAACAATCTTTTGCAGCCCCTTTAGGACCAGCTATAAAATGTATAATGTTCCTAGCAGCCGTTCTTTTGGATTGTTGAGGCAGCTCAGATGACCATTTGTAACCATTCTTGCCTTTTAAACGTTTGTTTTTCAAGTTGATTACATATTTTGAACGTGTACGTACTTGTAATAAAGGAATATCATCTTCATCTAAACTAGGTTCTATTTCTTCTTCAGATTGAATTGGGCTAAAGCTTTGTTGGATGAGACAAACAGCCGAATTATTATCTTCAGCAACCTCACTGTCGGAGGCAGATGATTCAACCTCCAAAATGTCCTCTTCAATGTCACTACCATCACTGTCGTCAAATGATTCTGGATCACTCTCTTCTCCATTCATGACACGTGCCGCATCCTCCTCCAGTTGCTTCTCGGTCAAAAACTTTCGATTTGACATCTTAATAAAAAAATCACTATATTTATTATAATGTATTTAAATAATAATAATGAAGAAATATCTTACCTCAAATTTCTATTACTAAAACAATTAAATTCGGTGCGAAAAATAAGAACCAGTTTAACTTATAAAATGACGTAAATACGGGACTTTTGTAAAATTTACGAACCTATCGCCGAAAAATCGCTTTAGGGTCGGAATCCAGAACGACCACACACCACACTGTCTAGCTAAATACTAGACTAGAAGGTACTCAGTAAGGCAATTCGATGCATTGACCGTAAGTAAGCGAAAAAGTACAATGTCTTACGAGCATCGTAAAATTTACGAATGACCCGTAATCTAGGGTTAAGAATGCTACAAAAATTCATAAGACAGTTTGTGGAATTTTGTCCATATTTTCAAGAGAAAACCTTTCTTTTTGTATCATCGCACTGGTCATAAACGACACACTTCCGAGAATCTATATTTTGAAACTGGATTTGAGCTGAACTCAGGTATTTAGTATTCTGGAAAGTTCGTATCGAATTCATATTATACGAGCCCTAACAAATTTTGTGGCATCATATGAAAAGGTACATGAAAAATTATCCACAAAGAATAATAAATGCTTTGCAGACAAAACTAACAAAAATATGGTAAACGTTTACGCCAGATGACAGTAAAACATTGTTGGAAACCATGCCAGATCGAATTAAACCAGTTGTTAGGGCCAAATTTTGTAAATAGTGATCGTCCGGACATTAAGGTGTCATCTATACATTTTTTTACTTTGATTAGATTGTTTCCGTTTCTTGAGAAATAAAATATACATTCTGTTGCAAATGTTGTTGTTAATGTAGTATACCCAATGGTTTGCTCATAATAAGGAATAACACTTGAGCATACACAAAATGTAAATATTGATCAAAAATCGTATCGTCCCAACCTTATTTTGTTAGAGCTAGAGCTAGAGAATTTGCAAATATAAATTCTTAGAATCTAAAGAAAGTTTTATAATTTGAATATGCTAATAAAAGTATGTTATACAGTGGTTTAAACTTGAAAATTCACATTGAATATTTATAAAATAAGATATGTTACAGTTTAATTCTTATCCTAGATTTACTTACATCAAATATATATAAATACAACATATTCCTTATACGATGAAAAAAAATAGTACTTGACATTTTTAATAAGATCGAAATATTATTTAAAAAAAAACTGTTGCGGAGAACATGATACACATTTGTGTTAAAATTGCTTTCCAGACATGCAGACACGTGTTTCGTCTTACTATAAACACTGGGAAACATAAATTTCACCAAAAAAATTCCTTTGCAACATACAATTAAGCCACAAGAGACAGCATTCGAAAACACTCAGCGCCGCTTATTGACTAATATCAATGTCGCGAATACTAAACCAGACATGATAAGTGTTAAATAAAGCAAGTGGTTTCTATCGTACAGTCACAGCTGTGGCCGACGGAAACTATATTAACGTGGCTGCACATTACTGGAAAACAATTTTTATACAAATATTAACCTATATTGTGTTCTCCATAGCTAATTTTTAATAATATTTCGATATTACTAAAAATGTTTTTTTTTTTTATAGGACAAATGGTGGAGGTTTTACGCACTCAAGTGCAAGTTGTAGTACATGTTTAACTTGGTTTGTTAACTTTGAAAAGAACAGAAGCATTTTTTTTAAACTATCTAATTTTGGTGCAAAATTAGATAAGTTCAATATCTTTTTCAATATTTTATATTAATAATACCGAATTTGGCCCAAATAAGATCACAAATAAACATTTTTGTAAATATCTTAGATCTAGTGCCGCCTAGTGGCTCAGAAAAAAGATAAGTTTATCGAAGCACCAAACGAACATGTGGTATGAATAAGACTTCGATAGGTCCAATGGTTTAAGCGTGATGACGTTACGTACATATTGCTATGAACTTTTCCCCCGCAAACATTTTGAAAATTTTATTATTTATTGTTGTACATTTATTTTGGATGCCAGTGTACAATTTTGAAATTTATTATTTATGAATATATATTTTATTTTTATTTATATTTTTTGACTAGCGTTGTTGTAGTACGCCGTTTTCCCATGCCATTTCCGCTTACACTAAATGTTATCTGAGTTGAGAAGACGTGGTTTATAAGATATATTTTTTATCTTAGTTTAGTAGCTTCGTAATTTTTATTAATTTGTGGTTGTGCTTGATTTCATTACCGATATATTTATACGAGTTTGTTGATCTCGTAGTGGATTTTATACGTTTTTCTAACTCAGGTGTCTGTGAAAAAAATATTTTTTTCATTTATGTAAGTTAAATTATATTACTGATTATTATAATTTTTATTATTGTTTGGATGATTTGAACTGTGTATTTTCATTGTATTAATTTGGATATAAATATTTAATCTTAGTAGTTGGATTCAATGACAAAGAACGTTTTTTAAAATTTCTATTTAAAAAAAAATTTGTAACGATAAATTTTGTTCGCTTGGTATCAAGGGCATTTTTTTTGTGGTTTGCACATGCGTTTAGAGTTTGTTCGGTTTGTCATCTAGTTTGTTTACGTTAAATATTGTGGGAGAAATTGAAATACTTCTTTGCAATTTATTAGATTTTAATTTTGCTCGGGAGTCAATAAGGAAGTTTAATTATACGTAACGGTCATTTTCGTATAATAGTTTTACCTTAATAATATTCTTTGATGATGCAATATTTATCTTAATACTTCATTCAGATTTTTTTTTATTGTAATAAAATTTCATTTTAATTTTATTGTGATTTTCTTTTTACCTTTGTTTGAACTCTTGTACTGGCGATATATAAATTTGTAGAAGAGAAAAACCACGTTTTCCAATTGGAACTCTGAGGGAAAAGCAGTCTCATCTGGAATATAAACCGACTGAATATTTAAGCTGGAGAGTTTGGTTGTGAATTGTGAATAAGCAATATTTGAAATCACAATTCATAGCAATATGCATCGACGTTTCTATAAAGTAAATGCGGACAAAAACGAATTTAATTTCTTTATAAATAACTTTTTGCACGGGAAAATCATTTAAAAAAATAGAGGAAAGTTAAAAATGTATTTTGGGGACTATTTCTTCTCCTGGAAAGGTTCAAAAGTGGTTAGGTTTTAGCTACTCAAGTAACACAACCACATTAATTTGTAACAAATGCGTAATACGTGCTTAACGTATTGACGTACTCAGATTTCTTTAGTATATTTGCTGCCACCCGGCGTCGTGTTAATGGACTTATACCTAAATACGTATTTTTTCCCTTCTGTACCGGCATAGCTGGACGCGAGAAATTCGCTATTTTCAGCGTCTCTTTTGTCTCAGATGTCACTAGATTATCTGGTGCCACCTGATAGGATAAAATTTGCTACTTACCTGTGACACGACCCACCAAACTTTACTTCATTAGCCAAATTGGCGAAGTCCATTGAGATAGAAACACGTGTCTTTGGCTGAAGCTAACATTGGAAAATACGAGGTGTATGTTGTCTTTTTGTCTTAGTGTCACACTTTTGTTCAAAATTAAATAAATCCAATGTTTTTTTGTCAATAATACTGAATTATTTTGTATTTCTTTCTTTAAAAAAAATGTGCATTAATCAGTTGATTGAACCATTATTACTAACAAGTGCTTTGGTTGGCTATGGTTGCTAACAGTATTGGAGATTATTTAATATAAATAATTGGCGGTGCTGGTGAAGTATTATGAAAGGTCGAGGACGTGTATAATAATGCTTAAATTAAATATATTACAACTTATTAACTAAATAAAACACAACAACGCTGTCCTTAAAGTTTGTATTTATTATTTACAAGAAAGAAATTGAACGTTGATATATTTATAAGTAATTAAATAAAAGTAATATACACAAGGAACGTTGAATAAGTAATTAAAAATGAAGACAAAAAAAGATAGGTACTGAAAAGAACGTTAAATTAGGTAGTAAATTAGATGTGAATTAATTATGATTAATTTAAAATAACCTCTGTACCGAACAATACAGTCACCTTTGAGTTGCGAAGATGGTCGGCCACGAGGTGCATCATATACTTGGACAAGTATGGAGAACGATACTTGGCAGGGGGGCGAAGAAATTAATTAGTTAAATTAATGTGGATTAGGTTAAAAGAAAAATATATATAGAACAATACAAATTACTTTAGAAACGAAAATTCACGGGCACAAGCATCATGGCCGGTACTTGAACAATACGTCGAGTAAGATGTTTAACTTACGAAGGATCTAAGCAGAAGACCAATTTTATATCGAAGAAACACTGGTCTAGAAAAAAGGTTTTTATTTTATAACCCCTAAGTTGAAGAAAGGGATCGATGTTGTCCATGTCTTGACTAATGAATTAGTCAAATGCGGAAGCTAAGAGGTCATGATGTCGATGACATAAATATCATTAAAATATCCTTTGTAAAACAAGTTTTCAAATGATATGCGACACAATATATTAGTAAGAGATGAGTACGTAATTAAATTAATAACCTAATTTTAAAGACGAAATGTAAACCGAAATTCAAACGACCGTTAGATCCTTGTTTGGCCGTTCAAGTCCAGGTAGATGTTGAAGGGTCTATCGGCTAGAGCAAAAAAAAATACAGAAAAATGTCTAAGTAAAGTTTAATATTTAAAAAATGCGGAATATATTTAAAAAAATATTTATAATTTAAAAATATGATTAAACATTCTTATATATACACAAAGGTGTAATACCATTAAAATAAAAACATTTTCTCAAAATACGAGGGTGGTTCAATAATAATTGAAATTAGTAAGCGTCATTTGTCATTAGACTGCCATAAAAGTTCTAGCTATCCATCTCATGGGTTCAGTTTTATAGTCGATTGAAACAATGAACTGTGATTCATTTAGAAAAATGGAAACACAATAATTTCGTGCGGTGATTTAACACTTTTATTTAAAAGGTTTAACACCGAAAGAGATCAAAGCTGTAATATCAGAAGTGTGATGGTAGGAGCGCCATGTAATATCAGATGATGGGATTGCAGGACAGCCATGTAATATCTGACCATCTAACTAAAGGTAGGATTGCTATGTAATGTCACCTGTTCCCGGAGGTAACATTGTTGCCGATGCAGTTCCATTTATACAGCAGGTTTATCAGTGTGATAAATAATATGCAGGACAACGATTAAATAATAACATATAATTCAATAACGATAACAACAACGATAACAACAGTAAATACTACATTATAAATATTAGACACTAGGCTTGTACCCACTCTGACTCTGCAGTGACTCTGCCTCTGACTCTCTGTCTGTGGAGACTCTTGGTCTCTCGATATATACCATTTGAGTGTGCCCCTTAGCCTAGTGACCTGGTTACAAGATGATAACAATGTGGTGAAAGATCGTAACTCAACGAGGTTGTGTTAATGAAATGGATATTGTGAATACATGACTTGGTTTAGTTATCACAAAACCAGATTAGATGAAGTTCATGGCGCATCTGCGCCTGTGTTTGCGACTATTTACAATTGGGTAAATGAGTTTAAATGAGGCCATACGTCCACAAAAGATGAACATCGTTCGAGACCTCCAGTGGAAATAACTTCGTCCGAAATGATTGACAAAATCCACGATATATAGTTTTGAGGATTGACGAATCAAAGTGTGCGAAATATTTGAGGCCACAGGCATACCAAAAGATACAGTGTCTTTAATTCTACACGAGAAATTGGGTTTGAAAAAAATCTCGGCAAGATGAGTGCCGCGTTAGCTGTTAGTGGAGAATTCGCGATTGCAATCGTATGATGGAATCGGAGGCTGGTTTGGGACTTTTCCGTCGCGCTATTCTGATGTGTTTCTACGTCGCTATATAACTATGGACGAAACATGGAAACACTACTATACTGCACAAACGATGCAACAGTCGAAACAGTGGGTTTATAAAGGCGATCCGATGGCAAACACGGGAAATCGGTCACCAAGGTGATGGTCAATGTGTTTTAGGATGCACGCGGAATCATCTACTTCGATTACTTGGAAAATAGACAAACGATATATGCAGAGTTTTATGCAACTTTATTGCATCGGTTGAACGAAGAAATCAAGGAGAAATGTTCTCATTTGGCAAAGAAAAAAATAATTCTCCACCAAGACAATGCACGGGTGCACACTTGCACAGTTTCGAAGGCGAAAATGATTGAATTAAAGATCAAACTATTACAACATTCACCATATTCACCAGATTTGGCCGCCAGTAACTTTATTTTATTCTCAAATTTCAAAAAATGGCTAGGTAGAAAACGATTCACGTCGAACAAAGATATCATCGCCCAAACACATGCCTATTTTGAAGGCCTCCCGAAATTATACTTACTCGACTGCTTAAAAACGTTGTAGAAAAGCTGGCAAAAGAGTATACAGCTAATAGGAGACTGTTGAAAAATAAAAAAGAAATTTTACATAATAATTTGTTTTTCTATCTTCTTCGAAGGAATTATTGAACCAGCCTCGTAGTACGCTTTTTCAAGGTAAATACATGACACTTTTTTACATTTCTTGAAAAGTTTGTAAAAGTGGATACTACTGGTATTGCACGCGACCTCCTCAATTGAAACAAGTTCCCTATTAATACATTCACATAAACTTTTAATTGACGACATATTGCACTTGCTAAATCCCGGGTACAATATTTATAGTTTCAATATCCCCCCATTGTAATTATTTTGTAGTTCATTCTCGACGGTGCTTTACTGTTATTTTCGGACTGTTCAAAATTAACCAATAAATTTCCACCCTAAGGTGGGGAATAGACGGCCAACTAAAGCGGTTTGGCCTATTTTAGTGGGAGCCCCGGTAATCCTTTAAAACTCACCATAATTATTGAAACTTCCAGAGTTTGGTTATCGATATCGGATAATAGGTATTAGCAGGAAGTCTCTATAGACTATTACAGGTGGGTAGTCCTGGAGTAATAGTACAAGTAATAGTAGTAGTGGTAACGACGAAGGTAAGGAATTATAATTACTTAGCTACTGTTACGTCCTTCGAGAATCCATGTTATATTGGAACTTCTGTGCATGTACGAGTGTTTATGTGTGTATTTTGTGTGTATGTATATGCATTTGCTTCACGAGAAAATTCTTCGTCAATGATTCTTCGGGGAACCAATCAACTAAATAGCACTTTTAACTAACAGGGGAGCGAATTGTGATGGATAATAACATTAAAGTAATTTCATTCGCATAATTTAACGTACCTAGACTAAAAAGAAGTTTCTCTAGATAGATACTCTTTAAAATTAATTAAATACACTCTCAGAACGCAGATAGCAGTATGCAAACATTTTAGGGCGAAGAAAATTTATGAAACAATGTAAATACATATACAGGCTGCCCATTTTCTATCTCCATATATGGGTAACTCTCTTAGTATTGAAGATACGGGATCGGTTAAATTAGCAAAGTTGCTCAGAATTTTGATTGAAGAATTTAAAATAAAATATTTCCTCTTTCTTAAGGCGATTTAAGGTCTGCCTTACTTTAATATCTTTATATTTAAAATAATCTTACGTGTTTCGGCACATAATGCCTGTGTCAAGGAAATTTAAAATATAAATGACTTATATAATGAAACAGATATGCAAAATACATATCCGTAACTGTAAACATGGACAAACACCTCGTATTTTTAGCATTTACTTCTGTTCAATACATATGTTTCAGCCATCTAGGCCTCATCGGTTGAACTAGTGAAGCAATGTATATACAAATTAATACAGATCTGTTAAACAACGGATCTGTATCTGTATCTACATTTACGCTAAAATATGTATTGAACAGAAGTAAATGCTAAAAATACGAGGTGTTTGTCCATGTTTACAGTTACGGATATGTATTTTGCATATCTGTTTCATTATATAACAACTGCGTAATACGTGCTAAACGTATTGATAAATATCCCTTTTTTGTATATAAATGACTGTATATTAATGTTATATATCTGTAGTTGCCATGAATAAAATTACAATATTCAAAGATACATTCAAGTTTAATAATAATAATTCATGCCTCAACACTCTTAACAGCTAGATGTAAATTACGGGAGATTGTCAATCCATTAGTTATTATTATGTCTGCGCCCGTGGAGCGACTTAAGATGTTATGCTGTCGGCATTCGCCTTGAACGAGAAGGGAAATCACGAAAACCTACTCGGACCGCCTAATCAGGGATCTAAACACGGAATTGCCAGCATGATAAGTTAATGTACAAATATTTAAATAACATATGATAGAAATGTATAAAATAACAACAAATATTCATGATGGTAAATTGCAGATCGTTACATTATTAGGTTATAGTATATACTGCTTAGATTTTTTGTATCACTTTTGTTGTTAATTGAATTTTCTTCTCGTTTAATATTAATAATTTCTTTAATTTCCCACTTCATTGTGTGTTGTTCTTTATCGATTATCTGTGTGTTTCCAAAATCGAAATAGTCATCGCGTTGTAGTTTGTGTATAAATAAAGCAGTTTTGTCTGTTTTGGAGTACTTGTGGGCTTGAATTCTTTTGTATAAATATTGTTTAGTTTGGTCTATGTAGTAACTATCGCAATCGCGAGATGGTATCTTATAGATGACATGTGTATCTCGATTTTTTTCGATTTTATGTTTTAGTTTTGAAAATAGGCGTTTATTACTATTTGTTGTAGCTGTATCATATTCTTTCTGAAGTATATTTAATTTTTTCTGATAATTGTGGAACATATGGAATCGTGATATAAGTTGTTTCATTGTTTGAATTGTTATTGGTGTCTGCAGTGTTGTATATTTGGTAGATTCTTTTTTTAAGTGTTTACTTTATAAGTTTTGGTGGATAGTTATTATCTGTTAAAGCCGTTTTAATTTTTCATCGATTTGTAAAACGGAAGAACGATCACAAGATCGTATTATGCTAATTTATTAGACCATTTCGATGTTGAATTAATGGAAATACGATCATATTTGTCGAAGAAGGTTTTACTATGTTAATGCATCATCTAATTTTTCTGCGGTTCTAACTTCCAGATTGATCGAATTACAGTACAAATTTCTTTCTTATTTCCCATATTTACATGATCTTCCCCCTTCCATGTTATTTTTTTTAAATTCTGGAACCTGAAGAATGGTCCAGCGAGCGGAGTTTCGCCTCAAACAAAGAGGTCATTGCTAAAAAAGAGGCTTCTTTTGCGAATTTTTTTTTTGGAGGGCATAAAAAAGTTGAAACGTCGCTCTCTAAATGTATATAGTTGAAAGGCAATTATGTAGAAAAACAAAACGTTTTTTTTTGTTTCAACAAGAGTTTTCAAATATATACTCTTACCAAATCAAACAGATCAGACGTGTAGGCTATATATTAAACACTGTTGCAAACTAGATAAAAATAGGTACTAATTATTTAACTAGACGATATATACAATCTCAGATAAAACCTTTAAATAAAAGGAAATTTAAACATAAAAATTTAGAACACGGAGAGCAAGTTGAACTTTACAAAGTTACAAATTTGCGTTAAAATAAAATGAAAATAATATAATACAACAGAAATATAGAAATTAAGGAGAGAACGGAGACCCTTTACGTTCCCAGCATATTTGCACATCTTGTTCAACGGGAAAAAGAAAGCAAAAACAAGAACATAAAGAGCATACAACAAAAGAAACATGAATCGCGCACGGCAAAAACACGCTGTGCACCCTTTTCCCGGTGCCCTAATGACGTTTTCTTAGCGTGCAAAATTCACTCCCACAGAGTACAAATGCAACATGGGCAAATCTCCCGGGGAAAACGGTATAATAAATACTGGCGAACGGAACGCGACCGTTTGGTAGGAAAATATTTGGTCCTGTTAAACTTGCAGGAAAGTATCTTGTTAAAATAATACCCCACGAAGGGAGTGCGTTTTATACGGTAGGAACGCGTTTTTTTCTGCGCTACATTATTTCTAAGGAAATATTTACTTCTTTATTTGGACTGGTGGAGCTTGGCTCCGGCAAAAAGAAAAATATTCCTTGTATAAATTGTGATTGTTTAAGTGAAGGGAACAGTTATTTGATGAGTGTTCTACTAGTACAGCGAGTGAGGCAAAAATTAATATTGTATTTTTAATGTCATTCTGCAAATTTACTAAAAGAGAAACAATATTCTGTTGTAAAGAGTCTGTCTTTAATAGAAGTGTTAATATGCACCAAGTAAATCTTTTGTATAGATATAAGCATAAATATTTATTATCGTTAACGTATGAAACTTTTAATTATTATGAATTCGTGGTCTTCATTATATATAAAGTTAAAGGAGGTATTGAAAGGTCAACATTTTTCATCGGACAATCTGTCAGACAGATTTGTTTTCAGATACATATTATGCAGACATGTGCGTGAAAAAGGTCAAGTTCAAATATTACAGTTTTCATTGTTGTTAAAAATGTTAGTTCAGATTCTTATTTGTGAGTTGCTAGTTACAATTATGTGTAAATTAATTAATAAGACTGACAACGCTTAACTCTAGTTGTAAATTTTCTTTTTTGAATATATTAGTATAAGAGTAAAGTGTGTGTTGCAATTTTATATAATCTCCTGGTGAAGTCATTAATAAATGACGAAATATTGAGAAATAACATTAGAATTTTAATGTAAACAGACCGATAACCAAAATATTAGTGAACAACTCAGCCAAATTCTTCCCAGAGTACCTTGATTGAATTTAAATCGAGGATATGGAGAGGTCATTCCATAACTTTTATTCCTTGATCTTCTTCCAGTTGCTCTAAATATTCTCAAACAGTTTTAAAATAATGTTTTGGGTCATTATCTTGTTGAAATATAAAATTTTGATCCAAAATACTGGTTTTACGAGGTATTGTGTCGACTTCAAAAATATGCTTATATTGCTTTTTTTTTAATTCTGTCGATTTTAACAATATCATCAGCGAGTGTATGACTAAAACATCCCCAATCTTCACTGAACCACCGCCGTGTTTAACGTTAGGCGTAATATATTCTTCTGTTACATGTTCACCTACAAATGTTCTCACGAAGGCATGTCTTCGTCAACTGAAAATCTCAAATTTAGGCTTACGAAGGTGTATTAATATATTCGTAGCCTGCTATTAAAACAATTTAAAATTGGGGCTTAGAATATTTTATTATTCAACATAGTCTCCTCTTAAATTAAGACACTTAATACAGCGACTCTGAGACGCCTGAGATGCCTTTAAGCTTTCTAAAAAAAAGAAATTCTTCTTGGTTAGCAAACCAGCCCGCCAAAGCTTCTATTACCTCTTCGTTACACAAAAATTGACGTCATTTTAAACTTTTTCTTGATTCAAAGGAAAAGATAATAGTCTGAGGGGGCTATGTCTGGGGAACAGGGCGAGTGTTCCAGTAATTCGAACACTAGATCTCGAATTGTATTTATGATAATACGCGATTTGTGAGCTGGGGCATTGTCCTGGAAATCACCTTTGGCTAACACGCCACGTCATATTTCCTTAATTTTCTCTCTCAGGGAGGTTAGTAATTTAGAATAAGAATCTCCAGTGTTGGTATAACCCTTTTTTTAGGCAATCGATCATAATTATTCCACGGATAATCCAAAAAATTGAAGCAAAAACTGTTCCATAGGCTTTTTGAGCTCGAAACTTCTTAAGCCTTGAAGTCCATGGTATTTCCACTCTTTCGACTGCTGTTTTGTTTTTGGATCGTAAAAATGGATCCATGTTTCATCTATAGTCACAATATGGCTCAAAAAATTTGGATTTTCTTCAAAACGGGCACAGATTGACCGTGATAGTTTCACTCTTGCTCGTTTGTGTTCGGCGTTCAAGCATTTAGGAATCCATTTTGCAGAAATTTTTTCATATCTTAATCGACATGAACTATATGATGGGCGCATTCATATGAAATATTTAGTGCCTCAGCTATATGTTTCAGCCCAATTTGACGGTCTGATAATATCATGTCATGAACTGCGTCAATATTTTCGTGGGTGGATACCGAAATCGGTCTTCCTTGTCGCTTCTCATCTTCAACGCAAGGTTTTCCCCTTTTAAATGACGCAATCCAATTTTTAACAGTAGCGTATGATGGACATTGATCGTAAAATGTGTTAAGCATATCTTCATAAATTTCCTTACCACTTAACATCTTCAAATATGTCATGCTTCTTTCCAAATTTACTGCACAGCAATACTTCAAGTTCTTGATGTAAGATTTTATAGTAACACTTTAACAAGATTTTGTTTTGTTCAAGGAAAATGGCCTAGGCTAACTAGATATCTATATCTTCTCGTATTAGTAAGCGGCACTTCATTCCAATCTTCTATTGTCCAGCGTTGATGTTGATGAGCCCAATTGAATCGCTTTCTATTGTTTTGTAAACGTAGCAGCGCGACTTCTTCATTGCTGCATCGAAGTTTTACAGCAGAGACACTTACTGGATTCTGACGAGTTGGTGATGTTTTTCGGCTGTTTTGTTTGCTGTGTTACGTTTTAAATTCCTTTATATTTATTTAACGTTTTATCGCCAGGTATATTAGTTTTCAGTCACGAATTGTTTAAATTTTTGAACTTACGAGTACGTTATCGCCATCTGTGTAATTTTATTTCTATGGTATGTCGCCCCCCCCCGTCTTGACTGTCGTCTCCATAGAAGAGATTCGTTGACGTGCTGTGGATAAGATCAGTTGGGTTGTTCTGAGTGTTTTCCTTTTTTACAACCCTGGGGGAATTAAGATGTACGTAATTCTGCGTAGTTTGGAAATCGCATATTTCGGACCGCGCAATTACTTTTCTCCGTTTTCAGACTGAGCTTCCGTAAGCAAAACGGAGTGGCGCTACCTAACACCTTTTATTTTAGTCATCTACACCCGTTTCCACTGACTAAGGGCATACGCTATAAATAGAAGCTCCCAGACCATTGTGCGATACGATTACGGATTTCGTTTTGATTTTGACCATCTTCAGACGCCATCGCTGCGCCTGCGCGCTGTATGTAGCAGCTGATAACTACTATGGTAAGAACTTTGGTAGATATTTTCGCTCTTGGTCTCCCGCTTTTTCTTTTATTGAGTAAACTGCTACTTTAACGACATTTTTTTATATTGTAGTCTACAGTAGAATTATTTAAATTAAATTTTTTGGCAATTGCGCGAACACTTTTACCAGCATTATGATGTACTATTAAAGCGCAGGTGTTCCAATATTTAACTCTTCAGGTTTAGGCATTTCTGACAATTGTATTCCACAATCTGACAAATCGCAATCTTGTTAGTATGAATACGGAAGCGAACTAAGTAAAAATGACCGTAATTGAAATCTTTTATCCTGAATCTTGTTTCCAATACAATGAATTTCTAAACCCGCAAATTCTACCAATTCCTTTACGAAGAAAAAATAATTACCAGATTATTCTGGTAAATTCGATATAAAATTTGACAATTATTGTTTCAGTAGTTTTAAAGTGCATATATGAGAACTATTTTGTAGTAATAAAATGTATTTCTTCAATATAATACAAATAGTGCGAAAAAACAAGAATGCCCAAATACTTTTGAGCGATAGTGTGTATCATAACATAAATTAAATAAAATGTCAAGAAGGTCGGATGTATACAGTTATTGTTGTCACGTACACGCAATAATTTATTGTTTAGCATGAAAGTAAACGTATTATATAATCATTAATACTTTAAAATTTTAAATAAAATACTATTGTATTAATCATAAGTACAATTGATTGTAATTGTAACTTCATAATAAAAAGCTTTCGCATAGCTTAAATTAACTAAGAGAGAATTGACAGAAGAGTAAGAGGATATGGGTGGATATCACCCGCTGTACCATTTAAACGTGTTCAGCAATAAATTTCAATAGAAGTTCAACAAAGACCACCAGTATTAGCACATAAATAACAGTTTGGCGAAGTGTTTCGTGCCTGCGCATGATAACATGGCTAATTAAAATATCGGAACTGCCGAAATCCTTTTTAAGATTGTGCAGCGTCCTCAACAGGATTTATTTTGATACTGGTCGTCGTTGTTTAGTTAGTTCTTAGACAATTGCTACCGCAAGAGCTCGTCCAATTAATTTTAAGTCACAGTCTATTGACTCATTTCTGTCTGAAATACTATTTCTTTTAATAACTACTTTAAATATTATAAAATAAATTAAAAATCAGAAATAAGATTCGATGATTTTTGTTTGTACAGGGTGGGGCATGGCAATCGGATGTTTTTGAAATAACAATAAAATCGTCAGTTTTTGCTTTAAAAGAAATTTATTGGTAGGATTACATACGCAAGAATTTTGCATTTCATAATGTGCGGAAAATTACTTCAGGCATGTGATGTCCGTTTTCGTTTACGCAATGTTGTAGTCGTTCACGAAAATTGCCTTCCACTCTTTCCAGCAGGTTTCTAGGAATTAGATTAACTTGACGTATCGCTTCCTTCAGTTCTTGTAACGTACGAGGTCTACCCTCGTAAACACGAGACTTGAGGAACCCCCATAGGAAGAAATCACATGTGGACAAGTCGGGAGACCGAGGAGGCCATAAAACATCACCAAATCTCGAAATGAGATGATTAGGAAACAGAGTACGAAGAACAGCAATACACGCTCTGGCGGTGTGTGCCGTGGCTCCATTTTGCTGAAACCATAATTGTAGAGGCTCCAAACCTCTTTGCAATTCAGGGATAAAATAGGTGTTCACCATATTAATGTAACGCGCCGATGTTACAGAAACGGTAACATCGTTTTGTTAAAAAAAATAGGGACCGATAACGCCAAACCTCCCCACTGCGCACCAAACTGTAACCTTAGGACTGTGCAGCGGTTTTTGATGCAGCTCTTGAGGATTTTCGGCAGCCCAATACCGACAATTTTGTCTATTGACAGCCCCATTAAGGTGGAAATGGGCTTCATCACTCATTACCACCAACATGTTTTCGTTCTGCTCATAAAGTGTAAGCATTTGTTGGGCAAAATTCACTCGTTGCTGGTAATCCCTTTCATTCAATTCCTGCACAACCGCTATTTTGTATGGATTCAAATGTAATTCACCATGTAAAATCCTTCTTACAGTACGATTACTGATTCGCAGTCCGGCCGAATGAGCCCGAGCAGAGCGGCGTGGGCTTCGCAGTATCGCTTGTCTAACCCTTTCAACGTTCTCTGGAGTGCGCACTGTACGTTGGGATCCGAGCGGTTTAATTTTGAGTGTTGAGCCTCGTGATCGAAGATTATGAACCCAACGTAGGATTGTGTTACGTGTGGGGACAGAGTCATTTCGATGGTTATTGAATCTCCGACGAAATTCACCACTTCTAACGAAATAATCATATGCAAATATGCGCTGTTCTAGCGTCCACGGCTCCATGACAGTAACTGACAGTAAAATGCTTTGAGTCAGGGAAGGTATCCCCACCTGTCAAATGCCCTTTCCTTTTCTAATGGTCGAATATTATGCATTCTAAAAATATCCGGTTCCTGTGCCCCACCCTGTATATCCAATTACGTATTTACTAGACAATCGTGGACTAGACAATCGTGGAAAAATCAGTCTTTAATATCAATATGGGACAGCTTGAGAGTTGAAAAAAATCATTTCTGTAGACTAAAAATCCAAAAACAAATGTAGTTTAATTCATTATATGTAAAGTGAAATTCAATACTCATTAGTAGAGTCGGCAAAGAGGGGCAAGTTTCAATGCAGTGCGGGGAACAACGTGGAGGGACCTAGCGGCCGTATCAAGGCGAGCGTTCAGTAATGTTTACGTACTCGTGAAACACTTACTGTTTGAAAAGGCTTCCATGAAATCACAAACTGGATGGCATCTATAAAATATTTGAATCATTAAATATGTTTCCACACTTGTTTCAGTCAAATGAGTACGGCGTGCGGAATAAATATTTTTCAATGATGAAAACGACCGTTCCACATCAAGTGATGTTATATTTGCAAATTTAAAGTAATCCTTGTGACAACTTAATAATATCTTTCGACGCACCTTCACAAATTTGGCTTAGTATGAGAAAATCTGAATCCTTGTCAATAACACTTTCAAATTTTCGTATTACACATTAATTTTTTTCCCCTTCCGCCGCACATAGACGTGAGTGAACATCTTCCAAAATTAGAACAACAGAATCCACAAACAACATTGAATCATTTTGTAATTTTTCAATTCCCTTCACTAGACCATAGTAGTTCTTGCGAATAGTTTCTAAATCAATTTTACCTGACTATCTTGGAACATTTTCTGGCTTTTCTTGGTAGCTTCGGCGTGTCTCGGATCGAATTGTAAAACTACTTTTTTTACTTCATCAAAATTTTCGCATTAGTAAAACGCAGCCTCTAATCATGTTCCCAACGCGTAGTAATCGGTTGTGGTGGTTCAGGCACTTTGGGACACAGTTTGTGAATTTCTTTTTGCGTTTTGTGGACTTCAGAAACACTGCCTTCGTATGAGCTATTAAAGCATTTACTTGTGCACCACAAGGTTTAAAGCATGGATTTTGCATGTTACATGTAACAGATTGCCACTCTCTTTTTCAAGAGATCGACCTAAGGAAAGCATTTTAGCGGCACCGTCACTCACAAACATTAAAAGTTCGTTTGTTGGAACTTGAAATTTGTTCAATGCCCTCAACACCACCTTTACAATTTCATGGCTAGTACATTTTGCAACTCGTTTGGAAGCAAGTAAGATAGAGGATGACGGTTCATATTATTCCATTGTACGTACCATCACATTACCCACAGAATTTTTCTACTGATCGGTTGTTTCATCCACACATAACTACAATTTTTTATCTTTAAATTCTGCTTTAATTCTTCTTTCAACATAGTCACGAGCAGATGGCATAACGTCTCTTATCGATGTCCGACTTGGTAATGTATAATACGAATACTTTCTCCAGAAGGAGACAAATGCTTTTGGTCTAGCAAAGTGAACGGTAGATTACATATAATAAAACACGTATATCAAATGTTAATTGTTCGCTGTATCGTTTGCCAAGGATTGCAGAACAGTGTTTTATACTTTTTAGGTGGCGTTCACATTTCCACCTGTTGGTACACGTCAAATAATTGTCGCACTTTACACATTTAATTCTATCGCCTTCGTATTCTAAATCCAGCATACTCGCTATTACGTTTTCTAGTTCCTTCGAAATACGCCGTTCCGAAACGTACCTAAATGCGATATTTTCTAAGTTTGTGTGTACTGACATGCACTCACAACGACCTGTGGAATAATACTGAACAAGTGTGCTTTTATACGAACGCTTGAGTTTCCGTGCCGCGCGCTTCTCCCTTCTACTTGCTCTCGGCACTGCACTGGAAATTGCCCCTTTGCCGAGTCTACTCGTTAGTTCTCATTTTCAGTAAGTTAAATATGTCTGTCTAACGTGGAAGTCATGTCTATTTCCAGGATACCGTGTGTTGACAAGCTCCAATAAGAGCGAAATCCATACACGCATTCTTGGATCGATGCAACTTTTCAGGAATTTTTCGTTATTCTAAGAACCAAGGAGGTGGCGTCGCGACGTGTAGCATTCTGCATACTGGTAAAAACTTAGTTTGTCGAATTTTAGAAATTAACGCAACACATTAAGCGACATATCCATGTAAAGTGAGATTTAACACTCATTAGTTCTCGTTTTCAGTAAGTTCAATATATCGGTTTAACTCAATAAAATTTCGTCGAGTAGGTCGAGTAGGGCGAACAATCCATCTATAAGGAAATAAATGGCAGTCGGTTTATATAGTTACGATGTTAAATTTGATGTTAAAAATGTATTAAAATAATAAATTTGAATACGTTTTTAATTAAGAACGGAAAATTAATAAAAGCACGAAATTCGTAAGCATAATAGACACATTTTGTATCAAAAAGGTAAATGAACGGTTTTTTTTTTTGATTGCATAGGTTTTTTTTTAAGTATTTCTTAAAGTTAGTAACCTATGTATAGTAGAAAACTTTATTTACATTGAAAACAGCATCGTTTATATTAATTTCAAAGGAACTTAAATTAAAATAATATTTTATAGCTCTTATCTATCCCAAATAATAAACACATTCTATTGCAACCTTGCCAAACAGGTGTTCTTCTTTAAATGAAAATCAGATAGTTCAATGTTTCTACGAAGTTTGCGAACCGTTCTCGAAAATTTTTATTTCAAAATTTTACAAAAAAAAAAAATGTTGTTCAGAAAGTCATTATACTTTAGATTTATGTTCGGTATAATTACAGCATTCTATTTATCATATACCGGTTGTTATTCCTCCTGGTTTGAAGGAATTTTCGGAATGTGTTTGCTCGAAATATATGTTTTGAATAATACACTAGTTTGTTCTAAAATTAATATATTTACAAGATAATTATTAATAAATTGAATCTTGGAGTTCCATTAAACTTAATATAAATGTATGAATCTGTCCTGAATAGTAAAGACCGAGAAACTGGCTAATACATAAATATATCCTTGAAGTGAGAACGCAGAGATCTGGGTTTGAACTGGTTATTGTTTTTGCTTATTTTTACAATGAATATTTTCGCGATGCAAATATTTTACCCTTCTTTAAGGAAACGTCATAAATGGATTAAAATAAACAATATGCATATGAACCCTTAATTATAATACTGGCAAATTAAATAAATATTAAATACTAAATACAAACATTACAATTGTTACAGGTATAGAATGGCAATATACCGAGTACTTAAATCACAATAAACAGGAAGTGGACTAGAGATAAAGAAAAGTATTCTAAGAATACAGGAAAAGTGCAATTAAACCGTAATATCTAAACCTTATCGTAAAAAGATGAATACATTGAAACATTCAATATAATAAAGACAATAAATGAAGTAGAACAACAAAAATTATGCTATTATATAGGTTTACACCTGCAAATTAATGAATTTACAAGATTGCTGTACTCTATATTGAATAAACGGTTTTACGACCGTAGAAAACAAGACAATGCATAAATAATATAATACTCGACCACTTAACGATAATTAACAAATTAAAAATTTGGGAAACTCCAAGACTTTTCTATACATTTACAAATAGTATAAAATTAAAATCTACAATTGAATACGTAAAATAAATGCAACTAAATCTATTTGATTATAGGCAAATAAAACTGAAATACAAATTAAATCTATATGGACCAAACACCGGTACTGTGTATAAAACAATTCCATAGGTAGGACACCCCAGCATAAATGTTTCTGAATTCAGAAAAAGATAACACTAAAGTAGCAGTCATAACTAATAACAAATTATCTAAATACATTAAAAATAATAAGAAAAAACCCCTAAATATCAAGAGTCAGGAGTCTACCTAAATTCCACGTTGGTCGAACAAAGTCGAACTTTCGAGAAAATAATGTCTGGTCTGGACACTTAAGATCTTTCAGAATCAGAACATAAAATACTGCTTACTTCAATCACCTGTTAGAAGAATATTATGGTTTTAATTTAAACTTGAACATACTAAATAAAACAAAGCAATAAAAGAAAATTACAAAAACACGATTCAGCAGTGCATTTATAGTGTTACGCATTATTTGTGTACAAAATCGGTTGTTGCGAAAAAACATTTGTTCCGTCGTCAATTTAATCGTTTCTGATACATCATCTCGTAATACCGTTTTGGCTTGATATGAGAAGTAGCTTGATGAAGGAAATATTGCGAACAAAAAAGCAAATGGGAGACATATAAGTGGTCCACAACGCTCAACTACACAACATGCACGTACCTTAAATTTAAAGAAAACCAGCGTTCCTAGAATACTTGGGCGTATTAAATTCCAACTTTATAAACAACCATATACAAGTCACTTGTTCAAGAACTGAGCCAGCCCATTAGATAGCCAAAATCGACTTCAATTTTGCAGACAATTTTAGATCTGTTTGGTGGTGAACCTAATATTGTACGCTATCTGTTTATGAGCGACGAGGTTCATTTTTATCTAAATGGCTTTGTTAATAACTAAAATTTTAGATATTGGCCACCAACATGTTAACTTGACGAACGACCGCTTCACGCAGCGAAAGTACGGGTTTGGTGTACGCTATCAGCCACAAGATTTATTGGCCCATATTTTTTTGAAGATAATAGGCATAACGTAACCGTAACATCAGGAAGATTTTGTGATATGAGTTATCCGATGATACGTCAGGCGAGAGATGATATGGCGGTGACATCACCCGCGGAACATATCATCAAATCTCCCTGACCTCCGAGAAAGAGTCCGCAATTATTCTCGAATGCGTATAGGCCTATATAAGCCCTCGAAGATGGAGCGAGAAGATCAAATGACCAGCAATCGGCAACGAGTTTGTGATATAAGTAAATACTGTGAAATAAATATTGTTATTATTAGTTAATAGTTTCAAGTGTTATTTAATGTGTTCTTTTATTAATATAATATGTTTTAATTGCCGTTAGTTTTATTTAAACAAACCAAGAAAACAAGTATTTTACAATATTATCACATGTACAAAATTTTTTTAAATATGTCTATACGTTATATGCACGTATAAAGCTTTTGTTTCATTATGAAACAGACATGTAAATAAATTTACATATCTGAAACTATATACTTGGACAATACCTGGTATTTTCGGCATTTACTTCTGCTTAAGACATATGTTTCTGCCATTTATAGGCGTCGTCAGCTAAGCTAATGAAGCAATGTATATACAAATGATACAAATCTTTATAAATAAAATCTGTATCTGTATATGACATTAAGCCGAACGCTCATTAGATATAGCAAGTTTCATTCTATAAGGTGGCACTTATTTACGAGTGACATCTTACGGACGAAAGAGACTATACCAAGAAAGCGATCTTTCGATTGACAAGCTATGCTCACACGAACCGAAAGGAATACGGGTAGTCCTTCTAAAACGAGCCAGGTGGCGGTAGATATACAAAAATGTTTTAAATATGTCTATACGTTATATGCACGTAAAGCTTTTGTTTCATTATGAAACAGACATGTAAATAAATTTACATATCTGTAACTGTATACTTGGACAATACCTCGTATTTTCGGCATTTACTTCTGCTTAAGACATATGTTTCTGCCATTTATAGGCGTCGTCAGCTAAGCTAATGAAGCAATGTATATACAAATGATACAAATCTTTATAAATAAAATTTGTATCTGTATATGACATTAAGCCGAACCGCTCATTAGATATAGCAAGTTTCATTCTATAAGGTGGCACTTATTTACGAGTGACATCTTACGGACGAAAGAGACTATTCCAAAGAAAGCGATATTTCGATTGACAAGCTATGCTCATACGAACCGACAGGAATATGGGTAGTCCTTCTAAAACGAGCCAGGTGGCGGTAGATATACAAAGATGTTTTAAATATGTCTATACGTTATATGCACGTATAAAGCTTTTGTTTCATTATGAAACTGACATGTAAATAAATTTACATATCTGTAACTGTATACTTGGACAATACCTCGTATTTTCGGCATTTACTTCTGCTTAAGACTTAATGTCTTAAGACTTAATGCTTAAGGCTTAATGTTATATACAGATACAGATTTTATTTATAAGATTTGTATCATTGGCACGAATCAATATTAATATGCTGCGTGATATGTTTCCCGGCCATTTAACTTCTCGCAACGGGCACATATTTTGGCAAGGTCCGTCGGTTGGCTTAACCGCGTCAGACTTTTTCTTTGTGGATATCTAAAAAGTCGTGTGTATAACAGACCTCGCAACTTTGAAGATCTTAAACAAAACATTTTAAGCGAAATTGAAGCGATTCCACTGGAGATGCTAAGCAGAGTAATGGATGATTTCATGCGACGCCTAGAAGAATGTGTAGTGGAAGAAGGAGGCTACTTGCGCCATTTAATTTTTAAATAAAAAAAACTCCCAGAGTGATAGATTAATATGTTGTCGTTGTAATTTTTTAGTGTTTAACTAATAAAAATTCATTCCATATTAAAAACAGTTATTGCATTTTGGAATCCCATGTAGATACGAAGAAATCTCCTTGTTAAATTTACTTGTATAATTTTAACGTTATATAATTAACTACTATTGCTCTTTCTCTTTTCCTTCCTAGTTTGTGCCCAGCCCTCCTTTTGTACATATATATTAACAATTCTACCTGTAATTAATTTCTTAAGAAGACACTGCGTGGCTGAAGCAATTGTCAAACTATTTATATAAAATCTTGAAAAATTGAACAATTTTGACCATCTAGATTACGCATATTGTTATTAAAGCAATCAAGCGAATGCTCTTTTCAAGTTTATCAAATCTCCAGTGTTTTCCTAAAGACGCTCGTTCCTCTTTTTTTGCCTTGGGTCACGCCCGCTCTGTTACCGACCAAACAGTGTTTCTCATAATTGATAGGCACGTGTATCGGTCGTCCTTCTTCATTATTTAAAGCTTACTCGATATTGTCAATCGCGTCCGACACGCATAGAACAACACAACTGTCGACCCACTCTCTCCGTATTTTTAATGAAATCTCTATTGTTCTGCCGCTTTGCCCTCCGTGCTCACTTCGATCGGCGGTCGCACCGGCTATTTAATAAATCATTAGTCCTGGGGTGTCTGTAGAGTGGAATGGAAAGAGACGGGAATAGAAAAAAAGGTAACCGCAACATTCACGATTAAGTTAATGAAATGGCGGATTTACCAAATAACACGACGAGCTGAATTATTTAAATTCTGCTCTGTACTGGATGAAGAAATTGCTGTTTTTCTGTATTTGGTTAGCACCCCTGTTAGATTTTTTTTTCTACGAAAAACCAAATGAATAGGTTAAATATAATTAAGTACGTAAACAAAAAGTATTATTGATCTTTTAAAATTATACGTTGATATTAGTATCGCGTAAGCTTCCAATATTACAATTACTACTGAAAGCATAAAACGAAACGGCGATTAATATTTCATTGGTGTAACATTTTTCCATAAAGTTCAATCAACTACTCCTGAGAAAACATTCGGTTTAGGTAATCACGAATTCTCTATGTTTCGCAACAAATTCCTTGCTTGTTCAGGAGAGGCTATAAGATAAATAAAACCAAGACACTCAATATATTAATGCATACAACAATAATAAAATATTCACAGAATCCATAGTTAAAAAAAGCAGTGACATAATTAAACATATTAAATGGATTACATTTACATTTATAACATTAGGTTAACTATACTATATTAAGTAATATTATACTTAGTCGGTTAGTATCTCACTTATAATTTACGTTATTTGTGTCTCCGTTGATGTGGACCATTTCCAAAAAGGTTCCTTTTTTTATAATTATTTGCGGCGTCTAAGATCCTGACGCCGTCATAATTAAATGTTTTGTCAAGATCAAGTGCATGATCCACCAGTGTGTGCATAAGATCTCTTTCCAATATGGACATTACGTTTTTCATGCTGTGTGATATGCTGTTTTAGCCATTGTGACTTTTGACCTATGTATATGCTACGACGATCCGAACACCGTAACCAGTAGACAACCTGACTATTTAAAAAGAAAGGTGTTGCATTCTTGGTCTTAAAATACAATTTTTTTTTAGGTATATATGTGTTGTATTTAGCTATTTTTATGTTATTAAATTGTTTGAAGTGTGATACAATTGCACGAGTAAGACGACTAATATTTTCTTGTAATGTAGGTGACCTACACACACATATTAAAATTTATTAATCAAATTTAATTTGCGTGTATACGTCAATTTCATTTTTTAACTCTACATTCTTATCTCCTGAAGAAGCAACAAACTCGACCGCTTGCCTGTTTTTAATTTATTATTAACCAATATAGTACGGTCGATAATTTCTATTAAGCTATATACACTAATATTTCGGTTATCGGTCGGTTTAACTTAAACCTCAAATGTTCTATCTCAATATTTCGACAATTTATTAATGACTTCATCATGAGAAGCTATAAAATTGCAATATACACTTTACTCTCATATTAATATATTAAAAAAAAATTGCAGCTAGAGTTAAGCGTTGGAAGTCTTAATAATTAAATTACACATAATTGTCACTAGTAACTCACAACTTTTATTAATTTTGCGTAAACACAGTAAATTAATTAATAAGAATGCCAACGCTTAACTCTAGCTATAAGTGTTCTTAATATATTAGTGCAAGAGTAAAGTGTATATTGCAATTTTATAGATTCTCCTGATGAAGTCATCAATACATTGCCGAAATATTGACATAGAATACTTGAGTTTTAATGTAATCAGACCGAGAAACCAAATATTTGTGTATTTATATTAGTACGGTCAATAAATTTTCTATAATTAACCATCTACTTCTAATTATATTCTTATATTTGTGATAGCTATTATTGCTAGATATTGTTTGTTCAACTTCTATTATTAGTAATCGCTCCTAGTTTTTTGAAACATTTTATTTTCTCATGTTCATCTTCTTCTATTTCTATCTTTCCTTGTTTCTTTTCTCTTCCTCCCATTCAATCGTAATTATATATATATATATATATATATATATATATATATATATATATATAATTAAATCGTTGAAGTTAGAAGTACCAAAGAACTTCTTGTAAATACCAATAAGCGCATGATCTGTTTATGGAAGGGATTCCCAACCTTATAAGGAGCTCCCTTTTAAGCCGAGAAACAGTTATTAAAAGTTATTAAACACAAATAATACAAATCTGCATGAAACAAATATGTATCTGTACACATGGACATAACAGCACGTATTTACTACTCACGTTAACTTTAACGTCTAACGACTTTGTCAATGCGGGTTTACGAAGGAAGTAACGACTAAAGTTAGCTTTCTGGTCCAGTAATGAATTTTGTCTTATCAAATGACACCAGATAATCTCGTGACATTTGACAGACAAAACAGACTATGCCGATGAAAACGATTTCTTCTCGAATAGCTAAGCTATTACAGAAGAAGAAAACATTCGCATATTACTGTAAGTCCATTAACTCGTCACCAGGTGGCGTCATATACCAAAAACAAATTAGCATATCGATGCGAGAGCTCGCATCAGGCGTTGTTACAAATAATACAAACCTGCATAAATCTGTATCTGTAACATGGACATAACAGCACGTATTTGCTACTAGCGTTAACTTTAACCACAGACGCATGCCTTTCTGTTTAAAACGACGTTGTCGTTAGACAGTCGTGAGACGAAAGTCGTGAGACAGAAACGTATGCGTCTGTGGTTGAAGTTAATGCTAGTAGTAAATACGTTCTGTTATGTCCATATGTACAGATACAGATTTGTTTTATGCAGGTTTATATTATTTGTAACAACGCTTGATGCGAGCTCTCGTATCTATATGCTAATTTCTTTTTAGTTATTAAACAGTTAGTCTACAATTATTTCTTATTTATAATTTAGTCACAAAAGGCGAAAATCAACCAAGAGCGCTACAAATACAACAAAAGTATCTCAATCTGAGAAAAGAATTAGGGCTACAGTTTTATGATATTTGCGAAGCAATATTGATTAACTTTTGATTAACCTAAAAAAAAAACATTGCAGTAATGCTTTATGCTATGCTATATCTCTACATAAATTTCGGGATATTATTAAAGGAAAAAGTTCAGGAGGAGAGGTTATGGCAATTCACATATCCGCATGGCTAAAGTTGGTTCAAATTGCTACTGGAAATGATGCTTTTATTCAGATAGACCACTTGAAATGACTTCAAGTGACTTGTAGTAAGTCCCCGAACTTTCTGAAAATAGTCTGAAATAATTAAGCCAGGAGTCCGTCATAACAAAGGCGATAACATTAATCCTGATAGAGTACTTTGCCGCCAAATTTAGATATTTATCTCGTAAAGGTATCTAAATGTTTATTAGACATTGTAGAAACGTTATTGAAGTTAGAAGAGGTTATAATGAAAACAAATAGTTGTTTCTGTGTTTCTCTCCTGCACTAGTTGGAGCGGAAATTGTCGGTATAATCCACGTAAATAATAAAACCGAGACATTTATTTATGGCCGGTTTATTCACCTTCCAGTAAAGTATCGTGTAACGCTACTTGTAAGATAAAGCCTTACTTGCCAGATTAAGTGTTTATTCACCGTCAAGTAAAATTTAACCGCCCAGTAAAATTACTTACTTGGCAGCAAATTTACTTGCTGCTCATCTACCCTATAAAGTGTCAAGTAAGACTAATATCATGCTGTTTGTGAAATGTCATGTAGAAAATTAAGTTATTGACAAGTAAAATGGATTTATTTGAAGACATTGACGATATTTTAGACAACGATTTTGTCAATATTAATAATTTAGTGAATCGACATCGAATAGAAGACAATTTTAATAAATTTGATGATGACGAATTTGTTCGTTTGTATTGTTTATTACATACTGTGTGTGTGGTAAATAAAGTATTAATGTTTTAAACAAAAATTTCATCTTTATTTCACATGTACTTATAGTAAATTATAATATGATGCTAGACATAAAAGATATATTTTAAAAAAACTGTACAAAATAAATATAATAATAAAACAACCAATATTAATACAGAATATATATGCATATATTTATTTACTTGTATTGAAAATACAAAAAGGGGCTGACCACGCATCCCCCTTTTGTTTCCATGTTGTACTGTGTCTTTTTGTACTTTAAAACTGGGTCAACTAAAATTCTTGATTCCTCGATAGAGAAATTTGCCGATCTAACCGGTTTCTTACTTTCCATTTTCTATGAAATTAAACAAGTATTTACAATAAAATGCGACTGTAGCCTGGGATTAGGTCATAATTTAGGTAATAATATAACATACCTTTTTTATATTAAAATATGTATTTTATATTAATAATGTTTATGAAAAAAGTAAAAATGGACAACACGTGATAACACAACAAACGCTTGAGATTTAACGTTATATTTGATGCACTCATTTGTAGAGCTGAGGATGTTTGCGGTACGGCAGGACCGTTTGTAGTGCATCCCCACATTTAACTATTTATCTAAATATTCTCTGAAATGATTTGCCGGATCTCATAAATTAATAGAGTGATATTTTAGTATGCACTGGATATTGTTATTATACAAAATCATAATAGCCATTTGTATTTATGGATCATAAATAATAATACGCATGTATTTGTATTTGGTTGTGAATTCAATTTAAACTTAAAACGAATCGTAATATTTTAACGACAAGCCGTCCTTACAATACATGCATTCGAGACAAAGTGTGCAACTCTACGAATAACTTCCATAATTGATCGAAAATGGACATTTTGGAGCTGAAGTAAAGCCCCTATTCTTAGAAAATTTTATTACTGTCGTTAAGAACTATTATTATAAATAACAAAGGCCTTTTATTAGTGTGGAAGTTTTAGTTTCATTGAATTTCCATGTTGTAAGTAGTCAATTGTAAAGTGTTCATTCACAATATTCTAAAACAAGGTGTAAATTTAACTAAAATCCAGAAAAACACATTCTGATAATATATTACTAGATTAGAAGCTGTGTTTATTACTATTTATTATATTATTTTTATAACCAAATGCAATAAAAGCTACGAAAACAAAAGAAACCTCGATTTATTAAAATCTTGTCACACAGCCTTTCAAAGCCTGGCAGCACATATTTTGCATATATTTTATATATACTACCTACTTGAGCTGGGTGAATGAAGTTAGAAGTTATAACTTATAACTTCTAATGTATAATAACAATATCCAGTGCATACTAAAATATCACTCTATTAATTTATGATATCCGGCAAATCATTTCAGAGAATATTTAGATAAATAGTTAAATGTGGGGATGCACTACATACGGTCCTGCCGTACCGCAAACATCCTCAGCTCTACTCATTTGTAATGCCGGCATCTAGAATTTAAAATTACCGAAAGCTGTACATCCCTCTCTATACCACGTGTTAGTAGTATGTTACATCTTTCTCTATTTTCCCCTAACCATACTACTGTTGTAAAAACATCTAGTTCTTTCCAGTAACTAACCGACCTTTAAAATTATATGAATAAACTCAAAAATAGTAAATGTGTCAAGTAAATTTAATTGTGAAGTAACTAAAAGGTACTTTACTGGAAGGTGAATAAACCGGGCCTTAAACTCATTACAAGTTTTATAATGTTCTAAATCAAATTCAGTAGCGTTAAATTTTAATTTAGACTTTTAAATACATTACTAAAATGTAATAAGTACTGTCACTTAAATAGGTATAAAGCATTCAACGAACAAATGCCTTTGGTGGACACCAATTCATGCGCATGTTATATTGATAGCTAGAAAAAAGTAGCGTTTTGTAAACCTGTTAGTCGAAGTTTATTTTTTGTCACCATTATTTCGGTATTTCGATACCAAAGCACGACAAAGCCATCAATCTCAGCCACACCGACATTATAAACTTGACTCCGGTGATATTCAGTTTCGATACCTACTGGTTGTTGGGCGACGCCATAATATAACGAGATTGATTCATTCCGCCTCCTATTGCATCGGTCGTGTATCAATTATTTACCTGATTTATTCGTTAATTGGCCGTCTATTGCCCAGACAGGGCATAAAATTACTACATAAGTATTAACGACGAATCCGGGGCGATCTTAATTGGAAACCTTGGCGTTTCAATCGTACGATATGACCACCTGCGTGGAACGTGAACAAGGCGAACGAGTACGAGTGGTTATTTTTAATTTTCCGCAATGGTTTCATGATTAAATAACAAAGGATTTATCTGTGTATGTACATGTCTACTATATTATCGGTACAATACTAGTTTGATGTAATTGTAAAAGGAAAGAATAGAGTTTTTTTGAAAGCTGTATTGGTACAATTTAATTAAAATTTTGCGTTTGTACAAATTTTAAATACGTACCTCTAGTAGGTCCTGTATTCAGATATGAAATCATACTGAAGAGTTGCTTTATACCAAAAATTAAGAAGCATATAAATAATAAATAAAACTGGTTTACAGTGTATTTAGGGTTTAAATAGAAGTATGTACTAGTGTTTTATGCTATCTATTTAATATATCTTAAGACAAGCGTCATAATTGAGCATCACGAGTTACGCACTCTTTTAATATGACCATCTCTTTTTAATACTGATATTGGAACAGACGAACAAAATTGCGTTAGTTTTCTAGACAAAGAATCACAAAAGATCAATTTGTTCGTGTGATAGACAAGGACAGAAAGCGTACTACTGCCTTAATTAAATTATCTTACAGTCATTTGTCATTTGTAATTTTTGGGTTTTTCTGTTTGGTTTTTCTTTGCTTTTGCTATATTCCATCTAAATATTACAAACATCTATTCTATATGATTGCTTCAGCCTTTACTTGATGAAATTCCATTATAACTATTATCAGGATAAAATAAAACAAATTTTAATGAATTTCACTTTTTAATTTACACTCAACGATCGTTTCGCTCCAACATGAGCTTCATCAGACATATAACTGATTATATGTTATATGTCTGATGAAGCTCAGGTTGGAGCGAAACGATTGTCACAGTGTAAATTAAAAAGTGAAATTCATTAAAATTTGTTTTATTTTATCCTGATAATAGTTAACATCTATTCTTCTAAATGTAGGTGTAGGTTTCCGCGGTTGTTCTCTAGATGTAGATCTCGGTTTCCGGGTTGGAACCGCGTCGAGTTAGGCGTAATCGAGTTAGGCAATTACGCCTAACTCGAAGCGGTTCCAACCAGGAAACCGAGATCTACATCTATTCTTCTAATAGCAAAGTAAAAAGCGTGACTTCAAGTTTTCGGTAAGTTATTAAAAATAAAAATAATAAATCAAATTGAGGTTAACATAAATATGTTTCAGAAAATTCCTGTGAATCGCTTAAATTCACAAGAACAGGAGCTTGTGTTAAACGTTTTGAATTATTTTGACAAAGAGAAAGAAAACGGTAGACCCTTCTTACCTATAAGCGGTGTTTATGAGGTATTCTCTCGAATACATCCATTATTACATTTAAAATATATATATTTCAGAGAGTATGTGATGCTCTTCATATACAGGCTTAGTTAAAAGTATGGAGACGGCGATTTATTGTCGTTAATATTCATTTTAGGGTATTATGTTCAATATAAAAGTTTGTTAGGATATTTTGATCTACATTTGAGAATATTTGATTTTTTTTTCAGTTGTTTTTTAGTTACGCCTGTCCGCGCAGTTTTTTTTAAATGGGAACTAGTAAATTTTACTCTACCATTCGATAGAGAATTTTTTTCTCTTCACAATAGTATTTTTGTAATTTTTAAAATTCATTTTAAAACTTTTTTATAAGAAAAGGCCGGTTCATGTATTTAACAGATGTTCGGTACATCGCTGATAGACAGAAGCGTAGCGATAAACAAACTTGAGCGACATAATTTTATCAGTGGTTATTGTGTACGTCAAATCTTTGACAGAAATAATTCATTTGTGTGTTAATATTAACAATGGCGAGTTTAAGTGAACATGAACAAATTGAAATACTTATGATGTTGGGTTATGGAGATAGACGCAGAAGTTTACAAGACGTTAGTAATTTATTTAATGATACGCATTCAAATAGAAATCCTATTTCTAAATCCGTTGTTGGTAAAACTTTAAAACGCTTTAAACAAATGGGTAGCGTTAAAGATTTGCCAAGGAGTGGTAGACCTAGAACAGCAAAAAGCGATGATAACAAACTGGATATTTTATTAGCTGTATCTGAATATCCCCATTTATCAACCAATCAATTAGCGGCCAATTTCAATATTTCACAGTCATCGATCGTGTCATTTTTAAAAAGTGAAAGGTATAAACCTTATAAGCCTTATAAACCTTGTACACGAGTTAACGGAAGATGATTTTGATAGGAGATTACAATTTTCTGAAGAAATGTTAAATATTTGCAATAATAATGAAAATTTTGTCAACAATATTCTTTTCTCTGACGAAGCTACTTTTTGCCTTACCGGTGAAGTAAACAGATATAACTGCAGATACTGGTCATCGGAAAATCCCTCTTGGTTTTTGGAGCACCATACGCAGTACCCCCAAAAGGTTAATGTTTGGGTTGGCATTCTAGGCGGTCATATTATCGGTCCCTTTTTCATCAATGGCAATTTAACTGCGGCTCTGTATTTGCAGTTATTGCAAAATGAAATAATACCTGCTTGTGCTACGCTCTATCCTCATGAAAACAATGAACACCTGCCCAATGACAGTATCTGGTTCCAGCAAGATGGCGCCCCACCACATTATGGTGTAAATGTTCGTCAATATCTGGACAACGTTTTTCCACACAGATGGATTGGAAGACGAGGAACCATTGAATGGCCAGCCTGTTCGCCAGATTTAAGTCCTTTAGATTTTTTTCTTTGGGGATACGTAAAAAACAAAGTTTACAAAGGTAAGCCCGATAACGTCGAAGATTTACAAATACGAATTACCAGAACGATACAAGAAATTCCCAGAGATTTTTTACAGAACTCTGTTCGGGGTTTTGTAAATCGATTGGGCCTTAGTCAAATTACTAATGGACGACAATTTGAACACTTACTTTAATTTACTTTGTTAATAATTTGTTTAATTTTTCTTGTGAAGAATACAAAAATACTATTGTAAAGAGAAAAAAATTCTCTATCGAATGGTAGAGCAAAATTTACCAGTTCCCATTTAAAAAAAAATGCGCGGACAGGCGTGTCTAAAAAAACAATTGAAGAAAAAAAATTCAAATATTCTCAAATGTAGATCAATCTTAACAATCTTATCTTATCAAATATCTTAACAAACTTTTATATTGAACATAATTCTCTAAAATGAATATTAACGACAATAAATCGCCGTCTCCATACTTTTAACTAACCCTGTATAATGCTCATCAGTTTATGCAATTAAGCAGCGGAAGGCTCAAAACTCAATTGCTACCTCTCCAGGTAAAAAGAGACCTCCATCTAAACAAAAAACTAGAGATCTTTGAGAGTCTGTTAAGATGGAAGTACGGAATACCCTTTAGAAGTATAAAGTAAATATTACTAAAATAAATTGTTTATTAGCTTATTATAAAATTATTATTTTAGAGAAACATATTACTTTAAATACCTTAAAAGAAGAACTGAAAAATAGAGAAATCATTGATTTTTGTTCAGCGTCTCTGAGTACTTTATTACATGACATCGGCTTTAAATTCAAAAAAGAAGACAGCAGATTAGTGCTAAGTGAAAGGCATAATATTGCATTATTACGGAGTGTCTTTTTTGAGAAAGTATATGGACAAGTTGATGTCAAATTCACTAAAGCCAGTTGTACTTCTGAATGAAACATGGATTTATTCCAAGTGTGTTAGGGAAAAATCTTGCGTCTACAAAAAGTGTACGAAAGTCTGAAGGTTATGATGCAAATGTTATGTCATTATCCATGCTGGTTGTGACAAGGACTTTATAAACGGTGCTAGCTAATATTTTCATGAAAAACGAAAACTGTAGATTATCACGCTGAAATGAATAGCAACAAAATTGATGAATGGGTTACAGCTGAACTTATGACAAACATGCCAAAAAATTCAATATTATAATGAATAACGCCCCATATCATAGTATCGTTATTAATAAAGTCCCAAAGACTTCGTCAAGAAAGCAAGATATTATAGATTGGTTAACAAACAATAAGATAATGCTTCCAAATAATTTGATGAAATATGATCTTTTAGATTTAGTTAAAAGGAATAAACCGGGTAAAAAATATGCTATTGATGAAATATTACAGAAAGAGGGCCATGAAGTGTTGAGACTACCTCCATATCATTGTGATTTTAATGCAATTGAACTAATTTGCGCCTCAACAAATGGCAGCAAAGGGGGGATTACAATAAAAATATTGTCCGGGATGGTTATGGGGATGAAAAAGTGTTAGCTATGTGGGGTGTATCATTAGAATAGTGTAATACAAGTACTTGACAAAATTGTGTAAGGCATTCTAATAGCCTGATTAAAACTTGGTACGAACGGGAGATACACATGATAGATGTTGAAGTCGAACAATTATTATAAATCCAAATGATTTATCGAGTTCAGTGAAAAAATCAGATAATTAAGCATCATTCAGCAGTGATACTCATATTGAAATTATCCAATACCCGTTTGTTTATAGTGAAATACTATGATTTTAAATATTAAATATATATAAAACTCTAGATATTTATTTGTCTGATACTATGTTCTTTATTAGTAACATTGTAAAATATTTGGATGCTTACTGGCAAATAGTATGTTCTTTTTAAATAAGTATATAAAATATTATGTTTGTGTTTTATTTTATCATACAGTGGCTTAGTTATGCCGTAATCTTTAGACACTACTACATATATCAAATAAATTAGCCAATCAATTCTATTTCTATCCAATGATATATCTTAGATATAAAATTTCCGATATTCACAAATATTGTAGTTATGTGTCTAAATACAGCAAAAAGTAGATTGTTTAAAGGGAAGAAACATATTTCAATGATAGAGGAAACCTTTATAAAATATATGCTTTAAGGGTATTTATTCATTTTCTTCTTATGCAGAATAAAATCTGAAACTTTAATTAAATGCACAAGAATTATTCTGGTATTAGTAATATTACAATTTGACAAGTACATAACCTATTTCGCTATATATTATGATTAGATATATATATATAAATATATATATATATATATATATATATTGTAATAACGCTGACGCGGTATAAGAAAATAATAATTTATTAATGATAAATATAAATAAATTTAGAAAAAATACCCTGTATTATGCTAGCTAAAATGTAATATATATGTAAGATAATCCGAGATGAATACTGCTTATCTCTGGGTCAAAGGTAGGTTCCGGATGTACAGACAGCTACACAAGAATACATAAAATAAAACGATTAGGTCAATAATAATAATAATATATTTTAGAAATTAACTGATGTTATTTTCCAATTATAAAACAAGATACAAAATATGAAAGTTGTATAGATACTTTGAAATGTAAGTAAATTTAAAAATTTGGTATTTGATCTCGAGAAAAGTTATATCTTTTATATAATTAAGGTAAATAATCTTTACAGAATACCTGTCACTTTAAGTACAAATGGAAATGTCAAATCACGTGTCTTCTAACATGTAAACTGTTCCGTAGAAAACCAACAGATACCGCAAAGGCAGGTTACGATATTCTTATTTCGAACGTCTGGTAGATAATCTTGTTGTAGAAACGCAAATGGTCCTCTTGCATGAAGTAAACAGCATGGTTATGTGTATATACGTTTTCCAGATGAGTGTATCTTGTCCAAAATTTCCAAAAGATAATTCCAGTAGCTTCTTTAATAAAACTGCATAAACGAAGATAGATTAATATATAAAAGGAATCAAAATAGTGAAGATTATTAGGTGTCCTTGATCTCCACACACGAACAAAATCTTTTCGCAAGGTAAATATGTCAAGTAATTATAAATTATCCACTTTTTGGTAATAAAACGTTGTTATAAGTTATTATGAGAATTAATTCGTAGGAGAATTCCAAAATAACACTTAACTATCCAACTGCATGCAAAAAAAATTCTCAATCAATAATATTGTTTTTCGTTGTCCCGGCTCCCATAAGATAAATTTGTATTTCCATAAATCAGATTTTCTTAGGAATTTGTACAATGATCTCGAAAATTATATTAAAGACAACTATGACAAATTAAAATAAATAATAATTTTGAATGTTACTTTTGTAAATAAAAAAAATAATTTAGTAATAAAAATAATTCTGACAGCTAAATGTCATGCTGATGAAATCTACTCACGTATTCCAAATTACAAATTTAGAAATGATATTATCCAAGGAACAATAAAAGATATTACAATATTAAAAGAAATATATGTATAACAAAGAATATAACTATAATCAGATTTAGAAAACCTAAATCTTCGCGGAAAAATGTAAAGATATTTAAATAAAGAGCGAGTAATAAAAATAGATTGAATATAATTTACAATGTTTATCGATATCAATATTTCTAAATCCAACTATGGTTTTACATTAATATACAAAAATTTAGCTATTCAATAATCTCACAATACATTATCTTTCAGATATAACATTCTCGTATCTGTTATCTTATCAGCAGAAGAATTTGATATGTGGGTTAATTGCCCTACAACAATATATATTTATATAATATTTACGTGACCTTGGTATGATATGGTAAACTTAATAAGTCGGCGATTAAAGGTCTGGTTTATTACTTCAAAGTATATATATTTAAAACCCTACATGTTTCGGCAATGATGCCTTTGTCAAGGATATAAAAAATATAATATAATATATTTTATATTTTTTATATCCTTGACAAAGGCATCATTGCCGGAACATTTGCGATTTGACGTACAATGAGAGTTGGATCCCTTGTAACAATAGCTACTGCTTCTTCCTCTAAGTATGCTGGCAAATTTACTCCTCCGTCGAAAAGATAATCGCGCAGTCCGCATTCCCGAAATTGTCTGTGTACTTCCAGAAACGTTCTGTAATGAGGAAGGCGCCTATCCGGAAACCGATATCGGTATTTAGTAACTGCTTGATGTGCACTGCCGTTACAGTAGCCATACCACAAAATGCATGTCCGCATACTCTTGAGAAGAAAATCGGTAAGGCATTTTAAATAAAGAAAACGTGTCCACTCACTAATAGTAATAAGCTGTTGTATGAACTGAAACGTAATGTAATCCTTTATTAAAAAATGCAACGTTAACAGTCATCTGAAAATTTGTTTATTGTATGATATTCATGGTTCAACACTTACGAAATAAGTAAGAACCTTCTTTATCATACATCAATATCCAGTACTCTTTTTTGTTGATCTCCAAGAAATTACTGTATGCACTGCGACACGTGTTTATTTATTTTAGGATAACATTTTATTATGCGACGTTAACAATCACAGGCCTGTTATTGAATCGTATAACTTTTTTAAATAAAATCATTTTGTGTTGACTTTAGGATTGCATTTTTTTTCATGATCTGACAATCACATTCATAGATCTGTAACTTTGAACCAAATAAAAATGGATGTACAAGTTTTGCGTTTTTGTTACTCGAAATGAAGTCTACTTTACAATCCTAAAATTTGAACATAACGATACTGGACAGCTTGAATACTAAAAAAATACAGCAGTCGAAATCGACACATAACAATTTATATTGTCGTTAATATTTCAAAGAGGGTCTCATTGTCAGTTAGGTATAACAGTTTCACGTAATAGTTACGTACTGAATTTCACATATACACAAATTTACTTGACTTTATGTTAGCATTTCAGTTAATATACTAAATAAGCGTGCTAGATCGATACCAAAAGCCACCAACGAATTTACTTGTGTACGCCAATACAAAAGAAATTAATAATAGTGGTGTGTGCAGTAAATAAATATAAGTCGTGTACGTGTTTACTACGTTCACTCCTTTCACTAACTCGATTTTAATTGAAACCGCAACATTCCAGACTTCCCTTTGATATAATATGGCAGAGCCCTCGTGCACAAGCGAACTAATTGCTCCCCGAGTGACGCCGATTCGCCCTCAAATTAGATTTAAATTAAATCTCAAGTATCGAGCTATGATTTTGTTCGGCATTCGAAAACTCAGGGAGCGAAACGTGGGGTTCAGGGGTCGTCACATTATATTGTGAATGTTTAATATAAACGTTCTCTAAATACTTCGCATTCTTTATTACGGTCTCCACTGAAGAGCAATTTCCTTAATAAATGTTCCTGCAAGCGGGAAATTTATTTTTAACTGCACACGTATTATAGAATGTGTATTTGGTAATTTTGAAAGAAGAGGATGCTTTAAACTCAGTCTAGATGATTCACGCAGAATACTTTGAATGTTTAATTGCATTTTTAATAGTAGAACAGCAACTACAATCTATTATGTAGTTTAAAATCAAAATTAGAAAATACATATGGAAGAAGTTTACTGCGCAATTCATTTACAAAAATATACTTACTCCATCTGTTCACGATTTCTAATTTTATTATCATTGGAGCTACAGATTTAGATAAATTGGTCAGAAATTTTGTCAAGTAGTTTACGTGTACAGTCTTATTGTAAATATCGTGAAAGGTGTTCGTCATCATGAAGTTCTTTATAAGACAAAATTTACTACTTTTATTAACCCAGATACTCCCAAATTAATTTTTTCTTGAAAAAATACATTCGTTGTCTATTTCTACATTAACTGGAACCCAATCAACAACTTTTCATTTTAACTTTTTTTAATTTTTTTAGTAGTTTTTAGATAAGGGCCGACCTTTTTAAAGGACAGTGGCATTATAAGGTGTAATCAGAACTAACTTTAAAAAACTTAAGTTTATTTAAATACAATCTTCAATTTGATATTGGAACATAATAAACATAAAAAAATATTATTGCGTGTGATATTCAACAAAACATTGTTTAGGATGTAACCCCACTTTGCATTTGGCACACCTAAATTGGACTTTCTTGTGGCACCGTCCACATATGATTTGATTTTCTTGGTAAACAATCAAATGATCTTTACCATCAAATCGCGAAATTTCGTTTTCATTGACACTTGTTCGTATACGTCCTCTCTTAGTGTTTTTCTTATGGGTTTCTAAAATACCTTTACAAAGAGATCGACGGAAGCCATACTGGTCCCTCCACAGCGGCGGTGAAGTTGCCAGGCGTTATGAATAGCCAATCCAAGCCATGACAGATTATAGGAAAGTACCACTTTTTTCCTCTGATACTAACGCGATAAAGACTGATATTCTGATCTGCCCTGTCTACTCCACCCATATTCTGATTGTATTTTTTTACCAACTTGGGCTGAGGCACAGATATTTTCTTCTTCTCTTTTTGAGAATATCGAGTCACATTAGTCGTTGGTAGTACAGATTTACAATTTGAAGCAATGGTAACAATATTATTATCATTCCATCGGCAGACTATTATATTCTCCTCCCGTTCTAAAGCATATTCAAATGTCCCTCTTTCTGTTTTTCTCAATTCTTTACAAGACCTTATAATTGATACTGGAATTATGTTCTCTCTCACCGTACCAGTAGCTTTTATATTTCTGTCTCTAAGCACCAAAAGTACCCCCCACGACGTAAAAAAGTTATCGAAGTAGACATGAAAAGGCAGCTGAACTTTTGCTGAGATTATTTTGTCAACGAATGATAAGACCACACTTGCGCCCAAACCCAAGTCTTTGTATCTTTCTGAAAGATTTGTGGTGGATCCTTGATATGGTTCAAAACATTCTATGTAGCCGTTTATAGTTGTGGCCATCCAAAATTTAAAACCCCATCTAATGGGCTTGCCCCTGATAAATTGTTTCGAACCATGCCGTCTAAAATACGGAATCATGAACTCGTCTACACTATGGTTTTCTTGTATAGGGGCAAAAGAAAGAAATTTCTGGTTTAATCTTTTTAACAGTGGACTAACTTTTGCAAATTTGTCACCAACTTTTAGATTTGTATTGTCACAACAGTGTAGGTTTTGCATTATAAAATTAAAACGATTCCGTGAAATTGCGGTGTACACAATTTGATGATTAGCATCAGAGCTGCTTTCCCAATACAAAGATCTTCTTGAGACACTTGTATAACCGCTGGAAATAAGTACTCCAAAAAAACATTTTATTTCATCTAGTGTAATATCTCCATTTCTGTTATGTTGCACTGCATAAAGATTACTATAATTTAGTATCATTTGCCAAAATTTCTCGTCAAAAAAGAGACTGAACAAGTCCAAGGAAGACATATTATTATTTGCCGTACTTTCATCTTGCCATTTTGGTAAATAATTTGTAATGTCTTCCCTAACCCAATGATTAGTTTTCTGTCTTTTTTTATATTTTTTAAAATGTGACAATGGGATATCATAATCACTATCGTGATCGGTATCAAAAATAGCTTCAGCTTGAGTATTCAATATTCTACCTGGAAGATTGTTCATAGTAACAATTTCATCATCTCCGGAGTCTTCATCGGTAACCTCTTCATTAGCGTTAACGGGAGGAAACACTGCTATAGCGTCTGGTATACTGTGAACATCATCAATGTATTCTACTTCTTCTAATAGCTCATGGAGTGTAAGAGGTCTTTTCAAATAACTGAAAACAAAATAGTACGTTTTTTAACCATTGTCCTTTTAAAAAGACGGTTGTGTTTGTAAGGTTATGTTGCAAAAATGAAGCAAAAAACAAAGATTTCTAAGTGTAAAACCATAAAGTTATGACTATACCAACTCATCAGTGTAAAGAAATAGTAATGTTATGTTTGTAATTACGTAATTATTCTTACCTCCAATTGTCCATGACAGAACGTAAAAAAATGTTTCACACACAATTTACAATATCTGAAGTCTTCAAAACTTACACTGCTGCAAATCTTGGAAAGACGTTGTACATGCTCGGTTTAATGATAGACTGGAGCACCATCTTTCGGAAAGTAGTTTAAGTTGTACAAAAAAAAAAAGATTTCTGTACCGACCTTTTAAAAGGACGTTGGTAGTAATTGGGTTAATTTCTCATTTTTTTTTATTTTGATAGTTTTAATTTTTGTTCTGCAAAGAATATGATATCAGAAATAACAATAATAATTATAACAATAAAGATAAGAAGGACCTGCGTAAAGAGTCCGAATTGTTTTTGTTTCATTTGTGGCGATTATATTTAAAAAATTCAGCTTCAATGTGTCAGAGTTCGAAAAACAAACTACTTTGGATTTTCACTAGAGAGAAATAACAATCGTTAGATTTCTAGTTACGTGTGTAAAAGCTGTGAAGAGTCTTCAACTTCATGGGAAAATAAGAAAAGACATTCTTTCAAGTACAAAACTCCAATGATAGGACGTGGACCAAAAAATCATAATGACTTCTTATTTTCGTGCTGTGAATGTCATACGAATAAACCATAAAATAGATCAGCTTCTAGACCTGTTCTGAGTTTCAGTGATGCATTAAAGCTACATCCAGTTACCTCCCAGGAACATCAAGACGAGAGCGACCATCAAATCTATGATAAGGATGATTGTAAGGATGGTGATTTTGATTATTCTTAGAACTAAAACTTTTTAATCGAAATGACGAAAATTAAATGACTTAGTAAAGGATCTTAGTTTGTCTGAAACTGAATCAGAATTTCTAGCTTCGCAATAAAAGAAGGAAATCTACTTACAAGGCAAACGAATATCTCGTATTACCGCACAAGAGAAAAGAAATTACTTCCAAAATTGGCTTTCAAGGCAAGCTCTGATTCCGGGCAGGTTTAATGTTATAGATGCTTCACTAGTGCCTAGAGATCGTATAATATTGCCCCCTTTACACATAAAATTGTGACTAATGACGTACAATACGTAAAAGCTCTTAACAAAGACGGAAAATGCTTTCAATATATTTCAAAAGCGTTTCCAAGCCGAGCTATAAGAAGTTAAGCAAGAATTTTTTATGGTTTTCAGATCAGGAAATTAATAAATGACCCAATTTTCATCAGTAGTATGACAGATGACAGATGTGGAGAAATGTGCTTGGAGCGAGTTCGTTTGCGGAATAAAGTCTGCCAACTACTCTCAACACGTCGAGCTCCTACTGCACTACCAGTAAATTGGTTGCAACCTACCATAACACCTATCTTGACCCTTTTACAGAAAATTTCGGTGATTTAACCCTTAACCCGTAACATAGGTCCAGAAGATTAGATCTAAATTTAAAACGTTCACAGAAGAAACAGTGTAAACAAGATGGGCGCATGCGCGTATATATCTTTCTACCACTTAATCATAAGCGCTTGTACTACAGTACAATTGTGCAGTATGAAGTGAGTGGTGGTACTCTATTTAAAAACGTGCATGTCAATGAGACCAGTTGTTACGAATTACGGTTAGTAAGTAAGAGGTCTTACATCGTTAGTGTTTTAATTGTAAGATACACCAGATGTTGTTGGCTAACGGATCAAGTTTATTTTTATCGGACACAGTATCTGCAGAAGCAACAGATGATTATGATAAAGATCCCGATTATCTTTCAGAGGATAGTAATGATTCAACCGACAATGAGTCAAAGTCAGATGACGATTTCCTAGACATATAATTTAGTAACGATGCCATATGAATTGATATCGAAGCTGATGTCGTCGAAGGATAAATGGTATTCGAGAAGCCACATACTGGCAACTGAACCAACAAGAAATATTAGAACCAAAGCGCATAATATCATTTTAGGTTTATCAGGGTTAACTAATTAGTAGAAACTTAGGAAATAAATCCCTTCTAAAGCAGGGATTTGGAATGCATTAATCGATAATGAGATGATCGATTAAAAATCAATTATGTAAGAGAAAAATTATTGACGGCGGCTAATAAGTTAAATTATAGAAATACGAATTCTACTGCAATCAAAACGGTGCTTGGATTGTTTCTGTTGTCATCGATTATGAAATCTTCTCATAAGTATATGCTGTCTCTATTTTGCAAAGATTACTTAGGACAACCAATTTTTGGAATGACAATGTCTGTAAGAAAAGGTTTATTAGCCTGCCTCAGATTTGAAAACAGCGTAGATCGGGAAGAGCAAAAGAAGAAGAAATTCGGTGCGAATTATCCAAAATTATTGTCGTTAGGAAACTGCAAGACTGTGGATGAAATGCTTATACCTTTTGTAGGTTATTGTCGTTCTCGCATATATATTCCTAACAGCCCAGTGAAATATGGCATAAAGTTAATTTGCATGACCGATCCACGAAATTGTGATTTATACAATGGCTATACATACACGGGAAAAAATACTGATGGTGGGGGCTCTCTGAAGGAGAAAGGAAACTATTTTGTACCAGAAGATCCATATCATCCTGCGTTATGCGTGATGAGTCTTGTTCATTTAGCAGCCCCACAATTTCCCGTAAGAGTTACCACAATTTAAGGCTCACTTTACCAACCTTTATGAAGAGTTGAGTTATGTTGAGTGGGGATTTCTTGATGGTTTCTGTCATATCGATCTTTTACTTGATAAATTTTACAAGAACTTTTATGACATCTTAGATCGATCTGTTCCGAAGTGTCAGACTTCGGATGACTTTAATTATTTTTCATTGTAGTATCGAGTGAAGCTGATGTTGAACGTTTGCAGGAAGGTACTGACTTTATTTTTAATTAGTCTAGCCCCAATCACTTGACGTTAAATACAAATAAATGCTTTGTCATGTCTTTTACTAGAGAATTGACACCTATTCCTTCCTATTCGATGGACGGTCATATACTTTCTAGAGTTGCTTCTGTGAGGGATCTTGGGATAGCATTCGATCCCTGCTTAAACTTCAATTTGCACGTTGTGCAAAACATGTGCCTTTCAGAGAGTAAAACTTTAGGTTTTATCATACGATCTACCAAATTTTTTAATAACGTCGATCTCCTCAAAACGTTATATTTTGTGTTCGTTGTGAGTAGGTTTGAGTACGGATCTGTTGTTTGGTATCCCTTTACAATACTCAGAATGTTGCTGTAGAGAGAATTCAGCGTCGGTTTTTTGAAGTATCTGAGTTTAAAAATTGGCATTTATACGGATTGTGGAATGGACTTTTTTTTTTCGCTGGAGCAGCACAGCGTTCAGTCACTCTCTGATTGCAGGAAACTGCATGGCGCAGATTTTTTGCATAAATTGAGAAGTGGTCGGATTTGTTTTCTGGTGTTGGCCTTCGCGTTCCGCGTATTGCTTCCCGGCAATGTACCACATTTGTCCATCGGACACGAAATACGAACTTTTTCTGGAAGGCCTCGAGGTAATATACTTCGACATATTTACTGGCGTTAGGGGCGCGTTGAGGATGAAGACCTCAGTCTTTCTTTTTCTTTTTGTCTTGAATTTATATTTTCTTTTAGTTTTAGAATGTATATAATCTTTATTGTTACTCTGTTATTATTATTATTGCTATTACTATTATTTTTTAATATGTATGTATGAATCTCTTTATTGTTGCCCTGTAATTGGGTTTGTACCTGTTGAGCAATAAACAATATTATTATGATTATTATTTAAGCCTTGACAATGTGTGATTAGATTCTGAAAACTGAAGTTTCAAACCGAAACGTGACTGCTGATAACTATTTTTCGTCAACAGAATTAGTTGATCAGTTAAAGACATGCAACATGACGTATGTAGGGAAAAAGAATAAACGGGAAACTTACAAAAAACATATTGTATATTTGAGCTTTTATTAATCAAAATTTCCTAGACCTGTTGTTTCTAATTAACGTTGATATTTCAGTGTTTAAGGTTAAGGGTTAAGGGAGGAATAAGAAAAATACTTCCACCAGGATATTCGCGGTGTGAAAGAGCGATACCAGAGTTATTGGAATGTAAATATAATGGCTGACTATTGTTATAGCATTCAGAATAGCATTCATGTATGTAAAAAGAAATTTTATTCAAGTCAGGTATGTTTAATTAATATTATAGCTACCTGCAACAAGAAAACGGGTACCATATTTTAAATCAGCGTCGAAAACATTCGTGTATAATAATTCATGCAACAGAATAGCTGTTGCGGGTGTAATCATTCACAATAATAAAAATATTCGAAATTCAAGATTAGATAATAATTTTAGATTTTCCTATAAAATAAATATTTCAAATAGCGCTGCAAAAACATCTGGCATTCGAAATACACATATATGTATTTATATGGACATAAATTGGGCGAAAAACAGAAAAAAAGAATACCTACACGGTATAAAATACAACCGGTGTCGCATTTGAAACTTCATATAACCCATTTTAACGAGTCTTTTATTACTGCTCATTCGAGTGAGGTCCCGGGCAACAAAAAAATGTAACCGAAGCACCTAAGAATAATTCGATTCACGTTTCTTGTTTTATGACGCCCCCCGCGTGACTTAATGGGGTATAAAATGGTGCGGTGGTTCGCATCGAAAAATGGAAGTATTAGGACGACAACTGCTGCTGTTTCTGTCACTACGGTTGGTTGTCGCAGACAAAAGAGAAAGATTTTGAATTTATTACCGTTAGTCTGATCGACGGATAAAAGAGAAATGGTGTTCTTTCGTTTTTCGACATCTTGGATATGAGAAAAAAGTTTTCCAGAGTCGATTACGGGTAGATTTTTGACGCATTAGTCTGATGGGAATTAAAATTACCTTCACTTATGGTAATCGTGAAAAAATGTCGAGAAAGAAAAGATTTGTCTATTAACTAGTAGTAGAGATACATATTTATGATCGCTGGTGTTTTCGAGATTACATTTCGGTTTTAAATCATAGAGATATTCAATCTCCAGGGCAATGTTGTGTGTCGAATACGAATTGATTGCTTTTTCAATTCCAACTCCAGCAAGAAGCTGTTATACGTATTCGATAGGCAAATTGTAGCTCATTGATATGCAAAAATATACATAACCGAATGTAATATATTCATTCTGAAATTATGAAATTAATTTAAAATTTGTGGAATAGAAAATTTATTATGCTGACCTGATTTTTGGACTACAAAAAAAGAGACAACAATATCTATTGCTTACACTGAAGTTCATAATTGCTTAAGGTGCGAAATAAACAATTTTTTCTATTTTGCGTTCGAAATGAACTCATTATGAAACCCAAAACAGTATCGAAATGAGCTTCATTTCGATACACTTTTTTTCATTTTTCAATGTTGGCGTTGTTCGAATACAGAAATAAATATCATTGATGTCATTTGATTTTAAGAATTTATGTACATTTGACAGATGTCCGTATTTCACACAAACAACGTATTGTCATGGATTTTTCCCCTAAGAATAATTTTGAACTGTCTGATTTTATTTCATTTAATTAACATGCACATTTATTTAATTATTGATTTATATTTTAAAAATGTTTATATTTTTGAATTATTGTAATGACCGGGACTGTATAGTTATTTTGTATAGGATGTAGTCCGTCTTGCGGTCTTAGTTTGTAGCTTTGTCGCACGATGTCCGATCTTTTCCGGCCTATGATAGATAGAGGTATCAAGTCAGTTGAATTGTACGGTCGGGGGTAAAAAGCATCATTTTTTACTTCTTGTAGAATTTGATTCAAAGTCGGTTTATTTGATTTGGAGTGTTTTTGATGTGTATGTAAATTTCATTTACGTTTTTTTTACGAGTGGTGGTGATCTCGTTTATACATTTAAGTTAGATTATGCTTGATATCTCTCATATTAGTTTTTCTGGATAAAAGTGTTACGTATGTAAGAACTTTTTCATGTTTGATTTATATAAATTCTATTTCACGATAATTCGTTGATATTTATGCTTATTTGTAATATTGAATTATTTCTATATTAGAGTACAATATAGATAGCTAAGAAAATTACCATATTTTTTGTGAGGGAGTTTTTTTTATGTCACAGGATTCTAAAATATTTTTGAAAGTCAGGTTGGAGGGGAGATTTGTCCTTGTGTTTATTGCGCACGAGTAAACTAAATTACGAGTTGACGTTTAGTCGATTTTCGAATTGATTTTGGGGCTTATAAATTAGATATTGAATTTGAGAATTTTCTTAACAATCTATTAGACATATATATTTTGCTCGCGAGTCACAGGAGGCTTTTCTCTGTGTGCGTGTTATTTTATCACACAGACTTTTTCCTCTAAGCTATTGTTAATCATGCTTTAGCTCCCTTTACATTTTGTAAAGGATTTTTTCTTTTTTTTTTATTTTTAATAAATATTGTAAAATCAAATTTTGATTTTTTTTAATGCCACTCTGAATTTTTATTTTACCACGTTCTTGCTCGTGCGAGAGCAAGCCCTGATGCTAGAAGTTTCAAGCTAGAAGAATATACGATTGAAATAGTCCGGACATTCTTTGTGAGCTGAACTTATAAGCAAAGGCGCAGTTCACAGCAGTATGTTGTATACAATTGACAACAACATATATATGTTTCTATGTCACTCATGTTTATATTTTTAAATGAAATATCAAGTAATGTTAACGAAAATTTATAAATAATATGTAATATAATATACTTCGCGGATAGCAAGATTTAAATTTGAAAATGTTAAGTATCAATGTGACCAACTGCATGCTTTATATAAAAATTAAACTCTGAACTTTCAAATTAAATAATTCCAATTTAAGCAATTTATTAATGTAAAAAACGCAAAATAGAAAAAATAGTATAAAAAACTCGTTTCATAAGACCTTTTGCCGCACTCGCTCTTTAGAAAACTCGCCGCTATCGCGGCTCGTTTTCTAAACTGTACTCGTGCGGCAAAATGGTGCCTTATGAAACTTGTTTTTTAATATACTATTATCTAATTTTGACACATAAAGTGACACTTTTCAAAACTGTACGCCGTTAGGAAACGCTTTACTTTTCGTAACTAGTTACGTAATGAAAAATATGTCGTAAAGTTTAATGACACAAACTGGTTGAATCTTCATTTTATACATTATAAACGTTTATGACACAATGTGAACAATTGGTGAGGTTAATTCCTGCAGACGTAGAATTCATGGCAGATGCTCTGATTTCATGTTGCAAAACGGAACTTGCATTTGAGCTTGATTCACCAAGAATATCAGAGGCAATCCTTTTCTTAGTTTCTATAGAATTCTCTACATAACCCGTTACGGTATTGGCTTCTCCATGTCGTTCAAACTTCAAAATATCCGCACCATAATCTGCCGTTTTCCTTTGAAAAGATATCATACTTTTCTGTATGGTATCCCTCTGATTGTCTTCTTAGAAATGCATGTAAACTGGTATATTTTGCTATATCAATATTCTTCTTTAAAGACTTCGCAACACGGAATAAAGAGTCCAGAGTGTTGAAGCTTTTTGATTCTTCTTCCTCGAAATAATAAAACTTTCTCATTAACCCATTTAATTATTTTGTCAAACCATAATTTTTCATAAGCCAAATCGTACCGGGTTTTCGACTTTTGTGGAATCACGGTTGGTAATGCACTTTGTGCGGCCTCTTCTATATCGCTTCTATATTAGTACGATTCAACGATATATTTAGCTAATAAAAGTAAATATTTGTACTTAAATTAACAAACACCTGTCAAGTCAAATGAATTATTATCAAAAGCATGAAAACTGTCGTTACTAATTGAATACGACTTATGACGTATGGCGTTTCTAAGAAAATTAGTTATGACGTTTAATGTCAGATCAACTTGAAAATTATAAAACTAAGTTTTGGTCAAAATTAGATAAACTCTTATATGCAACACATTATGAAATGTTATTTTGTGTAACTCATGTCCATTTGTAAATAGTCCATTTCGTTGCACAAAATAATTCATTTCATAACTGAATCCACAAATAACTATTTTATTTAGTTAGTTAAGCAAACGGCAATAATCTTCTTAGATTGTTTCTATTATATATCTTCTTTGAACTAAAAATAGATGTAAATACCAATTGATACATAAGGTTTCCGACAGCGTCATTGTGTAAATAGGTAGGATAGAAAGAAGTTCTAGCCTGCAAATTGTAATTTCGAATATCTCGTCTTAGGAGGCAAAGTTTAATTTCCCTATGTACCGTCGTTGAGTAACAGTGTCATTTATAAAGAGTTTCGATTTCTGAGATGCGTGCCAAGCAGCGTCCCGTTATAGAATTTTTAACGCCTGGAGTTTGTGCGTGAATCGAAATTTATAGGCATTTGAAAGTTGTCTATGGCAACCATTCCATTGACCTGCAGAATGTTTGCTCGTGGGCGAATCATAGAGACGAAATGAAGGTATTTGAGGAAAAGCGATCAGATCGACTAGTATAGGGGAATCAAAGACGAGTGAATGCATTGATTCAAAGAAATCGCCCGCTTACGCAAAAACAAATTCCTCGACAATTAGGCATTAATCAAGAAAGAGCCCAGTTGAATTACAGAAAAATTTGTGACAGATGGATCGCGCGATAATTAACAGACGTCATGGAAGAACAAAGAGGAACATTTGTCAAGAACTTCTTGATCCAAAAAACAAGCGGTAATCAATGAAATATAGTCGTCTTAGTTCTCCACGCAAGACTTTACGATTACTAAAGAATCATATCCCAGAGTAAGACCGGACTCTTTCTATTCTTTCTTGTACCACTACAACGTAGTGCATAATCGCAAAAAAGAGGCGAGACATTTTAGCATAATTTATGTATAACTTTCAGATTGTGCAACGTACCGTTTAAGTTAGTAGACAACGAATCATTTCCCTTATTTTGGAAGCACTACGGTAGAGGAACGTTACCTAGCCGGAAAAGGTTACTAAATTTGCTGCCATCCCTCCGTGAGCGTATTAAGCACATGATTAATTGAAAAATAATTGAAAATAATTTGGAATCGAAAAATGAAAAACTGTGGGTATCTGTGGACAAAACAACAGATTGTAAAAAGAATTCGGTTGTTAAAGTTATGGTATATACAATGGAACCCTATCAATTGTCACCTTCAATTTTACTAGCTTGCAGAAGCGTACAACAATATAATGACGAAATCATTTTAGAGTTATTGTTAAATACATTGGAAAAGTTTGAACTTACAACAAATCAACAACATAGTGTTAATGTGCATGAGTGATGGCGCCGCAACCAATCTTTCTGCAGTAGGCCGGTCTCTAAAAAATATTGTCGTAACTTTTTACATATTACGTGTAAAATCCATGCTTTACATCTGGTGGCAGAAACTATTCGAAGATATTATCCAGATTTAGATGCATTAATTGCAAGGCTGTCTTACTCAAATCCCCAAAACATGTTCGCCAATTTCACCGACTGTGTCCGATATTCCTGAAACGCCGCAGTCGATTCTTATATGTTGGGGAACATGGTAAAGCAATAGTAAAACGCTGCCTGTAGCGTTTTGCTATCATACGCATAGGAAAATATTAAGAACGTCGTTTTTAAATTTGATCCCAAAGAAGTTACAGCTATCAAGGAAAGCCACTCAAAATGTTATTTTAAGGTTTTAAATTTAAATTTAATCAATTTTAATATGTCTGTGTACGTCACTTTAATTTTTTAACTCTACATTCTATGAGTATTTTGCTGTTGCTTTATACACTAATTTATTGAATTTTTGTTTATTAATCTTGTAATTTCTCCTAAAGAAACAAGAAACTCGTTGTGAAATATAGAGAGAGGAAAATAAATGAGTCTTAACTGACAGACCGCTTGCCCGTTTTTAATTTATTATTAACAAATATAGTGTGGACGATAATTCTTGGAAATTATAATTATATAAATACATATACATATAGATAATTATTTCGTGACCTTTGTATGTTATGGTAAATTCAATTTGTTGGCGATTTAAGGTCTGGTTTTACTTCAAAATGTATATATTTAAAACAATCCTACATGTTTCGGCAAATGATGTCTTTTTCAAGGAATATAAAATATAAATGACAGTATATTAATGTCATACTTATATATTTGTAGTTGCTATGGATAAAATAATTAATAATAATAAATCATGCCTTAGTATTCTACATAGATAGACAACAAAAGCAGGGAAACGCAAGATATGAGTTATTATTATGTATGAGCCCGTGGAGCGACTTAAGATGCTAAGTTGTCGACATTCGCCTTAAACGAGAAGGAAAACCTACTCGGACAGCCAAACAGGGATCAAAACACGGAACTGTCAGCATGATAAGCAAATGTATAGATATTTAAATAGCATAAGATATATAATTATATAACAGCAACATATATTATGATGGTAAATTGCAGAACATTACATAATTAAGTTATAGTATATATGCTTAAATTTTTTATATCACTTCTGTTGTTTATTGAATTTTTTTCCTGTTTAATACTAATCATTTTTTTAATTTCAAACTACAACGCGATAACCATTTCGATTTTGGAAACACACAGATAATTGATAAAGAACAACACACAATGAAAAGGGAAATATATAGCAGACACCAATAATAATTTAAACAATGAAATAACATATATTACGATTCCATATGCTCCACAATTATCAGAAAAAATGAAATATACTTTAAAATAATATGATATAGCTACAACATATAAACTTAGTAATACTAATAAACATCTATTTTCAAAACTAAAATCTAAAATAGAAAAAAATCGAGAAACACATTTCATCTATAAAATGCCATGTTCCGATTGCGATAGTTACTACATAGGCCAAAGTAAACAATATTTATACAAAAGAATACAAGCCCACAAATACTCCAAAACAGACAATAAAACTGCTTTATTTACGCACAAACTACAACGCGATCACCATTTCGATTTTGAAAACACAGATAATCGATAAAGAACAACACACAATAAAAAGAGAAATTAAAGAAATGATTAATATTAAACAAGCAAAAAATTCAATTAACAAGAGAAGTGATATAAAAAATCTAAGTAGTATATACTATAACCTAATAATGTAACGATCTGCAATTTACCATCATGAATATATGTTATTATTATATCTATCAAATGTTATTTAAATATCTGTACACCGGCTTATTATGCTGGCAGTTCCGTGTTTAGATCCCTGATTAGACTATCCCAGTAGGTTTTTGGTGGATTTCCTTCTCGTTCTTACAACTTAACATCTTAAGTCGCTCCACGGGCGCAAATAAAATAATAACTCATGGCTTTCCAATCCATCGTAATTGACGTCTAGCTGTCGAGAGTGCTGAGGCATGAATTATTATTATTAAACTTGAATGTATCTTTGAATATTTTAATTTTATCCATGACAAGTACAGATATATAAATATGACATTAAGATACTGTCATTTATATTTTTACTTTCTTTGAAAAAGGCATTATATGCCGAAACATGTAAGATTATTTTAAATATATACATATCAAAATAAAATAGAGCTTAAATCGCCGACTAGTTTAATCTACTATAAAATACATATATATATATATATATATATATATATATATATATATATATATGTATATATATATATATGTATATGCGAACCTCTACTTAAATAAGCAAATAAAGAAAATAGTAAAGGTAAGTACATGCTTGTTTAAGAAAATAAATCACGATAAAAAAATATTCTAAATATACCCAGCCTAAAGAACAGAGCAATATATATGTTTAATTATATAAAACAATTTGACGTTAGGTTATAAATGATTATACTTTATACTAAATAACAATTTCAAATATGGACTACGTTAACGAGGAGGAAAAGTTTTTCCTCTAGTCAAATAAAAAACAAATTTTCTACGTTGCCTAACTATGTTTATTCACTCAACTCCATCTCAAATTATATTTTAAAACACTGTCATTCCCCCATTATGGACTTTTTTCTCTTGCATAAGAACACTTGTAATTAAATCAGGACGGGCAATTTGGCGAAGTAGTCGTATTGCGGTGCCTTAAAATCAATTTGCGTTCCCCTGATGTACAGACGCCGCTTAAGTTCAATTACTCCTCGGGGACGGAACCCTGTCGTGTTCTAAACGAAAGTAAGGTAACGTAGACTCATCGTCTCTCCCTCGTCTGCCTTTATTTTCCTTCAACATCACACAGTTCGTATGCTTCAAGATGAACGTCACGATGAAATGCTTTATAGGTAACACAAACCACTTTAAAAACATATCAGGAAAACTATTATACTGGTAGGAGACGGCTCCATTTCTCTGATTTCGTTTGAGAAATAATCCACCCTGTCGTACAATAAAATACAATATGTAAGCGAGGTAGATGAATTCCCCACGTATTTTTTACTTTTTATCAAATGGTGTTCAAACTCGGAACAGCTGAAATTGTATGAGAGTTGGAGTGCTTGAAGTTGTTTGCGATGTATCCCAATCATACGCGATGCAGTTTCGTTTGTTTTCAAAAGAAATGAGCAAAGTTTCATTCCCATGAAATTACTTTTCCAGCTTGTTAGGGCGAGTTTGATGCTTGCGGAGACTTTCTTAATAATAATGTTGTTGAGTCTTTCTATATCGCATATTAAGGACGAGGAAAATGTAATGACAAAATTGATCTTACATCTTCAATTTTTTTTTTAAAGGATAAAGTTTAAAAGTGTATTACTTTCGATGTTAATTAATTGTTGAATTTACTAATTATAGCTTCAATTCGTGAGCTTACATTGATTTTTAGCTTTACTCTTCTTACTTATAACGTTGCTAACTTTAAGTAAATTTTGAATTTGAATAGATATATCTATTTTTTCTTAATACTCTGCTCCAATAAATTAGATGAACACTAAGAATAATAGTTATAATGTATTGCATAGTTTTATGAAAGCAACGCAATCTAGTAACCTGGTCATTTGAACATTTGAAATCAATAAACAATCAAACACTGCCAAACAAAAAAATAAACTAAAAAAAAATTCTTAATGAACTAATAAATTAGACTTATGTAACTAAAAAAAATTATGCTTAAAAGGGAATTTAGTAACGGGTATGTCCTCCAGGAGATTAAATGCTGTCCGACACTTTCGTGGCATACTTCAATCAACCTCTGGATGTCGTTTTGGAGTATGGCAACCTATTCTTCGTTAAGTGCTACAAGAAGCTGTTGAAGAGTTTTGGGTGCCACAGGTTGACTCCTGATCTTCCGATCCAGCCCATCCCACAAATTCTCGATCGGATTTAGATCTGGGATAAGAGGTGGCCAATATATAAGGTGTGTATAAATTGGCGGACCCACTACACATGGCGACATTCTTGGTCAAATTTTGAATTAAAAGTCCTAATCCTAAAAATGATGTCTCAGGCTTTCTTTGTCTTCAGAATGAATTTGACAGTAGTAATGTATTTGACTAGAACAACATTAGGCTGCCTACTTATTGTTTTACAACATTGTCAGATGTGTTTTTCGTCAAAATAAGTTAATAAACAAATATTAAAAACAAACTTTAAAATCAAAAAGAAAACTTTAACGAAAGGATAATAACAACAATTCTTCTTTCTTCTAAATTGTAGCTCTTTCTGTCAACAAATATCGAGTAATAATGCTTATTTCAAGACTGAAAGTCCGAACTTTAGGAACCTCGTGCAAAGATATGGAGCATGGTACAACATTTTCGTATTAGGATTTTGGACTCCGAATTTAACGAAGAACATCGCCGCGTGTAGTGGGTCCGCCAATTTATACACACCTTGTATAACTTTAAATTTGATGTTCTTCTAGGAATTTTCTTGTCTGACCTGCTGCATGTGGTCTTGAATTATCATGCTGTAACAGAAATCTAGAGCCCATAAGAGCTCTAGCAGGTATCACATGATTCGTAAGTATGTCTTGAATGTATCGGGCAGCATTCATTCGCCCAAGTATATGAACAAGATCTGTACTAGTATGAAATGGGATTCCAGCCCACACCATGTTAGATTCTCTTTCAAACCAGTCCACTTCCTGAACCAGTCTTTCCCGATAGCGTTCACCTATACGCGCCTAAATTCGAAGATCTCAATCACAACGTGTCAACCGATACCTTGACTCCTCGCTGAAAAGCATTAAGGACCACTGCTCCATCTCCCAATCTATATGGTGTTGACTAAATGCCAATCGTCTTCTCTTATGAGCCGAATTCAATCGTGGCTTTCGGACTAGACTCCTCGATCTAGGATTATCTTCTCGCAACGTTTTGCCTACGGTTTCCGTACAAAATTAATTTCCCGTTGCTTTTCTGAGGTAATTCTCTAGCAGTAGATGTGGGCCGTTTAAGTGCGTAGTTGCGCAAGTATCTGTCTTGCTCAGCGGTTGTCGCACTTTTACGACCTTGGCCAGGTCTTGTAACATATCTTCCTGTCTCCAAGTACCGATTTAAAACCCTGCACATCACAAAACGGCTTACATTAAATTGTCTTGCAACATGACGTAAGCTGTATCCTTCTTCGATTAATGTTACGGCTCTTACAACTTCAATTTCATTTAGGGGGCCTCATGATACGCTCTTGGTATCTAATGACATATAATGACATATAATTTACAAACGCACATTAAATTTTTCTGGGAATTTGTAGTTATTTAGGAGACAAAGATGAGTTTTCCCTAGCTGTTTAACATGCATGATATCTTATTTTAGGATGATCAGAATGATAGGCTTAAAATATTCATTCAAGTTAAATTCATTTTGTGATAAATAAACGATAATATAACCATCTTGTAATGAATTCGTCGCTCCTATAAAACTATATAGGGCATTACAACTATTATTCTTAGTGTTTCTCTAATTTATGGACGCAGTTTATGTTATTTACTGTAAGTTTAGAACTTACAGTAGAATCTCATTAATTTATGTATAAGCTACATGTTTGCTTAATTGACTAAAGCCTCAAAATTAGGGATGTTTAAGTACTAATATACGAGGTAAGGCAATTTAATTCCCGGATTAATATAAAATACAAAAACATAATTGAAGTACAAAAAATGTTACATATTTATTGAAAGTAATTTCCATTCATATTAATACACATACTGCAACATCCTAAAAGTTGTTGGAAACAGTCAACAACTGCATCTGAAGGAATACTGTTCAATTCGGGGTATACATTTTTCTTAATATCTTCTACCTCTTGAAATAGTTTCCCTTTAAGGACAATTTTTACTGTAGGAAAATAAAAAAAAATCTGCCGGTACCAGGTCCGGCAAATAGGGTGGATAATTAATCTGAACAACTCGGACGTACCTAAACTCGTCCCCAGAAATAAAATTAAGTGATTAGTTAAACTCATACATGAAAAATATACATAAACTTGTCTCCGAGAAGAGCAGGTTCACAAAAATAGCTTCATGAATTCGTCGCCGACTTTATTGCAGTATATACTTTAAAATCTATAGATAAAATATTTATTTATGCAAGAAATTAAAAACTCAGTAAGTGCCACGAAACATATTTTATTAATTAAGAATGGAATAGAAATGCCTGCTTGTATTTTATACAAGCACTAATACATATTAACATTTATATTTAACGTTTATAAAAATAAGCTATGCATTTAACAAAATCAAATCTCGAAACAGATTCATTTTTATACTCATCGATTTTTCTAGTATCGTACTGCATACTTCTACGCACGACTGGATCCCGTGTTCTTGTACATTCAGATAAATTTTCAATTTTGATATAAGTCTCTGTTTGAAACTGCTTCAAAATTTCAATAAAATGAAAAATTGATGGATGCGTATAATAAAAACTGGCATTAAATTTAGCGTGGAAAGATTCGCACGTGTTTGTGCTTCTCTCTATGCTATCGCTGTGTTCTGCCCACCAACTAGGTGGAAAAACGGCTTCTTCTGAAATATAATTGTCAACCAAATAATCGGAAAAAACGTGATAAACGTTCATCTTGAGATTGTACTTCCGAAAAATCAAAAGCATAACAATCACCTACTTCCGATGGATTTAAAAATGGTAAACCAAATATATAGCGCAACCACTCGCCAATTTCACTAGTTTCGTTCTTATAATAAGGAACAAGGCCCAGCTTTTGAATTTTACGGAACCATGCTTGTGCTAAATGGAATCTGCAGCCTATAACTTTGAATCTAGAAAGTCCGCTTTTATGGCACTGTGGATTGCAATTTCAAAATCCGCTACGATGACTTTTCGGTTCAGATTTAAACCCAAACTATGACACTTTCGCAACAGGTTTAAAAAGTATACAAAGTTTACCGCCATCTGGCTCGTTTTTGAAGGACTACCCGTATTGTTTCGTTTCGTACCAGCTTAGCTGGCCAAATGAAAGATCGCTTTTTTCGGTAAAGTCTCTTTCGTACGTCAGATGTCACTTATTAAATAATTGCCACCTGATAGGATGAGATTTGCTTTATCTAATAGGCGGTTTCGGCTAAATATCATATACAGATACAGATCTATTTATAAAGATTTGTATCATTTGTATACATTGCTTCATTAGCTTAACTGACGACGCCTATAGTTGGCAGAAACATATGTCTTAAGCAGAAGTAAATGCTGAAAATACGAGGTATTGTCCAAGTATACAGTTACAGATATGTAAATTATTTACATTTAGAGGTTAAAAAGTGTTTTGTAAGAATACTACTTTTTATTCGGCAGTAAGCAAAATGCTAGTGGGATATAATACCCATTTTGTAATATATGCAGTGTAAATAACTGTAGAAAATGATCGGGACAGTAACTGAATGTACCGTCGACATATACGTTTTCATTATTGCATAAAACAGTCACATTGTTAGGCATGTGAATACGACAATTTCTTCAACTTCGTCGAAATTCTCTTTTTTCATTGTCGTAATATTCAATGATTTAACACATTTAATAACTTCTGCCCTATTTTTCGGTAAGGGCGGTAGATATTTTTTCTGTTATTATATAGATTGTTGCCGATGTAATAAACGTTTTGAACGGTGATTGTACTGAAACGACCGGTATTTTCTTTTAGAGCTGAATGTATAATCTTTGAAGGCTCCTCACAAATGTCATCGGTTGCTTTACGTTTAACACTAGCACTTACTATCTGTCTGTTTAGTTTCTTTAGATCCTTTTCATGATTATATTCAATTTCATTGCGCACAATTAAATTTTCTGCACCCACAGTATAAACTTTTGCCTTATAGGAACGATTCGAACATCGCCAACATATTTCATCACTTCTTAAGGATTTGTGTTTGGTAAATTTTACAGAGTCTACAATTAGCACTTGATTTCCACGTTCACTCAAACTGACGAAGTTTTCCATGCTTTCTCACAAATAAAAAGCATTTCTTAGCCTTGAACGTTACTTCAGACTAACGAATTATAAGTATATAGTATATATGGTAGATTTGGGTAAATTTTAAATTTAGATAAATTTGAATTTAATTTGTATTTAATAGGTATACCAATTTTGTATTTATATTTTCAGGAAAGTATAAATTTCTTAATCTCTAGTCTGGGGACAAATTAAGGTAAGAGATTAATACACCGTAATTAGCATGGGGGCGAATTAATGTAGCAGACATTAGATAGTACCTGCACGGGGACGAGTTTAGGGCCGCCCGCACAATTTCTTTTGCGAGAAATGCCCTTACAATTAGTGAAGAATGTGACGGTGCATTGTCATATAACAAGGTCCAAGTACTCGTTTCTCGATAAGTGATTGCACTCGATAAATGCGTACAAAGTTCTTCTGATTGCAGCAAAAATGTGCAAAAAGGTCGCGAGAAACACTCAAACGTTTCAGTTTTCGCTACGGTGTGACTGACCGCGGCACCCAATTTTTTCATTTCCAATTCTTCAGTTAAAATTCTGTGCACACTGATATTTGAGGTACCTACAATGTCGGCCATTGGAGTTACGTCTTTCAAATGAAAGTATTTTATCACTGCTCTCAAGTCAGTTTTTTCCCATTATTTCAAAATTACACTAGACGTCTCTTTGGCGTATTGTCAAAAATAGACTAAATGGCAGATCGCTCTGTACTGTCATATTTAACCTATTAAAGGATGATTCTACAGAATGGTAAAGATTTCCGCGAATTCGCGCCATCTCTATGTTACACCACGTAGTTTCCGAGCAATCCTCGTACTGTCGCTGCAATTACTTATACCAATGTTTTGCATTAGCTAATGGACACTATTAAGAATCTTTCGCAGTTCGTTGAAAGTAGGTTAAGTATTTGTACAGGGTTAACTACCGATTGAAAGTTATGAAAAGTTCCTGCTTAGAAATGAACACAATAAAAATTCATTATTTGTCATAATGGCAAATGATTAGGACTAATTTAAAATCCTTACCCGTCACGCAAAATTAAATGAAAATGTCGCAATGGCATATTCTAATAAATCACCGTCTCTTGTTGATTTAATATTAAGAAAACAATTATCGCATATATCTCATTTAATTCTTGAGAATCTTAACACAATAAACTTTCAAATATGTCCGTTAAATTGTTATTGTACTCCCTCGTGTGTGAATAATTTAAGCTAGTAAAACAGACCCATACCAAAAAGATAAGTGCCTACACGCCCTGAAAGAGCAAAGATAAAGAGATATAATGACTGAGGAAGAGAGTAAATAAAAGAGAATAAAGTGGAGCGAGGACTATATAAGAACAGTTTACCCTAAATGTTATTTCAGGTGTTTTATATTTCAGCGGACTTTCAGAGCGCCGATTTCTGAAAACGCGCACCGGTACGTGTACCTCGTTAGAATATTGTAGAAGCAGCATTACGGAATGACAAAGGTACAGCTTAAAAGGGCGCGCGCGACTTGTTGTATACGGACAAACAAAGCAAAACGTTTGTTATTCTACATAACAGCACGAACGAATACAACGCGAACCAAGCAGACTAGCAAGCAATGACGGCAGTCGCAGACGAGAGGCTTCGTTTTAACAATTGGAACGAAATTCAAAAGGAATCGAATAAAGGATAGGGAAGAAGTTTATAAGTCGTCGACGTCTGCAGAGCACTGAAGAATGAAGAACAAGTGGAAGGAGACCGTCTGTCATTGTTAATTCATAGATCAGAACGACTGAAGTACAAGGTGTACGAAACCTTTGATTTCCTATGGAAGCAAATAAACACAGCATTCAGTATGTATCGAATGAAATTAAAAAAATAATATTATTAGTTTTTACCCTAAATAAAGTACTACACCGGTGACCGCCGAGGTATCCGAGACAATTCGTGTGTCAATTCAATGACTAAAGGTGCCTCTTATTTGCATAGCTAGAAATAAACAATTAGCCAATCACATCGCGCGAAGTAAAGACGTGTTCAAAACTTGGTCAATTCCAATTTTTATAGCCGAACGAGGCGAGAAATTACTGTCAAATTAAATTTGTTATACCTAACCTGACTTTTAAGATTATGAACCAAAGAGATTGTAATATTGCATATTTCTGTGAACCGTTGCTCTGATTGTTGTTTATTCATGGCTGAAGTAGAAAATTGTGTCAATTTAGTACAAGCTAAAGAGGAATTGTATAATGTGCCGTTAGTCAATTATAAAAATGTATATACCGTGAGTTTTTTTTATCTCTATACATAGCCTATGTTCAGTTTAAAAAAAAAACACCTCAGTGAATGGGAATGTTATGCAACCAACATCGCTCGATTATGTGTTACGATAAATGTCAAAATCAATATCAGTAATGTGCCCAAACGAAATAACATTTTAAATATTTTAGCAGTTTTGTATTCACCTAATTTTAAAAAAATATATATAAAAGATGAAAAAATTGAAATTTTGAACTGGTATAAAGCTTGAAACAGTTTAAGGAAAGTTCCGAATTTGTTTTCTATCAAATATCTTTACAGGCCCAAACCATCAATCGGAAAAATTCAGGCGATTACTAGAAAATTTGATTTTGATGATAGTTTTGCCAGATTGATCGCCAAATGACTTTTCTTCGGGGATACTTTAAATCTAAAATTTATGATAATGTAATTTTCACTAACGCTGAAGATTTAAAAGCTCGCATAAGTACAGACTGCGACGAATTACAAACCAAACCGGATTTTTTAACACATTCTTTGCAGGAATTTCATAATCGACTCGCATATTGTATGGAATGTGAAGGTGGATATTTCGAACATTTATGAAAAAGTTAAAGAATTATAAATAAAAACAAACTTTTTTTATTTTCCATAAAATTCATTTTAATATTGTTTGTGTAAGTTAAATGTTAAATAAATTATTTTCACACTTTGTTGACACTGACAGCTATAATGCCTTATTACAACAAGTGATGACACTCACATTGTTGGTTGCATAACGTTCCCAGCATTGAAGCATTTATTTTAAAACTGAATATAGGTGTATTGCTGTGTTATGTTCAGTGATATAAAAAATTTACGGTATAAATGAAACACTGTGGCAAATCAATGTAAACGTAACTTAACAATTTATCAATTATCATTCTATAAGAATTGAAAAATGATTCCTTGTCCTGAAGCCGCATTTCTGAACTTAAATTGTCAAATGTGAAATGTGTATTTGATATCACAAAAAAAATGTAATTGTACTCTTTACTCTGCTTTCAAATCTTTCTACAAATAAAAACTAATATTAAAGTAAGAAAAAAGATAGTTTACACGTTACCAACTTTTATTTACTTCGCTTTACAACACAAAAGATAACGTTCAATTAAACCCAAATTTAATGGACGAGAGAGAAATTACATCAATGCCTGTAAAGTGCATCCTATTTACAAAATAAATACTCGAAATCATGAATGCCGAATATTGTACTAAAACCGATTTTCAAATTAATTCTTCCATTGTTTGTCAGTAAATGAGCGAAAACACAAAATCTCCCCGACATCATCCTTCCCGTCTCCATCGTAGTTTAAATGAAGATTAATACTTCTGGCTTGACGCCCCATCGCGACTAAATTTAAAAGTCATTAAACAACACACGAAAACTTTACTCCGCCCTTCATCGTCCTTTCTTCTCGGTGACAATCAAAGTTAGAGCAACGGCGACAACAACAAGGTCCAGGCGATGGCAACGGACCGCTCCCCATGTTTCCACATCCGCATAATTGACAACTAACGACCCAGTCCCAGAAATATAATTGATCACGCGGCGCTTCGTAGTTTTAATGCAATTTATGTCATAATAATTAGCCAAGCGGTTTTCGACGTACCCTAGACATTGGTAGTGGGTGACACCTGCTACCGACACTCGATGGCCCTTATCTATTTCGTCCTTCCACTCGCGTGTTTACAGTTTAGTTGCAAAATTGGATATTTCATAATTTAGGATGTGGCTAGAAATTATTTTGAGCTTACGTTAAGCGTAAATGTGTGTTCTATCGTTCACAATTTATACTAACGCCGAGTATAATTTATATCGTTGGGATTTCAATCTTGTAATGTGCAATCGCCCACAGAATTTCCGAATTGGTGGAGACTTTGGTTTGAAATATGAAACAGGAAAAATCCCTTATCACAATATAAGTCAATAAACTCTACGTATTTCGGTAACTAAGTTAACATCTTCAGTAGGATAATCTGAAAGAGAAAAATAGTGTTACATGTAGCGTCCTCGGTTAAAGTACAATGGTATACCAGTGTTATCCCACTGACGATTTGGTGAATACCATATCTTCAAACGTTGTAACTTAACCAAAGACGCTAAGTTTAACACTATTTTTTTCAGATTGTTTTACTGATAATGGTAACCTAGCTGCTGAAAGACGTATTTAGTGTTTATTGGTTTATTTTGCTATTAGAGATTTTCCTGTTTCTTACTGTTACATACAGAATACATTAAATTAAACTAAAGTATGCGTCTGTAGTTTGGTACCCTCGATATATAGTATATCAGCAACTGTCACTCGAACGTGGAAAAAAACAATTCTTATCTTTTAAACTGGATGGCATACTCTATATCCTTCTCACTGACTATGAGAGTTCATTGGACGCAATTTCAGTTCCCTAAGCATAGACGCAAGTATCTGCAAGCCAAAGAAGAGATGAAGCAAGCGGCAAGTTTCTGATTAAACTCATCAATTATGACGTGGATCCACCTTCTTTGCTCAGACAAATCTATTTTCTGGTGTCAAAGTACAACATTAGATTATCCGATACATTTTATGTACTTAAGGCGCGTACGAATATCCTCCACAAATTGCTATTTTTGCATATATGCTGCAATGCTCATTGGCTGTATCCTGATCCATTCTGGAAAGTATAGTCATTATTATTTTTTTTCTTTGCTTTGATTTATTAAATCAGTGATTTCTTTTTTTCTTGATTAGTCTCTTTAGTTTGTTTAAATCATTTACAGTTTTCTTTGTTTACCTTTACTGTACTGTAAAATAATTGTCTTTCTGGGTTATTTTTAAATAAAACTAACGGTAATTTAAACACATTATATTAACAAATAAACAAAATACACTATATAACACTTAAAGAAACTAATAACTAACAATAAGAGCATTTATTTCACAATATGAATTTATATATGAATATTTAGGTTTATATAATATCACACGACGACGATTACTCGTTGAATGAATTGTCTCCTTCCATTTCCTGTCTTTTTATAGGTCTATAGACCTTCGAGAATATCCTCGGAGTTTCTAGACCTTTCCGGAGACGTGTGGAATGTTCGGCGCATGATGTCATCGCCAGACCGTCGCCTGATAAATTGTGGATGACTCACATCACAGTACTATGTTAATTATTAATTTATGGCTCTATGTATCATTTAATTGTTATTGTGTAACTGGAAATTGTTGGGTAAATAAATCTTTTTAACCCCTTTTACATATTCAACAGTGATTCCTAGCTCTTCCTTTTATTACAAACTCCTGTCATTATTTGTTTGTTGTCGCTGACTTACGAAGGGTACTAAACTAACAGTTTTAAATTATCAATCGATTATGATCCAATTTAATGTCATACTAGAAAATAAGTACCGAATATATACCCCTTCGATATAATTGATAGAACACTGGCCTAACGAATACTTACTTCACGTTTAATAACCAAGAATACTGGAAAATGGAAGATACACGTATGTGATCCCCTCTTTCGCCGATAATTATCAACATTTTCATGACAACCTTGAAACGAAGACCACGCAGTTTTGCCACATTTTGAACAACCAGAACGCTTATCATTATCAACCGACACGGGTTTTTCTTTTGGCGGAGGAAAATCCTTTATGGAACCAGTTACTTGTTCTCCCTTTCCCTGATAGTGTAGGAGTCCTTTGCATGGTTGTTCAGCTTCAGTATACCCGCTAAAAAACTCTTCGTGTACGCCTTGGCTTCGGGACCGCTTTCGCATACTTCAAAGCCCGGGTTGTTTCACAAAGCTTTCAATTGTCAATTACTTATAATTCAATTGTAGTTGTTGGTCTGCTTCTGGCTTCTAACTCCTTTGTCTCAATTATTCGTATCATCGCGCTGTATGCCTGTTTCCAGCCCCGCTGAGGCTTCACCAGAACAGGAATCAAGTTTTCTGGGTTGAAGCACCTGTTCGTCGTTTCCTCGAAATTTCTTCTTATATCTTCCCATCTGGAACATTTGAAAAGAGTATGTTCTACATCGTCTATCACCCGGCAATAGTTGCAAGAGTGGGACGTCGCTCGTTTTCTGTCGAGTAAGTATTTGTTAAAGCAACCAGAGAAAATAGTCCACCTCCCCATACGGTCTATCTATCCACTCTCTGATGTTAACTATAAGTCTACGGGTCCACCTGCCCCAGCCACTAGAATCCCAAGCCTCTTGCCACACATTTAGAGTCTTTTATCTTTCTTGGGTCCTACTTGCTTGTGTATGACCGCCTTCTCCTCTGTACAGTATTTCCCTCTCGTCTGCCAATATATGAAGAGGTATTGTAGCAGCAATTACCTGGAGGGCTGCTACCGATACCGTCCGGTATCCGCTTACCACCCTTAGTAGTATCCACCTTTGTATTCTGTCCAACTTCGTTCTTTGTCTTTCCACTGTTAGGGCTTTGTACCAGATTGGGGCTCCATACATCACGATCGACTGGACTGAGTTGTATATAGCTTTTCGCTTGGAAGTCCTTGGGTCTCCTATGTTCGGAAGTATCTTTGTCAGAGTTACAATCACTTTTTCGGTTTTTTCTACCACATTACCAAAATGTCTTCCAAATGTCAGTCTTTCATCAAGCACGAAACAATGATACCTGATGCTGCTCTTCGGCCAGATGGTTACTCCTTTACACATGAAGTTGACCTCTTTCCTGTATTTTCTTGGTCCTTCAAAGACCATATCTTCTGTTAGTTCTATTTTAAAAACGGTTGTAACACTCATAACTTTGCATCTGGCCTAAAGCATCCTCGTCAAACGCTTGTTTAAGCGTTTTCAGAGTTTTTGCTACTGTTTTACCAAGGTCGAAGCAGAATTTGATGCACTTCCTTTGTTCTTTCACATAAGGTATTGTAATGTCGCAGAATAACTCAAATACAACTCAACAAATATAAACACAAAGACTGTTTGTCACCACCTAACAAGGTACAACTTGACAGACTGAATTAGTATAGACGTAACTCGCACCATCTAGCGCTATAATACTGAACTACCATCCTTTCGTACGCAACATTTAAATTCCGGGAATTCCTGGGTGCCACCTCGTATCTTATAGAAATATTGTTATATATATTCAATCTAGTTGCAGTTGTCAACGTCCTTGTGGTGTTATTAGAGATTAAAAGAAAATTCTAATATATTTTTGACGTTTGTTCCTGTTACATGTTACAAGATAACAAAAAAAAAAACATGACTTTTATTATTATTTTAAGAATACCTTTACCTAAAAAGAAAGTAACTTATAATAAATTTATAGGGTTTGTTATGGGATATTTCAATATATAAAATGTGTTAGCGTGAATAAGATTGACAAAATGAGATAAGCTATAAAAAAAACTATTAGTTTTAAATAGATTAGCATATATTTTCTTGCAAAATTGTATCGAAAATATTATCAGCTACTTCTTATCTCTTATGTCTGTCTTCAAGATTTTGGTAGATGTTTGGAAGATTTCGTGTAAAATTGGATTACCATTCAGCAAATGACATAATAACTACTTAATAAAACGCATATTATCTACAAAACACTGTGGACCGAAATCCTCGTTCTAAAAACTAAAAAAAAGGTATATAAAAAGGATATATGAAATTAATTGCTGCAACTGTAATTTGAAATATATATCGGTCAAACTAAACGTTCAATAATAACCTGTCATAAAGGACATATAGCGCATATTATATTCAATAGACTGGAAAAATTCAGTGTCGCTCGTCACGCATTAGAAACTAATCATAATATCACGGTAGATTGTTTTAAACTAAAAAAAAAAAACCGAGGGAGTTAGACTGTTACGAGTCCATTCATGTTATTAAGAACCAAAAGAACACGTACAATGTCGACAAAGGCCCAGTGTTTGGTAGTTGTCTAATATAATTTTTAATTTTTCTTCAAATTTAGTGTATACGTGGACACTTTGTAAAGTGTTTCACGATTCTTTGTTTTAGCTTTACTATGGTCCCTGTTCGACACCGTGTTTATTAATGTTACCTACTGAGGATGAAAACTCTTAGTTGTCGAAATACGTATTTTGGATACGATTATTAATTGTGGTAAGGGGTTTCATACCTTTTTTAAGTTTTTTATTTAGCCACAGTCTCAAAAGTTGGGCTTTTTAAAATACTCCTTATTTTTGTCGTGGTTTGTGTATTTATTTTATTAAAATATTTGTATTCTAAAAAATGTAGTGATTATTTTAGTTTCACCTTGTATCTAGATACAACATCTCTTTGCTATCATTAAAAAAAAAGAAGGGATGTAGCAGCACATGTTGCCTTCAAGACCGAAAGGGTTATGAAGAAATAATCTACAAACTTCTAGTGGTAATACAATTTTATGATGTTTATGTACATTGCAACACGATGCCTTTTTAGATGTAAATAGACACGAAAGGCTCCATGGAGTTTCATTACTGACCGCGTAAATCTTAGTTAAGTGGCTCTACGTGTAGAATAACAGGAAACCGTGTGAAGGTACTCCGAGTTTAAAGCTAAGAAGTTTATGAATAAAACAACGGAGCGGAAAGCGGTACTTTTCAAAATTAAATTTTTGAGTAGCAGCATTCCGAAACCTTACGCTTAGCTGCCATGCACATATAGTAAATTCTAAACAGGACGTCTGGACTAAATGAGACGTACAATTAAAACGGTGTTTGCTTTATCAAATTAGGACCCAACAGACGTGAATGTGCAAATAATAAGATTTAGTTTATTTAGAAAATAGACTCGTACTGTGGTTACAATGTTTGTAAATATATAATTTTTAATATTTAATAAGAGTTCTTTTGAAAATGATTCATACAATAAGAAAGAAAATTTTGCTACAGATTTCTTATTTTTAATTAGATCTCTTTCCAGTTTTAGGGAAAGAGAAAATGGAAAATATTTTATTTACGTATTTTTTTTGGAATTAATTAAGGGAAAAATTATTTTGCATCTAAAACCTAACAATATTAAAAACATCAATCCTGTTGTTTTTAATATTTATCTTTTCATGAATGTGGAATCGCTAGAGATACCAAGTTGTTTTGGCGATATATCGATGCGACTGGCGAGTCTAGATTGTGTAGCTGTTTCAAGCAGGTGGATGAGGATATTAGTGTACAAAAACATATAGTTGAGGCATTCGCCAAGAGCTTTTCCCAAATTTATCAGCCTCGTTCTGTGTTGCCTGTCTCAACGCCTTCTGGGATGACTACATGTATGAATATTGATGATCCTATGATTGATGATTGATATGATTGATATTGATGATAATATGATCCAATTTCTGATGGTGAAGTAAAATATGCGATGAGTGAACTCAAGATGGACTGGGTTGCTGGACATGACGGACTTCCAAATTCATCGTTACTATGTGAAGCGCTATGTGCTATATTCAATTTATTACTTCATACGTTTGTGTTTCCAGAGGCTTGGAAGATCAGTAAGAAAAATCTTGTATTCAAGAGAGGTGTAAAGACATTTCCAACTGCCGACTTATTAATATTTTGTCCTCGTGTTCCAAAATATATGAACAACTGGTTTAGAGGAGGCTATATAACAGTGTCAGGTCTTTCATTTCCACAAATCAACATGAATTCGTTAGGGGAAGGTGGACCCTAACGAATTTGGCTTAAATAATTCTGTACCTCAGCACGTCCTTAGATAGGAGGAGTAAGTGGAGATTTCGCCAAAGCATTCGACACCATCGATCATGCTAGATTACTTTGCAAATTGAACTCAATCGGCTTTTCCTGTACAGATAGCTTCTTCTCTACAGAACCGATCAAGTTTGATGCATTACAATGGATCCTGTACTAACACCTTTACAGCCAATTCGGGTGTTCCTAAAGGCTCAAACCTGAAGATATTCTCGAGAATTGGTGATTTGTTGGATTGCCGTGCCTTACAAAGGAACCTTAATACTATCAATTACTGGTTCAATGACAACATAATCGAGCTGAGTATTGCCAAGTGTGCAGTGGTGACTTACTCAAAAATTAGCAGTCCGGTAATATATGATTACTCTTTGGATGTAGTGCCAGTACCAAGACGTGATAGTTTTTGGGATCTGGGTGTTTCATTTGATCTTCACCAACCATATTAATGCTGTTTGTGCCTCTGTATCATGTTCGTTAGGGTTTTTCATAAGGTCTTTAATGTATCAACCGTTAACTGTTTTATGCATGGGTACGCCCAAAACTGGAATACGCATCTATTACCTGGTGTCTATGCTATACCTATCAACAGCTGGCGTTGGAAAGTGTGCAGAAGAGATTTTTAAAAAACATGTTATACCGAGTCAGTGGTACTTATCCAACTCGTTGAACCGACTATGAATACCTACTATACCTACACGAATTTAAGAGTTTAACGTCACGAAAGGAGATAGCTTGCGCTGAATTTATAAGGAAACTAGTGAACAACCGAATTGACTTTGCATATCTACTTTCGGCAGTGAATTTTCTAGCACCGACATACGCTACACTTTCCACGGATACTTTCTCGGTAGGTAGAGCTAGAACGAAATCGTCACTGATTCACATGTCTAAAAATGCTAATATTCACTTTCCTGATCTCTTCCATATATAGTATATAGTCAATCCCTGCCTTTACGTTGCCTCCTCTTATTCCTTTCTCATTCCTTCAGCACACATTTTTATTGTTTGCAATATACATGCATTTGAATATATTTGCGAATATACAATATGACACAGAATAAAGTATACCGAAACTTAAATAGTCATTTTTGTATCTAGAAAGCGAAATAGTACTTTTGCGTTCATTATTTTGCTATTTTGGCGAGCTTTAGCGAGGCAAAATATCCATTCGAGAACACAAAAGCATTTCGCGTTCGAGATACAAACAATATTTTTTCAAAAACTGCCATAAAATAAGACACTTGTGTTATGCACAACAATTTAATTTATATCTGAAATTGTTTGAACCGTGTTCGAATTAAGACGGTTTAGGCGCGGTGACTATCGTAACCATAGCAACTTAATAAAACCATAAACATAAGTTGTTTGAAAATATAGTTTGACAATTATATATTGTAATTCATATTCTAAAAGTGTTTAATTCAAAATCGCCTTGTTTATAATAGTTACTGTTTTGTATTGAAATGTTATATTATTTAAAATGTATATTATTTAATTAATAAAATTATAAATAAGTTTCGAAAAAATGGCAATTTATTTTCACAATTCTTTTATGTTCTAGTGTAATGTCCTATGCCCTAAGGGGCTGGCAAGGATCGCCATGTAATGTGCGCTTACGGCTTTAAGCGACTAGCAGTGATCGCCATGTAATGTGGGCCGATTGGGCAACCACATAGTTGTGCGGGTTCGAGGCTGGACGGAGAATTAAATGATACACATTCGAAGTTCGGTTTACATACTATAATTAATCAACGCTTATAAAATTAATAACAATACTATTTACAAGATATACACATTATACTTAGTTCAACTAAGACAGGGTAGAACGTGGTTATTAAGATGTACCCACAGTTCGTACCACTGACTGGTTGTTACTCTCGCTATGACTTAAACTATTGCCTTTATATATCAGAGAAAGATCCTTGTCTTACTTACAAGTTGTTTCTAGAACAAATGTACAACCCTGATGCATAGTCTTGTGTATGCAACAAATACGGAGTAAGGTCGTGTTTGGATAACACGTTAATGTTTTGTATTAAAGGCGAGGCTGTCGCCTTGCCAAAGTGTTACGCATACACATGACCGTATATAGAGTTATTACACTAGAACGCCAAGGTCTCTTGGCGTTCTAGAACATAGAAGTATTTCATTAGATGACAAAAAACACTCACTTTGTCAACTGAAAATATAACGAAAATATCAACGTTCGATGCCAGTTTTCGAAAAACTATATTTCTAGTGCTACATAATTTGGTATGATAAAGAAATTTTAATTATTGTACATGTACTTGAAGGACATTTTCGTATCTGTCCCGCAAGTTTCTGAGCATTCTTCTGAAAGCAGAAAGTGGTACTTCAGCCAACACCTACCGAATTTTGTTTTTCAATTCTTCAACATTTTCCGACACTGGATCCTGGTAGATCTTCTGTTTGAGGATTCCCCACAAAAGGGTATCAGGAGGTTTAAGATCTTGTGAGTTTGAGGGAAACGGATAATAAGTTCCCCTGGAGATGAGACGTCTAGGAAAATACCGTTGCAGTAGGAGCAATGTTTCCCTAGCAGTATGCCCAGTAGCATCGTCTTCCTGAAACAACTGAGATCCAATGCGTAAATTTTTCGCACGGCAAAACCGCCTTAGGTCTTCGTAAAGAGAAGTCACAATTGTTTCCCTGTACCTCTACTGGTTAACTATTACACTCCTACCATGTTCATCCTTCACAAAGTATGGGCCAATTATTCCATGCCCGGAAATAGCACACCATACTTTTTGGGGGTAATGAAACCTTTAAACAAATTCCTGTGATTTCTCAAAACCTAGAAATCGGGTTGCTTGCTTGTTGATAAATTCAGAGAACAATACATGTGATTCATCGCTGAAGCAAATGTTTGAAATAAAGTTTTCATTTTCGTATTCCATAGCTAACGTTCCGGTGCAAAATTCTACTCTACCTATCACTCTTTTGTCAGCTTGACGCAACCTGTTAACGACTTGTACACGGTAGGAATTGGCCCATAATTCCTTTGCAGCGCGTTGTACAGATGATCTACCCAAATTAAGCTCTTTTGCTGTTCGGCACTGGCTTTTTTTAGGCGACTGTAAAATCTTGTCGAATATCCGATCCATGTTCTCTTTGTTTCTGGAACTTTTCATTGTAGCTGAACGACCTATCCCTTGAGATAACACAAAACACGTGATTCTAAATTTCCGTATCAGCAATAATATAGAGTGCTGTGTTAGTGGACGTTTGTTGAAACGTTCCCCGAACCGAGCGGATACAAATTGCAAACTGGGTCCACCATTTCGCTCTATTCCGTATGACTTTGAATACCATTCTACAATAAACTCGTTTACTATTTCACTAAAAGGCGTGATTATTGAATTTTATATTCGTTTTGCACAGCACTAACTATTGTCACGCTGACATAAAAGTAACATTTAAATGATCAAGGATACCTAGACTGGAGATCATTTAATTCCGGTATACTTAATTCTGTGTTATATTTTATTTTATTTATAATTTTATATGTGTTATATAGTGGCTTGTAATTATTATAATTATTATATCATTTATTATATTTTTAATTATGATGATAAAATTGTTTTATCAGCTTTTGTCAACTTATTGTTGCTAAAACTTATTAAATAATTGAACTGATAGCAAGTTGATCTGTTTGTTACTGCTTGCGTTTGAACGATCGTCAACTTCAAATATCAAAGTTGATTTTTTAAAAGAATGTTTTATTTATTCTTAAATCAATAATAAAACCATTAACAAGCCTACGCGAAATAATTAGAAAATGAGTTTGTATTGTCCAACCAACATCAGCTTTGTACACCTCAAGTCGTTAGTTAGTTGCTCTGCTATCACCAACATCGTTACCGTGGAGGAACATTTAATAATAATGCCAATAACACGATGTAGTCGGCCTCAGTCAGACATGTACACATACGACATCTGCACTGGTTTTCGAGGATTACAGGGAGACATGATTACGTGAGGCTAGGAGAGAGCGAGGAGATGAAAGTGAGAGGCTGTTACATAACTAGCTTTAGCTAGGACTAATACAGCAGTAGGTATATAGGGAATACGATAAACGAACGAATTCAAACTCGCTAATTAATTAACTCCATTCATTGGAAAGAACAAATGTGGCTTACATGTATGTGTACATGTGAGTGCCGTTACGCTTTTCTGAGTTCAATTTATTTGCATTCGACATTAACAGACAAACTCTGGAAGAGTATCACGTTTACAGTAAAATGAATATTGGTTGATTACTACATGAATACTCACTTTTATCAATGTTTATCCACCTTCAAATAAATATGTACATATCTGAATTTGTGTTAAGATACCTGTGTGCAGTTCGGCAAGTGTAAAGTGTCCAAATAATATTATTTTAGTTAATTTTAACTTTACTTTTAATTCGAAATTTGTTATGATTATTGAAAAAATTGACTATCAACTACTGTGAAAATATCCAAGACCTGTAGCTAGATAGCAATTTGTACATACAGAATACGTCTCTAGTACAGTGGCGATATTCTTTTCCTATATTAGCATTTCTCATCATCCTACGTCATATAAAAAACAAAGAATTTAACAGTAAACTAAGAGCAAGCAAGTCCTGGCGTTATATGAAAAAAATAATCAGTAGCTAATTGTAAATTAGATGTTCGATTTATACCTAACATATCAATTTTAATTACTGAAGACGACATATCTATTCATTAACCTCTAAGAAGCCCTGTTATGAAAATTTTTATACCCTTACCAAATCAAAAGAAGTTAAATATTGTTATAAAGTCAGGAAAGAAATTTCTTAAGTAATACCAGCTTCGGTAAATTATATATGGCGATGACGTATCCGCCCGTTTGTAGCTGTAGGTAACTTTTTTATGTATCAGAATAATTGAAACATACATGAGTAGGTAAACCCCACCAGTTTTGTATAATACAAAGATATTTTTAATAATATAAAATATTATTAAAAATCTGGTGTGAAGAACACAAATACAGGTTCACCATTAATATTTTTTGTGAACGTGTCCGAACATATCCCTCCCCAGAGACGTAGATACGTATTTCGCCTTTCTATTATAGGCTCATCGGTACGCCCCTGCTAGAGAAAGGATATCTTCAGACACATTCACAGCTGTATTTGTGTTCTTCACACCAGATATTTAATAATATTTTATACTATTAAAAATAACTTTTTTATAGCCGTTTTGGTATTTGTTATCGCAATGCCGCAAAACTACAATCTTACGAAACCCATAGACAAAGCTTGTCGAATCAATTCATTTTCCTTCCAATCAGTCTTATAGCCAACGTGTCCTAGGCTCGAAGCTAATGTCACCTTTTTGCTATTACTAAGCTAGTTCAAGGCACATGACTAACGCAGTGATGTAATCTGGCTACTTCCGCTTGAAATATAGTAGAATTTTTACTTAGGCTCATCTGGATCATCGTCCTTTCTTACAGCCCGCAAATTTTAGCTGACACCTTGATATTTCTTAAAGCTATCTATGTACCAGATAAATTCCATCTGCATTGCTCGCTTTTTTTTTCCATTTCTCACTATCAGGCTCAGCTATTTTATATTTCTTATGAAAATTGGCGTCATCTTAGCGGTACGTACATCAGCGATATTTCTATTCCATGCTTTACATAGTCTTCCTCTTCTATTCTTCACTGTTGTTCTGGGTTCTAATACTTTTTCGTTTGCCTGTTTTGGTGTATGTCCAAATCGTTTTAATTTTTCCCTTTGATTGTTGTTATTTGTGAGCGATTTATTTTTCAAGTGTTTTAACGAAGAAATAAAGTGGAAATTCAATCTTATATATTGGGTGTCCCAACAAGAGCGCCGGATTTAATTTTAAAGAGAAACACATTTATTTTTTGAATTAAGCAAACATTTTTATTTCGGCATAAAGAAAAATAGTTCCGATTAAACGTGAAATACAACATCAGGCAAATGGCCACCACGAAACCTCTGGCACAGGGCTATTCTTTTGTTGAAATTTTGAATAACGTTTTCGAATATTTCAACAATAACGCGTCGTATTTCCTCTTTAAGATGTTCAACTGTTTCAGGCTTATTCGCATACACCTTTTCCTTCACATAGCCCCAAAGGAAAAAGTCCATCGGTGTTAGATCGCACGATCTTGGTGGCCAATGTTGATCGCCAAATCGAGAAATGACACGGCCTGGAAACTTGGGCTGCAATAATGCCATTGTTTCACGTGCTGTGTGGCAGGTTGCACCGTCTTGTTGGAAAAACATGTCCTCCACATCAATTACATCCAATTCGGGCCACAAAAACTTCGTTAACATTTCGCGATACCGCATACCATTAACAGTTAGCGCATTTTCAAAGAAATACGGCCCAATCACTCCGCCAGCCCAAGATGCACACCAAACAGTTACTCGCGGTGGATGCATTGGTTGTTTGAGTATCACACGAGGATTTTCAGCACCCCAAATCCGACATTTTTTTTTATTTACGTATCCATCGAGTTGAAAATGTGCCTAATCTGAAAAAATGATTTTATTCGAAAAATCCGCATTAATTTGAAGACGTTCCGACACCCAATCAGAAAATCCACGGCGCATGGTCCCTTGGCTTGATTTCTTGCACCAATTGAACCTTGTACGCTTGCAAATGCAGATATTTTAGCAAAATTCGTTGCTAAGTTCAGTCCTTCTTGAAATGTTTAATTCTTGACCACGATGCCGAATGGAAGTTCCTGGATTCTCGGCCACAGATTCCCTTACTGTGGCTATATTTTCGAGTGACCGACAAGGACGACGACGGACAATGATCTTCTGATCCATCAGCGTAAATTTGGTCTCAAATTTTGTAATTAAACGTCTCACTGTCGATGCATTTGGCGCATTATTGCGACCGAAAACTTGACGTAATTGGCGAACTGTTTTCGCAAAACTTGCGCCATTTTTGTAATGTGGTTTTACAATAATTAAACGTTGTTCGTTTGAATACTTCTCCATATTCTTAAATCGCGTGGTCTGTACGTGACAACTGTCAAATAAAAATCACCGTACAACTCGTATTAACAAAATGGCGGCTAAATTAACCGGCGCTATTGTTGGGCCACCCGTTATTTATGTTTTAATTTTTACTATTTTAATGATCTGTAATTTAAAAATTTGCTAATATTTACTTTGGTTTAGGATACATTTAGCTTTAGCCAGACCAGTTACTTCTTACGCATTCTTTAAAATACAGAAGGATTGTAAAATAATTTAAGAAATGACCTCAAATATATATTTAAAGCACTTTATGTATTTTGTCCTTCCTTATTTTTTATCTCATTACTTTGATTTTTGATAACGTGTAAGTTTTTATATTAAAAAAATTGCTCATATTAATATCCTAATAGTTTTACTATTACATCAGGAGTAGATAACCTATGCGTATTTTAGCGCAAAATCCCATGTATTTTCTTATGGAGGTTCATTTTGCATTTTCGGGGGTGAGGTTCGGTGGGAGAAGGTAAGTTTGGGTGAACTTGTAATATTATGTGGTCAGTCTGTAAATAGACGGGTATGTCTCTGAAACAGGTAAGTCTGTATCGGAAACAGACAGGTCTATTTCTGAAACGGACAGATCTGTCTGTAAAAGAGACCTGTCTGTTTCAGATACAGGTCTGTCTCTGAAACAGGCAGGTCTGTTTCTGAAACAAACAAGTATGTCTGTAAAACGGAACTGTCTGTTTCAAAGACAGGTCTGTCTCTGAAACAGACAGGTTTGCCTCTGAAATAGACAGGCCTATCTCTGAAACAGACAGGTCTGCCTCTGAAACGGACAGGTTTGCCTCTGAAACAGACAGGTGTGCGTCTGAAACAGATAGGTCTGCCTCTGAAACAGACAAGTCTATTTTATTGACAGATCTGTCTGTTTCAGAGGCAGATCTGTCTATTTCAGAGACAGACCTGTCTATTTTACAGACAGACCACATAAGATTACAAGTTCACCCTTATTTTCCCCCACCAAAACTCAGCTCCAAAAATGTAAAAGGAACCTCCACAAGAAAATAATGGCATCTTTCGTTAGAATCAGCATACCTTATCTACTATTAGGCAACGAATTTGCAATTTTTATTTTATCTATATTAAGTATGTACAATTTAATGTTGTTTATAGGTCTAATAAGAATAATGAAAGCCAATTTGTTCTAACGCGTCAGGTTTAGGAAAAAAAATATCTACATAATAAATACTACTAATTTTAAAAAAACTTAGGGCAGACGTGAATTATATTTCGATTATTGGAGCACACCAAAATATATCGATTTTACTCAATGGCCGTTCAAGAAGAAGTCACCAAAAATTCACACGGCACCAAGCGAGGTCAAACTTACAGTCCACACAATCAATTCTAGATGGCGTAGCAATCTCAAAATAACGAATATAAAGAACTAAATTTGAAATGTATTTAATCTACAGGGCGGTAAACCTATTGCGATAAATAAATGCAACAGTGTGTATTAGGAGCTCATGATTTGTCTTAATTTCTAATTTTTAAGCCAAAATAGGAAGAATACGTTTTAGCTATTGAAGGTGTAATATTTCGCCTACGGTGATGAACGGCGAATTCTCCGCACACATAACAAAAGCTATTTGGAGCATTTTCACACGTACGTAGCACTGTTGATATAAACACGTGTCCGAGTATCACAAATTGGTTTAAGTTGATTTCAATAACCCGTATCTAGCTTCTTATATAATAGCACAGGACGAAACTCTTATTTCTTTAAATTTATTGGTTTTAGAGCAAACAAGAGCGTGCCTAAATGGATATGGAGCAGCATATATGGGAGCCATGTTCTATTTTAATTTTTTTTTAAATTTTGCATTTAGGTTGCTAAAATAAAATATAACTCTAACTATATTAAAGAATTAAGGTATTTTTACAGAAAGCTATTTAAGTTGCCATCTCAAAATCCTAACGTGATTGAGTAATTTTCAAACTAGAATCCGAATTAGAATTCAAAAAAACGCATAAGATATTAATTTATAAGAAAAAAAACCTGTTAGCTAGAAGTATTAATAAAAATTTGTATTATAGTCACATTCTTGTAAATTTCTCCAAGCACAGTGAAATAAAGAAAATTAATTAAATAAAATAAAAATTATCACACTTTTAAAAAGTTTAAAGTGAGTGAAATTTAATAAGTTTCCTTTGTAAAAAATGAATTCTTCCAAAAATAATACAATTGTTCGCTATTATCGCATACCCTTCATATGCGAAAAGAACTAGAGAAATTTACATAATACGTCTTTAAAGAAAAGTATGGAGTTCTTACCTTGGATACTAGGTCATTAAATTTAACCATTCGACATGCTATAAATAACTACCAAGTTTCAAACAACCTTCACCATTTCCTTCTAAATCTTTCCACAATGACTTTCGGTCGAACTTCCGCCCTAAATAAATCCTGAATTCTGGTAATCCACGGACGTAGTAGATATTTTATCATTTTTAGTAGGAAAATGTAAGATTCACCATCGAACAAAGGAAGCAAGGCAAATACGTAACGGTGAAGAAATCTACCGCGGTAACCAGACGTTCGTAAGAAAAGGCAATAAAAAAGACACATTGAGCAGGTGAAAGGAGTAACATTTTACGAAAGTCCGCGCCTAGCATTACAGGATTCCTTTCTACATATATACGGTGTAGACGAAGCCCGGAGAACAGGAAGAAATATTCAAGGCATCGATTCTAAAATCCAATTTGATTTACAAACATTGTGAAAAAGCCGGGTGCAGTATTGGCAGTGCTGATGGCGCTGGGTTGCTTCGCTTTCGCAGGTTGTTTGCGGATAGCGTGGAGAAATTATTTCAGTTCAGGGAGGGCGACGGGCGGGAGTTCCCGTAGATGCATAGCAGCCATAAATACATACATCATCGGGTAAAAAGGAATACGCGGATAAAAGGTAATCTGATTGGAGGAGCAGCGGTAGCAGCAACAGCCACCCTCTGAACAAATATTTAAACCTTTATCGATGGTTTGTACGGAAAAATCTCGATCTCGGATTGAAAATTTTCCGATGCTGGTTTTAAGTGTTATGCAAATAATGTCGCGAAATTTTTGTTTTCTGAAAAGGATTTAATGCGATTTGCAGTAATGTAGATTAAGACCGCAAATAAATAAAGTTATTTTCAATCTGTTAGAAAATACAGAATCTAGCAGAATAAACAGTACCGAAAATAAAAATTATATTTACTTTTTATTTTTTTTAAATTTAAATGTTCAAAATGTTCACCATTACGGCACAAACAAGCTTAATATCGATTTTGTAAGTCACCAAACATATTTATAAAAAGTGGTTGACATAATTGCCGGAAAAATGTTTTAATTCTTCCCTGAAGTTCTGCGATATTCTCCGGCGGATTTTCTGAGCGAAATATTTTGTCTTTTATCATACCCCAAACGTATGCATTATTAGGTGGTGTCAGATTTGATGTATGAGAAGAATATTCGAAGTCTGTTCTCCGGGAAGTTATTCTGTCATCAAAAGCTGACGGAGTAAGTTTAAGGTGCGCGCACTGTATGGATCATTGAATCATCTTGTTGAAACCATTGTGTGTGCACCAATAGTGCATGGCGAAAGTTTTATAAATCTCCCATAAAAGGTACAATAATGTTCTGTAACGGTCTTGGTTGACAGTAAGTGTATTCTGATTATCGTCTTCAACGAAATATAGACCAATTATCCCATGACCAGAAACCGTGGGCCAAATTGTAAATCGGACATTGTGGAGTGGTTTCTCTACAATCAGGACGTTCAAATTCAAGGAATCGAGTTGTTTGACGAGTAATAAAGCCATTAAGATGAACGTGACTCCCCCATAATTAAACCACCCCTTGAAAATTATCAAAAAATCATGTTCTGCCCATGAATTCAAAATAAGTTTTATACACACACACATACCCTATAGCGTATGTTTACATAGGTAACAACTGTCGGTATTATAAAAGCTATATGCTGTATGCTTCACATGAAATTATTTATGTTCGAGTCCATAAATTCTTTTTATTAAAGGTTTTTTTTTGTTACGAGAAGTAAGAAATATAAAATAATATGGATATAAATAGACGGCTATTGTAAACAAACGCTGCAATATTTATGTTTAAAAAAACAATATGTATATAAGTTTTCCAAAGAAAGGTGTCGATAACCTGTTACGAAAGTTAGCTGTTGAAATTGATACTTTCGTGTAATTTTTTAAAGACGATATATTAAAAAACGATATGGACAACAACAAAATTATTTTTATTGTCGTTAAACTTTAACGTATCGTCTTTTATAATATAGTCAATCGCATAGTGGCGAAATAAAAAATTTTAGAATATCGCTGATCATTTTTTTTTCTCACGTATCAGAGAGAATTTTCGGAAAATATTTTGGGCGTGTATTCTACGTAATTTAATCTTTCCTCTTTTCATACGTTGTCTTTTTATTTCAAGGACCGCGTTGAAGGACAGCCCTGGGGAGAACTCTTGGTGTCCCTATGTTTCAATAATTTTTCTTCATCTTCTTCGGAGCTTATAAATTCAAATTCATTACGTTTTTAACCTGCGAAGAAGATGAAAAGTTAATTGAAACGTCAGGACACTAAGAGTTCTCCTCAAAATTCATAAGAAACTTTGTGGCATATTATTCATATTCTTGTGAGAAAACCTTTGTTTTACATAATCTGACCAGCTAACTCATTGTGTTTGTGATACTTCATGTACTGAATATCCTTTTACGTTTTTTATACAAATTTTACACACGTTATTTAATGCCGCATTCCAAGTGCCATACGAAGTATATATATCGAACTAGTCATTAGCGGCACTGCTATTCGGAGAAACAGCCGAACAGTCTGACTGGGCACTTAATAATCATTTTAGTTTAATTATTAATTACGTATATTTCAATTATATCTTAATTAGTAATAGTACTTGTTATCAAACACTATCTACACGTCAAAATTACACCGACAGCTTATTAAAATTGACTTAATTTCATAGCCGCGTTTAATTCACTAATGTAAAGGTCACCTAAATCATTTTAAATTATTTTTTCTTCAAGGAATGTTCTAATTATATTAATGTAATTGGCATCAAAGACCTTTAGCTCGCGTCTTTAATTAACTTTAGACATCGCTATGTTGTATATGTTTGGTTATCATTAAACCATAAAAATAATAATTCCTTCCGGGAGTTTTCTTGAGACAAGCTCTCAGTCTCTGGCCTTCATCTCCATCGACAAATGCTCGTTCGAGTACATAGTGAATCAGCTGTCCAGGATGGGTTTACACGTTTTTTTTATCTGTCTCGGATAAATAACATCAGGTGAACTGTGTATCGCCCAATACATCACATTTACAAAGCTATTAATTAGTTTCAATTCGTGTAAATACTTATTCGTCAATACCTATACATATCGCTTACATTGATTTATTGTAATTTATTTCAAAGCATCATTTTTTTTATGTAAATATTAAATAAAACTTAAAAGACATTGTGGTGTTTCTTTTATTTAATATATTTCCTTCAGCATACTACTACTCGTCCTGGACTCTTGATGCTCATCATAATATTATAATTAACTCATTCCTCTTATTGTTAGCACGCCTGAACAACATCAACCACTTATTTATGATATAAGTCATGGATTAAAATAATAAAATTAGGTATGACATAGGTAGAATTTCATGAAAATTTGCCTATAAATAAAAAAATTATGTGAACTTAATTTCATGAAAAAGTTTGTAAGAGAATCTAGTAGAAAAATTATCTCTAAGGAGATAAAAAACAAATATAAACAAGCAGTAAGTATAATGATGCTATAGAAAGAATACAAAGCTAAAAGGAACGCAACAAAGTTTAATGTTCACATACGAAGTAAATATGGAAATATCGAACGAGATCAAAGAAAGCAACATATTTTAGGAAAGAGTACAGATGAGGGATGTGAAAGGTTCATTTACATTCCTTAGACACACTTTTAATCATCTATATACATATAATATGCGTAAATGTTCGTAATTTGTTTTTACGAGGCCAATTTAAAGTTGACCTGCATTTTATATTTTTCTGAACATAATTGAAGAGATACTTCAAAATGGTTTTATATTAATCGAAGAGGCATGTTAGATAACTCCATAAATAATTGCAATTTAAACATGTCAATACTGTCAGTTTTATTAACAATGTCTGGCAACAATATTCTGTTGCATTCTGTTGCACAACGTATAATAATAAAATTTCGTTTTCAACGAAGGTGTCAAAGCGAATGGTATTCATCAGACACTTCTTAAGTCGTTTGAGAAAGAGCGTTTATCACACACAACAGTTTTTTAGTGGTATAAATCCTGCGAGGACAGTTGTGAACGCCTGTCAAATTTGCAACATTCTGCCTGTCCAGCGTCTGTGAATTTTGGGCGTCTTGAACATTCAAGAAATTGATCAGCTCATCCAGCACAATAGGCAAATATCTGTGAAGAAAATTGCTAGGATTCTAAACACTAGTGTTGTTAGTGTTCATGCTATTGTCCACGACAAGTTTAAATAGAAAAGCTAACGGGAGGTGAGTTCCAGAACAACTTTTCGCGGAACAACAACAAAAACAATTTCAGATTTGAAGGGAACTTCAGCTTTGCTGTAAATATAAAGGCGAAGACATTTTTCTCACGTATCACAACCACTGGTGAGACCTGCATACACCATTATATTCCAGAAAGTAAGAATGCTAGCATGGAATGGCGTCACTCAAGCTCAACTCCTACCAAAAAATTGAAAACACAACCATCGGCTGGCAAAGTGATGGCGACTGTATTCTGGGACGCTATTTAACTAGTTTATGTAGATTTTATCAAAGAAAGAAAAACGATGAATTCAGCTTATTACAGTGTGCTTCCTGAAAAGAGGCAAGCAAGGGTGGTATTTACCTAAACGATAACGCTTGTCCAAATATAGTCCACCACGAACAATACATCGGTTAAATTGGGTTGTGAAGTGCTGCCTCGCCCTATATACCTCTGAGTTGGCTCCATGACCATCGTCTCTTTGGGTCATTCGGAAAGTTCTTGAGAGACAAGCGATTTACCTCTAATGAAGAAGCGAAGGGCGGTACAAAATTGCTTACGTCGTCAACCGAAAGAATAATTTTCGACGGGAATACAGAAGCTTGATTGATACGCATCAAAGAACATTTTTCTTCATTTAGAAATAATAAAAGTGACTCTTCATATGCGTCTCACATTAATTCAACGAACCACAATTTTAACAAAGAATTTTAAAATATTACACGTAGAAAATAAGGGCAAAAAACTTAATTTATTAGAGTCACTTGAAATTAATAAATTAAAGAAAACCGACAAGATCCTAAATGATCAATTAGAAACAAATAATTCACCCTCACTCAATTTATTTATTTGATACTCAGACAGTCACATATTGTATTTTTCCATAGAATTTCTTTACCTCCCTGTAATATACTGTAAACCCCTAGTTTTATTACTTAAGAACAGTATTGTATAAACCGTAGTGAAAGTTTTGTGAATAGACATTTTAGTAATAAAAAGTACCCATTCCTTCAACTATTTAAAATAAAACATGTGTTTGTTACCGTATACTTGTGTTAAAAAATTTGCAAGTAAGTTAGTTATATGTCTGATGAAGCTCAGGTTGGAGCGAAACGATCGTTGCAGTGTCAATTAAAAAGTGAAATTCATTAAAATTTGATTTATTTTATCCTGATAATATGTATCATGAATGTTTATGACCATAAAACGTTGGAGTTAAAACCTTAAATATCTAATCAATTAAGGAATATGAACCTAAGCTTACATGAATAAGTATATGTTTTTTTATAAACTGAAACTTAAATAGAATTATACAAAAGTAAGAAGATTAATATTAATAGTTAAATATACATTTTGTTCAGTGAAATCTGAACAATAATACACGCTCCAACAAAGGATGTTTATCAGATAACACAACACAATCATTTTGAATGCAATAAGTGTCTAAGAGTTTAAAAATTTGCTGAACTTGTATGTAGTTACAAATAATGATCTTAAAGTATGTTAGACATTTGATTTAAAAAATGTATATATTCAAAAATGTAGCGTAAAATTTGGCTCAAACCTTAGTGTGAATGTGGATCCTAGGAAACACAATTGATAATTTAATATTATATTGTTTCTAGAGTCTACGATAGGTTTATAAATATAAATGCTGCCGATTTAACATAGTTTAAAAAGTATGCGAAGAAAAATTGCGGCAAATCGTATGTACTAAATTTCAGTTTATGAAATTTTGGATTTCTATGCTACACAATTAGTACTTAAAGCTTTACTCACCAACAGGCAAGAACATCTAGAAGAGTTTGAAACTTACCTGAAATAAAAGAGGAAAAACATGTAATTATGGTAATACGTTCAATTTTAATATACACAACATATTTAGAAAATGGAGTTGATAAACTTGTAATAACTTGTATATATATATATATATATATATATATATATATATATATATATATATATATATATATATATATATATATATATATATATCCGAAATTGGTGGAGACTGTGGCTTGAAATCTGAAACAGAAATAAGAAAAACACCCTAACCACAATATATATCAATAAATACTATATACGTACTTCGGCAACTAAGTTGCAGTGTTATCCCACTGGCGACTTGGTGAAGAGCATATCTTCTAAGGTTTAGCCAAAAACGCTACGTTTAACATTTTTTTCAGTTTTAAGGTTATTCTACTGAAGATGGCAACTTAGTTGCCGAAAGACGTATATAGTATTTATTGATATACATAGTGGTTAGGGTGTTTTTCTATTTCTGTTTCATATATATATATATATATATATATATATATATATGTGTGTGTACATACATACATCCTAACATATACAAATAGAGATCTATAATCCATATGAGATTCGACATGGCGATCCGGACTAATCCCGGACCATCTAACAAACAATACATTAGCTAAATTGGGTTGCCTCACCTCCCCTATAGTCCGAACTCCCCGAGTGACATCTATTTGGGCCACTAGACAGGTTCTCAAAAGGTAAGTGATTTGCCTCTGATGAGGAAGCCAAGGATGCAGCGCAAAACTGGCTACGTCATCAACTAAAAATTTTTTTTCGACGGGAATACAGAAGCTTCCGGAGCGCTGGAATAAGTGTATTTTAAAGGGGGGTTGTTACTTTGAAATATGATGTATATACGAGGTGATACCCAGAAATTCTCGGAATTTGAATGTGGCGAGCGAAGGGTTAATAGCACAGCTCTATAGGGCTAGTTAATGCGAGCTACGTCTATACTAAGTCAGTCTGTAAAACGGTACTTTACTAGGTGGTGATAAACAGTTTTGGTGTTTATATTTGTCGTGTTGTGTTTAAGTTATTCTGCGACACTACAGTGTCTGATGTGGAATAGCAAAGAACGTGCATCAAATTCTGCTCTAAACTTGGTAAAACAAACGGCAGCGGCAACTGAAACAAAACAACTGAAAATGTTTAAACAAGCGTCTAGTGAGGAGGTGAATTCCAGTACCAGAATTATTACTGACGACGAATCATGGGTGTACGAGTATGATTCCGAAGCAGTAGTCATCGCTGTGGAAGACGCCATTGTCATCACTGCCGGAGAAAGCGCGGCAAGTTCATAACAACCTCAAGTCGACGTGGATTTTCTTCTTTGGCATTGCGTACAAAGAATTTCTCCTACCAGGTTAACAAAATAATCGACAACTTTATTGCAATGTTCTTCGGTTACTAAGAGAAAACCTGCGACGCAAGCAGCCTGAATACAATTCTTGGATCTTACACCACGCTAATGCATACACCCGCACGTTACTTTCAGCGATTCAGTTTCTGGCCTCAACGAAGATGGCAGAACTACACTACTCTCCCTACTCTCCAGATGTTGCTCCTTGTGACTTCTTCCTGTTTCCAAAGTTGAAACTCAAGGGACGCCATTTTGAGACGACTGAGAAGATTCAGACCGAATCACAGGCAGTGTTGAACACGTTAGCTCGAGAAGATTTCCAGCACACCTTCTAGTCGTAGATAAGTCGCTGAGATCGGTGTATTCATGCGGAGGGAGAGTATTTTGAAGGGGATGGTAGTGAATAAGTTTTGATGTGAAACATATAAAGGCGCGCCACGGGGGTAAACTCGGCTCTTGAACGCCATCACGCGATGACCGCTCAGTCAGCGCTCCCCTCTCTTCGCCATATCGCTGGCGCTCCACTCTCCCTGTAGCGCGTATACCGTATGTACGTGTATATCGGTGAACGCTATAACCTATGTGTATGCCGACGGCCCCCCTCTCTGTTATCCCTAAAAGATATATACTAGGCGTTCGCCGCTTTTACGTGTGTGTGTGTTCAGCGTGTGTTCAGTGCTATAGTTGCTTTACTTGTGTACACTGCGCGAAATATGAAACCCGCACAACTCTTATGAGCATAAAATTAGAGTTTTTTATTTGCGTAAATGGGACAAATATATTCATACTGTCACTTATAGACTTTATATATTATATACAGTAAAACACGCGAGGTAGTAATACATAGCAATAGGGGAATATAGTGGGGATATAAGTTGGTTGGTCGCAAGATAGGTCGTCTGTCACGTTCACTTATGTCAGTTGCGTTATCTTGAAGTCTGTCAAATTGATTAATCGCGCCCCACTTACTTCTCCTATCGTAAAGCGCCAAACACATAATTTAGTATATTCGCAGTAAGCGCGTTTTTACTGTATACATTGCTAATACTTGTAAAACTTAAGCCTGGCTTACATTGATAATATGTTAGTGTACGGGCTTGTATTTCCAGCCGAATACATTGCAACTTTATATTGGTTTTAAATATGAGTACTAGTGAAAGTAACAGTGATAGTGGTAATCTAAATATTTCTTTACTTTACTTTAAATTCCCTTCTTTAAATAACAATCGATTTCGATGTTTCACATCTGCCAGGCGTACCGTGACGGCATATTTTTTTTTCACATTTCGGGAATATGTGGGTGGCATCTCATATATTAGTTTGTAGTTTGGATCGACCAGAGAAAAATAAATTGCAGATCAAATTTGAACCGACCAGGTATTATAAATTGAATTAAAGATAATGAAAATTTGTATTTAAATTAATTAAAGAATATCGTAGAGATTAAGTTATAACATTATTGAGATCTTTTTTTCGTGAGTAATATTAAAACAAATCCCAATTAAATTCAATTGAAATAGAAAAATTGATTAATTTTGCAACAATTAGAACATATTTTTGGCACTTTATTGTTTCACATGTAAAATAAAGTTACACTTCTTCACCGTTTAGAAATCAAACCGGCAACGCTAGCATATCCCATTTGTACGTATTTGAAAATACTAAAGCTGCAACTGATGTGAGGAGGCTGGAAAGAGGCAGGGATTCGTGCAACATCTTTGATTTTATAGTTCGATGCGGGAATAAAGCTGATTACCCCGAGGATTGCCATCGAAGCCGATGTAAATTCGTTGCTATTTGCCAAACGCCGAAATATATCGGTCGAGGATTTTTCCTCCTGCATGCACAAAGAAAAATCGCTGAGAAAGAAATCGCATAACGTTACGAAATTTATATCGAAGATTCTTTTCTCTTTTTTTCTTTGTTGGTCGTAATTTTCTAGTGCAAATAGTTCTTTTGTGTTGAACAAGTTTTTCTTTTTGTTTTAAATTGCTGAACGCTCGAGTAACTCTTTCTATTCAGTATTATTTAGTAGTGTCTTCATGTTCTTGCATGCAATCTCTTAGAAAATTCAAATAATTTTAGATAAAGATTATATGTTTGTGCATGTAATTATATGGAAGTGAATAGACAATGAAAGTCATGTAAAGACAACATATAAAAAGCAAAAGACGAGGGCATGAGCGGAATGTTTTGATGAAATGAATGTAGGGAGATAATAGAAAGAAAGAACAAAACATATCAACAAATAAAACAAAATAATAAATAAATGCTGCTTACTTTACAGAAATCTCGCCCTTGTTTATCTTTGATTAATTAATTTCTAGGGACGATTGAAATTTTTGAGAGAGGTAATAAATATCAAAACATTTCTTTTTATTATAACAATAATAAATAGCATATACGACCCCTTCTAATAAAACCTGAAACGTTCTGTTCAACAGTGCATGACGGTACATGCGATAAATCAAGCAAAATGGTTAAATTAACAAATAAACAATTTAATCTAATTAACAACGAATAAAAATTACAAATTATTACAAAATAAACAGAGGATTAATTTATGCAGATTAATATATATTTTGTGTCATGTTATGTGTGAAACATAACTGACGAACATTTATGTGTATATGTATATTACGAAAATACATATGAAGGGTATAACGGAAAAACGATCTGTACTCCGTTCAGTGTAAATTCCGATTCTTTAAATGCCTCTTCCCATCCACATTGTTGCCGCTTAACTGACAATTACCGAATAGGTTATGTTTTTGTTTTGATCCATGCTGATCGTGTAGTAATGAATTAAAGGGCTATTCATGAAATTTAGTAGTTATTCAAGCAATTTATAACTGCGTACATAATATATCAAATACAAAAGAGCTGATTTTGCTTCCCATGTCTTTATGCACACGAAACAACATTTATAATCAATGGTACATGAAATAAATTTGATAGGAGAAAGATGATCGCATTACTTTGCTTGTTTGTTTTACTGCATATAATTGAAGTGAATAAGAAACAGCACGAATATTCAGCAATAAATAATATATGAACATAACCCGATAAATTGAGTAAAAAAAGTTTTTAAAGGAAATATTTATTTAAATATTGAGCTACAGAGTATCTATTTACAACAATTACAAAATATTTTGTAATATCAATGCACTAATCCCATTGTAAACCTACGAAACTCACTATACAGGCTGCTCCCTGAGGTAACCGACAAACTTATACAAAGGTCTTTCTTTGGAGACTGTGGTTAAGTAAAAACTTAAAAAAAGGTATATAACCCCTTACCACAATTATTAGTCGTATCCTAAGTACGTATTTCGACAGCTAAGTTGTCATCATCAGTAGGTAAAAACCACTAATCAAGGTGTATCCGTGGGCGCCGTGTAAAGTTGTTGCGTAAGCAGTTGTGCTAGCTTTACTGTGCCCCATGTGCGACACCTTGATTAGTGGTTTTATCTACTGATGATGACAACTTAGTTGTAGAAATACGTATTTAGGATACGATTAATAATTGTGGTACGGGGTTATATACCTTTTTTTAAACTTATACTGTTTATTCTAGAAGTGATTTTAAACAAAAAAGTTCATATACACTTTGCTTAATTTTTTTTTCGTTCTTAAGATTTCAACACAAGAAGAAAACTGTTTCAGTGATGTATTGAATTATGTATTTAATTAAATTACATAACAAACTAATATTATAACAATTACTCGAAATGTTCGCCTCTTCTTTCTGAACATATTGCTAGTCATTTTCTAAAATGACAAATAACCTATAGTTACTTATGTCATTTATCGATACGTGATAATTCTCAAAATATTATCAGTAACCATGCCTAGAACGTACACTAATACGGAATACGCTGACATGGTATTTGTGTAAGGGTATTGCAATGGAAGCGGACGTGCTGCAGTACAAGAATATCGGCAACGTTTTCCAAATCGTGCAGTTCCTCACCATTCCACATTTTCTAATGTTTTTCAGTGTTGGAGAAAGACAGGATCTTCTCCAAATTCACTTGTCGAAAGACAGTTAGATTTTCATTAGCAAGCTAATGTTGTCCTAAACGAAGTTGAACAAGATCCATCCACAAGTATACGCAGGATATCTACCATGACCGGTGCTTGTCAAACCCAGGTACGGCGAATTTTACATTACAATGGACTTTTTATCTATCATCTACAGAAAGCTCATCATATGCTACCAAGAGATTTCGTGAATCACGTACAGTATTGTCAATAGTTACAGAACAATTTTGAATTTCTTCCGCGTATCCTTTTTACAGACGAGTCTCAATTTACTCAAGAACGTATAAACAACACTCGGAATTCTCACACATGGGCATTGAAAACCCAGATAATGTAGTCTTGGTTAATCACCAACATCGTTTTTCTGTAAATGTATGGTGTGGGTTGTTAAACAATGACATTATTGGGCCACATTTTATCCAAGGAAATCTTACGGCAAATTATTATAGGAATTTCTTAGAAGATACTTTGTCGGGATTATTGGAAAATGTTCCACTGGAAACTCGACGCGGCATGTTTTATCAACATGACGGCGCTCCACCGTATTTTAGTAGGCAAGTTATTGACTTCTTAATCAAAATTTTCCTGGACTGTGGATATGCAGAGAGGGGGCTGTACTATGGCCTGCACGTTCTCCTGACCTTTCGCCATTGGACTTTTTCTTTTAGGGTTGTCTAAAAAATCGCGTTTACTATAACGGTAAGTCAAATACGCAAGAAGATTTGATCGAAAGTATAATTGCAGGAGTAGATTTCCTAGGAAATGAACTTGCAGATATTAACTGGCAACAGAATATGGCCCAAAGACTAGCAACATGTTCAGAAAGAAGAGGCGAACATTTCGAGCAATTTTTATATACAGTTTTATTATTATAGTTTTCTTCTTTTGTTGAAATCTAAAGAACGATAAATAAATTAAGCAAAGTGTATATGAACTTTTTTCTTCAGAATCACTTCTAGAACACATTGTGTAAGCTTGTCGGTTACATCGGGGAACACCCTGTATATACATATTACACAAATAACTGTATTTGTGACACACTTGCTTTAAGATCTGTCGATACAAATTACACACAGCATCGAATTTTATTTACATTTAGCCTACCCTGGATATAATTTTTTTTCCACATGGAAGTTGGGATACTTTTTTCAGTAATACTATTGCTAATGTACATTGTCCAAGTTGCTCGGAGATGGCTGCTCTAGATTTTTAAGTAGCTGTTCTTCAAACCATAGCAGAAAGTTAGTTAAGTTCATTTCCACATGATAGTCTAGATGATTTGCTTCTGTTGGAAATGTAAGCCATACTCCACGTGTAAATCCTTTTGGATTACCAGCATGAGAAATAATACATGGAGTAAGCATAATTTATTAACTGCTATAGATTTGTAATACTAACACTCGCTAACTCACTAACCTTCGCCCATCAACTTTAGTCCGTTTGATATTTTGAACATTCTGATCTTGCCAGGATCTGCCTATAATGCCATTTTGGAAACTCCATGTTTCAACTACAAAAACAGACTCCAACAATTAATTTACATTGCTATTTTTAATGAAATCCGCCAATCTACTCGACCAAGAATAATATGAAATTGTTCCATTAGAGCTTTGCGATGATAATTTTTTTCCAGCGGAAATCAATGTTACGTACAAGTATTGATAAAGATATTCTGCCACCATTATATATGCTTCTCTCTTGTAGGATATCATGCAATGTGTTAAGGGTAACATATTGTTTTGAAGGATATACATATGATGTAATTACGATATATGATATAATGAGGTACAAAAAATTGAAATTACGCTTATGAATTCAAAATATTCAAAATGTATATAACTAGTAAACACCTCGCACATACGCTTCAGCGTATGTTTACATACGTAACAACTGGATGAGATGGACAATCACAAAACTATTATTTGTGTTATTGTCGGTTAACCTAAAGATATCGTAAAAATATTTTTAATATTTTTTAATTTTTTTCTCGCTTATGAGAGGGAATTTTGGAAAAGTATTTTGGATTTATGTTCTATATAATTATATCTTTCCATTTTTCAGACGAATTATATTTTGTAGCTCTTGTTAGGTCTCTTTAAAAAGTTTTATTTTCGTTTATTTAAAATTAAAATATTAAGTTTAGTTTAATATAGTTTTATTATTTAGAATAATCAAAGTACATAGTAACGTGAATTAAATACTTCGTGCCTTTATCTTGATTCTAGATATCACTCGCGCTATGCTTACTTTGCACTTCACACGGTCTCTAATACACAGGGACGGCTCTATAACATACGCTGTCTTTTTATTTCAAGGACACTCGGCATATGAGGGATGTTTTTGTTATCAACCTAGCTATGAAAACAATATGCTATCGTGACAATTTTCTTACGTCTGCTTGTTTTTGTGACAATGTGTAGTGCTATCTTTAAATTTGGTTTGAATCGCTTGACATTTGTTACTTTTACATTCGTTTAAAGAAGATAAAATGAACGATTTGAAACTTGAGGACAGAAGCGTCATCAAATTTTTATCAAAAGAAGGCAGTAGTCCGAAGAAAATTCATGAGAGAATAGTGGTAGTGTATTTAGAAATAGCCCGTCCTATTTCCCAGTTAAATTTTGATGTAAGCAGTTCAAGTGGGGTAGGGAATCCATTCATGATGACCCCAAAATGTGGAAAACCTCTGGAAGAACGAACTGAAGAATCATCAACAAAATCTGGGAATAAGCAAAGTGTCCGCACGATGAACAACGCAGGCTATTTAGTCCCGAACAAAAATTGTGTCGAGGCCAAATTTGTGAAGAGCATTTAACGATTTTATCTCACGATGAAGACTCCTTAAATACAATTGTAACTGGGGATAAAACTTGCGTGCACCACTGAGACCCTTTCACGAAACAACAGCCCATAAAACGGCTTCATGTGGATTCTCCACCCCCCAAGAAGGCAAAAACGCGAAGATACAATTTTTTGCGGGAAAAGTAATGGCACAGTTTTTTTAGGACATGGAGTATGTACCATAAGGGACTACAATAATGGGAAATGTCTACGAAAACATGAAGACGGCTATACGCGAAAAAAGACCCCACAATTTTGCTCAGAAAACTCTGTTTCTACATGACAACTGCGGGGTGCATAAAGTACGAATTATTCAAGTAGAAATCAATTAATGTGGTTTTGAGGAATTATAACATCCACCCTACGGTAGCGACCTCGCTGCTTGTGACTATTACGTCTTTCCAAAACTCAACAAACACTTCTGAGGGCGTCGATTTTTATCTGATGCCGACGTGGAAAAAGCTCTGGAATCGTATGTTGCTAAATTACGAAAATAAATATATTTTCAGAAAGCATAGCGTTCTTAAAAATTTGGAACAAGTGTGTTCATGTTAATGGTTCTTACGTTGAAAGATATTTTTTTTTCTGGATAACATGAAAAACTCCCTTGGTATATAATCAAATCTGGCAAAAGCAAAGTAGTGCCGGGTGGAGTTAGTATATTAACCCTAGAATAATAACGCTATGTTGTCCTTACGTTATTACTAACGACACGTCAAATTTACATGCTATATGTACACATAAATTTTTTATATGGAAATAAAACTATATGTTTATAAATCTTTATAAAACGTTTATTAAAGGAAAAACGTGAACACTAAATGATGAACTAAGTAAACCTGTTTAGTAAATATTGTACTTTATTTCAATAAGGGAAATTTAAATAGCGAATAAAAGTACGTAGAATAAAAAAAAAAACAAAGTTACAACTCACAATAAAATATAAACAAATTTTTGTTATTACTACAGTCCATACTTATTTTTACCTGGTGTTAACCACATAGGGCGTGAAAACATTTATAACAGTATGTGGTTATTCTTTTCTTTACGGAACGGCATAAACTGCAGTATGTCCTTTTTCCTGGTTGTTTCCTTGATTTTCTGTTGTGGCTTTCTCTTGCTCTAAACTGTTGGTTATACATTCCTTTAACTTTCTAGAAAGCGATAGAATATTTTGCAGTCGTTCCCGTTGCCATGGTCTTGTTAATTCTTCTTGAAATCTAAATAGAAACTCTAGCCTTGACAATGCCTCTGAAATCCTTTCTATTGCATTGTGGTGATATATTTACGTATGCATTAACAGGTACAATATTTAGCATATTATAAAAGAAACATAGCGGACACCTTCTAGTTTTTATATTAGCACACATGTTTTGAGATATTTGATCGAACGTATCAACAGCCCCTTTTGTACAATTGTACGTATGGATTATTTCCGGCTTTGATGTTTGCTGATTTATAGTATCGGTAAAATGCATTGTCGAAATTAGGAAAACTAATTTATTTTGTCTGGGTTTGTAAGACACTAAAGCCATTTTATCATCGAATGCAAATATAGATGTTCCACAACTGCGTGATTTATGTTCCAATAAATCTAAGGGTATTTCAGAATTGTTTTTGCGGAGTGTTCCAACTATTGTAACGGTAAACCTTTTGTCTCCGTCGACTTTCCCATATAGGGGCTTGCATTAATTACATACTCGTATTTAGTAGCAACGTCGCAAACTATTACAATTTTGATGTCGTATTTATTAGGTTTATTTGGAATATATATGCGAAACGAACATTTGCCTCGAAAGCCAACAAGTTGTTCATCGATTGTGACGTATGAACGGCCTTGTAACTATTAACACAGTTATCAATAAATATATTCCAAATATTGGAAATTGGGGCAAAAGTGCTTTGGTCTTTGCGTTATTGTCTCGTAGCGTGATCATCAAATCTTAATGAATTTATCAAAAAGTTAAATCTTCCTTTACTCATAGTCTTATACCTCTCTCCCGAATAGCTAACATCGAACAAAATTTTGTTGACAAGTGATTATTCTTTAGAGCAGCAGATAAAAATAATAACCCCACCCCAGTAATGCTTTGAGTTCAGTTAGTGCCACATCTGAAACAGTAGCGCTCTTCATTTTGTACCTTTCTAGTAGTTCCGCAATTTTCTGGTTTGTACGAAGTAGTATTTCACTTAAACGTTCATCAGTGAAAAATAAACTGAAAGCATGTATCGGTTCTGCTGCGCTTTTAGCTAAGTGTTTAGCTAAGGTTTAGCTAAGCGTTTAGCTAAGGTCCTGGTCGAATATAGACAATATTTTTCGTTGAAGTCTTTTCGCCTGCGTTTTGCACAGGAGTAGTTTGCCATATGTGACCATTCTTTCCTAAATATGATCGTTTATTTGAACTTGTGACAGCGTTTCAAAGTCTTTGTATTTCACTAAAGCTTTCATGAAATGTTGAAGGTTGCACAAGCCTTCATTCCTTTATTAGATGATTGTTCATCCAAATCTCTCAAAACTTTTCTTTTAGTTTTCCATACGTCCAGTTGAGTTATATACGCATCTTCATCAAGTTCGTCAGGAACTTAGTCACTATCAGCATTACTATCATCGCTATTGAACGGATTTTGTTCCACTATATCTCTTTCATTGCCACTTATGTCACTAAAATCAATTGCATTTATAATATCATCTAGTTCCTTTTTGGTAAGGGCGCATTTCATATCCACTTTTGTATTCTTGGATATTTTATCACTCGCTAAGTAATAACACCCGTTAAATTGACGTACAAATTTTATAATGATTTTACTAAGCACACAATTTTACGTGTATCACTTTAGTTTAGTCAAAAGCAAAACCTTAAAACCTTAAAACCAGGTAACCCTACTTCGTCATCGTAGTAAAATAGTGGGAAAAAGCGCTGCCGGTACGATAGGTTTCTACATAAAATTCCACAAATGCGCAAGTCATTTTTACAAAATGAATACGTAAAACTTATGTACGTTATTATTCTAGGGTTAATAAAGTCAAGATTTAAATATCATTTTTATTTTCATTTTAAATTATGGATCTTTATCAAGTAAAAGACGAATAAATCCATAGTGAAGGTTTATTAATTTCTAAAATAGATTTCAACCAATAGTAATTAACCTTCTTTTAATTAATTTTAAAGACATTAGTAATATGGAAATAAAAGATTTCCTTGAATGAGCGGATTATATTTTAAGTAATCATAAATAGCGTTTTAATCATACTTTTTCCAAGTTGAATCGATACGTAGTATTTTCTATATTCTTTCAGTTTTATATTTTCATCTAATTAATTGAGATGACAGGATTTTAGTAATACATTGTAAATTGTAACCTACGACAAAGTTTATAACATTATGTTTATAAGCAAATTTGTATGCTGTTGTAAAGTCAGCACTTCCTGCGTCACAATCATCATCACGTATGGATGTGTTATTTCTAAGCGACGCTGCGCAGTGATTCTAACGGATTCGAATAAGTGTAGGTGTATAGAAGGACGGGAGGTTAGAGGACAGGAGATGGCAATTGAGTTAAGCTCAATAGCTTTACGTCGTTGCGGGCACCGAAAGGTTTACATTCAGGTTGATGCGCTTTTATATTGTGGATAAGGGACATTTCTCTCTATTCTGGTAACGTGCGAATGTTCGCTTCCGTTTCGAAACCCCGCACCGTCGCGTATCATCCCGCGAACGTACGAGTAAGCCACAACATCTCCAGATGATTAATTCATGAGATCTTGGAGTGGTTTAGGTACCCTAGAATCGGCACAGCAGAAGCTCCAAATCCAGAATTAGGATTGAAATGGGACCATTGTTGTAATGCTTTTGAGAATTTAATAACACAGTGCAAACGTACGCGCTTGTACGAATATATATATATATATATATATATATATATATATCTATATATATATATATATATATATATATATATATATATATATATATGTATGCGTGTGTGGACTATATTTTTTTCAGTGAAAGTGTCTGAGGTTGTTCATGTTCGCTTGAATTTTATTCAAGAGATTCTTTTTTTTATTCGCTTAGTAGCTTTCGTGTGCAGAATGTGAGTTTGCATTATCGCCCGTCAACTGATAAAACAATAAAACGATCCGGAGTGCTGTAATACGTACATACGTTCTCTAGTGGATCGCAAAAAAGGAAAATAAATCGGAGAAACTTTTTTTAACATCAAACGAGCTGCAAAAGCGAATCAAATTCTTCTACGTAATGTTTACATCTAATCTTAAATAAAAGTACCTGCGAATGTAAGTGAGGATTAGTAAGACATAGTTACTATAATAATTATGGTTCATCAATGAAAATGGAATTAATTGAAATGCATATTTTCAAGTGTGCAAAGCTTCACACGTATGCTTGTAAAGGTGCTTAAGAAGAGAGACATATAATTTTAATTTTTAGAAAATATTTATTTCTAAGAAGATGGATTCGTTGAAGTGTTAAAAATGGCTATTATAATACCCAAACAGTATTTTTTATTTTTATTGGTGAAATACATTTTAATACACATAACTAAACATACAAAAAGGTTTTAAGTATATCTATCCGTTTATGCACGTATAACGCTTTTGTTACAATTGAAACAGACATGTAATATACATATCTGTAACTGTACACATGGACAATACACCTTGTATTTTCAGCATTTACTTCTGCTTAGGACACGTGTTTCTGCCATTACTATTCGGCGTCATCAGTTAAGCTAGTGAAGCAATGTAATACAAATGATACAAATCTTTATGAATAGATTTGTATCTGTGTAACATTAAGTTGAAATCGCCTACAAGATAAAGCAAATTTCATCCTGTAATGTGGCACTTATTTAAGTGACATCTGACGGACGAAAGAGACGAAAGAGACGTTGTTAATGATTACCCGTATTTTTTTCGTTCTTCGTACCAGCATAGCTGGCCGAACGAAAAGGTCGCCTGTTTCGACAAAGTCTCTTTCGTCCGTCAGATGTCACTTATTAAATAAGTGCCACCTTACAGGATGAAACTTGCTTTATCTTGTAGGCGATTTCAACTTAATGTTATATACAGATACAAATCTATTCACAAAGACTTGTGTCATTTGTATTACATTGCTTCACTAGCTTGACTGATGACGCCTAATAGTAATGGCAGAAACACGTGTCTTAAACAGAAGTAAATGCTGAAAATACGAGGTGTATTGTCCATGTGTACAGTTACAGATATGTATATTACATGTCTGTTTCAATTGTAACAAAAGCGTTATACGTGCATAAACGTATAGATATACTTAAAACCTTTTTGTATATATACCGCCATCGGGCTCGTTGTTAATGGACTACCCGTATTTTTTTCGTTCTTCGTACCAGCATAGCTGGTCGAACGAAAAGGTCGCCTTTTTCGGCAAAGTCTCTTTCGTCCGTCAGATGTCACTTATTAAATAAGTGCCACCTCACAGGATGAAATTTGCTTTATCTTGTAGGCGATTTCAACTTAATATTATATACAGATACAAATCTATTCATAAAGACTTGTATCATTTGTATTACATTTCTTCACTAGCTTAACTGATGACGCCTAATAGTAATGGCAGAAACACGTGTCTTAAGCAGAAGTAAATGCTGAAAATACGAGGTGTATTGTCCAAGTGTACAGTTACAGATATGTATATTACATGTCTGTTTCAATTGTAACACATAACTAAAGCTGGGATTATATTAAATGCATATTTTTTTAATTCTATGTTTACCAAAATTCTTGCAGATCTATACGGATTACGTAAAGAGAAAGCATATTAGATTGCTTTTGTTTTGCATATCTTGAATATAAATACTGCTTCGAGCATATTTCATATAAGATTGCATATTTGTTCATATTTTATACATTATTTCTAAAGTGCACTGTAAAAATATATAAAACCATTTATTCATAATATATCAGTGAATATACGAGTAATGAGGTTGACCTATGGGTCACATCGCCAGTTGTGTATAGTTAGTTCTCGAAAGTATATGTACACGTAATTTTACCTTGTTTTTGATATATCGAAATCATATTCGCATGTGTCGATTTGGATAAAAGATTATCCTGAATTTTGTGCAGATAATGGCAGAGTGTTTTGTAAGTATTGCAGTAAAATTGTAAGTTTGTATTTGTTTATGTTAAATTTCATATTTTAATACCAGCAATTAATAATCGTAGATTCGATGCGACAAAAAATTCTAATTAACGCAGCATGTAGGAACTGATTTGCATAAAAGAAATATCATAAGATTTAAAATTTCCCCATGAGCTACTTCGAATGAATCGTTTACTTAAACAAGAAAAAATATAGAACAGAATAATTTCCATTATGACTTGTCTAACGCCTTCTCAAGTATAAACATTCCACCATCAAAGTTTGATAATTCAACGTTTTAAAATTTTTTAGAGAAATATACGAAACTATGAGTTCCTAGTCGCTCAACTACAAGAAAAAGTATATTGTTAACTATTCTTTGAGGAAACTATGATGAAAGTTAAGAAAGCAATAGGTGAACATTATATTCATAAGAAAATTATATTTATATAAGTGAAAAATAAACAAATATAAACTTGTGAATATGATTTCCACATATCAAAAATAATAAGGTAAAATTAGGTATATATACTTTCAAAAACTAACTAAACACAACTGGCGATATTACTGACCTATAGGCCAACCTCATTGGTCGTAGATTCACTGGAACTTCCCCGCCAACACAAATCTGGGAATTCCCGCTGTACGGAAATGCTCATTCGGATTGAGTGTAATTTTGATTTGTTATGAATAAATGGTTTTATATATTTCTTACGGTGCACTTTCTTACTTCTTACGTTTTCTGAAGGACCGTTTCTGAGTAATTATCCGGGCTGTGTCGGCATTGTAAACAATGACGATAGGGTAGAGAACGCTTTTTTTTTGACCTTTAGATATCTAGGTTTACGCGCATAGGCGCATAGGCATGTTGCCAAACACATATTTTCAATGTTGCTAAACGCTGTCATATTCAACGACTTATACGCGTTTTTCTCAAAACTACGTTTTTCAAATTTGCTGCAGTTCTAACTCGACAACAAATCATCCCATTGATTTTACTCTTATTTTATCTTATTTAGTACTTGTTTCTCTATACAATAACTCTCTAGTTTATTGATTGCATAGAAATTGTAATTTTGGCGTGCTGAAAATCATCAGATTTTTAAGCGAAATCTAGAATTTTTTTTCAAAATTCCGCCATCTTTTTAGTTTAATTTTTTTTTCTCCATCCTGTGTCATTGTACAGACAATACCATCTTGCTTAACGTGTTTTTCTTCAAGCACTATGACTGCAGCAGTAGGGCAACTTGTTTTTTTGAAGACTTGGGTAATAGCTAATAACTACAAGAAAATTGAAGATTATTACTCTAAAAAAATTGTAGTGTTATCTTTAAATATATATATATATATATATATATATATATATATATATATATATATATATATATAAATATATAGCCTGAAAATTTCCAAACAATCCATGTAATAGTTTTTTTTTTGAAAAAATTTCCGAAAATAATTTTTTGGTGCCCCTTAATAATAAATAATTAATGCAGTATTTTTTATTCATTACTTCACGTGATGAATATACCATATGTTAAATTCTACATCAAATCTTTTCTATGTTTTATGTTGATACTCGTAGAGCAGATCTTTAGACTAATGTAAAATTGAAATAAACCCAATAAATAGTTAACTATTTGTATAACACAAAAGTATTTTTAATAATATAAAATATTATTAAAAATGTGGTGTGAAGAACACAATACAAGTTATATATTTGTGAATGTATCTCCTCTCCAGAGACGCAGATACATATTTCACCTTTCTACAGGATCGTCGGATCGTTGTTGTGGTTTTACCCACTCATGTATGTTTCAAATTATTTTGTTAGTTAACTATTTGTTTTATTTCTATTTTAAATTATGGATCTTCAGCAAGTAAAAGCCAATAAATTCAATTATGTAGGCTAATGTTTGATTTACCAATCTCTTATTTCTGAAACATTAAATTAATCTCACAAATGTCAAGCACTATATATAGCAATTAGTAGAATGAATATGATATCCTTAATTCAAATTATAATAAAAAACACTTGGTACGTTTCACTATTTGATTTGATTGCTCTAGCAATATTGTTTCAGTAATTTTTACCACCCCAACGAAAGCATTTCTTTATTACAATTTATATTAAGAACCGACTGCAACATCCATTAACAAGAACATTATTAATTAAAAACTAATTTTTGAACTGCATTTAAAGAGTAATTTAAATGATACACAGTAAGAAGAAGTATCAAATAAGGAAAGAAACAATCTTATAATTAATTAAAAATTACTGAAAAGCCACGTCCATCAACGGAACGTACAGACGCGTTTCGCTCTTATTGGAGCTTATCAATGTACGGTATCTCGAAGACGGACATGGCTTTTCACTTCTATACTTTGTGTATATATAGTTAACATTCTGAACTTACTGCAAATGAGAATTAATGAATATTAAATCTCATCTTTACATGTAAATGTCGCCTTATGTGATGCGTTACTAACTACAATCCGACAAACCAAGTTTGTACTAGCATGTAGAACACACCTCGTCGCGACTCTGACCTTCCTGGTTGTTAGGATAATTAGAAAGCATCACATAAGGCGACATTTACATGTAAAGATGAGATTTAATATTCATTAATTCTCATTTGCAGTAAGTTCAGAATGTTAACTATATATACACAAAGTATAGAAGTGAAAAGCCATGTCCGTCTTCGAGATACCGTACATTAATAAGCTCCAATAAGAGCGTAACGCGTCTGCACATTCCGTTGATGGACGTGGCTTTTCAGTAATTTTTAATTATCCTAACAACCAGGAACGTCAGAGTCGCGACGAGGTGTGTTCTACATGCTAGTTAGTACAAACTGTCGGATTGTAGTTAGTAACGCATCACATAAGGCGACATTTATATGTAAAGATGAGATTTAATATTCATTAATTCTCATTTGCAGTAAGTTCAGAATCTTATAATTGTTAATTAATTTTAAATTATAAATATTACCAATAAAATTATTTTGATAGATTAAATATGTACTAAAGATTTGAACAAATTTTGTATAATTAACGCTTAAAAAAGCAACAAATTATTTGTTTTATCTTCCACGAATATTCTTATATCTTGATGAGAACGGAAAATCAAAATCATTAATAACAATTTCGCGGAAATAGACGCTCAGAATGCAACAGGAGAGACAATTGTAATATTTTATGCCGATAGAATTCGCACATAGAGAGCAAGGATAATGATACGAGTCCTGTGTTTTCCTTCATTGATCATTTGTCTTCCGTCTCCCGGGTCACTGGGTTTTCAATCAATGTTGTGTGTTGTGTTGCCGGCTTTTTTTTCTCTTCCTCTTCTTCAGTACAAGCGTTGATGTTTCTGCTGATATCTTCTCTCTTGTACATCACTTTGTCGTCATTCCTCTAAAACCCCTTCTATCTCCTTCTATTCCCTCTCAGTCTTTACGGAGTGCTTTACGCTTTTCGCTTCGACGAAGGAGCAGCAGTGATACTTAGTTTTAATTATGGCTCAGACAAAAGTTCGTACGGTCTGACATCTATTGGCCGTTTCTTCGTCATTCTTATCTGCGTGTTTCCAGTTAAAATTTCCCAAGTGACCGGCGATCCATTCGATGGAAAAAAGTTATTAAAAACATTCCATTAGGCGAGGAACGCAACGGCCAATTATTATTTGTTGGACTGACACACAGGCTGGCTAACAGTAGCATGAGGAAAGTGATAATAGTAAATGAGATTTCTTAGACAAAAGTTTGTGAAGGTTCAGTTAGGAAGAGGATGAGTTACTGCACGAGGAAAAGAGAAATTTTTAGGAACCTCGGGCAAATCATTAAGAAATAAATCTACTGTTTATGCACTCTAAGTGTATAAACAGTAGTATAATAAGTAATTGATAATACAGACGTAGATAGTGGAGTTAGAAGTGATAGCAGTAGATCATGGATAAGTGCATCAATTTGTAAAGGACAAATCTACAAAAACTAACTTTATGACTATATTTACGATGCAGTATGTATCGGATCATCATGCGATACACTCCTAAATTTAAATATTACTTATACCGATTTGTCTTTCGGCAAAGTTCCTCATCACTTGCTATTAACTAAAGTTAATAATTTAGTACAAAGTATATCCATGTTATTAGAACTTATTTGATAGACCGTATTAATTTTTTTGATTGCAAATGTACTAGATCTTATTGTTTTCACACCATAAGTGGAGTTCCGCGAGGTTCTGTTTTGAGACCACTACTTATTTTATTGTATCGATTTAAACGATGTGTCATTCATACTTAAATAAAAATGTTAATTATATACAGATGATTTAAAAATTTACTCTAAAATTAGAACGATTCGGATGGTGAATAGCCTTAAAATAATTTATGCACTGTAAGAAGCTGATGTGAAAGAAATGGTTTGGAAATTACTACTAACAAGTGCAAGACTTTGTTTTTCTCTAGAAATGAAGTTACTGTCCATTTTGATTATAATATAACGGGGAAATCAATTGGAGAGGGTGAATTTATTCAAAGATCTTGGTGTGTGGTTTAATAAGTCTGGGATTTCGGATTAGTAATACAAAGTCATTTAAATCTACTGATTCATTGAAATTATTCTATCATAGTTACATTCGGATCGCCTTGAAGTATGAGAGTTTAGTCTGGTCACTGTATTATGACAAAGCTATAGGTGAAATTGAATAAGTTTAATGCAAGTTCTTGAAAACCAATTCAGTTCAGGTAAGTTTGACTTCGTATATCTTTCTAACTTTGAATTCGATTATTATACAAAAAAAAATAAGGTTATGTACTATAATGTACAAATGTTGATATAAAATTAATGTAACTTTATAAATACTGGTATTCTAACGTCTGGGGGATGATTTTCAGGAAATGTTCGGGATCAGTTAGGCAGCTGGAGGAGTTTTATTCTGGTATGTTTATGGAAACCTGGTACTTTTTAAAGGATTTGTCCGTATATGTCAGGTTTTCCAGTTATAGTTCTAACGATGCTTGGATACTTTCTTCTTATATTGAGAACGTTTAATAGTAAATATACATAAAGTTTACTGTATTTAATGATATTTTAAATTTAACAATATTTTTTACGTGGTTTTACTACAACAACCCAAGCGACGCTCTTATCTATTATTTTTCTATTCCTCGGCCTCCATACGATTCATTTTGTCTTAATACAAATGGTTAGTTTTGTATTTGTTCTTTTTGACTTATTTTATATCACATATTAATTGATATTACCGTTATAATAAATAATATTAATTATAAAATAGAAATTATGTTCTTTTGAATGTCTATTAATTTCATATACGCCCAAGATAAAATAGATGATTCCAGCGGTAAGTTAATTCAAATCAAAAAGTATTACGGTCGATAAAATATCCAATGATATTAATATTACTAATCAAGTTAATTATTTTCAGAATTTCGAACGAACTGAACGAATTTTGATAATAAAAAATGATCTACATACATAATAAAAATTATTACAAATAAATTTTATAATTAAATACGCGGTATTAACTTGTTTTATATCTTACACTATAAATGTAAGGTCTTCATTCGTAATTCTGAATATAACGCTTATTTCTAACATTAATGTTCTTTTTCGTCCAGTTTCTGATAACAAGGCGAACTATATCAATATATATACCGGTAATTCGGCGATTCTAAAGGAATAATTTTACCAAAACGCATAAATACTAACGAACACTAATCAACACTGATTTCGACAATTTATTAACAGCAGATCAACGAAAAATTAAAACACTTTGCTAACCTTTATTAACTTAGAAATATCCTCACGTAACGTAATATCTAAAGATTTATATTTATCAAAGAAACTTTTCCTGTAGAGAAATCTATCCTATAGATAGAGTCTATCCAGAAGTGACTCATTTATATGTTTCTCTTTTATAGCTATTTAGAAGATAACTTTATCCGCCCGATAACTGAGGGTAAATAAATCGGGCATAAGACGCACCACTCTGAAATAAATTTTGTTTGCCTAAATGTATGTACTTTCTAACATTCGTTTACGTTGTGTAATTAAACCAAATCATGTAGTGATTTTTTTGTAAAAAGAAACATAACATTAAAAATATATCATGGGCACCCTTTTTTAAAAATGCAAAAAATTGTGAATATAAATCGAAACTTAATTTTTAATATGTATGCTAATTAAAGGATATCTATGTATAGGACATGTCGGGTTTTCATATTTTAAAATTTAAAATTCATATTAGATAATTTAGAGGTTGCAAATAATTAATGTATTTGTAAATTCACATCGTTGCCTCCGAATATGTAGGACTACTAGGACAATTTCCATTTTTATTTTTAATGTCATTGTATTTAAATTGGAGGCATAAGCCTCCCATTTAAATATCAGTTTTTTAGTAATTGCTGTAAGTGGGAAATATATTATTTTATGATGCTTTAATAAGTGTTTGCTCATTTAATAAACAAATATATATTTTACGACAAAATGCAGATTTTGAACATGTACATTCTGTGGAGTAACATTTTTATGCTATAACTCAGTGATGACTGGATACGTATTTCGACAAGGATAATGTCATCCTCGGCAGTAACACTCATTAAATTCAAGAAGTATATAGTTATCATCAAACTATTTAATTACTGTGATTTTGGCTAACATTGAGCATTTTCAAATTCATTTACTGAGGTAGATTATTTCTCATTTCTCATCGCTGTTACACATATTCTCTCCTATCTTCACATTCCTCTTTCCAGTCCCTTATTTCTATTCCTATTCTTTCTTCACCAACTTCATCTTTTTTTACAGTAAAATTTATTTGGACCACTTTTATCATTATGTCTGTTGATCTTTTTCGCGTTATGCCTTCGGATCATTCTTATCGTTTTGTCTTTATATATCATTCCCCTCATAATTCTTCCTTTTTTGCCTTGGTTTCATTTTTCTGAACAATCGAATGAATAGTTCAACTTCATTTCTTTCTAATATTGGAATCTTTTTGTATCACCTTTCTATTCACGTCCGCTGATATTTTCTTAATTATTCCTCCCGTCCATTCTAGTCGCTTATTTATATCTTTCCTCTCCTAATTCTTCCTTTATTGCCTTATTTCTTTTTTTTTCTGAACATTTCGAGTGATTACTTCAATTTAATCTCTTTCCTCATAGTAGAATTCATTTGTCACCCTTCTAATTAAGTCTATCGATGTTTTCCTAGTTATCCCTCATGTCCATTCTAATCGTTTTATCTTCATATATTATTCTTGTTTTAATTATTTTTATATTGCTTTGTTTCATTTTTTTCTGAATACTCAAGTGATTACTTCAGCTTCATCTCTTTCTCATAGTAGAATTCATTTGTGTCATGTTTCTGATTGTGTCTGTTGATTTTATCCTCATTATTCCCTCTATCCATTTTAATAATTTTGTTTTTATATATCATTCTTGTAATAATTCTTCCTCTATTGCCTTTTTCGTTTACAAACAGGACGAAAAGACGTTTCTCTAATTTATTTTCGTACTTAATGTTATCAGTAGAGCGATTAGGATTAAGGCGTGATGTGATCAATGAAGCGGGAATTTCTGACTGTATACGAGGGTTCTTTGTTATATTTTGCATATAGCGCTGGAATAAAACAGTAGATAGCTTTTAAATACTTTATTGTTTTTCTAAGTATTCTATACGAAGATTAATGCACTTCTGCATGCGCGCGAATCAACTCTGGAAGCAGTTATTCCACTCGTTTGTTAGTACAGTCAAAATTGCGTTTTTGGAGGTATCAACTACTCCTTCGACGACTGGAACCGTTGATAACCCAGTCCGTCCTTGATTTTCCGAAAAGTAAAGGAATCGTTGTGACTTAGGTCCGGACTGCACGGAGGATGGCCAAAAATTCGACATTTTGTTGCGTTAAAAGTTGAATTGTCTTACGAATTTGCATTGTCTTGGTGAAGGATGATTCGTCGTTATGGGTTGTATACCAATCGGCAGTAACAATTCTTTGATCTTGTAGAGAAATTGTTGCTATATGACCTGCTTTCAAGGCAAATATCGCGACCATTTTTTTTGAGACACTTCGAGAATTAATGACTTTTGTCGACTTTCCAACACCTTGGAACAGCCAAACAGATGACTGGCGTTTATTTTCTCGCACGTAGGAGTAAATCCAAGATTCACCACCACTCACGATGTTGTAAACGTTTTTAGAGATTCCTGCGTTGAAGCGGTATAGAGTTTTTCGACACCTATTAACCTTAGCTGTTTTTTGTTCTTTGGTTGACAGATGCGGTATCCAACAAGAAACTAATTTTTTTCACACAATTCTTCATGCAAATATTTTTTTAATTGATGTCTTTGAAATCCCAAATGATACCTTAATTTCGCGATATGTCACACACCGATCTTCGTTGATGAGCTTGCGTACAGTATCGACGTTTTCCTGAGTGACTGTCGATTTTGGTGCAGCTGCCTTTGGATCGTCGCTGAGACTAAGCCGTCCACGTTTGAATTCTACATACCAACGAGAAAACGTGTTTACTGATGTGGTGCTTCATTAGCGAAAACAGAAAACAACTCGGCGAGCCATTCTTGTTGAGATAATTGTCTTTGAAAATTATAAAAAAAAATTCACGATTTAATTCCATTATTCGACTGAGTTGTCAACTTTGACAGTTCGTTGTAGCTACAACACTTCAGTAATAGAACTATGTAACTTTATAGAAATAGACATAAGTAGGAAATAGAAAAAAAAAATTATTTTCTATATCGGTACTGTAATTTGATCGTAACGATTCGCCCGCTGTCAGTATTACTGTAGCATTTATAAAAATATGTACGATGCTGTCAGTTTTATAGGGAATGTGCATTTATTATTGGTCGTACGGATATAGTATTTAGTGCATTATGTAGAGTGCATGTAGTTTATTATTAGAGAAGGTACATTATGATAAATTATGTGTTATTTTAGTGTTGATCAAGTTGGTCATTTTAGCTCTGTTAGAATACATGTAACAGTCAAATTAGCGTCATTTCAGAATATATTCAATTATAACTTTAAGTGTTTATTATTATACCTATAGGAAGACGAATTTAGATTATACTGTTATAGTTAGTCATTGGATTTAATTTTATTAAAAGCGACACTATCGAAGATGCTTCAAATTAAGTATTAAATTGGGATGTTCGAAAAAATCTGTAATAATAAAATTGTCCAATGTTCAGCTTTGGCTTCGAATTCACGTTCTTTATCTTGAATTTTATTGTTTTATTACTGTTATCAACCAACTAGGTATTACTTATACTTACTCGTATCAATTATAATAATTAACAATACGAAAAATATTTAATGCTGTATATATAGAATATAATTTCCGTGTTTGTAGTAGGGAAAAAACTTTGACACTGACGTTTGTCAAACGCTGCTTAATCAACCAAACAATTTATAGCGTAAAATAACATCACAACATGCGAATAATTATAGTCTATTTTTAAAGTAGAGAGACGAATTTCTGAACGTACGCCTGGCCCAAAGTACATGCACGAAAATCTTGAAAACAATTTGTACGCGGCAAAATTCAAATAATTTTTGCATTTGTGACATGCATATATTAAGTATAGACCTATGCAGAAATCAACAACAGGAATTTATCTAGGATGACAGAAGAGGAAAGAAATTAAGTAAATATTAGAAAGTGTAAACGGAGAATAGATAAGATACATAACATTTATTTATTATAATACAAAATATACATTAATAATACATTTATTGTAAACTTACTGGTTCAGCAAAAATTACATTCAAATATTTATTTACAGAAATGCAAATGTAATAAAAATATTTATCATAAACTTATGAGCTGCTCATAACTATTAGAAGTAAATTAATATATCTCTAAATTATGATGATGATATCGAACTACAATCAAAATCTTCACTGTCACTTTCCTCTTCAACTCTAATGACGAATGGTTCTACTACTTCGTCAAATATTGCATCAATATCTTTCATACGGGATTCTTCTTTTATAACATGGTTTATGCATTTTAGCCAAGTAGTAGCTGTTACATTTCCCAAGGCGTCAAGTAATAATTGTCTCACTTCAGATAATTTAAAGGTTTTGTTTTTGGCAGCCACTTCATTCTTTATTTGGGCCCAAACAAGCTCGATAGGGTTCAGTTCGCAGTGGTAAGGAGGTAATCGTAACACAGTTTTATTTTGTGATTTTGCTAGTTCATCAATAACATAGGAATTATAAATATTCTTATGAATTTTAACCAAGCTTAACAGTTCAGCTCTGACCATATCCTCATCATATTGTATTTCCTTACTTGTTAGGCAATTTTGAATATCCACCTTTCTCCATGATGATGATGGTGGCTTTTCTATTTTACGACTATGATATGATGCATTATCTATAACTATAACAGCATTGTCAGGTAAATAGTTTAATATTCGAGAGAACCATTCTTCAAAAACAGTGGCATTCATTGCATCGTCGTAATCAGTGGTTTTCTCTCCTACAAATAATAATAAGCCATCTTTTACAAAGCCATTACAACTTCCAATGTGCAACAAAATAAGACGACGTCCCTTTCCTGCTGGATTTTTTAATCCAGTTGTAAGCCCTTCGATAAAGGCTTGTGTACGACTGTGAATACTTGTGTCAGTCCACACTTTCTGTACTGTATGACCCTCACTCACCCAAGTTTCATCAAAATAGAAAATTGATCTGTCCTGAGCTCTATATTGTGAAATATCTCTGAGATATTGTCGCCTCCATCTTACAATGTCATCTCTTTCGGTCAAAATACTATTTCTGCTCCTTTTTAAGTATCTAGAGGACATAGCACAATTATATACATGTATTTCTATATAATAAATATTTCTTACTTAAAATTCATTTGCTTTATTAGCAAATACAATGTTGATCGACTCATGTTTGGCAAATCTTCGTCATTTCTTACTTGCACCAGCACCTTATCTAATGTCGGAGGTTCATTTTGTCGAAACATATTGTGAACTATTTGGCGTATAGCAGTTTTCACAGTCTCATCAAAGGATTTCAGTAAAGAAGGCCTACCACTAATCTTTTTAGGATCTGCACATTTTCCAGAGGCTTTATACTCCTTAACCACCCGATACACTGTTGCTCTTGAAATTCCTGTAAGCATACTCTGTAAAATATAGATCATATGTAATAAATTGTATTCACTTGCCTACTACGTCAGAAATTTGTTTTATCTTGTCAAGTTTCTTGATATTGGGTGTATCGGCTATAATTTTCTTGTAAGCATTGATCAGGGTCTGCTTTTCGGTACTACGCAAATGATTCGTATTTTCACGCTTTTTCGGAGGAGAACAAGCAACTATAAAACTCTTTTAATTGTATTTATTTCAATATATTGCTTATAAATTACTTACGAGTGTATCTGATAACTATTACTGTCGAACTCCGAAAAGAACTGGTAAAGTATATAATGAAATAACGGAGAAATAATAGAAACAAGGCTTAATTATAAACACTGTCAGTTGATCAGAATCTGAGCAAGATTTGTACGGTGTCATTTGGCCTTGCTTTCAACCAATGAGATTTCACTGTCAAAGTGGTCTGTTCAGAAATTCGTCTCTCTACTTTAAAAATAGAGTATAGAATACATTTATTGTTTGCGCGAAAGAGATAAATGTGTTAGAAAGATTTATCAAACTCTTTCTATTTCTATATCATTCGGTAATTGCTTCGGTGCACTCGATCATTAACGAACTAGTTACATAGAATCGATTAACGTTATGGATAGAAATAGCAAAGAAATTTCCTTTCTATAAAATTAGATAGTTCAACTACAGGTATCGCACTGAAACTTTGGATTTAGGCTAATTATAACGGGTGTTCAGAAACATTCGAAGTCAAGTGGGCTCTGAACAAAAAATCGTATATCTTTACTTAAGTATTAATATACTAATTTGATAACCTATAAAATTGTATTAAGTAAATGTATCAATCTATCTCAGACATGACTTCATATTTTCAAGGACTACTTTGACTTCGAATGTTTCTGAACACCAGTTAGATGGAGGTTAAATTTTAGTACTGACATTTGATTAATTACGCCCTCTATGTCCCAGTATGTAAAACATAAAAGACATCCCTCGCATGTACCGATAGTTTAAGATAGGTACTTTAGTGTTTTTTAGTTTCATGTAGCGAAGACGACAGCATTACTGAGATTTGTATCCAATGCGAAAATTATTTGTTTGTTTAGAATGCAAAAGTATTAAAACGTTTATGTTAATCTCGTATTTAAAATGAAATCTGAAAATTAATGTGAATACATGAACCCGAGTTATAAAATCAGCTAAACTAGAACTTTCCTGATATTGTGTTTAATAAGTTATATAAATAAGACCAAAAAGCGCATCGCGAATATAATTTTTTTTCAGACTTTAATTGCAAATAGCATTTTACGACACTTTAATGAAAGAATCCACGAAACGGCCTCGTTCTTTCAATAATAATAATTTTATGATAGAGAACAGGGCTGACGTATAAACGGACCGGAGAAGCCCCCTCATTTCGTACTTTTACGTTTATCCTCGCCGTTTAAAAGTTATTTAATGAGGAAAATAAACTAAAGGCAATCTACGGAGGATTTTTTTTATTGTTATAACATTTTACGGCTGGACCGTAGAAGATAAAATGCGACAGTTTTTGGGCATAAATAAACCAAAGACATAAAGAAAGGTAGTCCTTTTTGATATTACAAAAGCCAAGATTTACGTGTCATCTTTTGGTGCGGAAAAGGATGACAAAAATGGTTTCAGCTATTGTGTGCGGAGGACCGCTAGGCTAGTATGCATAATACGTGCACTACTAATATATAAAAAGTTTTTGATTAGACCTAGGTTGGTATTCTAACACTTTCTCTTCAACTTTCAAAATAAAAATTAGGTGAAAAATAAGTAGTTAATGAGAATAACTTTAATGGCAGGATCTTAAAAGTTTATTCCCAGTTTCGGAGTATCGATCGACTTTGACTTTCGCTTGTTGAGCAAGAGCCTTATCTTAAAGCTCGTGGATGGAATACAAATATGCTTGCATTTTCTGGAAGAAACAGAGCTATTACATGAAAATAATAATAATAATAATTGTTTTAGCTGTTCAATACAAAAAGGATTGCACTTACAAGGCAAATTATAATCTTAATTAATTATGCAGAGCTACTGTATGAAGGAAGTAGTAAAAGAATTCATCAAGCAAACTATAAAGTTGTGTGATCTATCAACCTAAGTTTAACAAGGAAGGATCATGATAATTACACTGATCAACACAGTTTTGTTTTCTTATACACTAATATGTGTAGTTTACATATTTTGCTATGCTGACTCTGAATCTAATTTAAAATTCGTTCCATCACGTCATGATTTTTAGATATGTATTTTCTTAAATAGTTTTTTCTTCAAACAGCGGATTAAATTTAAAAAAACATCGAAGTGACTTTTATAGCCATTACTATAGAGTTATGTTTCCTACGTCAGAGCATTTAAACCACGCTCATTTTTGCTCCGGAACCAATGAAATTAAGAATTGGTAGATATCTAGCTATGTATGTATAAAGAGCTACACAGCTTTGTTTTCTTATACACTAATATGTGTTGTTACGTGTCCGTAACGTTCAACGCATCGTAACGTTTATTTTGTTGTCAATTAGCATCCTCTATATTATATTTTGCTCCGTTTTCAGCGAAACCACCTGTATACCATATGTATCGATCGTCGTTTATTTGTATAATCTATTTGGTTTCTTTCAAGTATTTTTTCTTTTTTTCTTGTACTCCAGTCCTTGTTTTTTGGAAGTACGATACTCTCTTCCCGTACGCAGACGTAAATTATTGCCGATCTTGGGCAGATGTCACGGTTCCTCCATCACCGGTGTCTATAAATGTGGCGTAAGTAAATCCTATCTAGTAATTACGGCCCCATACTGGTTTTAATTTATAGACACCACAATTAATCGCTGAGCGATATCTCTTTGTGAGGATTTGGGTGATTTTATAGGAGAACACGTCGACAACTAACTATTAGTATTTTGCAAATTCCATCGAAAGTCTCGTTTCGGTACGTATTTGAGTATCTCTTCATGTTCTTTTGTTTATTTTGTTGTTTAATTTCATAATTTAGGTGGTCCTATCCATGGGCGAACAATACCACCCAGTACTTTCCCGTGTGTTACGCTCCATCACAGGAAGCGCACCAGAAGTCGCCGGACCCAACAGATAAGCGTTACTGGTTATTAATTATTAAACCGATATTTTTATTTGTTCCATTGCCGCACATTTATTACTAAAGATTTTTTTTTTGTCAGAAATAGATGGCTTATTGTCAATCTTAACATTCGCACAGGTGTTTTCTTAAGAAATAACCTGTTTCGTTCGTCTAGTTTTTTCCCTTTTTTTGTTTTTTTGGATCGCCACACTAAGAGTTCAAGGCTATTTTATGCTAATATATTTTTACGTATTTTTTATTTAAACTATTTTTATGCGTTGCATATATTAAATCTTACGAGTGTAATTTTGAGAGAATTCACTTAAAATTTATTAATTAGTGTAGATTTAGTCAGCGAATTGTAGTATTTAATTTAAATTTGTGAACCGATCTAAAAGAATAGGTATTTTTTTTTACAGGGCGATTAATTATTTTAAGCACACTGATCCAGTGTTCATTTGAACTGTTACTGATAAGGCCATCTGCCACCTTTTTTGTCATTCATTTTCATTTGTCCGCTAATAATTAAAATTAGCAAAGTTTAGTTAAATACTGTTTGTAACTTTTTTTCACTCTTTCTATTTATATCAATAAATAGGGTATCTTTGTAGCCACGAAGTTTGTTTTCGATCTTCAGGAGTGGAACTGGTTTCGGTCGGCGGGATTGGCCCCTCGGCCCATGCGCGCCTTGCCTTTTTCTTTTTTTTGAAAATTGAATTTTTCAATACCATTTTTCCGAATTTGCGACGTCCAGCGGCATAAAATAAGGTGGCGCCCTATATAGGAATTTCGTCGTTATTACCTCTGATAGATGCCTCCTGGCCTGAAGGAGTTTAAGGAGTCGTGTGGGCCGTTGGACGATGGCAGAAGTTACTTATTTTAATTAATTCGCAGTAAAGGTATTAGAATAAAATGAGCACAAGATAAAATTTAAATGAACATATAATACAAAAAAAAAATCAAAAAAAAAAAAAAATCTATCTTTATAAAGTATAAAGATAAACTATCTTACAATGACACAATGAGGTAAAATATATACACTGTAAATTGACAGCTAAGTGGATTAAAACTTCCTCTAAATTACTCCGAACAACTTATCTAAAAAATAATAAAATTTATTTTTAATTTCTCCCCAGAGAACCAGACTGTCTAATCAAATTTAATACACGACCAAATCTACGCATGTGCAAACATCAAACACAAGAAAAAATACCCTTGACTTCCAAACGAGCAAAATTTTACACTTATAATTTTTTTACATAGAAGTTTAAAAATACTCTTTATTATTTATTTCTACTAATTATAAATCTCTTAAATAACAATATTGAATACAATATAAATATACTTATAATATTAATCAAAATTTTATGAATTCATAAAATAAAAAAACTTACAGTTTTAGGAGACTTATAAGACACATTGTTTAATATTAACATCAACCAATTACAAGAATACAGCTCTCCAACAATATACGGGAATTGAATATCAAAAACCATCAACAAATTAACACAATCAAACCATCCCGAATTAAATTAAAATATATATTTAACGTAACTGACACTATCCCCTCTACGTCCCTCCGACGCAGCTTAATTCGCGCGCTTTTTAAAATCGCTCGTTATTATGCCTCACCTGGTATATGTATATATATATATATATATATATATATATATATATATATATACAAGGTGAGGCATAATAACGAGCGATTTTAAAAAGCGCGCGAATTAAGCTGCGTCGGAGGGACGTAGAGGGGATAGTGTCAGTTACGTTCGGCGCGAAATAGCATTTAGTCACAATGGAACGTTGGACCCCACAGCATCGTGCGTACGCTGTGAAAGCATTTTATCAAAACGGTAGTTCGTACCAGCTAGCACGTCGTGCATTTCGCAACCACTTCAACATTAATCGAAATCGGCCAGTGCCATCTGCCTGTGCGATTAAAAAGTGGGTTGAGAACTTTGAAGAGACGTCGTCAACGACAAGGAAGAAAACTGGAAAACCAATATCTGTGCGCACACCTGAAAACATTGAACGTGTAAGAGTCGCCATTGACGAAAGCCCTCGTCGCTCAGCTCGCCGACACAGCGTTACACTTGGAATTCAAACAGAACAGTAAGAAGAATTTTACACAAAGATTTGCACTTTCATCCTTACAAGATCCAAATGGTTCAGGCCCTTAAGGAAACAGATTATGTGAGCCGACGCCGGTTCAGCTTAGAATTTTTGGACTTGATTAATCGAGACGAGGACATTGTAAACCGTTTGTGGATGAGTGATGAAGCGCACTTCCATCTCTCCGGTTACGTGAACAAGCAGAACTTTCGATTTTGGAGTGACGTTAATCCTAGAGAACTGCATCAGCAACCATTGCACTCCGCAAAAGTTACTCTGTGGTGCGCCATGTCTTCATTAGGGATAATAGGGCCATACTTTTTTGAAGATGGCCTTGGCAATGCTGTAACAGTGACTTCGCAGAGATACGCAGAAATGTTGGAAAACTTTTTTACTCCACAACTTGCACACTACGACGTGAACGATGGGACGTTTTTCCAGCAGGACGGAGCAACATTCCACACAGCTCGAGTAAGCATGAATATTGTCAATCGTTTGTTTCAAAATCATGTGATCTCCCGAAATGGGGATATTGCATGGCTCGCTCGTTCACCGGACCTCACAACATGTCACTTTTTCTTGTGGGGTTATCTGAAAAGTAAAGTTTACCAAGATAACCCTCCTCGAACAATTGAAGGCCTGAAAGAGCGGATCCGACAAGAAGTTGTTCAAATCCCACTGGCAATGCTACGCAATATGATGGGTCACTTCAAGGTCCGGCTGGAGGAATGTGTGCGTCTAAACGGAAGGCATCTTACCGGAGTTATCTTCAAAAAATAACCGACGATTTACTATTGCAGAAAATGCTTTTTCATGTATTTTAATATTATGAAATCATAAATTTTCTTAAACGAAGTGTTTTTATTTAACAGCCTTTTAAATAGCTCGTTATTATGCCTCACCTTGTATATATTTTTTTTTTCAAAGAAATACAACGTTCTTGTCTTAAGGAGAAACATAGTCTCCATGAATTCACCAAGGTTTCTCGAACAAATCGACCTCGAATAAAACTAGTTTTTTATCTTAGCACATTTTTACATATCAGATATACATAAATATCCACAAATAATGTACATTCATTTTAAATAAATTTTAAATATTATTTAGGGAAAAATCCATAACAATATGTATATTCGTGTTTAATGTTCATTCGTATTAATGTTAGTTAAGCAGTCATGTATACTACTTGCCCTATTTATTATTTGGTATATTAAGGGCTCTAACGCTATAACTGCAACGGATACATTCTTAATTCTGGGGCAGTTTGCACATAGAAATTGTCGCCAGATGTTGCTGCTTTCGGCCGGTGGATGCCGTGAGATATCAATTAGATATTTGTTGTCCAAGTTTGGTTTCTATATATGGTGAACTAGTTCAAAGAATTGTTGATTTTTGCGTCGTACGGTGATGAGGGTAGTTGTAGCCCGAAACACGTACTTGTACGTTAATCGTTCTTAATGCAATGTTAGTATACGTTGTGTGTCCGTTTTGCATATATATGCGTATATGATTAAGATATATATTCATGGAGATAAGCCGACAATAGGAGAATTTGGAAAAAAGTGTCTGAAAATGATTATTTTTGTTAAGAAAATAATTTTTACGCAACTCAAAAGATTTCTATTCTATTATCTGTCCAGTTGGGGTAATAGATTCCCACTTTTTAAATTATTTTATTTAAAATTACTAAAAGTGTTTTCAATTTTCTAATCAAATCGTTCCATTTTTGATTTACGAACTAACATTTTAATTCTTATTTTTTTCTTAGTAAAATTCTACTCGCTTGTATTTACGTGAAAACAGTTTATTTGAATTTCAACAAAACAAAATCGAAACACAAAATTTTCTAATAGTATCTGGGCGGTACTTTTTTTCGGTTGAACACCTGAAATCTTTTCATCTTTTTCGAAAATAACGACTTCTTTTGTATCACCGTTTTCGCGAGAATTGTTTGCTTATTTTCCCATTCTTTTTCCTTGTCCTTCTCGTCCGCCTCGTTCGCGACGTGCGTCCCACCGTCCTTGCCTCTTTCTCGTTTTCACGCACCCATACATTCGACAATCGCTTAACGCACAAAAGAGGGGAGCTTTAAAATTACTCCGTCGTCTTCCAACGACCTGACGTGATCCTTTCCTCATTTCGACGCACTTTCGTTGATGTCTTCATATTTTTTTTTAATTTCGAGGATTGCCGCCTTTCATAAGAAAAGTAAAGGGGATGTGATTATTCTAATATTTCGTTTATGGTTATTATGCAAAAAAAAAAAAACTGAAGTTTAGCACTTAACAATGAGGTACTATATTATTATTTCAATGGTTATTTGATATTTAATTTTAACTAAAATTTCTTCTCTATCTATACCTAATATATTTCCAAACATTCAACAGTACCGATGAAAGGAAAGATGTCACCGTAAAGGCCCGGTATTTCCACCTCCATATAAACTCCCAAATAGTTATGAGTCGAATAAACTTATTAGGAACTTTTATTTGCCGAACATGCCGAAATGCGTCTTTCCAAGCCTACTTTACTCGTCGAATAGTTATTCGACACATCTACGTACTTTATTACATTGGGACGCTGCTATTTAAAATCAAAGTAGGGAAGTTTAATGTTTGAAATTAAAGTAGGAGGAACTTACGTAAGTTTACCTAATAAAAGAGAAACGGAAAATAACCCATTTCTTTGTGTAGTTTCGAGTTGTGTGTTTGTGCAGTATATGATAATAATAATTTATAATAATAAGATGGGGGATAGTAATAAGCGATTAAGATCGATAAATTTTACCCACACTGAAACTCGATTATTAGTAAAACTCGCCTTAAAATATAAAAATATTATCGAAAACAAATGTACGGACGCGATCACATGGAAAAAAAAATTTCTTCCAACTCTAATAGCTCGTCGATTTCTCCGTTTACCATTTTTAATTAATTTGTTAAAAAATAACCCACACAACCAATATGACACATTTGTATTCTAACCTAAATTTTAATGTCAGTTCAAAAGCATTTCGTTGATGTTCGCAAACAATCGGAATTGATTCGGCATTTTATTTGACGAATAAGCCCATAATCGCAAGTTCACCTTACTAATAACTTATTAGTAATAAGTTATTTGTCGAATAACTACTCTTATCTCTCGAATAACCATTGTAAATACAGAATAACAAAGATATTCTACGAATACTCTTATTGCGAACTTTATTCGGAGGTGGAAATACCGGGCCTATAAGAGTATTTATTGTACAAGTTGCTACTAACTTTTTCAAGTTTAAGTTAATAATATGAAAAATAATTAATAATAAATAATTACTTGGGAGAAGAAAACAATAAAGATTGGTACAAAAAAAAAGACAATTTTTAAAAAACGAATCTAAAGTAACTTTTAATTTTTGGCGTTCTAAAACCGAAAATAAACTTATCTTTTTAATATTAGTTCAAGTTTTAGAGATACGTGATGTCATGTGTCCCTATATATTAATACTGTAACCACATGTCTGCCTTGTATTAAACAGCTTATATATAACAAGTGTTCATTTGAAAAGTCAATCTAAGTTACTTTGAAATTTTGATAGAATAAGACGCAAATATATTAGCATGTGTGTGATTTACGTAAACGTAAATCCTAATGACATTTGATAAAGTCAATCACAAATATCAGTTAGTGCATAAAATAATCGTGCGTCGATTCTGGTTTAAATAAATTGCTTCTCAGTTTTAAAATGGCTTTCACTTTAGAACATAAAATTTTTTTAGTCCACGCTTATTTTCGAAGTGGCAATAAAATTGATGGTTTATGGGTTTATTCAGTTCAAGATTGCATGGTAGAATTTCAAGTTGAGTTTCCACATTTTGTAATAGATTATATACAATTTAAGAATACTTTGGATAGAACTTTAAAACTTTTTTCTGAAACTGGCAGTCTCTTAAGAAAATCAGGCAGCGGAGCAGTTAAGAAACGTACACCTCAAGTTGTCAATCGTGTTGAAGAAATAATGGAAAATGAACCACAAACACCTGTTCGACATTTGAGTCAACAAATAAACCTGTCTGTTGGTACAACTCACAAGTTATTAAAAATAGATATGCAACTTTATTCATACCGTGTCACAGCAGTACAAGAATTGTTAGAAATTGATTACCTACGTAGACTACAGTTTTGTAATTGGTTCGTAAATATGCATGGTTTTATAAAACGGGATACCTAAATTCACAAAATACAAGAATTTCGAGTAGTGAAAATCCACATGTAATTAATGAAGAATCGCTACATCCAGAGAAAATTGGTGTTTGGGCAGCGACAAGCCAATGGTGAATCATTGGACCAATATTTTTTCAGGGAACGTTAACTGCTCAAAGGTACCGTACGGAAATTTTACAACCATTTGTCAATCAGTTGCATGATGATGAACTTCAAAATGCATATTTCCAACAAGACGGAGCACCTTGTCACTGTACTGCAGAATCTTTGGATTATTTAAGAGAATTTTTTGATGAGAGTATAATTAGTCCAAATACTGAAATTGCCTGGCCTGCACGTTCATGCGATTTAACACCTTGCGACTTCTTTTTGTGGCCTTTTCTAAAAAATAACATATTTCGAACATTGAATTTTTCGAATATTGAATTTTAATGATATGCTATAGAGAATCGAACAGGAATGCATGGAAATTAATAACAATGCAGTAATGTTGCAGAATATCATTTTTTGGAACGTAGGATTTTAAAGTGCATTGATCTTGAAGGACAACATTTTCAACATTTGTTATAGTTTTCAATAAATACCTATTATTTGTTATTTATTTGTATGTATAAAACTGTCAAAATATACGACTTCGTAGGTTAAGTAGTAAATTTTAATTTACGACATACTTCAAGATGTTCTCATTAAATCACATGCTACTAGATGACTTTTCAAATGAACACGTGTTACAAACAAATGCCAAACGCCACTATAGCAAATATTATGGAATTGAATAGAAAATTCTAGAATCTTCACGAATATTCTCTAAAAATCTAGAACCATATTGGTGTATATAAGCTCCTAGATTTTTAGAGAATATTCGAGAAAATTCTAGAATCTTCTCGAATATTCTCTTAAATTTTAGAAGCCATATTTGGGTTTATAAGCAGCTACCAAGCGGAAGGGTTAGTCAGTCGAAGGTAGTGAGTCGAATCGAATATTTGACATTGTAACATGTCTCTAAAGTGTGTAAACAATCCAAATCACTTCTGTTATGTTTGTAGTGAGGTGATTTTTGAGAATCAGAAGCCGTCTATATCCATTGATAAAACAGGCATATCAGGATCAAGGCAAAAATTGGGCACCACATATCTGCTGTAATACCTATTAGAAATGTTCTGAAAGACGAATATTTTGACAGCACTCGAACAGATACTGAAAAAAAAAATGCTTGGAATAACTTTCGTTTCGTGGACACTAATTTCTTGGGAAATACAAATGGTGACAATTACGTTACTCTTATTGAAAATATGCTGCCATCAAAAAATGTATTGCAATATTTCTCTAGAGATCCATTTCTAACCCTCACAACTTGCCTTTTTTCCTGGAAACTGCAGAGCTGTAAGTGATGAGCACTGCGAACGCCTACATCAGGATATATCAACAATAGAGGAAAGGTACCAGGGAAACGGGAATACTTCCATGCTTACCGATTACTGTTGAACTCTTGTTAGAGATGTTCCAGAAACAATTCACAAAAGATTAGCAAAAAGATGACGCATTTGGTGACTCTGAAATTGTAAAAGTTTCTATTTTTTATTATTTTGTTAAAAATAAAATAAAAAAACTCGTTCTTGTAAACTGCAACCAAGTTTTTAATTTCATTGTCGTTTTTGTATTCAGCACTTTTCAAACAAGATACAAAAAATAAACTAAAATTTCTTGCCTAGTGTAATAATAATAATGTATCGATTTCTCCAACAGATACAAATGACAAACCCAATAACACAAGAATTACGAGGACGAATTGATATAAGGTCTCAAGTTCTATTAAATAAGAATAAGGAAAGACGAAATAATGAAACCAGTGTCAAAGTGAAATAAATTTATTGTACTACTAACATGCATAATTATTTATCCACATAATCACCATTTAGTGCAACAAAAACTTCCTTTTTTACTGTTGATTCAACTGCGAACAGCAGCCCAAACTTCAGTGTCTGATGAAAAATAAAAAATCTGAAGGTGCCAAATCAGGACTTTACAGAGAGATTATTTTATCAACTATCCTCGTATATCTATAATGTATCACCTTGAAGTCATATTCGACCACGTGGTCGGACTCTTATCTGAGAAAGTGTCGTGTGCTGCAGGTCTGGAGCCAGACTTATCCCTTCAAAGATAAGTTTTAAACGTTACTACGCCAGGAACTTGCATTTGATTAAGTTTATCGTCAATTGTTATTATAAGTCTTGAAGGCAAATTTAACTTGGATTACTATTTTTTATTTCCTGTTTGCAACCTCCAGTTTATTTTCTTTTATGTTTGATAATTAATCTTAACGCAGTGTGGTCAATGCTGTAAAATAAAACTTTTCCACTGCATAATTAATAATTAATTTTAACACTTTATAGACAATATGGTACATTACAAACTTTACATTTGACAATTAATAATTTGTTTTAACGCTTTGTAGACAATATGGTATATTACCCTTTAAGTCCACTTCAAAATCAATATTGCATATCGCACCTTTTACTTTAGCTATTGAATATATGATTTTCCCATTTCTAATATAATTTTGTTTATAACGATTTCTTCGTTAAATTTTAATTATTCTGTTTCGCAATTATTTGTTTCTCTATATTTTAGATTGTAAGAACACGAAAATCTCTGTCCTTCACCACTCGCCACTCAGGCATGTAAAAGATTACAAAATTATTAATTATTATATAATTAATTCCTGACAGATATATACAGGAATGTGGGTATATTTAGGTGCGGGGACGTTGTAAATCATTTTGGAGGGAAAAGAGAACATACGTAAAAAACGCAATAAATGCTGTTGTAATAATAATGCTATTGCAACATCGTTTCAAAAGAACTCCGCCGTCTTCACTGAGACCTTAGCTTGGGTACTGCCTAGTTTAGTTAGATCTCCTTGATCAACCCTCCCACAGAGGTTAGTCTTTGGATAAATCTAGTGGTGCTGCATTCTAGTGTAAATTCTCGAAAGCCAGTTTTGCAATATTATCATTTGGCAGAGTGCGAAACAATCGTAAATTTCAGACTCGTCACTGTTTTCATCGCTTCGTTGCTGCAATGTGGTCGGCGTTGTGCAGAAGAAACAGCATTGGTCCAAAATTTGATCCTTGAGGAACACTTGAACTTTCATAATATATTCGTGAAATATATCCATTGTAAGCTACATATTGCGATCTACTGTGCGGATAGGAGCCGAAGAAAAATAAGTAGTGTGTCACAGAAACCAAAAACTCTGATTTAAGTCATCAAAATTTCTTGTTCTATTCAATCTAATGCTTTGACAAGGTCGGTGTACCGTATGCATGATGTCAAATGTAATGACGGGTACCCTCTAGATAACACCTGGCAAACCCCTTCTATTAGAAATACTTAACCATACCTGTGACGCTCTAATTAACCGGAACTACCCTTAATCTCAGAAGTAATCATGGACAATGGCCCGGGAAGTCAGTTTAGATCTATAAAGGCTGACAAGAAGTAGGTTGCAGCACCAAAATGTGAATTGACTAATTCATTAAGTAAAGTAAAAGTTCACATTCGAAAATGACACACAGCATTTAAGAGCAGCAATGTAACAGAAGGAAACACATTTCGAAAAATTATTGGCCTGCTTGGTGCTTAGAAAAAGTTGAAGTAATGACTGATATTAATTATCTTTTTTAACCTTAAATCAAAGAATATGTTTTACATTGTATTTGTATCCTACTTTCTCAATAAGATGAAACTCCTTAACGCTATTAAGAAAATTACTCATATCCCAAGTGTGTTACGTCAGTCATCAAATACAGCCGTTGTTTCTATACCCTCATTGGAAGAAAAGCGTACGATGATGTCGAAACAAGAGAAAAGAAAACTTTTCACGACGGTCGACGTGACAATGACGAAACGTACCACGTCACCGTCAGTCACAGGGCGATAATTTTCTCGAAATTAAAGTTCACGCAAGCGACACTAACATTTTTCCCTCGACCTTCTTTCTTTCTCCATCGTCCTGTGTCAGTCGCATACTTCATCTTCCCCGTTTCTCTATCTATATATAAAAGTTTCTATATTAAAAATGTAGTACCCTGAAATACTAACATTGTAAGCACCATCAGAAAGTAATGCGAAAACTTGGGATTCCTTTGAAACATGTGTAAAAGAGGGAAAACTTTGCACATCAAATATTGAGGTTCGCCGGTCCGACCCCATAGTTCTATAAAATAAACTCGCAGTAACTCAATTAAGGGAAAGTCATGTGCATGTGTGTGTGTGTGTTTATATATATGTGTGTGTTTTGGCGACGGTATGCACGTAAGGCGGGGCGGAAAAAGCGTGTGAGGAATTGGAGAGAACGGCTAGACCGTGTCGAACGCATGAGAGGAAGACGAGAAAGCGGATGGCGGGTAGCAGATTGCTTACTATTACTCGAAGTGAACCGTTACTGCTGATGTTAATCAATGTCATAATATGTGTTAGGAAATGAGAGACCGTTCTAATGAGACAGAGAGTGATGATGCTCGGTCGTCGAGAAGCCGCTAGTGACGTCGTCCCAGTACACAACTACAACTCTAATAATAATAGTGATGGTGATTATATTTCTCGAGTTGAAATAAATCCGTTACGAAGTTGACATTTCAACTGTCTAAAACTAGTAAGTTTCCTGTGTATCAATTCATCTTATTCGATCTTCTGTTAAACAAAATCTTTAATGAATTTGGCCCAATATCGAAAATAGCTTACTCTTAAAAAGCACACTTTCAGGTAAATAGTAGAAACAAATTAATCAATAAAATCGCTGTCTCAATATACTCATTATACTCAATTTGCTTCATATAGGCTAGAAACGTTTGCAAAGTTTCTCCATACTTTATATGTGCATATATTAGCGATTTATTATTAATAGTGGTGCAAGACCAGTTCGAATGACCGACGGGGTATTGATAATCTTTATAATCCAGCATTTGTCACCAGTTCTTACAATTGAATACGCAAGTTGCCGGTCTCTTGAACATTCTCGGTCAAATATCTTGGTATAGAGAGATTCAATTCAAGACTGACTTTCAGAGCACATATTAATGAAGGAGCAAATTCCTGTCCTCGAGAAACTCCTTTATGCGTCTGCTCTATCGTAAGAGTCCGCTTATCTTGAAAAATAAGCTAATCATGTATAAATTCTTTCTAAAACCGGTTTTGATTTACGGAGCATTTGTTTGATGCACTGCCGCGAAGACAAATATCAAGACTATGGAGATACTTTAGAGTAAACTATTCAAGCAGATTGTTAACTCTCCATGGTTTGTCAGAAATAAACAAATCCAAAGAGATTTAGGTATTCCTGTTGAACACGAGTACCTAAAACATTAGTCGCGGGCACGTCAACTAGAACAGAGGGCTCGGAGTATCTGATGGTAAGGCAACTGATCGACCCCCAGGTCAGACCACTACCCAAGTGGTAACCGGTGCCCCGGTACACCAATGCAAAATGGTGGTCGAGACAGGAAAAGCAGCTAACCGCACAGGATGACGCTCGGGCGAAGCCAGAAGGAGCTAGCCATCTGTTCAAGTTGTGGCAGGCTGTTGAGTTTCACATCGACATAGTCTATACAAACTTAAACATGAATTGATATAACCTAGTCGAACTCAAGCACAAACCGTATCAGAGGTAAGGGAGCTTTAGGACAAATCTGTCCAGCCCTGGGAAAGTATATATTGTTTGATTGAATTTAATTTTTCTTTACTTACTTACTTTCATTACACTTAATTTGGACTTTCTTTTGCTTATGAATTATTATGAACTATATATCTATAATGCGTCAAATTCTTCCTGAATGTAGAAGATAAATATCCTTGAACAGAATCTAAAAGCAAATACACTATTATTTTATTTCCAATTTTTTTGCTATAAACTGGGTTACAATTCAATTTAGAGCACATCATAAATAACGTATGTCTCAAAAGTTTTGGTCCAAAATACAACTCTATAAAAAAATATAAAGATATCGTGTTGGCTTTGCAAAGCAAAGTAATTCAATAATTTGTCATTTTAATGATACTTCAGTTAACGAAATGGATTGTGTTGTAATGTAATTGAGAGCGTAGAAAAAGCGCCTCAGGAAACATATTTTAATATGCTGCATATTACTTGTGTAGCACATGCTCTCCACAGAATCTGTGAATATATCAGAGACACCTCTCCGGAAGTTAATAGACTTTTCCGAAAAGCACGATTGAGAATAGCTCATTATAGGGAAAAACTTCCATCTTTGTCACTGTCTCCCTCTCCAGTAATAACTAGATGAAGAACATGGTTGGAAGCTACTAGTTTTTATGCAGAAAATTTCGATAGTTTACAAAAAAATGACGGTGAAATTTACGAGATATCAATGAAATTTATTTATTTCAATTAGTTTTGACATTTGCTTGACAACTTTCAAGTCAGCTGGTTATAATTCAAAATGTTTGAAACTGAACATAAAATTTTTATTATCAAATCATGCTACAGTAATGTAAATCTAGGTGAAAATGATAATTGGGCTTATTTGTATTAGTTATTAAAGGGTTGTTTATTAATAAATGCATTGTGTATTCTCTATAAATGCTATAAAATATATATCAAATGCAACTAATTGCCATAACCTAAAATCTATTTTATTTGTGACCTATGTGTACTTCAAAGTAAAGAAATACAGAAGTAAATAATTCTATAGATGGTTTTTACACTTCATGGCTATCGCGATCCAAAGACTCATACGTTACTTCTAGAAACATATCGCTTATATACGACACAATCGGACGCAATTTCTGTTTGTAGAAAATCCCCTAATTATCCTATGCAGTCTATCTGTCTGTCTTGTTATTTAACACGACGAAGTTCAAACCAGCTACGGCAAAATCGCGTAGCGTTGTAAAGGTCAAACTAAACACACTGAGGGCGAATCCCCGCTAAAGTACGTCCTGTGAATGTAATTGTACTAAACCCTGCGGGTCCTCTCGGTCTGGACCTGATAACGGCTCCGTAAATAAACACTCGCCAAGACAGCAGTTGTAATCCGGAGCTGTAAAATGTACACTTGAAAATAACGAGCGTCGAGTAAAAATGTTTCGTAGATCACGTGAAACTGAGAGGAGTCACGACCGAACGGTAAAACTTGAGTCTAATAAAATTTAATGTTTATGTGAGGGCGACAAAGTGCAACATTAAAAAATATATTACTTAATTTAAATCTGCAACATTTGTGAAATATAAAATTTTTGTCATTTCGCAACCGAGATTTTAACATTATTTTATCTATAGAACATTAAATGATTATAAATACAAACGCGACGTGTCATTGTTAAATTAAATTTGCAATACTGTAAGTTCTTTGAAAGTATGACATTTTATTAGAGGCAGGTGTGACTTGGATTATTACTTGAAATAATTAACTTTTAAATATCTGGCACTTGAATTGAAAAGAAAAGAAGAGCTAGTAATTTTCTATTCTCATATACATTAGCATAAAATTACAAGGCATGCTCAGGTCTATATGGACCTGAAAGGAAAGACCGGTGTGAACTTGGCATCTATTTTCTAGGAGCCAAAGTCAGTGGCGTTTCCACACATAAAAAATTAATATTGCCATTCATAAACGACTAGCCAAACTCAAATTTAGAGAAAATATAATTCGAAATATCGCAAATGTTTTATCAAAAGCGTAATTAATTGTAAGCCATCTATGGGTATAAGAGCCACCCCTTAATAATTAAAAATCGAAACCAGAATTAGAAAATACGAGGGCGATTCATGAAGTAAATTCCGTTTCCGCCTAGTGAGCAGAAGAGGGGGGTTATCGGCGCGATCGCAGCGCTGCGGTGTAGTAAGATTCAGTGTGAGTCTAGCACTCTGTCGTGCTATTTTGATCATTTAAAATGGCTGTAAGCGGATCTCATTAATATAGTTACAGTTAAAAGTGTAAAAATATAGTATTCACATTCAATACCATACAGCGTATATAATTACTGCATTATGAGGGATAAGATGAAGTTATTGAGAATAAGAATATCTAGTAGACGGTGAAACATAATCTTAGATTGTTTATTTAGAGTAAGTCTTTATTTGTCATTTCAGGTTTTGTTATTGAATTTACGTTCGTTATAACTAAGCTACTTATTTTTTAAACATAAAAGAAAATGGAATTAGCCAGAGAGCATTTTCGAGTCATAATTTAATATGACTTTAAAAGAGGTTTAAACGCTTATAAGTGCAAATAGAGTTTAGATTCAGTTTTTAGTGGCTACAATTTACCGATGGTATAAGGAATTTTAATGCGAAAGGAATTCTGTTCAGCATCAAAAAGGAGCAGAGTGTCCTCCTGCGGCTATCACCGACAAAAACTCAAGATTGGAGCCAATTGAACCCAAGTCTACGGTTTACCGGACCAAGAATTTATCAAATGATATATTAAATGAACGGCTAAGAAATTATCTACATACAGGCTGTTTGCTCATTCGTTGACGTACTATATACAGTATGTATATGTACGTCAAGCATTTCATTATCTGCAAAATAAAAATTTTTAATTGTGTGGATTTTTTAAAAAAGTCAACGCTTTTATGTTAGACAGTACACATTGTGTTGAGGTAGGTAAGTGATAAAGTAGAAGAACACACAGTCCAGCGACCTTTACAAAAAATAAAACGTCGTAAATAAATATCCCTTCGTCTGCGTTTTAATATTAAACAGGTCACTCATAAAATTATTTATATTTACACGCCAACAGAAGAGCGAAAACAAACATTTGGTTTAGAGGTCGATACATGTTCGCTTTAGGTAAACACTTTCGTCTACGATAAAAAAATAACAAATCACCTACTTCTTAAGATATCCATTTACAACACTTTAAAATATATTTTTTTTCATTTGAAAGCAACTTAACGTTTTTTAGTTCGCACCATGCCTGCAAAACCATGCGAACAAAATGTACAGATGACCTATCATACTGATACCACATCGACACGCGAATATTCAAAGGAATGTATTCTAGAAATCGCGACAGAATATTCTGTAAAAAATTCAAATAAACTTATCCGTCCAAACGCGGCGGTAAGAAAAATGGCACAATGTAATTATTTATTATATCGATCCACAGATTTTAAAAAATTGGTGTTGATGGTGAGCTGGTTTAATCGCCTGGGGCTTTCGTATTTGCCACTTCTGAGCATTGTCAAAATTAAATACGCCATTTATTGTGAAACTCGCTTCATCAGAAAATAAGATAGTACCAAGGAATTGTGCATTATGTAAATGTTGCTGCCACTCACAAAACTGAACTCGCGCAGGTACAAATACGAACATAAATATGACACCGTAGGCAAAATAGCTCCTTGATGTCGACAGGTCAGCAATAAAGTCGATGGCATAAAACTTACATAGATCGCACACACACATACACTATGTATACAGACCGTCTCAAAAACATTTTCCTATATTTTCTTCGTTTTTTTTCGCGCTCATTTGAAAACTTTTCTATGCGATTTTTTTGTAAAACATTATAAACTATGGAAATCTTCTACCCTCAAAATTAGGAAAGCGAGTGATCAAACACCCTATATATATATATATATATATATATATATATATATATATATATATATATATATATATATAACATTTGATAAATTATTGTAGTTTTACGGCTTTTTTATATGAAATATTAAATTAGAATGTATGTAATTGCAGAGTAAGTGGGGATGTAAACATTGCTGTCTACAAATTACAAAGCAAATCACACGAAATTTTTTATTTGAAAAATATGGTCTACGTTGGGACTCGAACCCAAGTCTACAGCTATCCGGGCTGTCGCCTTTACCACTAGGCCACAATAGCCCCAGGTTCAAGTCATATAGAAATGCATTATAAAGTAACAGTGTTAATGAATCAGATGTCAGTTATTGAATGTAGATGTCAAGCTGAAAGCAGAAGTCAGTTTTGAAAGCTCATGTCAGTTTTGATAGCAGATGTCAGTTAGTGAAAGCAAATGTCAGTTATTGAAAGCAGATGTCTGTTTTGAAAGCAGGTGTCAGTTATGAAAGCAAACGTCAGATTAGAAAGCAGATGCCTATTTTGAAATTAGATGTGAGTTACTGAAAGTAGATGTCAGTATTTTGAGAGCAGATGTCAGATTTGAATGTTTGAAAATGCTAATTATTACTCCATAGCTATATGAGTGTTTAGAAAATTTCTTAGCCGTTCATTAAATATAACATTTGATAAATAAAACTCAAATTATTTATCAAATGTTATATTTAATGAACGGCTAAGAAATTATCTAAACACTTATATATATATATATATATATATATATATATATATATATATATAATAGATTATTACTCGGCGATTTAAGGTCTGTTTTACTTTAATATGTATATATTTAAAATAATCTTACATGTTTCGGAATTACTGCCTTTTTCAAAGGATTTTAAATTATGAATGAGAGTTTATTAATGTCGTATTTCTTTGAAAAAGGCGGTAATTGCCGAAACATGTAAGATTATTTTAAATACATATATGTATATTAAAGTGAAGCGCACCTTAAATAGCCGACTAATTAAATCTATTATAATATACAAAGGTCAAAAATAATGATCTATTCTATAAATGTATATATATATATATATATATATATATATATATATATGTGTGTGTGTGTGTGTATTGTGTATGTGTGTGTGTGTGTATGTGCGCGAATATCGCTTGCAACTACCGTAATATTAATGTATGTGTAAATGTTGTATCATGTACGAATATGTAACCAATCAATCAATAACAGTGATCATATAACCTCACTTAAATCTTGCAAAAATAAATTTATAAATGCCTCGATTAGTTATTTAGTCGTAGTGCAATGATCAATGAATGTTATTATTAATTTATACGACGTATTTTTAATAAATTACTGGTAAGTACATTTATTTAATTTCTATTATTGGTTTAGACTATAGTTTTTTGTATTCTGTAGTTGGAAACAAGTTATCTGTTTAATAAATAAATGGGTAATATTTAGACAAGATTATCATTAGAAATGTGTAAAAGATACTCCTTTAATATCGTAAGCAAAATTGTAATATTATTAACCATTTTACTACTTCTCAACTATATTATTTAAAGTTAACTATAGAGTGTTACTATTTCTCTTTGTGAAAACTACCTATAAATTAATGAATAATTGCCGTGCCCTTTATTGAAGACCTATCACTAATACTTTATTTCTCCCCAAATCTTCATGTAATATTTACAAAACTGTCACCTCTGGTATCTGAATTTTCCTTATAATAACTGAGTCTTTAGTTCAACGATCTGTCAGCCAAAAATCCAGCAAATCTTCAATTTTCTTGAATGGTTCCCGTATTCTTGTCTTGACACTTTATCTTTTCCAAAATCTTGATGTAACATTTACAAAACTGCAATAACTTAATCTTTAATTCAACGATCAGTCAGCTAAATATCCACCAATTCTTCAATTTCCTTGATTGTTTTCCGCGTTCTTGTCTTGAGAGTCCTATCACTGACACTTTCTTTCTTTCTAAATCTTCATGTAACATTTACAAAACCGTCGTTTCTGGTATCTGAACTTTCCTTACAATAACTGAATCTTTAAGTCTACGATCTGTCAGCTCAAAATCCACTAAATCTTCAATTTTATTTATTGTTTCCCTTGTTCTTGTTCATGTAATATTTCTAATTAAAACGATATAGGGCAAGTATTACTTTTGTCTATATGTTATAGTTGCATGTATAGCCATTCCTTATTAATATTTGTAATGAATTGAGCTTGGAAAGCTTTATAGAAATTGTGTATCTTACAAATATTTAAGCTTTTAATACTTTGGAAAGGAAATTATAGTAAAGTAGTGAACAATAGTTCTTTTAGAGTTTATTTAGTCGCGGAAAATAAAATGAAATTTTTGAATAGAAATATATCGCGATGACCTCTTTTAAAATAAACCCATTTAAAGTACATTATTGTCATAAAATAATATAATTTTATGCCCACATATCCGCTTTTATGATTATATTTCTATCCTACTAGGCAAATGTCCTCTCCTAAAAACCCCCATGTTATTTTAAAGAGGTCCATAAAAAGTCTCCTGAGGACGAATGCCACCGCAAATGCTTCGCATAAAAAATATTATCCCGATAAGACCACTGGAATTCCCCGGATTTCTCTTATGAAATAATCCATTTTTTCTGCGTCGCATGTACATATAAAATGCAACTCAATGTTAAAAAAGAGGCCGCATCTACACGTTTCGCCATTATACAAGGACCATAAAGGATTATTGACCGTTTATTTTGTACGCCAACCTATTTATTCAAGCGGAGACGAAGGGTTTGTGGTTTTTCCACTCCAATAGATGAGTACACAAACATTGTCGGTCTAAATTTAATGACATCAACGTCTCTGAAAAACAAAGTGGAATATATTTAGATATATGTACTTATGTATATGGATGTAAGAGAACGTTTGTTTAGCGACGTAATATTTTATGCAACCATTGTTAAGTTAGCCATTGTTCTTTAACAAGAGTGAAATTAAATTTTGTCATGCCATTTGTACAGCTACTGCGATGAAAATATTATAATTCTCTGTACGTTGCGTAGCTTTGCAAATACACAGTTCAAAAATTGAAGTAGATATTTCAAACAAAACTGAATTTTTATCATTTAAATTAATCTCATCATCAGTAGGTAAAACCACTAATCAAGGTGTCGCACATGGGGCACAGTAAAGCTAGTACAACTGCTTACGCAACAACTTTACACGGCGTCCACGTATACATTAACTCAAACATGCAAATGTATTGAACGAAAGGATCGACAAAATATTACCTCTCTTAAGGAAAACGGCACCCACATGTGTTTTTTCTCCAATTTGAAACGTCCACAACCTTTTTATTTACGGTTCTAAGAATGAAAAGAGACAGGTGAAGGGGATCGGTCCTTTACCTCTGTTCATAGAATTTTGTTTGTTTTTAGCGATATGAATACTTTCGTATACGTCAAGATCCACAAGAATAACATTGAACCTTCAAAAATAAAAGAATACATGAGATTGACAACTCTGTGCATAACGCAAAATTGTTTCCAAGTAGGAGAAAATTTTATGAGCAGAAACAAGACACAACAATGGGTAACTGCCTATCTCCTTTCATAGCTAATTTATTCATAAGTCAATTTGAAGTAGAATTTAAAAATAACGCTAAATATTTCCCGACAGTCTGGATCAGGTACGAAGATGACATTCTCGCGATTTTTGATACACGGAAATTCGAATTAGACATGTTCGTTAATCAGTTAAATTTGAAATTTCCGACGATTAAATTTACGGTGGAAAAGGAACACAATGGCAAGATACCATTTTTACATACTTTACTGATTAGGAATAAACATAAAATAGAAATCTATATTTTCCGGAAAGAAACCAATGTTAATATATTCATCATCGCGGATTCAAATCATAGTTTTCAACATAAGACAGCTTCTTTTAATTTCTTAGTCAATCGGTTACTAAATTTTCCGTTAACAAAAGAGAGATATGAAATATAACTGGATTTCATTAAAAATATCGCGAAATATAATGACTTTGACATAGAAATAATCAATAAATTAGACTTAGAAAAACAATACTGAAAAATACAATCCGCGAATCCACAAGTTTGATATCTCAAAGTAACTAGGAGGAAAAGTACATGTGTTTATCATACCACCCCATCACGAAAAATATTAATAAAGTTGTGAAAGAACGAGTTCTCAAAGTTGCCTTTCGGTCCGAAAATACTATCAAAAGTCTCCTAGGGAATGCTAAAGATAAAGTGAATTTTAATTTGAAATCAAGTATATACGAAATTAATTGCGATGATTGTAATTTGAAATATATAGGCCAAACAAAAACGACCAATAGTAACCCGGTTTAAAGAACACATATCACATATTAAATACAATAGACCGGATAAATCGAATGTTGCCAACCACGCTTTAAGCACACTACACAGTGTATCGATTACAGGGTTGAAGTTGGTCAAAGGAATTAATAAACCCCACGAACTTGATGCTTATGAAAGTATATATATCGGCAGTTACCCATTGTTGTGCCTTGTTTCTGCTCATAAAATTTTTCTCCTACTTGGAAACAATTTTGCGTTATGCACAGAGTTGTCAATCATGTATTCTTCTATTTTTGAAGGTTCAATGTTATTCTTGTGGATCTTGACGTATATGAAAGTATTCATATCGCTAAAAACAAACAAAATTCTATGAACAGAGATAAAGAACCGATACCCTTCACCTCTCTCTTTTCATTCTTAGAACCGCAAATAAAAAGGTCGTGGACGTTTTAAATTGGAGTAATATTTTGTCCATCCTTTCGTTCAATACATTTGCATGTTTGAGTTAGTGTGTACGTGGACGCCATGTAAAATTGTTGCGTAAGCAGTTGTACTAGCTTTACTGTGCCCCATGTGCGACACCTTGATTAGTGGTTTTACCTACTGATGATGACAACTTAGTTATCGAAATACGTATTTAGGATACGATTAATAATTGTGGTAAGGGGTTTATACCTTTTTTTAAGTTTTTACTTAACCACAGTCTCCAAAGAAAGACATTTAAATTAATGCTTAAAACTATTTTCCAGAAAACTGTGTAGCGCGATAAAAACGAAATGAAAATAAAATAATTAATAATTTTTATTTATAATTTAATGAATTATTTTTCGTTTACACTAGCCTTTTTTGTCTCCATTTTTTTCGGTGGTGGGATATTCCAACACATTTTCTATTGTCCATTATCATTTGTGACTTAAATTTGATAGCTTCAACATGCGTTTAGAAGCTGTTCAAGTTTAAGAATTAGTGCGTTGCTTAAAAGAAAGTTTAACTTAAGAAGAAGCGGCTAACCGGTTACAGAGCTTGGAATCGACACAATACACAATAGTGCCACATATACTCATCGTGGTGGGAGAGAAAGAAGTACAACTTCCACTGAAGATCGTCTAATAAGTCTTACTACATAAAGAAACCCTACCCTCACAGGATGTCCAATTCAGGCAAGATACAGGTAAAAGGATTTTTGGTCAAACAATAAAGAATAAGTCGTAATTTGAGGGTAAGAGTAGCCACTAATTACGGCTAAGCAGGGAGCAGTGAGGGCAGAGAAATCGTTGAACTTTTGAATATGGCATCTGGAATATAACACAGTTCAAAAATTGAAGTAGATATTTCAAACAAAACTGAATTTTTATCATTTAGATTAATTTTTCTGCGTCGCAAATACATATAAAATGCAACTCAATGTTAAAAAAGAGGCTGCATCTACACGTTTCGCCATTATACAAGGACCATAAAGGATTATTGACCGTTTATTTTTTACGGCTAAGCAGGAAGCAGTGAGGGCAGAGAAATCGTTGAACTTTTGAATATGGCATCTGGAATATATCACAGTTCAAAAATTGAAGTAGATATTTCAAACAAAAATCCAGAAAATCTTCAATTTTCTTGATTGTTTCCGTGTTCTTGTCTTGATTTTTATGTATAATAAACAAAAATCGTTTTATTATCTAGCGTATCCATGGCGTCCTCAGTGGAATAGATACTTGATTTTTAAATTGTATGGAATTATTTACAAATAATTTTTTTTTTCAAATATGTGTATGGTACTGACAACTACCCATAGAAGATGGAGATCCTGTATTTTCACTGGTGAGCCCAGATTTCGCATTTTATAATTCCGATGGCTGAATGTTGTTATGAATAGAGCGAAGACAACGATATAATGAAAATTTTATGACTTCAAGAACTCTTTTCGTTGGAGGATCAGTGTGCGTTCACGGAGATATATATTTTGATGGGAGCACATATGAGGTTGTAATAACTCACGGGACTTATGACAGCTGTAAGGTATCATGACCTGGTTATAGAACCAATTATTGTATCATTCGTATCATAACGCAGTGTTATCCCATCGGGGATTTGGTGAAGAGTAGGTATATCTTCAAAGGTTGTACCTTAACCAAAGACACTGCGTTTAAATACAGGGTTACACCTGAATAGGGTCCAGGCTATGCGAATTTGAAGAATACTGACTAACTGAAAATCAGAAAAGGAATTTTTTTGTAATTCATTAAAATTTTCAAATTTTTAGGGCCGAAATGTAGTTAAAGTCTGTCCATATCTTTATTTATTGTATATTTAACAAATGCAGTTCATTGACTTGCAAAAAAACCCATGAAATTCCTAGACATTGTTTGAAACTATCAGTTCCTATTCATAAAAACAGTAAATGTTTATATTTTCATAACAAAACATTGTGCCCACACATATGGTGCTTTTATTACGATGTTTTTTTTGTGGGTATCAATAATAGCCTTTACGTCGAATATTTCGACAAACCTATACCGCATTTAATTATGTGACTAAAATTAAATGATCGTTAGAATTCATTTAAAATAAAATTAATGTTTATAATAAAACAAAATCGTTTTATTATCTAGCGTGTCCATGGCGTCTCCAGTGGTATAGATACTTGGTTTTTAATTTGTATTGAATTATCTACAACTTTTTTCTTTAAATATGTGTATGGTACTGACAACTACCGATAGAAGAATATAATGAGTCGGTGAAGAGAATTACTGATGAATTAGAGGTGGTAGCCCGTATTGTCGCCCGTATATTTAACTGCGACAGAGAAAAAATCATTTTCTCGTTACTACGTGATCATTGGATGACGCTTTTTTGTATAAAGACATTACTCACACATACCCTTCATTTCTTTTTTTTGTTTGGCGTTATACACAACTAGCATCGTATATCATTTCACAAGAGTCCATCATTTAGAAGAAAATGACGTTCCACTTCAGCAAGCGTTCTAGAAATGGTATTTAAATATTGATCTGCATATCCAAAATTCAACGTTGTGGACATATGAAAGTTTATTTGCCCAAGATAGTATTCCCAATATCCATAATCAACATCACTGAAGTTATTAGCATCAACATTTGATTATGCCTAAAAATCGCCAAAGTCGCTTTGGTTTAAATATTTGGGATGGTTTATTGGGCGAACGACTGGTAAGATTAAGTCAAATAGTATATTATTCAACGAGCGGTAATGTAGGTAATAACTCACCCAGATGAAGTCTCTGATTCATCAAATGAGTTATTACCATTACCGCAAGTTGAATACTATATTTATCTACGACTGCAACAATAAATATCATCACTATTCATCGTTTTTAAGCCAAAATATATTTGGAAACGTCAAAATTCAAAAGTAGTTATATAATTGTCAAGTTAACACAGTTAACATTTACCGCAAGTTGAATATAGTATTCAACTCGATGATTTGACGTTCTTACTGCTAAACCAATCTTGGAAATTTTTGGATACACTTTTATTTGTGTTGTTATTTTTTGGGTAACAAATTCTGTATTGTAGCATTGGCTACCTCTCTTAATTCCGAGGGTGTACACAATAATAATGCATCTTCACTATCCATTGTTTTTAGCGCAATATATAAAATTGTCAAGTCGACACACTTGACATTTGACCATATATCGTCATACAGTCGTACAGAGTAATGATGTGTCGATCCGGATGGATTCGGTACAAAGGAACGAATCCGTCCGTTTAACAAATTGGAGCGAATCCGAAATTGGAACTGTATGTCGTTCCTCTATTTCGTTCCATCGAGATTTTTCAATCCATAACCATGATAGCACGGCACGTCGTCTAGCATTTGTCGGTCTTTCCGCATACTTGCTTATTAAGATATAAGTTATAAATGTATATATTGTCCAGGTATTTTTTCATAATGTAAACAAACCATTAATGCATGAGTCTCTCTATTTATGTTTCTTTTAACTTTTGGCTCTTATCTATTCCATCAATTGTCGCTTGTTTCAATAGTAAAGACTAGTAATGAAATATATGTTACGTTTGTTTATTTTGGATTTTGAATTTATAGGTTTGTAGTGTCTGCACTTATTAGAGTTTAAAGACAAAGATATAACAAACAATTAATTATATATTTTTGTTTAAGCTCTTAAATAATTAAATAAAACAAACAGGCAATCATTCCGATCCAACAAAGCTAGATCGAAATGAATGTGTCACTTGTCGGACTTTATAACTCCGATTGGCATTTAAGATCGAGGTTGTTATAATAGTTCCACCGAACGAATACTCTGGATTCGTTCCATCTGCAGAATGAAACGAGAAGGAACGAGTCCACAAAAAGAACGATTTCGCCCATCTCTAGTACAGAGCCCCGCCCCGGCTTGGGTCAATTTGATTGCTTGATTGACATTACCTAGTAGTAACCTAGCAACGACAAGCGTGAGTTAGAATAAGTCACGCTTATAACTCACGCGCTGTTTACATTAATTACTCGAAAGCAGTTGAATAATAAATATGTAATTTAATAAGAGGTAGATAAACTAATTTTTTTTATTTATATTTTTTTTCATTATTTTTTGTTTATTCATATTTTGCAGTACCACATAAAAAAATTATTTAGATTTTCCACAACAACAGCTTCCAGAATTTTTGCATGACGTGTCTCTAAATCTCCTGCAAAATATGATTTTTATGCACGACACGACGGGACAGGTCCCCACTTTGCACGAATTGTACGGTATTAACAATACTTTCCTTAACCGTTGGATTAGTAGAGGTGGTCACCTTGGCCACCTCGGTCGCTAGATCTGACACATTGCAATCTTTTTGTGGGGAGTTTTGTTGAAATCATTAGTTTACCAAACGCCTATGGCCGATGTTAATGAATTGGAAAACTGTGTATTTCAAGCGACGCAACGAGTCAAAATTGCTAAATTTCAGAAATTGCAGTCAGAGTAAAAAATGGTAAAGGAACATTCGTTTCAGTTTTTTTAATTAACGTCATCCCATAGTCCGTGTCCGCGAATTTTGTAACACCCTGTATAAATACTAGTAGATATATTAGCTTTTCGATTTAAATTCAATATTCCTTCCATGGAGTTGAATTTGAATTTCTTAAATGGAACCATCGTTATAATTTCATTAACATTATTCTAATACCATCTCTCACGTTAGTTCCCAATCGAAGGACGTCGACGATAAAAAAGCAACGGCAACGTTGCCGCATCTCTACTCAATAGTTCACGTCTTTATTCAATTTACATGTAAATTCGCCCACCTCAGGCGTCAGCGTCACTTCCACTGCAGGTCTTCGTCCTGCGTGGCTTTCGGTTCAGACATTGACAGATTTCTAGGCGAATATGTATTATTTCTGGATATCGCTATTATACACATCAAAGTGGGTACGAATCTTATTATAGGTGATGTATAGTGCTTGCTTTCTCGTGGATTGACGATGCATCAAACTAATATGTCCAATGGAAAAACTATTTTGTTCTTTGTTACAGCAAAATTGCAAGAAAACTCTACCGTAGAAAAAATAAAGGGATTTTTATACTCGTATCTTCGGAAATATATCGAAATTAATATTAGAAATTCTGTTAAATACGTTTACTAATTTCTATTGTCTTGGTAATATAGCAATATACCAGAGATATTTTTTAAATATGTTTCGTTTTTGAATAAGTAGAAAAATTAATATAATGAAGTTACTGTAAATGAGAACTAATGAGCATTAAATTTAACATTACATGTAAATGTTGCCTAATGTGCTGCGTTAAGTTCTACATTTCGACAAGCTAAGTTTGTACCAGTATGCAGAAACGCTATACGTTGGGAGGTTGTTAGGATAATGAAAAATTCTCATGCAGTTCGCTCTTATTGGTGCTTGTCAATACACAGTATCCTGGACAGACATGGCTTTTCACTTCTATTCTTCGCGTGTAATGTGAGACTTAATACTTATTAGTTCCCATTTACAGTAAGTTCATTATACTAACTATATATATGCGAAATATAGAAGTGAGAAGTCATGTCTGTCCAGGATACTGTATGTTGACAATGCATCCACACATTCAGGATAGATGTGACTTTTCACGAATTTTTCATTAAGAAGAAAAACTCTGTAAATATTAAAATATTTTTATTTTCACATTCTATCTACTTTCATCTACTTTTTTGGATAATTCTCATTTTTGTTCAAACATTTGTCATACCATTCAACAAGTTTTTGAAATCCGATGTCAAATAAATTTTCCACTTGTGAAGAAACCACTGCAGAAAATGACTGCAGTTTTCGCTTCTTCGTTCTTCATCGTCGTCGAGCCGTTGACCACCGAAGAACTTCTTTAAGTACCGAAACAAGTGAAAATCACTGGGTGCAAGGTCTGGACTGTAAAGTCAATGTTCAATTTGTTCTCATTCAGAAGATCTGATTAGATTTTGTGTTTATGCAGAAACATGTGGCATTGCATTGTCATGGAGCAAGATCATACCGGAGGACAGTAGGCCACGCTGCTTGATTTGGTACGCTGGAGTTTTCTCAACGTCTTACAATACATATTTGAATCGATTATAGTGCCTCTCGTCATAAAATCTACTAACATAATCTCTTTCCTGACCCAAAACACAGTTGCCATAATCTTTCGTGTTGAATGTGTCTGTTTGGGTTTCACTCTGGTTGATGACGATGTATGTCGCCATTCTATTGACTATTGCTTGGACTTAGCAGTCATATGAGACGCCCAACTCTCATCACCTATAACGATGTGGTCCAAAAATTCATCTCCTTTCTGATTGTAACGAGGCAAAGATGATAAAACACAGCCCAATTCTTTTTGTTTTGTGATCATTAAAAAGCAGTCTTGGAACCCAACGACAACACAATTTTCGATATTTCAGTTTCTCCGAAACAATGGTGTACAAAACTGACCTTGATACTTGTGAAAAATCAATTGATAACTTTGAAATCGTGTATCGTCGGTCCTCTCTTATTTTTTTGTCCACTTCACGAACCTAATCTTCAGGAATCAGGGAAGGTCAGCCAATACGTAGCTCATCTTGCACTTTAACCCTTCCGCCCTTGAACATTCTCAACCACTTTACTATCACTGATAGCATTATCCGTAAACTGTAAACCACCGTAAACTTCACAAATATGACGCTGAATCTCCGCTACTGTAAAATTTCCTACACTCAAGAATCGAATTACAGATCATATCTCAGTTGTAGGGCGACTCACTTTTCTTAAACATAAACTTCTACAGCTCAGCACCCAGACAAACGATACAGTTGCAAATTGAGTCTAAACGCGCGCAAAGCATGTTAGAAGCAGACTGCGGCTGTCGTGCGTCATTCTCACTCTCAATCACAAACGAACCTCATTTAAAAAAAATCCCTGGTATAATTTAAATTTATCTTATTTGAATTGTGTAGAATAATTCGAAGAGTTGGTTAGTTGAATTTCCATGTACACACAAAAATAATTTAGATTTTGAGGTTATTATAAGTTCATATTCTGTTCTGTAAGTAACTAAATATCAAAAAGGTTTTAAATATTTCTATAAGTTAATGCACGTATAATGCTTTTGTTTCATTATGAAACAGACATGTAAATAATTTACACATCTGTAAACATGGACAATACACCTCGTATTTTCGGCATTAACTTCTGCTTAAGACATATGTTTCTGCCATCTATAGGCGTCGTCAGCTAAGCTAGTGAAGCAATTGCGACTTAATGTTATATACAGATACAGATCTATTTATAAAGATTTGTATCATTTGTATACATTGCTTCACTAGCTTAGCTGACGACGCCTATAGATGGCAGAAACATATGTCTTAAGCAGAAGTTAATGCCGAAAATACGAGGTGTATTGTCCATGTTTACAGATGTGTAAATTATTTACATGTCTGTTTCATAATGAAACTAAGTATCAGTTTAAAATTATTTATAATAATACTTATTTACTATAATGATTGTAATATTGAATCATTTATAATTCAATCGCACAAAAAACGTCATACCTAGGCATCAAGAACGGTAAGGAAATAGCGATCTCAGACACAATTGGAGTCGTCGCTTCGCACCTCTTCCAAACAGTTGTCCTCCATCGGTAAAAGTTCCTTGCTGTTCTTAATACTTAATATTGTTATAGTTATTAAAGTCGATAAAACTGTAATTCAATGTATGGCAGTCGGTATCTTTAATATTCATAAATGCAATGCAAGCGAATATGTCAGGAAAGTGCAATAGATAAATAATAAGAAAAAAATGGGAGAAATATATACAGTTCAAGTACACAGCTATCTATGGACCTAAACCTTTACATTAGTTACCTAGGTGGCATGTAAAATTTTTGGGCGTAAAACCTTTAAATAAAGTCTAACAGACTAGATGAAACAAAATTAAATGTACGGGGGGTGAACATTTGCTTCGCTCCTGACCCATTTATAAACGAAAACAATTATCTATCTTTTCGTCGCATTGTAACCTGCTATGTATAGACTAAAGCTAGAGACCTACAAGTCTGAACCTGTTGAAGCGTGCCTACAATAGACGCCTGAGTTCGAGGAAGTCACACATCAGTATTAAAATGGATTGTGTCGAACAACGGGCGGTGATTAAATACCTACGTTTAAAAGAGATGACCCCAACTAAAATACATCAAGACGGATGCATTAGAAGAATCTGCAGTATGATATGACATATAGCTAAAAGGTGGTGGACGGAGAAGCGCCCACAACCATCTCCATCTAAGAAACTGTTAAAAACGTCCATGATCTTGTGTTACAAGATCGACATGTGACTATTAGACAAATAATGATACTGGTCTTTCATACCATGTTGTATATAATATAATTACAGCCGAATTGAATATGAAAAAATTGTCTGCAAGATGGGTACCGTGAATGTTAACACATGCAAACAAGCAAACTGGAAAAGACATTTGCAGTCGTGTTTTAACGCGATAAAAGTACGACAGAGAAAATTTTCTTGCAAGATTAATGACAATGAATACATCAACATGATGTAGAAACCAAAATACAGTGTAAGGAGTGGACACATCAATCTTCACAACCGACGAAAAAATTCAAAATGCAACCAGCAGCAGGGAAAGTCATACTATCCGTATTTTAATTTCCAAATTACGTGACTTGATAAGAAAAAGGTGTTCTCTAGCATCAGAAAAACTCCTCCAGTCACAGGTTCGTCAATACAACAGCTGCAAAAGCTCAAGCAGGCTTCGAATTAGTTCAGCATCTACCATATTCGCCAGACTTGCCCCCAAACGATTACCGACTGTTTCCAAAATTTAAAGAACACTTGCCTAGTAAACGATTTCCGCTAGATAATGATGTGATATGTGCAGTAAATCAGTGGTTTTCATAGGTTTATACAATCTGTTTTTAGAGAAGCATTAGAAATGCTAGAACATCGATGAGAAAAATGTTTTAATCTTAATGGAGACTATATCGAAAAATAAAAGTAAGATATTCGCCAATTTTTTATTGTGAGTGGATCAGAGGTAGAGCAAAGGGATCTACCCTCGTATAGAGTCCTTCAATAGTGATGTCCTATTTTTGTATAGTTGACAGATTTCCATCTGTTACAACTGTGATCATCCGATCCAAATCTTACAGTTGCTATGAGGATGGCGCTGATTGGCTTTTCGTTCTTGATGTTGAGATTTGGTCAATGAGCACTGTTTTGGAGTTTGCCTCCATGATGTCTTTTATATGTAATAAGAGAGTTGTTGAAATTTGCCTATCCCAGCATCATACATTGAGGAATCTATAGCAGGACGAAGCACGTGTCTGCATATCTGGGCGGCTATTTCCACACAAATGTGTATTTGTATTGCCCGCACCACATCCGACTTTTAATAATATTTCCGATATTATTAAAAATTTTGTATACGAGTATTATCTACATATCTTGAAATTTTGTATTCCATGTTTAGATATTGTACTATAACCTATAGTAACGAATGCATGTTTCCTAATTGTTTTCTACCAGCCACATGTACATATATACGACTTTCAATAAATGTACTGCATATTTTGTTCAATATACTAGTAGCAAAAATATTCCAAAAAATTTATTCATCTCGTCATTTGCGAAACTTGACTAATATCACAAAGTGGACAAATATAAAGAGACGTCCAGCATACGCAATTAATACACAGACTATGTCGATGCTGCTACCCCTATCTCGCTCGCTCCATACGTATTTCACAGTATCTTCGTGAACATCAGAGTCGAACTCAATGAACGGCCCTTTGTTTTTCTGTGTTAGATGAATGGTACTTTAAAGATTCGTAGCAATTTCGAAAATATGTCGTGTTTCAAGAGAGTAGTTTCTGCTTCAAAAATTAATATTGTTTATTTTAATAACAGTTTTCATACATATTCTCTTGAAGCTGTTTTCCCTACAGAGCAAATCTCCCCCCCCCCTCTCTCTCTCTCTCTCTATATATATATATATATATATATATATATATATATATATATATATATATATATATATATATATAATTATTTCGTGATCTTTGTATGTTATGGTAGATTCAATTTATATATACATATATAAACTTAAAAGAAATTATCAACCGTATTATATTGGTTAATAATAATATATTTCACAACGAGTTTGTTGCTTCTTCAAGAGATACTACACTGAGCAAGACATTAAATAAATTAGTGTATAAAGCAATAGTAAAATAAATACTCACTAAATGTGGAGTTAAAAAGTGAACGTGATGTACATAGACATATTAAAATTGATTAAATTTAAAACATTAATGTAACTATAGATATAAGGTGTCACATAATCCTTTAACAAACGTGTACATGTAAAAGTTAAAATATAAAAAATATAAAACGAAACACATAGCAAAAAATAGCAAAAGTCACAAGAATATCAAAAGCAAAAACAATGCACTATAAATTTAATAATGCAAGGACCAATTAACAAAAAAATTTAGATGGTCTACTAACCACCGAATCGAGTATATTGAAATAAATTATACTTAGTCCGTTAGTATCAGACCTACCTTATACCATCTAAGCGATCCTAAGTTCTTGACAGCTTTCAGTTGAAGACATTGAGCTGTCATACACGCATCACAAATTTTGACGGACTCTATATCATTAGTGTCTTTAAGAGTGATTTTGCACACTTTTGCTTTATTGTTATCCGTTTTTGTCTGAATTGTTTAAATGATTTATAGCTAATTTTTTTGCAGAAAACTATTTTTTTTGTATCGTCGTGGTATTGTAGCAATTTTGTAGGAATTTAAGCACAACCTGGAGGGAAATCACAAAAGCTCTACTTAAGTAAACAGTTCGGGAATTTTAGGAAAACAGATATAAATATTAAAACATTAAGGTAACTACAGATACATCGTTTCATATCTGCCTTTAAAAAAATGTATATGTAAAAGTTAAAATTTAAAAAAGAATTTTTTAAAAAATATTAAAAAAGCGTAAAATAGTATCAAGAATATCAAAACCGAAAACACAAATTTAACGAGGACCAATTAACAAAAATTTTTAGATGGTCAACTAATCGTTAAACCGAGTATATTAAAATAAATTATACTTAGTCCATTAGTATTAGACTTATAATTCACGTTATTTGTGTCTCTGTTAATGTGGACCATTTCTAAAAAAGTTTTTTTATGGTTATTTTCAGCGTCTAAGATCTTAACGTAGACAAAATTAAATGGTCAAGATCAAGTGCATGGTCCACCAGTACACAAGATGTTTTTATAATACGGACATCACTTTTATGCTGTGCGATGCGCTGTTTTAGCCATTGCGATGTCTGACTTATATAAACACCACAACAATCCGAACATGGTATCCTGTAGACAACATAACTCGTTAAAAAGAAAGGTGTTATGTCCTTGGTCTTACTATACAACTTTTTCAAAGTATAAATGTTGTATTTAACTATTTTAATGTTATTAAATTGTTTGAAGTGTGATACAATTACATGAGTAAGACCACCAATGTATGGGATTTTCTTGTAAAACATACTATCCGCAGAAACGTCTTCAGTAGGGCCATCATAAAAGTTAGTGCTATATATCAATCTATTAAGTATATGTTTAGGATAGCCATTGTTCAGGAAGATGCTGAAAAGTTTTTTAAGATTGTCCTTTAGAAAGGTTTCATGACATATATGTGCTATTCTGCTTCTCATAGCTGTGACGGTGTTATACTTCTGATTGAGAGGATGATGAGAATGATATTTAGTGAACCGATCAGATGTAGTTGAGTTACTATCGTCACGCATTACTAAAACGTCTAAGAAGGAAAAAAAAATTGTTAGTTGGTCCTCGTATTGTTAAATGCATAGTGTATTGTTTTTGGTTTTGATATTCTTGTGACTAGTTTTTTGCTATATGTATATATGTATTTTGTTATATGTATATATATATATATGTATCTATTTTTATATTTTAACTTTAACATATACATGTTTTTTAAAGGCTGATGTGAAACGATGTATCTATAGTTACCTTAATGTTTTAAATTTAAATTTATTCAATTTTAAACTCTACATTCTGTGAGTATTTTGATACTCCTATATACATTAATTTATTGAATGTCTTATCCATTAACCTTGAAGTATCTCCTGAAGAAGCAACAAACTCGTTGTGGAACATAGAGATCGAAAATAAATGAGTTTTAATTGTCAGGCCACCTGCTCGTTTTTAATTTATTATTAACCAATATAGTAAGGTCGATAATACTTGTAAGTTATATATTATAATGGTACCATTACCATTACATGAATTTAAATATATTATTTATTTTGAAATTTTAAAAAGTTATTTTATTTTGTATTGTCAAGTATGTTCATAGATAGATATGACATTTTTTTGCATAGAATTCATATTTTTGTATATGTCAGTCAAAACTGGACAGACACTTTAGAATTGTTTTATACATTAATAATAAAATATATTATGTTATCTCTGTAAAGGAAATTATGCCCAGTAACAATTAAGACATTTAACATTTATTTTTAAATTATATATATTACATTAGGATTAAACTAAAAAGTTAAATTATCAATGAAAATTCTGCATATTGAAAGGCATACTGATATTTTTTTTTAATTTAGAAATTTCTACTAGCATCGCTATGGTTTTGGTTGTTGATTTTTGTGTTGAGTTTTCGAAGAAATCAGATTGAATTGGTAATTGTTAGTTTTGAAAATCCAATAAATAAAAAAATATACAATATAATTAATTAAAATCCACTTACTTGTGCCCAGAAACACATAAAACCATGACAAAATTATAATCGATCAATAATATTGGTGTTGAAGCATGTATCTTATATTACATGGAAGGATCCATGTACATGTACATCTAAAAGCCGTTCCTAAATTTTGATATGAAAATCAGCCATAATCAAAATCATAAATAGTAAAGGGGATTCTTTACCCAGAATATCCAGGACTTTATATAAAGGAAGTTCGAGACCATCAATAGCCATTTCGTTCATCTACGGAAAGATTTTCCTGTCTAGTCTTCAAGCTGTCTACTAAATTACATCTGGCAAGAATTTTGAATATACATAAGGAGACTTATAGTGGACTTAATCTTGGTATTTCATTTATTGGCTTACCCATTAATTTATATTAGTAATTACTCTGTTACAATAACCAATTTGTTTAAATAGTTTTTCTTAAGTTGTCAAAATTTTAGATTGATCTTTATTTGTAATTTACAAAAATCTGAATGCTCAGTTAATTTAAAATTACCCATATTTTTATTACTTTTCCCACTTATAAAATTACTTGGTGTCTATTTGTGTTTGGGAAACTTTATTCATATCCTAATATATTAAAGCTTGGCATAATTTCTTAATTAGCTCTTTGTATCTAAAATAAAATTAAAAACATTTTCTATTTTTTTAAATATATTAAATCATATATATAACCTTAGTTTCTATTGGCTTAACTATACATAAATAACATTTATTATAAAAGAACGATATCTTTCATGTTAATTGGGTGTTAAAAAACGTTATCTTCTGAACCTGCTTTGAGATTAAGTATTAGACTCTTGCTAATATCCACTGAGTTAACCGATGGCAATCAAAATCTAAATGTTATTGTATAGAGGTTATAATACAAGTTAAGGGATTTCTTCCCGCACTCATTCTCATTTTTCTAAGGGCGAGTTTTGAATTTATTAAATTTTATTCAATATCTATTTAATTTATATTTTTATTTATTATTATTTAATTGAGGGTATTGTCACAATATATATATATATATATATATATATATATATATATATATATATATATAAGGTAAACTTAATAAGTCGGCGATTAAAGGTCTGGTTCATTACTTCAAAGTATATATATTTAAAACAACCCTACATGTTTCGGCAATGATGCCTTTGTCAAGGGAATAAAAAATATAAATCTATATATTTTATATTTTTTATTCCCTTGACAAAGGCATCATTGCCGAAACATGTAGGGTTGTTTTAAATATATATACTTTGAAGGAATGAACCAGACCTTTAATCGCCGACTTATTAAGTTTACCTTATCATACCAAGGTCACGAAAATAATATATTTATATATATATATATATATATATATATATATATATAAATAATAAGCTTTTTTGTGTTAGCGACCTTTATTGAAATTCAATTTATTTAAATAACGACGTTTCGACTTTTTGTATATAATTAAGTCTTTTTCAAGTGATTTAGAACTAAAAAAATTACAAAACGAAAGGTAAGAATTATATTTGCATTATATGAAAGAGTTAAAATTAAAATAATGATTAGAGTAAAGAAAAATAAAATTTAAAATGTTAAAACACATGCCCAGTGCAAATTGCATGGTCGGAAACAATGTCGACCCTTCACACAGGGTCCGACCGTGTATCTTGGAATCTTAAGTGTAACTAAAATGTCTTGTTATAGAAATGATATTTTTTTTATATATTATTTCGTTTTAAATTTGTTTGGTTAGGCCATGTGTTTGGGAAAATACAGTATGTTTACAATGGGAAAATTTTTTTTTTGTTTTTTTGTGTGGGTGGGGTTTTCTTCTATTGTTTAATGGGCGGATAATACAGTTTTGAAAGTCTATCAATCTCGTTACGGTCGTTCATTGTTTTGTTATTTTTGAAAATGTGAATCATTTCTAATACCTCCCTAGCCTTTGTATTTTTTGTTTGGTTATTATTTTTGTATTATCAAAATCAAAATTGTGTTTTAATGTTATCTGGTGTTTTTTTAAAGCTGTCTGATTTATTGCGTATTTATGTCATTTTAATCTTTCCTGTAGTATATGTTTTGTTTGGCCTATGTATAATAAATTGAATTTCAATAAAGGTCGCTAAACCAAAAAAAGCTTATTATTTTAATATTATGCACACGGCCAATAAAATAAATAAGAAATTAATTTTAATTTATTATAAACACTATATATATATATATATATATATATATATATATATATATATATATATATATATATGTGTGTGTATATATACATAAGATATAATGTGGCATATAAAAAAAATATTATTAAATCTTGACGTACATTTAAATATTTGTGTTAGATAATTTTTTAATATGTTTTAGTAATTGTCTTGAATTGTACAGTCTTTATGTGTTACTTTTTTAAATATTAACCTGGTGATGTTTCCTCAAAGCTTCGTTTTCATTTCATATATTGTTTAAATAACAACGAGTGTCATGCTTTTGAAATCATTAATGTTCAATAAAGTAGCCGAAACGTTTCGAATAAAACCTTGTTTTTTATTACAAACCGACCGCAATCCCAAGAACTTTACATTAAAAATATATATATGTATATATATATATATATAAATATATATAATTTTAGAAAATTGCTTGACCGTACTAATATAAATTCACTACTATTTGGGTTATCGGTCTGTTTTAATTAAAACTTAATTGTTCTAAACTCAATATTTGGTAAATATATTTTTTGACTTCATCAGAAGTAGTGCTAGAGATAGGCGTTGGCGGTCTTATTTAATAATTCACACATAATTGTCACTAGCAACTCGCAAATAACACATAGACATTATATACTTTGTTGTTTGTTTAAGTATATAATGTCCATGTGTTATTTGTGAGTTGCTAGTAACAATTATGTGTGAATTATTTAATAAGATATGATGTGGCATATAAAAAAATTATTATTAAATCTTGACGTACATTTAAATATTTGTGTTAGATAAATTTTTAATATGTTTTAGTAATTGTCTTGAATTGTACAGTCCTTATGTGTTATATATATATATAATCGATAAAGCCTTATTATACCCGAAGGTGTTAAGGCGTCTAAAAACTTTTTATTTACGAACAAAACATTGCCCAATCCCTTCTGTCTCTTGCCATTGCTTCTGCATCCTTCCACTTTGTTCCCCTAGCTTCCAAGCACTCTGCCACTGCACTGTTCCACTCTTTTCTCGGTCTTCCTCTAGTCCTCTTTTCTTGTGTCCTTGCCAGCCATATCCGTTTCGGTTGTCTCTGGTTTTCCATTCTTATTAGATGTCCGAACCACTTCAGTTGCTGCCTTTCAATGCTCTTTAAAATCGATTCCACTCTTAGTTCTTCCCTCACTGTTTCATTCCGTATTCTATCTCTTCTTGTAATGCCTTTAACTGCTCTCAGGAATCTCATCTCAGTCGCCTGGATTTTACTTTTTTGCTGCCTTGTTAACACCCAGCTCTCACTACCATACATTAATATTGGTTTATGTATAGACTTGTAAACTAGGATTTTTGTCTTAGTTGATATTTCTTTATTTCTTATAAATTTGTTATTCAAAGCATAGTATGTCCGTGTTGCTTTTTCTATTCTTTCATTTATTTCAGTTTCGTTCTTACCATTCTTCTGTAGATTTACGCCCAGGTATCTCATCGTCTTTACTTCCTCTATTTTTGTATTGTCCAGTATTATTGATGCTTGCCCGTTTCCTTTCCCAATCACCATTACCTTTGTTTTATCGATGTTAATTTTTAAGTTTCTGTTTTGAAGGGCTTCATTCCATATTGTTACGTTTTCTTGCAGGTCTGTCTTGTTTTTTGCAAATATTACTAAATCATCTGCAAAGACGCAGTCAGTTATTGTCGTTATTTCCATATTTCTATAACCCACTGGTAATTTCTTCAGTTTGTGCTTTATCTCTTTTTGTACGTCATCCATCACTATGTTGAATAGTGCTGGGCTCAGTACACCACCCTGTCTCAATCCTTCTTTAGTTTCAAATATCTGTGACTCTGCATTTCTCGTTCGTACATAATTCTTTGTGACCTTATACATACACTCCACATTGTTTCTCAATTTCTTATTTACACCTCTTCTTTTTAGGCTTTCCCATATCGCTTTCCTTGGTACACTATCAAACGCTTTCTCTAGGTCAATAAACGCCAAGTACGTATTGCTTTGCTGTCTTTTTTCCATTATTTGTTTTATAGTAAATATGTGGTCTTGTACTCCTCTTCCCTTCCTAAAACCGCTTTGTGAATCTTCTAGCTGTGTCTCTATTTGTATTTTTAATCTTTTTTCCAGTATTCTTTCGTACATTTTGGCCATTATACTCATCATTGTTATTCCCCTATAGTTCTTACATTCACGGTAATCTCCTTTCTTGAAGATGGGTAATATCACTCCTATTTCCCAATCTTGTGGTATTCTCTCTTCTGTCCATATTTTGTTAAACAGTTTAGTTATAACTTCTATGCTTTTTTCACCCAAGTTTTTGATCATTTCCGGTGATATACAATCATGGCCTGCTGCTCTTCCTGTTTTTATTTTTATAATTGCTTCTTTTACTTCTTCTATTTTTATTTCTTGGTCACCTTCATCTGTTGTTTGGGTGGTTATTTGTTCTTCTTTTTCATTATATCCTTGTACTATTTTTTCTATATTAAGCATATCCTCAAAGTATTCTCTCCATCTGTCCATTATTTCTTTGTCATCTTCAAGTATTTTGCCCTCTTTTGATTTTATGTATTTGCTATTGTAGTTCGTATCCCTTTTAAAAGTTTTCAATACTTTATAAAATAATTTCTGATTTCCGTGGCTATCACTTTCCATTCTTTCCCCAAATTCTTCCCATGACTTTTGTTTTGCTGCTCTCACTAGTTCTTTTACCCTTGTTCTTTGCTGTTTATACCCAGCGTAGCTTTCTTCTGTTTTCACTTTGAGGTATTTCGCCCACACACGTTTTTTATATTTTATCGCATCCTTTATTTCGTCGCACCACCAGCTTGTTTGTTTTTTGTTTTTATTTATTTTTATAATTCCGCACGCTTGCTTTGCAGCTTTATGTATTTTGCTTTTTATATTTGTCCATAATATTTCCACATTATTGTCTGTGTCCAGTTTGTTTAATTCTTCCATTTCTTGCTCAATTTTTTCTTTGTATTTTGTCGCTATTTCATTTTGTCTGAGTTTATAGTTTCTTATAACCACTTTTGTCTTTTGTTTTTTGTTCTTAGTCACCATTGGGCTTTTCCTTCCTGGAATGAATATTTTTGACAGCAACAAGTAGTGATCCGAGTATATTTCTGGACCTCTTTGCACTCTAGTATCTTCGACTTCTTTCCTATGGCTCTGGTTTATTAGTACATAGTCTATGATTGATTTTTCACCCCTGCTTCTAACTTCTCGGGTGTATTTATGTATTTCTTTATGGGCAAAGAATGTGTTCGTGATTATTAGATTATTAGTTAAACAGTAGTCGATGAGTCTTTTGCCATTATTATTTCGTATTGTTTCCCCCTGCATTCCAATTACTTTTCCTGATTCTTCATCCTTTTTCCCAACTCTTGCGTTAAAATCGCCCAATACAATTAGTCTTGCATTGACATCCTCTGTTGCCTGTTCTAATTGTTCCCAAAACTCTTCTTTTTGCTTTGCTGCGTCATCCTCATTAGGTCCGTACACAATTATTATTGTTGTGCTTGCTTGTTTTTCAATTTCCATTTCTATCTTCATTATCCTCGTTGATAAGGCCTCCCACTTTCTCATATATTTAATAGTGTTTTCTTTTATTATACAACCTACTCCTTCTTTCGCTCTTTGATTCATTTCCACCCCACTATATATTAAGAGATGGCCATTTTGTACTACTTTTTCCCCTTTGCCTTTAATTTTTATTTCAGTTACTCCTAAGATATCTATGTCTGCTTTTTCAAATTCTGTAATTAGTTCCTCTTCCTTTCCCGTTATACTTCGTATATTCCATGTTGCTACTCTCCACACCTTTCCTTTCATTTTTTGTTTGCATTTTTGGGTTTTTGCCTCGTCTCTTTTTTCAGTGCTATTTATTTCTCCATCTGTTTCAGTTCCCTTCTCTTCCAGTACTTCGAGAGCATTTCCATTAATATTATTTGATTTCAGCTCGTGTCCATTTCGTTGCCTGTTCAGTTCCATACTACCGTCCTTTGTCTTTCTGGTTAGTTTTTTGGATTGTTTATTAATCTTTCAATCTTTTCCAGCATCCTTGTTTGTCTATTCCATTTCCAAGTCTCCCCATTCACCATTAGCTTTGCAAACCCCAATTTAACCTGTTTTCCATATCTCCTTTCTTCTTTTGCTTTCTGTCTAATGTTCCTCTGGATATCTCTTTCTTCTCTTGTTAGGTCTTCATTAATAAATATCTGGCTGCCTTGTCTATTTTTTAATTTACTTTTATTCTGCATGACCTCTTTTTTATTCTCTTCACTGTCTAGTTCGACTAGACATGTTTTTATCCCCAATCTACTAGCCTTTTTTATTATTATTTTCACACCTATCTCATTTTCTATTAGCTTTCTCATTTCATCTTTCAGTATATTGCCATCTCCTGTATTCATTGTCATCCCCTGTACTACTATGTTTTTCCTTCTTCTAACACTTTCCAATTTCTCAATTCTTTCATTATATAGTTTTACCTCACTTCTTAATTCATTGACTTCATCCATCACTTTTCCATTTATTTCCTTCAGATTTCTTATCTCTTTCTTGTATTCTACCTGTTCTTTCCGTAACTCTCTTATTTCGTCCTTCAATGCTTTAGTATCTTCTCCCTGCATTTTCTGTTCAGTCTTAATATCCCTTATGTCAGCGGAGAGTCCTTTCATCATTCCCATAATTTCTTTCAGCATTTCATCGTTTGTTTTTGATGGGCTTCTATATGTTTTCTTCGACTTTTTAAATGAGTCCTCTTCTAGTACGTCCGTTCTTTTCCGTTTTACATCATCAGACGTATCAGAATCCATTATCAAAATTTCCTCTTAATTTTACCTGTTACCTTACTTGAAGTCCGTCCCTGTTCTATACTTACACTATTATTGTCTCTAATCGTATAGCTCGCCGCGCAAAAAGCCCGTCCCCGGTCTCCCCGTCGGAGGTCGTGCTCCTATCGGTCAAGCCAGATGTTCAGTTATATATATTTATACAATTTATTTTATTCAGAAAAACAAACCTTTGTCTATTGTAGTTTTTTAATTTATTTCCCGGCACTATCAAATACACTCTATCTCACTATTATTTTTACCACACGCACAGTAATTATTGTTCGTAATTTCTCAGATTATTTGAGTTTGATCACGGAACTCACTTACTTATGTATTTCTGTGTTCTTGCACAGGACCGAACTCCTTATGTGTTACTTTTTAAAATATTAACCTAGTGATGTTACCTCAAAGCTTCGTTTTCATTTCATATATTGCTTAAATAATAACGAGTGTCATGCTTTTGAAATCATTAACATTAATGTTCAATAAAGTAGCCGAGACGTTTCGAATAAAACCTTGTTTTTTATTACAAACCGACCGCAATCCCAAGAACTTTACATTAAATACATACATATACATACGGTCAAGGATTTCCGAAAAACATTATTTTTCAATAGAATATAAACATATATATATATATATATATATATATTATACAGAGAAACCTTTACATAAAATATCCATTTCGCAGGGATAATTTTTTTTTTGATGATTCCGAATATGTAAAAATTCATGTAGGAAACGAAAGATTTTTATTTGACTTGCGAAAAAATTATTTCTGTTTCGTAAAGAAAGGCAAGAAGTCCTTTCCTTCTTTTATTCAAACCCAAATATTTTCAAACCAGTGCGCGACGGTACGAACTTTGAAAATATATCAAAGCGTCCCTTGCATAATAAAACCAGTGATACGAAAAATATATTCGTTTCAATTTGACATTCCACGAAACGGAAATTCAAAGTGAATAACAGGGAACATGAAAAGAGTATGCACGTACATAGTCATAAAAGTACTTTTCATGCAACTGGACAAATGTACATTTATTTATGAAGGGGTGCGTTATATCTCGGATTTATGCAATGATATATGCAGGATATGAGTGTAATAAGTGAAGTCGTTAAATATAGGTCTTTATTATATGATAGTTTTTATAATTTTTATAGAAATATATTACAATGTAAAACAGAAAAGTGTTGCTTTCGTTAATAAAATTAATGTAATTGACGACCTGTTTCTAATTTTTCTTTTTAAATTAATAACAGTATAAAATAAAACGCAATATGTAGGTACAATACTAGGTACAAGACTACTTAGTTACTTTACTCTAACCTGCATTGTTTACTTGATATATTATGATATTACATGTGAGCCAAAAAAAAAGTTTTTCAAAGTATGCCATGAATAACATCACTTGTGTCTTAACTTGATTCGATTTAGAGCTACCTGTTACTTTGTTTAATTTAATGATAGTTCACGCTAAATAATATATTTTAAAAATATATTTTATTTTTCACTTAAGTATTATTCAAAAACTTAAAAAGGTATAAAACCCCTTACCAAATTATTAATCGTATCCTAAATACATATTTCGACAACTAAGTTGTCTTCATCAGTAGGTAAAACCACTAATCAAGGTGTCGCACATGGGGCACAGTAAAGCTAGTACAACTGCTTACGCAACAACTTTACACAGCGTCCACGTATACACTAACTCAAACATGTATTGAAAAATGTATTGAACGAAAGGATCGACAAAATATTACCTCTCTTAAGGAAAACGGCACATGTGTTTTTTCTCCAATTTGAAACGTCCACGACCTTTTATTTACGGTTCTAAGAATGAAAAGAGACAGGTGAAGGGGATCGGTCCTTCATCTCCGTTCATAGAATTTTGTTTGTTTTTAGCGATATGAATACTTTCGTAGGCGTCAAGATCGCGGGGGTTATTAATGGCCTTGTCAAGTTTCAACCCTTTAATCGACACATTGTGCAGTGTACTTAAAGCATGGTTGGCAACATTAGATTTATCCCGTCTATTGTATTTAATATGTGATATGTGTTCTTTATACCGGGTTATTGTTGGTCGTTTTGTTTGGCCTATATGTTTGAAATTACAATCATCGCAATTAATTTCGTATATACCTGATTTCGAATTAAAATTAACTTTATCTTTGGCACTCCCTAGGAGACTTTTGATAGTATTTTCGGACCGAAAGGCAACTTTGAGACCTCGTTCTTTCACAACTTTATTAATGTTTTTCGTGATCGGGTGGTATGGTAAACACATGTACTTTTTCTCCTGGTTACTTTGAGATGTCAAACTTGTGGATTCGCGGATTGTATTTTTTAGTTTTGTTTTTCTAATTAATTTATTGATTATTTCTATGTCAAAGCCATTATATTTCGCGATATTTCTAATGAAATCCAGTTCTATTTCATATCTCTCTTTTGTTAACGGAAAATTTAGTAACCGATTGACTGAGAAATTAAAAGAAGCTGTCTTATGTTGAAAACTATGATTTGAATCCGCGATGATGAATCTATTAACATTGGTTTCTTTCCGGAAAATATCGATTTCTATTTTATGTTTATTCCTAATCAGTAAAGTATCTAAAAATGGTATCTTTGCATTGTGTTCTTTTCCACCGTAAATTTAATGGCAAGATACCATTTTCAGATACTTTACTGATTACGAATAAATATAAAATAGAAATCGATATTTTCCGGAAAGAAACCAATGTTAATATATTCATCATCTCGGATTCAAATCATAGTTTTCAACATAAGACAGCTTCTTTTAATTTCTTATTCAATCAGTTACTAAATTTTCCGTTAACAAAAGAGAGATATGAAATAGAACTGGATTTCATTAAAAATATCGCGAAATATAATGGCTTTGACATAGAAATAATCAATAAATTAATTAGAAAAACAAAACTAAAAAATACAATCCGCGAATCCACAAGTTTGACATCTCAAAGTAACCAGGTGAAAAAGTGAATGTGTTTACCATACCACACCATCAAGAAAAACATTAATAAAATTGTGAAAGAACGAGGTCTCAAAGTTGCCTTTTGGTCCGAAAATACTATCAAAAGTCTCCTAGGGAATGCCAAAGATAAAGTTAATTTAAAGTTAAAGTTAATTCGAAATCAGGTATATACGAAATTAATTGCGATGATTGTAATTTGAAATATATAGACCAAACAAAACGACCAATAGTAACCCGGTTTAAAGGACACATATCACATATTAAATACAATAGACCGGATAAATCTAATGTTGCCAACCATGCTTTAAGTACACTGCACAATGTGTCGATTAAAGGGTTGAAACTTGCCAAGGCCATTAATAACCCCCGCGATCTTGACGCCTACGAAAGTATTCATATCGCTAAAAACAAACAAAATTCTATGAACATAGATAAAGGACCGATCCCCTTCACCTGTCCCTTTTCATTCTGAGAACTGTAAATAAAAAGGTCGTGGACGTTTCAAATTGGAGAAAAAACACATGTAGGTGCCGTTTTCCTTAAGAGAGGTAATATTTTGTCGATCCTTTCGTTCAATATATATGCATGTTTCAGTTAGTGTATACGTGGACGCCGTGTAAAGTTGTTGCGTAAGCAGTTGTACTAGCTTTACTGTGCTTATGTGCGACACCTTAATTAGTGGTTTTACCTACTGATGATGGCAACTTAGTTGTCGAAATGCGTATTTAGGATACGATTAATAATTGTGGTAAGGGGTTTTATACCTTTTTTAAGTTTTTACTTAACCACAGTCTCCAAAGAAAGACTTTTAAGTATTATTCGTTCATTTCCCTTGGATACGGTTACCATAAACACGGTCACGTCGCCCGTGGGCGTTACAACAGGGCGATATAGCTCATAATTGCCCGGTAAATTATTAACAGTTTTTAATGTTGTGTGCGTATAAATAAGGCCCGAGAAGAAAAGATATTTAAAAGATATACAACGACATTAGAGTTGACAGAAATCTCGGAAGCAAACTAAGAACATTTTGAACAATTTCTGATGTATTATTAAGTTCTTCAATCTTGTTAGTGATACTTTGTTTTAAATGTGGTAATAAAAAGAAATCACATGGTGTTAGTCAGAAGATCGTGGCGGCTAGATTAGTATATGTATTCAGGCTAATGATGTGATCTCCAAAAAATTTCGGTATGAAAGCAATATTTGCATATTAGCAAATGGAGCTAACATTTCTAACTGGTACTGTTCAGCATTTATCGTTCCTGAAAAGTTAAAAAAATTATATTATTGTGCCAACAGAGTGTTTTAGAAATCTAATTAAATGTTTTTAAAAACTATTTTTAACATACATTCAAAAAATATAGGTCCAATAATCCTTCCCTGGCCAATAACTGCCCAAACTCCATTTTTTTGCGAATGTAATGGACTCCCTAGAAAAAGTGTGAATTATCTGTACTCCACATTATCATATTTTGAGAGTTGACATACCCAGAGAAGTGGAACTGCGATTCGTCTGTAAACATAGCTTTCGAGAATGCTTCATCGTTGATATTGATTTGTTCAATAAATCGTTAAATAAGTATCTCATGTGTTACTTGTATGTAGTAGGTTTTAATATCTAGATCATTTTTAAGGGTATATCAACAGGTACCGTAAGAAAGATTTATAATTGTTGCTGTAAATGTGCAGAAGTTTGTGGACATTGTTCAACTACTTTCGACAGTAATTTCATATCTCACCATTGGTGTACCATTTTACGATTCATACTTCCTGTTTCTCTGAATAAATCCAGGAAACGGCGAATGGAAACATATAAATTGTGATATGGCACGAATTCGTTTAAAAAATCTTCGTAGGCTATTTATACTATTTTTTAAATAAATCCCAACCATACATCTCCTTTGCTGCTCATTAAATACATAAGTCATTGTTTAATTATAAATTTGTAAAAATAATCGAAGATATTAGCAGATTGTCAATTTAACAATGAATGACAGATGACATTTCACAAAGGTATGACTGCGTTATGACTGCTATAGTTATCTTTCTCGTTCATAGTCTACTTGAAAAACTTATTTTCGCTCACATATTATAACAGTAATAGGCTTACCAACTTTCAAAAAATTGTCTATACATTTGCACATATATTTTCTAAAGTATGTTTTCATGAGAAAATATTATTGTTTCTGATATGTATTCATTACGTCAATAGTTTGGTATAATAGTAATAGTAAATAATAATAATAATAAAATCAAATGGGAACTATAATTAAAAATGGAAGACGCACAAAATACGAAACTGCTGACATTAAGAAGGAGGCAATCAAGAGGGCTGACGCAACAGAATGATAAACTAGAGCAAACAGAAACACAAACAGCAACAGACCGTTATTTCATTAACTACCCTCGTATACATGATTAGTGCTTTTGAGGTCGTTGTAATATCAGATGACGGATGGCAGAATCGCCATATAATGTCAGATAATTTGATTGCAGGATCGCCATGTAATATATGACCATCTAACGAATGGCAGGATGGCCATGTAATGTCACCTGGTCCCGGAGGTAACATTGTTGCCGAGGCAGTTCCATTTATACAGCAGGTTTATCGGTGTTATAAATAATATACAGGACAACGATTAAATAATAACATTTAATGCAATAACGATAACAACAACGATAACAACAGTAAATACTACATTATAAATATGAGGCACTATACTTGTACTCACTCTGGCTATTGCAGTGATTGCCTCTAGAGACCTCTCCGTGTCTCATTATATACTATTAGAGTGTGTCAACTTAGCCTAGTGACCTGGTTACAAGATGATAACAATGTGGTCTAAGATCGTAACTCAACAAGTTATCGCATCGTACTTGAGCAATGGGACGCATAGATTATGCTAGGCTCTTTAAGCATGCGTATTGGGATTTTTGGTGTGTGAGGCCAAGGCGATAGCGTCTGTGTGGACATACTCCCGTTTGAGACATCAAAGGCTGGTCGTGTAGAAGATTTAAAAACCTTTTGCATTTTTTACCTTACGTTGTGAATTTGTTGTTTGGAATCTCATGCCGAGTCTTTTGGCGACAGCTTTCATTTGGATTAATACGCACAGTCATCGATATAGGCCCGAGAAGCATCTATTCTGTCGACGCCATTTTCTCGTTACGCTTTGTACATAGTCAATCTTCTAATACAAGAGTTATATCGTAGAAATACTAAGCTACCATTAACCAGTTCGCAGCTAAAATAAACTGGGAGAGCGCCTGAATGTTTGAAGATTTAAGTCCTACAGGAGTTGCTTAGTAGATGATCGCCCACGTGGTCACATTCTTCGCTAGATCAATTACCGTGTGCTGTAGCGTGAAGCTGGACTTACACCGTTGCCAGATAAGTGATAACCAATATTGTTTCCGTGGGTTACGCTTAATTAATAAATTATATTTTAAGTCACGGACGCACCCCTAACTCTGGTTGCCGCTTTTTGGTTTCATATTTGCAGTCTATAGTTTCTTTTTTGCTTTATTTTTCTTTAATTTTCGCATTGAGTAATTAGTGATTAATAATTTATCTTAACATTTCCGACAATTTTAAGTATCACATGCTTCGCCTTTAGCTTGGTATATTTTTGAATAATTGACAATCTTTTTTTGTTTTTTTTTTTTGTCGTCAGGTGACACCTATACAATTCTTAAAATTCCGTGTATTTCAGAGACCAACTTTTTTTAGTGTTGCTGCCCTAAAGATTCAAATGGAGCTTTTAAACATTCTTCAACAGTTTCTATTTGTCATTCATTGATTGTTGAAAATGTTTGTTCCACAAAAACTGAAAACCCACTTAAGTGGCAAAAGAATTTTATAATTTCATTTGAATAGAAATTATGACATTTTTAAGTATATATTTGATTCAGAGTTGAATAATAAAATATAGGAAGAAGAAATTAACTGAACTTTTATTATCGTGACGCTTCAATTTTAAAATCACAAAACCAATTACTGCTTTCAAAACACTCAAACTTTATCGAGGTTCCTGCATCCGCGATATCAAGCACAACATCCGCATAGTTTGCATTGTCGAATGAAACGCGAACTTGCAGGAAGTGAAGTAGATGCCACAATAAAAGCGAGGCGAAGATGGGTGCATCGTCCGTCTCGTCGAGTGATCATCACATTTCCCCCGATAATATATTTTCTGGACATGAATGTTTGTCATATTGCGCGTTACACACAAAGTTACTACGTTTCGAACTCTAAACTAACGACAAACAGCAATTTATTTCAACATCGAAAACTCGAATTCAAAATTAACCGGACATGAAACGAAATATGCGCTTTGAATAGCCGCGCTAATTACAGTTAGTATTTCACGTTTCCCGAATCAGTTTTAGATCTGTTCGTCCCCTCGTTTTTCACCTCTCGTTCCCTCGATTCACTCACACTTCCTCACTTACCTCCCCTATTCACTCCCGAACATATCCCACACTGGTATTTTGGGTAGGTTAATTAGATCATGTCGCCGACAATGTTTAAATGAATTTTGAAAGGGAGATAGGAAAGAGATACAAATGTACATCATTTGTTTTGGTGCTCTTCCTTTTTTTCATGTTGTCAGATATTTCAATGTAGTTGGTGAATTCAGTTCATTATTGTTGATGTAAATTAGTTTTTGCTAACATTTATTAATTAAATTCATCTCAGATATACATACATTAATTATAATTGGATTAATATATTAAATTAAAATTAAATTAAAATTAAAATAAAACAGGTTTTGAACTTAAGGGATCGTTCCCCATGATTTTTTCTCGAATTCCGGATCGTAACCGCACCTTTTTACTTAATTAATTACTGACGTTTTGTCCACTCTTGCAAGAATCATCCTCAAGGTTACTACTACTAATATTGCTGCACTAAAATTAAAAGTCTGTTGGTACGGGACAGATTATATGGAAAATGTTCCGGGACATTGGAGCGTCAGGATTACGAAAGAATTTACCAGGATTTAGTAGAGGATATGAGGATATCCTTCATCACAGGTGAAATTATTGGAATGCTTTACGATTTGTATAAATTCACGGATTTCGCAATTGAAGTGAGAAATGTTCTGAGCTGAATCAAATTAAATATGGTGTGAAGTGTCCAATCTACTTGATTCTGTTACTTACAGAGATCTGGTACAGCGCTTGTACTCAGTAACACCTGTTCAATGTATCCATTGCTAGATAAACATGAAATCCTGTACATACTAGTTTGTTTAAAAGCTATCGACTCTAAAATAATCTCCTAGTGGCTGGTTATAGCCAAGTTGTGGCATAACACGCATTTTTTTTGGTTTTGCAAAATGTAAACACGATACAACTCATCACAACATAATACCAGAGTCTTCGAAGCGTAGCATTTCTTTGCTAACGATTTCACGGAGTATGCGAACGCAATTTCCTGACATTATCGACATCATCTCCACTCTACTTTAAGGCACAGATAAACAGACGTGATCAACAGATAGTGACGGAATTTTGTAAAGAATAGCCGGTGTTATTAGGAGATAAAGTAAAAGAAAAACTAACTAGTTTTGAATAAAATTACCTTAATTGTCGCTAGCATAGTTTACTGTTAAGGATTTATTTTTATTCCAAGAACGATAGACTATATAAATCCTTAAAATACTTCGCCAAAAAAGTGGTCCCAAAATACTGCCATGTGGTAAACCACTACAACAGATTTCAAAATAATATAAGTAATCTGATAATCAAGAGATAACGATATTTGGCAAGCAATTTAATTACAGAGATTATCAGTAAAAACAAGGAATAGCAATAGGCCCAAGTTAATACCTTGAGAGACGCCCTAGGTAGGGAAGAAATACTTAGAATTACGGATCCAATAAGAAATATAATATCGTTTCCGAAAAATAAGAATACATTCGTACTCTAAGTCAGTGGACAAATTCTGTAACTTCCAATTTATGTTGGAATACTTGATAGTGAATAAGATCAAAAGCCTTTGTAAGTTCGCTGTATTGTTATTGTTATGTGAAAACTAATATACTAGTTACAGTGGAATACTTAGTGTTGAACAAAGCTATGTTGGTCAATGGAGATGAGTGATTTTAAGTTGGGATATATGTTACGGTAAGGACTTTTCGAAAACTTTGGCGAATTTATCACGATTAGCCTATAATATTCAATGAAATATTTATTTTTTTATGAATGAAAGTGAGTCCTGCAACTTTCCAGCAATGCAGACATTTTTAAGTTTTTAAAGCAATATTGAACAGAAAATGTAATGACTTTACAAATAAACCAAGTGACCTTGAAATAAAAAGGCAACGTATGAAAAATGGAAAGATTAAATTATATAGAATATACTCCCAAAATATTTTCTCAAAACTCCCTCTCATAAGCGAGAAAAATATGACAAAGAAATTCCAAAAAATTTTGTTACGCCACTGTGCGATAGGCTACATATAAAAGACAATATTTTAAAGTTGTGTTAACTTGACAATATATAGCTTTAAGTTTCGTTCAGTAGTCGATCGTTACATATTGCTATGAATAGTAGGTAAGAATGAAGATGAGCCACTATTCACCACAACACTGTCCAACTTTGATGCCCAATCGGTTAACCTCTTTAATGAGACAGCTTTCCTCTCCGGGTTTCCAATGGGAAAACGTGGTATTTATACTCCTACAACATTTATACGGCGCCATTAAACGAGTATAGACGAAAGTGTTAATTATAAATAAAAATCACAATTAAATTAAAATGAAATTTTATTACAATAAAAAAAAGAAAAAAAAATGTCTTTATTAAATATAAAGATCAATATTGCATCAATAAACAATATTCTTAAGGCAAAAATATTATATGAAATTGACTGGACCATATAATAAAAAATCCTTATTGACTCCGATCAAAGTTAAGAACTAATAAATTACAAAGATATCTTTTTCTTTCACCCCTGATAAACAAACTCAAAGGTAAACAGATAAACCTGTCAGACCGAAATCTCTAACACATGCGCGATACCACATGTACAAAAACACCAACCTTGAAATCTAAAACGTTCTAGAATTTAACGTTACAAAAAATTACTTGAAACGAAAAACTATCATTTATATTTTAATTAATATTAAAGTATATAGAAATTCATACAATCAATAATACAATAATAAATGCATTCAGTAAAGAAATAATATGATATAATATAAAATAAACTTACGTAGTTTTATTTTTTCTTACTATAAGAGACACCTCGAGTAAGAGTTTAATTAAATCAAAACTACGAGATGCAATCACAAACACTATTAATTCAAAAACAAAAACCGAAATTACTTGAAATAAAGATAAAGAGTTTTATCTTCTAATATACGACTCTCTTACTCGAGTAACAAGACGTGTCTGAAGCGGATATCAAATCCGGCGTGCCACCACACAAATCAAAATAGATCAGTTCAAAATAAACTCTGCATTCATATATATTAGTTCAATATAAAATAATGTTTTTCAAAAAGTTTGCGGGGAAAAGTTCATAGCAATATGTTCCATACAATTTGTCGATTAAAGATAGATCGTTATCAAATAGGGAAGTTAAATGATCGTAGAGCACACGTCTTACATGTTCTTTTAATATGTCATATTTAAAAATTCACGCTGATTTTAGTACCAGGCTATCAAACCCTTACCATAACAAAACTTAGACACAATATTTACATATAATAGCGGCATTCTGAATCGATGTTATATTGTATATTTCTTACTTCTCGTAACAAAAAAAAAACATTCACTAAAAATAATTTGTGGACCTTTAGAATTGACATCATTTTATGTGAATGTATAAACCGCTGAGTTTGTACGTTGTTATTGACCTTAGCATATAGTTTTTATAACATCGACAGTTGTTACCTATGTAAACATACGCTGTAGCGTCTGTGTGTGTGCGTATAACTTATTTTGAATTCATAGGCGGAACATAATACAATTTTTAAAGTTTTTAATTTTGGGGTTCTTGTTGTAGTTGACGCACAATATTTTGGATTCATATTCTATATAATTACATCTTTCCATTTTCCATACGTTGTCTTTTTATTTCAAGAACATCATGTATAGGCACAATCCTTAGCCAAAAAGAAGAGATATGATCATTACCCGTAGTAAAATTATACTTTAATTCTTTCAGTGCTGACGGCGTTTGCTTCAAAGATCGAGGAGATATTGATGAAAGAATTATATTGAGTAGGAGATGAAGAATGTAGCAGTGTATTGCTTGTTTATAGATAAATAGATTGAAAACACTCAAGAAATACATTGGCTATTGATATGTAAATATCAAAAATATCTCCGCGACAGTCATTAAGCAAATTTGGAATTGATTCGTTGTTTTTCTGTGAATAACAAAAGACGAAAGTTGCACAGGAGCAGTTTTGATAGAATTTTGGATATATTACTCAGGTAATAAGCTTATTTGTCTGCATACATTCGTATGTCCTTACAATATTTTCAATGTCCGGGAAGACCAATACTTTTAAATCTATTATTAGACATACGTAGGACTCGAAATTGCATTTATAATTTCGCAAATGTATATCAACGTTCTCGGAGTGGAAATCTCTTTGACTTATAAAAGAAAAAGTTCCATTTACTGCACATATAAATTCCTAAATTAGGCATAATCCGCGTATCACAGACGTATTTTCCTAAATTCACGTTTTTTTCCTGTCGCAAAGTCAATTATTAAAAATGGATCGTCTTAAACTTATGCCTCTTCTCTTATTCGATGAAGTAAAAGTTAACATAATTGTGCCTTTCTGTGTATAACGGAATTATCCAACGATGGGTTCTCCTTTCTCGTTCCCTTTTCGCTTGATCTCC